>WNWU01000003.1:28580528-28660633 GCA_012654045.1 Ptyas mucosa | reverse complement strand
GGGGAAAGTTTTCAAACCGCAAGACAGCCGATAGTCGCTGTTCTTGCGGTTCTACGGAGCCCTGGGCTGGCGCTTCAAAAAGAAGTGTCTGGCGATATCGCAGTCCCACTGGAAATCCACTCTTGTCTTTATTCTAATGTTTACATCAAACACATTTAGCTATATTGAATGAAGCCAGGGTAGAAAATATCTGACAGCCTCAGGGATGTTTTTGAGGGACCATGGGACTTTATGAAGCTTTTTTTTCTGATCACAGAAAGTATGATATCCATTGAGCTCCTGCTCTTTGCTGAGTCAAGAGAAGCCATTCAGAGCATCAATTTTCCCGCTCTTTCTGCTATCACAATTCCAGTAGTTAAGAGGACCAAAATGTAATAGCTTTCTCGGTCAGTGCTTACTTTCTTCACACACTTCTACATTTCCTGATATTTCCTGCTAGGCAGAATGGATTTGAAATTTAAAGGGAAAGTACTTGCCAGTCCCCTTATTTTGCACCTTTAATAGTTTAATATCTTCTTTGAGTGCCTTAAAAGTCAGAGACAGTACTATAGACAGTACGAATGCATGCATTTATAACTAGAAGCCATGTTCCTTTATCATGTTTTGATTTCTGCTATTCGTAAATCACAGGCTCTTCTGCTATGAGCAAAAAGTTTTCTTGTTTATTACATGGATTTTTTTCATAATTTTTTATTCTTTGTAGTTTCTGCCACTTCCAGAATTGATGCCTTTCCGCTTGACTCGACAATTTGTTAATTTGATGCTGCCAATGAAAGAATCTGGTCTTATATACAGTGTGATGGTACATTCTTTAAGAGCCTACCGTATAAATCAAGATGTTCTTATTAATACAATGGATATATTTGTAAAGGAACCTTCTTTGGATTGGAAAGTAAGATATTGACTTAATGGCTTAATTTTGGCACACCTGAAAACACAGAAAAAGTTATTAAATGAATTACTATTCAACAAGCAAACACTGAATTTTAAAATAGTTTCGTTCTTATATTTGAGTCTCACTTTTCCTTCAGTAAATAAATACAACAAAGTACATTTGCCATTCAGAAATTTAAGCAAAATACTTTTTTTTGGTAAAATCACTCTAGAAGATATATGTGTACCCTAAGTTTCAGTACATACACACATACATACGTACATGAAAGTAGGAATTTAAATTTTGATTGATAACTGCCATTAATATTACGCACTGTATTATACAATATTGATTTCATGGTTTAACTTTTTTCCTCCTTAGAATTTTGAACTGAATCAGTTGAGAAAAGGAGGTACATGGACTAAGGAAATAAATACAGATGAAGTGAATTGGTATCCTCTACAAAAAGTAAAATTTGCAAGAAGAAAGTTGGCAGGGGCTAATCCAGCTGTCATTACCTGGTATGAGTTTGACATTTTAAATGTGCGGATCGGAACTAAAAATGCAAATTCAATAATTATTTCCTGAAAAATAGGAATTTTAATATACTGTTCTATTTTAAGATGAATTTATTTAAAGTATGTAAGATGTTTGGAGAATTTTCTGACTTTATAAAAATGTTCCAGATTTGAAATGAGCCATTACATAACATCAAATTATAGCCAGTCACCTGTTCTGAAGATGGAGCAGGACAATATGCTTTTTCTGAGGCCAGGAAATAACATTTGGGGATGAAAATATTTCAGCCTTTAGCTGTTTTGTACAACTATAAGATGCACACATTCGTGCTCTTTTCTTGAAGATTGCATTGTGAGGTGTGTGTAAGAGCTCTCATAAAACAAACATCATTGAACATACTTTCACTTTTAAGTATTTTAAATATGTGAGGCAATACATGAGTTTTGAATACACACATTGCCTCATAGCTGTTTACATTCCTTAGGCTCTTCAGATATTACTGAGTGACATATAAGACTAAATGATGCCCATGTTGTTGTATATAATAAAGTACCATATTTTTCGGAGTATAAGACACGCTTTTTCCCCTCCTAAAAGAGGCTGAAAATTTTTGGGGTGTCTTATACTCTGAATGTAGCTTTTTTGAAGCTTTTTTTCAGCCCTAATGAGGCACTAGTGAGTGAAGCAATCTATCTCCGACTCTCAGCTGTGCTTTAGAAGCTTTTTTTCAGTGAAGCGATTTTCCATGCTTTGCATGCTCCCTCCAGCTCTCAGCTGTGAAGTTTTTTTTCAGCCTAACAAGGCGCTAGTGAGTGAAGCGATCTCCATGGTTTGCCTGCTTTTCTCATTACTTCTCTCTCCAAAGATCAGTTGTGCTTTAGAAGCTGTTTTTTATACCCAAAAAGGGGATAAAAATCAGCAAAGTAATGTGCTGAAGCTGACCAGGCTAAGGACGCTAGCCAGATGAATACCTGGTAGGCAGATTTTTTTTCCTATTTTCCTCCCCAAAAACTAAGCTGCATCTTATACTCCGGTACGTCTTATACTCCGAAAAATATGGTATATGTACTGTGCCACCCAGTTCCAAAACTAATGCTTCTGGGTGGTGTAAAACAAAAGTAAAAAATTATAATTGGCAAATAACAATTATTAATATTAAAACATTAAAAATGCAGCTGAAACAAATAATTGGCTACGGGATGTTAATAATAACAGAGCCATCTTAGTAGATTGCCTGTTACTGGAGGTCCCGAGGTCCAATGGCGCAAACAGGTCTTCAGGGGTCTTCAGAAAGTCAGGAGTGATGGTGCCAACCCAACCTCAGGGAACGGAGGATATTCTGCAATGCAGGTGCCACAACCAACCAGGTCCGCCAAATGTAGGTCCCTAAATGACAGCGCCAGCTGCATGCCAGATCTAGTAGAGATTTGGTGGAACAGGAAGATGTAATTGGGGAACTGTGGTTTGTCAAATATGTGGTACATACTTATTTGTACTTTTTCTTGTTTAAGTGATGAATTACGTCTGGGCCATGAGAAATCTGAGGCCTTCAGGGAATATGTGTCTGTAGCGCAAGGGAGCAAACAGTTCAACATCCGTGCCAGAGAACCACAGGATGGACTTGCAGAAGAAATACAAGTGAAATGCCTTATTGATCAAGCCACTGACCCAAATATCCTTGGCAGAACTTGGCGAGGATGGGAACCCTGGATGTAAAGGACAAAGTTGTGGTTTATCAGTGTTTAATTGACCTGGAGATGACAGCTAAAAGGACTGGGTATTTTTTATAACCAAAAAGTATTAAAGCATACATTTGAAATTGTAATGTAGCAATAGAATTTTATATATTTCTTGGCATTTCTGTAAACTGATTTTCAAATTAAATGATGTAGGAAAACTTGAATTATACACGTTTTAGAAGTATACATTAAATTGCTGATCTTAATGAAAGGAGGGATACCCAAAATTATTACTCAAAAAGTTAGAAAAATCTAGTAAGAATTAGTTATTATATTAACAATGAATATTAAATAAATCTGTGATACACTGAATTGATTTCACGAGTGTCATTGCCTGCCAATGGGTATAAGTATGGTGGCTAAAGTGAGTATTTCTTTAAATTATTTCTTCCATGAACAGAAAAAATAGTTGTAAATTATGATGTGTCAGAAGAGTTTAGACACATTTCAATAGTTATAAGCAAGCGGTGATGTGTACAGAGCACTCTGAATACATTTAAATACATAGTTCTGTATTCTTTGACACAGACATTAATGATTATTAGCAAAATTGATGATTCATGAAATGTTATTTCTAATATGTGTGCATTTTTAAAATGAAACTGAAAATAATAAAATCTATTGACAATAAGTCCTACCTTCCTATAGAAATCAGACTATAGAGAGGAAAAAAGGTACCTTTGAAAGATGCATCAGGCCCATCTGTAAAGATGCTCCCAAACACACCTTAGAAGAGTTCCTTGTGAATATCACAGAAGTGGTTTACTTTTACTTGTGTAACCTGTTTCAGATAGGTAATCTGTTTTTAGGATGTACAAAATTAGCACAATATTTTGAATAATATTGAATCTAACAAAATGTTTACTTTTAAAAACATGGTATGGACTATTTGCTATACTGAACTTCATGCTGTATTTTTAAAAACGTACAATTCTGAACATAATGATTAAGAGTCCAAGATCATTTGGCAGTGTCCAGGTGTTATTTGGATTCTATCTTATTAGGGTTAAGATTGGAAGATGTGGAGAGACCTGGCCCATAGAATTGTCAAAAGTCGGACACAACTGAATGGATAACATCATCATCATCCTGTTAAGGTAGAGTGAAATGTCATCTTTCCAAGCCAATGTAAAAAGTTCATATAATCAATATTGCATGGGCATTAAAATATAGTCTAGCTATGCAGCCTCCATATTCAGGATTAATAGAAATGTTGGCCAGTAGTTTTCCTTCCACTCTGAAAGATGGGAGATATCTGATAAAAAATATAGTGGGAAAACACATCCATCCCTTTCTGCTTTTTGTAAGTCAGTCCTTGGAATAAGGCAGTTCCTCTGCCTTCAGATCCCCCTCCCTATCTGATTGCTTTGTTTGGTGAGTATCTACAATGAATTTTTAAAATTGTTTTCTCTTGGAGACAAATCTTCCCTTTTTATATTTATATCACTAAAGATGTTCTACTTTTAAAACAATTGCACTGTGAAGAAAATTAAGATAAAGCTCAATTAAAGCTGCAGCTTTAGTACTTCAGGTATTTGTCTTAACAGGAGGCATTAATTTGTACTTCTGCCCAGTCTTTCACTTACTGAACACTTTGACCTGTAGGTTTAAAGGGCAAAGTTCTAAGCTTATAATTTAACCAAGTCCTTAATCATAATGCATGCACAGTAAAGCATTCTTGTGCCAATTGCTTCTTGTTATAGGTTCATATTCCAAATGTCAGACAGATGTACTGTATATTAAAGATCATTTTTCCAAACAGTCTGGTCAGTACTAGTAAGCTTTCAAAAGGAGGAGAATTAAGTTTTCTTTAAATATTATTTCATTGTAGTTGCAGCTACAGGAAAAAGAGTGACATTAAGTCCTGTATTGCATGTGTGTTTTTCTATATAGTAATGCCTCCATTGTTATAAAATAAATCCACCTGAACTATATGGAATTTGTTTTGTTTGCTTTAATCAATTTTGATAAAAACCCCATCCCTCCCCCAAAAAACGTTCTCTTCTGTAAAGATTCTATCAGTTGCTATTAAAGTCTTTCAGGCCAGAATGATGATGTTATCCATCCCTCCACATCTTCCAATCTTGCACTACTTTGATTTTTTCTATGCTCTGGCTGGTATCAGCTTTGATGATGTCCAGTCACCTGTGTTCTTTGACGTCCTGGTTTCCATTTACCACCAACTCTTCCAGACATAGAGGAAAACGAAAGAATAAACATTCAGGCCATAAAGTGAGATATAAATGCTTTCAGGTGGAAAACTTGTAGTTATCTAAAGTTGATGATGGACAACTTGTCATGCTGGCCATGCTGACTGGGGCTTCTGGGCTCTATAGGTTTCTACCAGTGGTCTTTATGAACTGAAGTGTTAGAACACTAACCCCCACTAATGACCACATTTGGGGATGGGGAAGTAATTTCTGGCTGATTGGCTAAAGAGCTATCTAGGATTGATCACCCCCCCCCCCCAACTCTTCACAAAATTTGCTAATAATATGGTAGTTTATCATAGATGTGCTTCTGTGCCAAACTGATGAATTGTGAACATACAGAGAAACGTCTAGTTCAAGCTTAAGAAATGCTTAAGATGTTGATGGTTCTTCAGAAGACTAGGAAATGATTAAAATATACTGGTATTGCCTGTTTGCAACATATAATACATAAAGGATCAATTTAGTCTGGTAAAAATTGATATCTTTTAATTTCTACTAGAATGTGATCCATATTACATTTGGTCTTGGATATATTTTTTTAAACATGGTTAGTTTATCTAAATAATTTCAATTTCTTTTTACGTTTTTATAAAAAAAAAAAGTATTTCAGAATCAAGTTCTCTGGACAATCAAATGAAATAAAAAGCCAAGGATAGGCTAATAATTAGCATGAGGGGAAGCCTAATGCAGTGTATATCAAGCCAACATCTGACAGTACAGTACATTTTCTACCCATAGAGAATGATTAATCATGAAGCTAATCACTATGCACTATGACAAGCATTTATTGCCTTTACTCTGGGATATTCAGTCATTAAAATCAAGTGGCTTTCATAAAAGTAGAGCAAAGGTTTCAGGGTATTCAGCAATAAAAGCTAAAACATAAAATTCCATGTATAGTTTGAAAGTGGAACAGACCTTAAACTTATTAAAGTGAAAAATGAGTTATCAGCACTGGATAACCAAAGAATAATGAGCAGAAGTATAAAAGAGTGACAGTAATACCCTTCAACAATCCTGATCATATTGGTTGTCGGGATGTACCAAGTAAATGATAACAAGAGAACTCCAAATAGTTCTATCCAGACTTGAGAATTTTAAATTCTCATCCTGAGAGAATTCCTGCAGCTGCAAAGAGAAGAACAAATACAGCTGCTGGGCACAGAAGAAACTCCTCCTTGCACATATGGTGAAAAAGAAACCAGTTTCTAATACAAATCAGCTCCTGTTGGAAAGGGACCAACAAATTCTGTTTATCTGTTTGTTGATCCACTTTCCAGCCTTGCTCATACCAGTGCAACTGCATAATTATTTATATATTTTAATTTTATGAAAATAGTAAAAAGATTGTAGTTCTTTTTAAAACTACTCTTACGGATGGGTAGGAATATAAGGATTAAAAGGCTTCTTTGTAAGTCAGGATGTACGGTTGTATTTTATACTAAGAAAAACTGAATATGAATTATAAGGCTGATGACAGTGCTGAGAATTAGTTGCTATACAAAAGCCTCTCCTCAGCATCATTAGTTTTCCCATACAGATCATGTTTACCTTTAAACTAGAACTATAAATTGGTTTTACTTGCACAGATAGGGAACCACTAAGGTGGTCCAGAAACAACAGAGAGATTTTCTAGGCAGACAGGTACTAATTGCTATATCAATGTTTTTAAGCAATTTTGGACACACTTTTTCTTTAATTTGGTTGATTCTGATAAAAGTATATCATCCTTATGGAGTTTTGATTCTTTTTCTAATGGACCAATAAGAATTATGGCTTCTATTTTTTAACTTAATGGCATTTAAATCACATTGAATCAACAATCCCCTTTTTGAATATTCAATTTTAATTATTGTGCATGAGAGTTACTAGGAGTCAATACTGATTTATAAGCACAAATGAAATGGTATTAACAAAAAATTAGAATGAAACTGATGATTAGAACTGAGAAAACAGAAAGACCCCTTTTGCATTTTTTAAATTGCCTCAAGATGGCAACAGAATTTCCTATGGTCTGCAAAACTCATCCAAGCAGGAGAAAGACTTCTGGATCACAACAGTATGGGCAATATTTAGCCACTAGAGGGCAATATTTAAATGAGAATATACAAAGAAGGTATAACCAATTGATATTATCTATGGCAAGTATAAATAAAAGTATACATAAAAGCAGTAGTAGACAAAACATTGGAATCCCAAAATAAAATCCCATGGCTATGCTCTGTCAAACTAGCACTTCCACATTTTACCAAGTTTCTGATAAAATGTTAAAACAACTAGTTTTCTAAAGATTTGGCAAATGTTTCACTTTTAAAGTGGGTTTGAATTCTATCAAACATCAAGTTGCATGTCTTGTTCTATGCTTGATGTATTTTAGAACCATCGCATATGTATATCAGTGGCTTTATGGATTCCACCAAAGCAGTAAAATATGTAGTCCTGATTAGCATATTTCCATGCTGACTGGGAGTTTTGGGAGTTGAACTGTAGAGCCTGTAGATTCAGATAGCCCTTCTGAGCGGAGACCAACTCGGTCATTTCAGAGATCTTAGAAAACCATACATGCAGGGGCGTTAGCAAGACCAAAATGGGACCGTTTGCACAGCACGGGGCAGGCAAAACTAGCACTCAACCTCTTTCCCCACCTTCTCAGAAAGGCTGCCGGGGATCCTTTCCCTGAGATAAAGAACTGTAATCAAAAAGCAAACGGGCAGGATGGCTATCAGAAAGCGATCCACCCTCAGCCGCCCACCCCCTTCCAGCGCAGCCACAGTTAAAGATCGGGCTTTTCACGGCTTCCGCTCCATTTCTCACACCCCCAACCTCTACCCCTACCCACCCACGCACGGATTATTAGGTGGCCGAAAAGCTCCTTGCTTTGGGAGCGAGTTGGGTGGGGTATTGCCAATCCAAGTAATATCGGGCGGAGGGTCTATTATCTCCAAATTATACTGAGTGGCCCGGGTTGTTCTTAGTATGGGTTTCCTTTCCCGGTTAGCTTCGCTGCCTCAGGCCAGAAACCCCCTTTTAAGTCCGGAACCAGCCGAGAGTGACGGGCGAGAGAGCTGCCCTTTCGCTCCCACGGCTTGAGCCAAGGCAGGCGGCTGCCATCTGAGCAGAGCCGCCGTCCTGGCCACCCGAAGGACGATAATCTTCATCTCCCGAAAGGGGAGGGGGGGTGTTAAAGGCCGCTCCTAGGTTGGCTTCCCGGTCCCGATCAAAGGTGGCAAAGCAGCAGGGGAAGTCCGGGTTTTGCAGGCCAATCCCAGCAGCTGCCTCTCCTCCAACCGCCCCGTTGGCAGCGAGGCCGAAAGGCGCCCAGAGCCAAAGCCGCTGCCTCCCACCTCCCGGGACTTCTCCAGCCACACCCTCCGCCGTCAGAAAGGGCAAGGAGGTGGGGTCCGAGAAGCGATGTCGATATAAAGGGCCGTGGCGGCACCTCGCCGCCAGGTTTTCCTTTTCAAACGCACGTGTGCGATCTCGGGCTCTCAAGCGACGGGAGCACAGCGTAGCAGTCCGAAGGCGCGAAAGCCCGAGTGACATCGGGGGGGCGAGGAACGTCCGGGGAGGCCCACAGGTCAAGGAACGAGCCGCACCGACGGCCGCTTAAGCTTCTCACCTTCCCTCTGAATTCTAGCTTTACCTCGCCGACCCGAGAGTTTGCAATGAGCGCCGCCACCCTGGACCCCTTGGACTCGCTTTCGTGCTACAGAACCTGGTCTCTGGAGCCCGCCAATTTCTACGACGCCAAGGCGGGTGAAGGCAGCGGCGGTCTGAGTCCTTCCTGCAAGGCGAGCAGCGTGACTGTCGCCCAGGCGAGCGAGGAGTCCGGGGGGATGTGCTCGGCTCCCAGCAGCGGCAGCCGCGACCTGGCGGAGCTGAGTGCCGCCGCGCCGGCCATGTACGAGGACGAGAGCGCCATCGACTTCAGCTCCTACATTGACTCCATGGCGGCTGTGCCGAACTTGGAGCTGTGCAACGACGAGCTCTTCGCCGACCTCTTCAACAGCAACCACAAGGGCGGCGAGCGCAGCGGGGGCTACGGGGATTACCTGCCGCCGCCACAGGCGCCTCCGCCGCCAGCGTCCGGAGGGAGCGCTTTGGCCAGCCTGCTGCACGCCAGCGTCTTTCCCGGCCCGCTCCGGGGCGCCGTCAAGCAAGAGCCAGAGTGGGGCGAGGAGGCATCGGGCTCGCTGTTGCCCTCCCAGATTGCTACTTGCGCCCAAACCATTGTCAACTTGAGCGGGCAGCCCACGCCGCCCACCTCCCCAGAACCTCCGGGCAGCGCTTCGCCGTCCAGCTATAGCAGCCGCTCTTCTGCTTCGTCGTCGTCGGGGTCCAAGGAGCGGTCGGGCAAAAAGGGCGTGGACAGGTTCAGTCCGGAGTACCGGCAGCGGCGGGAGCGCAACAACATTGCGGTGCGCAAGAGCCGCGACAAAGCGAAGCGCCGCAACCAAGACATGCAGCAGAAACTGGTCGAGCTCTCCGCCGAGAACGACAGGCTGCACAAGAAGATTGAGCAACTCAGCCGGGACTTAACTAGCCTCCGACACTTCTTCAAGCAGTTGCCCAACGCCTCTTTCCTGCAGCCCTCCTCGGTCACGGACTGCCGGTAACCGGCTGCAGGCAGCGCCACAAACGGCCGCCCGTACGCGAGAGACTTTGAACTTCTTCATGAATACCTCAGCGCGAGTCGCACAAACTGCAGCGGGGGCTGCGGGGGGAGGGGGAGGGAGGGCCAGACTAGAAGACTCGGGCTGCCCCGGGGACTGTGCCAAAGGTACGCGGAGGGAGGGAGGCGCTGTTTGCCTCGCCTCTTCCCTCAAGCAAGAAACCTAGCCTGGAAGGCCGGACTGAACTACGCCGGAGTGGGGGGGAGGGGGGACAACAACCTGTGTGTGTGCGTGTGTTTTGCCTTTTTTTTTTTTTTTTGGAATGGGCTAAGCTTGGGTCTTTTTAACCACAAAACTTGCCAAAAAGTTTTTTTTTTAAGCGAAAGAGAAGCTAAACGTCTTTCCTCCTAAATTATTTTTATAATGATCATCCTCCCTTTCCCCTCCCCCTTTGTTGATGCAGCTATGGTACTTTGTAAGAAACAATGATTTTTCAGACTTTTCAAACACTTTTTATTATAAATAGTATGAGGAAAAAGTAGACTGAGCATGCTCAAACTTTTATATAAAATTTTTACAGCATTTCTAAAAATAAAAATCCCTTGAAATGTATTTGACTTCGTATTTGTTGTGATGTGAACATGTACTATGGGAATGTAGCAAAATATAAGTGTACCATCCAGATGAATGATAAAGTGCCATGGTTAGTATTTCCTCAAGGACATTTAAATGTCAATTACATAGTTACTGAATACCTTTAAAAGTGCAAATACAAGCAGAAGATACATAGGTGCTGTGAGAGAATAGTTAATGGATAATGTATGATTCACTCTTGGACATAGTTAGCTTCATACAGGATCCAACCACCTAAAGGAGGGTCCCAGACACGTGGAAAGGTGCCTCACTGAATTTGTTACAACTTCAGACTGTTAAGAAGACCTTTATTTCCATAGATAAACATTCCATTCATATTGAGATGCATAAAAATAATCAGGTAATACAAATTTACCTATATGTCCAAAAAGGACATCGTATTTGCACAAAATATTTTGAGCCAAATGCCATAGTTAGATTAATGCACAGTATTGTGAAATTGCAATGCAATAACAAATTGAGTTTAGGCATGAGATTAACAGGCTGAGAAAAAATTCTAAATAGAGTAATTAGCACTGGAAAAATATTCCAACTGGTAGAATAAGATCAACTGTGAGAACAAAGCTTCAAAAATTAGTCTTATTTAAGGATTTTTTCCACAGGAAAAAATAACGGTTATTTTGCCTTATTTGCATAACACATTGGCCTTTCTAAAAACAAAAGTACATGAGAGAAGGGTGGGATTTAGAATGGTGATGTTACAAGATAATTCCACTGCTCTGATTTACACACTTAAAAGGTTTTAGAACCTTTTTAAGATTACATGAAACTTTATATATAATATATCACATGTATTTTCTTCTGCAGCAAGATACAAAGAGACGGCATAACAGCCGTGACTTCCAAAGCTACCTATAAAGTTCAAAATAAAGGTAGTCCTTGACTTATGACCACAACTGAAGCCAAAATTTCTGTTGCTAAGCAAGGTAGTTAAGTGAGTTCTGTTCCATTTTATGACCTTTTTGTCACACTTAAGCAATCATTGCAGTTGTTAAGTGAATCATACAGTCATTAAGTGAATCTGGCCCCAGAACAGCACAACTATTACAAATACATGCCAGTTGCCAAGTGCCTGGATTTATGCTGCAACGCTTGCAAGTATGAAAATGGTCATAAGTCACTTTTTTCAATGCTGTTGTAACTTTGAAAGATCACTAAATGAATGGTTGTAAGTCGAGAGCTATCTACAGACTTCAGGTAGTCCTCAACTTACAACCATTTGTTTGGTGACTATTTGAAGTTACAACAGCACTGAAAAGTGACTTATAACGATTTTTCACATTTAAAAGTTGCAGCATCGCCATGGTCGTGTGATCAAAATTCCATGTTCTTGGCAACTGGCGCATATTTGTGAGAGCTGCAGTATCCAGAGTCATGTGATCACCTTTTGCGACCTGGCAAGCAAAGTCAATGGGGAAGCCAGATTCACTTAGTAACTGCGGTGATTCACTTAACTATGGCAAGAAAAGTTGTAAAACAGCTGTAACACAAAATTCACTTAACTGCCTCACTTAGCAACAAAAATTTTGAGCTCACGGGACTACCTGTACCATGATTGATTTAAACTTCATTCTCTGCCTTTCTGCCTATCAGGGTGTCCTCAACAGAAAACATTTTGTTCTCTACAGCAGCTAAATTTATATATATTAGTATATATAATATATATATACTATAGTCCCAGATCCCTCTACACACAACTACATCTTCTAAACACAAAAATCCAGATCCAGCTGCTGAGTACGGGAATATTTTATGCAAATAACAGGAAATCCCATGCATGCCAAGTTCTGTCTAAAAGAAATTACAGGAATTTGAATCAGATACTAAATGATTCCAGTGTTTCAGCATCAAATAATAATTTCATCCACAAATTGAAATGTACAAGTAGAAGGTATAATCATTTTAATTACAATATATTAATCTACTTTATAGAAAGCTTTAAAAAAATACAAGATCTAAATAATTCCTTATTTAAATAATTATTATTGCTGAACATATGCCTGTGTTCACATATACTCTTCTTTCATAATATTTAATTGTAATGATAAAAAATACATGCTACATCAGGTCAGACATACTGTATCTGAACACAGCCTACATGAAAGCCTGAATAGTATTTACATGCGAGTCAATTAAGAAAATGTACCTCTAAATTAACAACTTGGAAGTTAATTTCAAAACCTTTCAAAAACTTACATTTAACATTCAGTTAGTCAAAACTTATTTCAACCCCTGAACTCATTACAAAATATAACCTCCAGAACAAAACAAAACAAAACAAAACCACTGCTGGAAAAAAATGTTTCCTTTTGAGTGCTATATGAGGACCAGACATCTGTGTATGTGAATTCCATTAATTTCCTGAGAAAAAATTTAAGAATGTGCATTTAACTCCTCTCATTGAAATGACAATTGCACCTGAATTAAGATTTGTTCATGGTTACTGTTCCCTGACACATGCCTAATATGAGTATTTTTTAAAAAGGCACAACAGTTTGGTTTCAAAAGCAGCATAGAAGAGCTGACTACAGTTACAAATATGTTAGAAAAATCATAGACAGAAGCAGACAATATTCCCTTCAGTTCTTTCAGGCCTCCAAGAGAACAATTTCTTCCAATCCAATACAACTAGATGGGTGGCTGGTTATAGATTGGACATAACAATTCAAAAACCCCACCTCTTTCCTCAGCACACTCGTTACTTCATAACTCTGCAATGATAAAGCACAGTCATTGAAACAAATAATCTTGTACATTTTGTCCTAGCCAACATACCGCTGAACACTCTTCAGTAAAGAAAGTTCTTAAGGGCTTTTTTCCTTATTTGCTTTTTTACTGCTCCAAACCCATGTAATCCTAACAGTTATGAGAAATAATTTTATTAAAGAAATTCAAATAAAAATATCTCTGAACCACTTAACTGAAAGCCAAAATTTCTACAAAACTATTCCAGGAATTTCAATAGAGCATTAGACTAAGAGATCACCCACGTAATAATTATATTTTTATTCAAATGCCAATATAGTCAAAATATTACAAATGGAACAGGTTATCCAGAATCTGCATCTTTATGAACCCTAGCTGAAAATGGTGGAGGTTGAGAACTAATACATCTAGAAAGCACCAAGTTGGGTGGGATGGGACGTGTCATCACTAGAATTATGAAGTTGCCATTTTAAATGCACATACCCCATCATCCATGGTTGCTGATTCCAGAAGTGAAGAAATAGACTTCTGTAATAGCTGTTGTAATGGAGAGAATAAAGTATTATAATTATGAAAACAATAATGTACTCAGTTTGTATCCCTAAGATCTAAGGATTTTATTACCTGCAGCTGTTATCCGTAATTTCACAGAAAAAAAATTCTTGGTCAAGACCTTACACATAGTAATCTCTATTTAATTCTACCACAGATTATCTAGAATATTTGTTTGTCTATTTGCGTGCTTACTTTACACCTTGTCTCTATGCTCTGGGAAACATAACTGTGATATCAAACACAGATAGGTGGTAGTATAAAAATAGATACCTTTCTTCACCTAGAGCGGATAATAAAATACTGAATTAGAACAATATTGTTCTTATAATACCTTGATTTTTACTGTAGAATTTGATTGGGATTGGCAATTCAAAAAGACTTCCAGATGCATCTTGATAACTGGTGAAATTACAGCTTCACAGCAATGGCTGCAATAGAGTAACCCTCTGAAATACATGAGAAAAAGGCCATTTATATCTATCCCCAAATTTCCATGTCAAAGTGTGCTCACAGACGTCTTCACTTTGCACTGTAAGATAGAACATATATTGTTTAAATATTCCCAGCTTCCTTGATTTAAAGTGTAACAATCCTTTAAGAGATGAGATAAAAAATAATGAAGAGAATACAAGATTCTCAACTTATGTTCCAGTGTCAATATTAGGAAAAACATTTAAGTGAAAATGGTAACCTTTTACAATTTATCAGTTGTTTTGGTAAAATGACAATCACTTTAACCATTTCTGAAAACTGTTCAAAAGATTGCAAGGAGATTAAAAAAAAACCTGGCTTGGAAAGGAGCATATAATGTACATCTAGCAGAATTAAAAGATGTGAAAACAGTAAAATACACAATACTACCAATCCTGCTCTGCTAATCCCCTGCTTTATACTTATTAACAATCAATTATACATTTAGAAAGTTTGTGCTAGCTTATTTTTAAAAGATTATCCTATTCTTTGGCTTTAAAAAATTCCCAGTACACTTTCTATATGATCAATACAATAAACCATCACTATGCACCAGCCTACAGTATGAACAGTGTCCATAGTATCCTGACATTAAAATTTAAGTGCAATTTTAAAAGTTAGTGAAAGTGAGAATCTCATAATTATGACAAGACCTCAATGAAAGTGCCAAAATCTTGCAAGTCTCTTCTTTCTTTAGGAGCTAATGTGCCTTTCATTGGAAAAAAAATTGTTGCTTTCTGAATTAAGAGACAAAAAGGAAAAGGAAAAAGGAATTAGAAGAAAACCAAACTGAGATATCATATTCTTACAAGATATACAGTAATTTTTTTATTGTAACTCAGGACATCAAAACCAAGGAAAAGAACAGCATTGCTTTTATTGTCATGAAGGCTGTAGCAAAGATACTACTTGGATATAATACAATTAATTTCGACAATAATACCTATTAGACTTTGTGAAGAGGTTTTTTAATATGATGGTTATCCATGTTATATTCTAAGCACTCATGCAGAAGAGGAGGTTGGTAAGGTTTATGGTCAAATTCAATTGGAAATTAACAGAGTATTTAAGCAAGTTGTTTGTGGTTGGAAATTAGCATGCCAACGTTGGAAATATTAAAGAGTAAAATATTAAAAATATTAAACGTAATGGCCTAAGAAATAAAAAGATGAAGATGGAAAGAAACATGGAAAACAAGAAAAGTCTTCTTTAAAAAATCTCCAAATCCAATGGAAATTCCAAATTTGCTAAAAAAACCAAAAACAAATGGACAGTAGTAACTGATTCCAAGAACATTGAGCAAAGATGGAAGTAATATACTGTAATTCAGTAGAGATGTGAACATCCATAATACTTAGTATAGGATATACTTAGGATATATTTCCTGCTTACAAAAACCTCTAGTATTAGAAGATGAAGTTATATCAGCACTCCAATCATTATCAAATTGGAAGACTACAGGAATTGATAAAGTATCTATATAAAGTTGGCAAGCAATCAAAAAAGAATCTGTAAACTTTTAAGAGTTATCTAATATTGATTAGAGCTTTACATGGAAAGGCTGAGGGACAAGAGACATTAGTGCTGATTCATGCTGAATAATTGAAAAAGGAAAACAATACCAAAAAGAAGTCAATATATGCTTTATGTATTATAGAAATATTTCAGTTATGTCAAACTTGTCAACTGTGGGATGTGCTTAGGAAAATGGGAACCGAAGAATATCTTAGTCCTCATGAGAAACCTTTACAAGATCACAAAGCCACAGTTTGGATGGAACATGGTGAAACAGACTGATTCCTGTTCAGGAAAGAAGTGACATAAGGTTGTATACTCTTTCCTTATGCTAAATATATATTGAGGGAAGCTGGATTGAAAGAAGATGATCCGTAGGAATATTCTTACTGTTCTGATGATACTATGCTGATAGCTGAAAATTTAAAATTAAAATCAAGGAGCATAGTGAAAAAATAATGACAATAAATACATCAACTAGTCTTAGAATTAGACACTCTGATGATATGATATGGCTGTATCTAGTTTTCTTGTGATAGTCTTATGTAAATAAAAGTTGTACTGTCAAGAAGTAGAATAAAAGAGTATTGATACGTTGAATGCTAGTGTTAGAGAAGAGTCCTGACAATATCACAGATAACCAAGGAACACACAAATGGATCATAAAACAAATCAAGGGTTTTCATCATGGCACAAATGATCCAGCTCTAATTATTATAGGGAAGGCTTCTTGAGAAAAAAACCTATGAGATTACTAAGAGTCAGCCCTGACTTAATAGTACATAATTATAATTACATAGTAATTCTAGTATTGACCAATTGAAATGGAATAGCTGAAAGGCAAAAGGACTCTAGCGCAATTGGTTTCTTAGAATCTACCTCCATCATTTTCACTGTGGTGCCAAGGAGAATAGACTGCAACTAAAAAATTACGAGACATCTTGTTCCCAATAAGATTCAAGTCTGAATCTCTGTTCTGTGACTGTCAAGAACCATTCACAAAACCTATTCTCTAAATCACTTTAATTTTTAAAGAGAGATTCTGTGATGACAAATTATAGTTTCATGAAGTAGACATTTTTGGTTTCACTTTAAAATACTACTTTTTTGCAAGACTTAATGAAGTTAGAACTATTCTTATCAGGTGTAGCACATGATATTGACACAAATGCTCACACACTTGTACTATATTCTATATAAGTGCCCAGGAATTAAGAATGTTTCTACTATTGTAACTACTATTGCTATAATTATAATCGACTTTACTGAATGACTAAGAAAAATAAATGCTGGAGGGGAAATAATATACTTTATATTTACTTTCTTTGCACCCTTTATGAATTTTATAACCCTTCCAAGTTGGGAGTTCATCACCAGGACAGAAACAGTTTTGTAAGGAAGCTAGTGAATTTGGAGAGCTGATCAACTATTTGTAAGGAAGGATCTTTGTTAATTGAGTGAGATTGATCACCCCCTCCCCCTTCCTGGCTGGGTATGTGTTTACTTGCACTCTGAACACATGGACTGAGGGGAGGGGATTACAGCTAAATCATTGATCAAGAGATTGGCTATTGGCTTTTTGTAGCATTCCTTAGCCAATAGGAAGTCCCGCCAGGAGTCTTTCCAAAGAGGAGAAATACTTGGAGCTCAGAAGCAGAACAAGTTAATAGGAATGGGAGAATTTTATGACAAAATTAAAAGGGGGAAGAAGCACATACTGACCTCCCACTTTCAAAGCTAAGTAGCAAGATAAATTTAGAAATAACATGAGGAAAACATAGGATAAGACAATTGTTAAAAGAATAAGAATCCCAGTTATTAACAGTAAGTAGGATAAAGATAGAAAGCTAAGGTAGAAGGTATTTTGCAGTTTACTCCACAGACAGTTAAATGTATAAGTACCAGCCAGCTAAGCACAAGTCATGATTCATTCCTGCATTCCTGGCTCTCATGAAGCTAATCTGTTTTCTTGAAACTACTGCAGATATTAGACAGTCATGAAAGTATGTGGATGAAACTTCCTGGGATATGACAGCTTTGTCCTACTCCCAGAATGACAGCTCCCTTATGGTCAGGGAGAACAAGAGTTAAAGATGGCATAATATATTTTCTGTAGGCAATGAGCCCAATTATTATCTATTATAATAAGACTTTTGATTGTGGGCGAGATGAGTTGAGTTTGTCATGCACGTGGATAATATTGGGGTAAAAGTAGTAGCCATAGTCTACATTAGCATTAACAACATTAAAAAACTAAATTAATTGCCCTGGAACTAATTTAAGCTGCTAGGTAGATGACTAAAGTCCAGGTCTGCCAAGATAGTATTGTGAGAAATATTATTTCTTTCACACAGAAAATCAATTATAAAGACAGAGCACAGTGGTATCCACATTTGGTCAAGCTCATGCAAGAGATTTAGATTTACTGGTTATCAGGCAACTTTTTGGAACAAGCTAAATCTGTATGAGAGAGGAGTTGTCACATGACATCAAAAAAGATGGCACAGCTTTTAAATTTATCTCTGAGGAAAAGCCTAGCATCGAATTTAGAATAGGGCAGATACCAATATCTAGATGAAGAACAGATACCCGATAGTTTTTTACTTTTCTGGGGAGAAATCAGAATAACATAAACAAATTAAGGTAACAAATGAAGATATTCTAGGGAGAAAGTATTTGAAGAAGTCAGAATAATAACTAAAAACACAGATTACACATCAAAATTAGGTTTACATATATTAAATACTTTTGAGAATGGTAACTTTAAATTTAAAAAGGGTACTTACTGTACTATTTACTCTTAGCTGCTAAATTAAAAATTAATAAATAATTTATCATTGGACAATTGATGCACTATGCTATAGTCAATTACTCTTCTTGAAAAAGTCACTGACAAAATTTGAATACTAAATTCACAGATGAATTGCATTTTAACGGATGAACAATTGCAATGTTATTTTAATAATAACTCTAGTTATGGCAATATAGAGAAGCTGTTCTTGGGTGCTATCTCCTACTCTTGTTTCAATGCTGATTTGTAGAATGAACAAGTAAGATTTAATTATAAGAAGAATTCTAGGGTATCTTGACATGCGGGTCCTAATGGCGTCCCCCAAGAATCATTAAATAATTCAAATTTGAGATTTCTTCACATTTACAAAGAAAAATATCCTTCAAATTGGGCTAGGCTCCAGAATAATCAGCAACAGTGCATACAACTTTACTTTTTTAAAAAGAGAGCTGACAAGATGAGGATATTATAGGCTAGTCACCTTAACATCAGTTCTTATGAAACTGGTGAGTGATAAGTACAATTGCTCTCATTCCACATTAAGAGCAATGAGGAACATTATTTTCCTTTGTTGAGGGAAAATAAGTATGTTTTTTGCAGTGAAAAAAGTATATCTTTTTTCACCAATCTTTCTAGAGGTTTTTCAGCGTGTCAATAGGTATAAGGATAGAGGTGTCCTGCTGACATTGTCAGTCTGTTTGAAAATGTAAAGAATATAAGACTCCTCATCAAAGGATCTTGAGGAAATGTAATGGGATAGAGGACCATTTTTATGAATTTATTTTATTTTATTTATTTATTTATTTATTTTATTTTATTTCCAATTTATATACCGCCCTTCTCCCTGAGGACTCAGGGCGGTGTACAGCCAGACATAAAAAACATAAAATATAAATATTAAGACATTTAAAATATATATATAATTTGGCTACAAAATTTAAAACTCACAGACCAATTAAAATATTAAAAATATTTAAAATTTCTTCTTAAGCCAGCCCGGCTTGTTGGAAAAAATGTGTTTTTAGGGCACGGCGGAAGGCACTGAGGTCATGAATTCTCCTAATCTCCGGGGGTAACTGGTTCCAGAGGGTGGGTGCCCCCACAGAGAAGGCTCTCCCCCTGGGAGTCACCAGCCTACATTGTTTGGCTGATGGCACCCTGAGGAGGCCCTCTCTGTGGGAGCGCACGGGTCGATGGGAGGTCATCGGTGACAGCAGGCGGTCTCGGAGATAACTAGGCCCTATGCCATGGAGCGCTTTAAAGGTGATCACCAACACCTTGAAGCGCACCCGGAAGACCACCGGAAGCCAGTGCAGCTCGCGCAGGAGCGGTGTTATGTGGGAGCGCCACGCTGCTCCCGTCACTACCCGCGCGGCCGCATTTTGGACCAGTTGGAGCCTCCGGGTGCTCTTCAAGGGGAGCCCCATGTAGAGAGCATTACAGTAGTCTAGGCGGGAAGTGACAAGGGCGTGAGTGACTGTGCACAGGGAATCCCGATCAAGAAAGGGCCGCAACTGGCGAATCAGGCGAACCTGACAAAAGGTCCCCCTGGCTACAGCTGTCAGATGTTCCTCCAAGGACAGCTGCCTATCCAGGAGGACTCCCAGATTGCGAGCCCTTTCTGCGGGGGCTAAAGACTCGCCCCCGATAGTCAGTGATGGAGTCAACTGACTATATCGGGATGCCGGGAACCACAGCCACTCCGTCTTGGACGGGTTGAGCTTGAGTTTGTTTCTCCCCATCCAGATCCGCACGGCTTCCAGGCACTGGGACATCACTTCGAGGGCATCATTGGGGTGGCCTGGGGTGGAGATGTACAGCTGGGTGTCATCAGCGTACTGATGGTATCTCACCCCAAAGCCACGGATGATCTCACCCAGCGGCTTCACATAAATGTTGAACAGAAGGGGCGAGAGGACCGACCCCTGCGGCACTCCACAAACGAGAGGCCTCGAGGTCGACCTCTGCCCCCCTGTCAACACAAACTGCGACCGGTCGGAGAGAAAGGAGGAGAACCACTGTAATACAGTGCCCCCCACCCCCAACTCTTCCAGCCGGTGCAGCATGATACCATGGTCGATGGTATCAAAAGCCGCTGAGAGATCTAATAGGGCTAGGACAGAGGAACATCCCCTGTCCCGAGCCCTCCAGAGATCATCAACCAACGCGACCAATGCCGTCTCTGTGCTGTGCCCAGACCTGAAACCCGACTGGAACGGATCCAGATAAGATGTTTCCTCCAGGAATTGTGGAAACTGTTGCGCAACCACACTCTCAACAACCTTCGCAATAAAGCGAAGGTTGGAGACAGGACGATAGTTAGCTAATACTGCTGGGTCCAGGGAAGGCTTCTTGAGGAGGGGCCTCACCACCGCCTCTTTCAAGGCGGCAGGGAAGTGACCCTCACTCAAGGAAGCGTTGATAATGCCCTGGAGCCAGCCTTGTGTAACCTCCCGGGAGGCCAGTCACAACCAGGAGGGACACGGGTCCAGTAAACATGTGGCCGCACTAAGTCTCCCCAAAATCCTGTCCACATCATCAGGAGTCACAAAGTCAAACTCTTCCCAGATAACATTCTCAAGACTATTCCTTGTCACCCCGCCCAGATCTACCCAGTCGGAGTCCAAATCCCCCCGAATCTGAGCAATTTTGTCATACAGGTATTGTCCGAAATCCTCCGCCCTGCCTTCCAAGGGGTCCTCCCGCACTCCCGCGTGAAGCAGAGAGCGGGTCACCCTGAACAGGGCGGCCGGACGATTCCCTGATGACGCAATAAATGCGGAAAAGTAGTTCAACTTTGCCGCCTTTATCGCCACTAGGTAGGTCTTAATATGCGACCTTACCAGTGTTCGATCAGATTCAGCGAGACTGGCCCTCCAACCACTCTCTAGGCGTCTTTTCCGGCGCTTCATCTCTCTCAGCTCCTCGGTAAACCAGGGAGCTGCTCGAGATCCGTACCGGGTCAGAGGCCGCAAAGGCACGACTCGATCCAAGGCTCCACCAGCCGCCCGATTCCAGGCAGCTACCAGGTCCTCGGCCGAGTTGTGTGCCAGATCCTCAGGAAACGGCCCAAGCTCCATCTGGAACCTATCAGGATCCATCAGGTGCCTGGGGCGGACCCATCTAGTTGGTTCCGCCTCCCTGCGGCGGGGTGTAGCGGTTCGGAGATCTAGGCGAAGGAGCGAGTGATCAGACCATGACAAGGGTTCTATGTCTATACCCCCTATAACCAGATCACTCAACCACTGGCCAGAGACAAAAATCATGTCCAGAGTATGCCCCCCCCTATGAGTGGGGCCATGAACTAATTGGGTCAGGTCCATGGCCGTCATGGAAGCCATGAACTCCCGAGCCACCTCAGACGTTTCACCAACGGAAGGCAAGTTGAAATCACCCATGACCATAAGCCTGGGTGTATCCACTGCCACCGTGGCTATCACGTCGAGTAGCTCGGGCAGGGCTGTTGCCACGTGGCAGGGAGCCAGGTACGTGAGCAGCAAGCCCAACTGAACCCCATGACCCCATTTCATAAGGAGGGACTCACATCCGGCAATCTGTGGCACAGTGGTCTCCCTTGGACCTAGATCTTCGTTAATAATAACCGCTACCCCCCCGCCCCTCCCCTGGGCCCTTGGCTGATGGAATGCTCTGAAACCTGGTGGGCACATCTCAACCAGAGGGACCCCTCCCTCTGGACCCAACCAGGTTTCCGTAATACCTGCCAGGTCCGCTCCCCCCTCCTTTATAAGATCACAGATGAGGGGGGCCTTATTTACCACGGACCTGGCATTGCACAGCATCAACCGAAGGCCCAGATCCTGAGTATCTGTGCTACCTAGTGTCCGAGTGGAGCTTTGGAGTCCGGGGCGAGCAATCGCTCTCAAATAGCGAGCGCGCGCCCCCGACACATGATGTGGTCCCCTGCTCCCGCCATATCTGCCCCTCCCAACTACCGTGCTGATGGTGCAACCCTCATAAATATGATCCTCTGTCCCCCCTCCAATCCCTCGTTCTGCACCCCCCAAACCGTTACCCCATGCCGGGCTAGGCTCTGACCATGGAGGATGACCCCCCCATCCCCATCGGTCGTCTTCTCAATTCCCCTTAAAAAATTATTACAAACCCCCCTCCCCGGATCCCTTAAAATCTTATTAAAACAATTATTAACAATTGCTAAATGGTTAAACAAAACAGAAAACTAAGAGCTGAAATAAATGCACAATTTTCTCAATGGAAGAAGTAAGAATTAGCATCCCTCAAGAACTGATAAGTTTTTTTTCCAACTTGTTGATAAATGATGATGATTTAGGAATAAGTAAGCAGTGATCTGATCAAGTTTGTGGATGATACCAAACTGTTCAAAGTGACTGCGAAGTGCTAAAGAATGATTTTTTTTTATTTTTAAGATTTTTATGCCACTTTTATTACTTTATAAATAAATTAAAGTAAGTTACTTCTGCTTCATTGACTATGCTAAAGCCTTTGATTGTGTGGATCACAACAAATTGTGGCAAGTTCTCAAAGAGATGGGAGTACCAGACCATCTTATTTGTCTCTTGAGAAAGCTATATGCGGGTCAAGAAGCAACAGTGAGAACTGGATACGGAGCCACTGATTGGTTCAAAATGGAGAAAAGAGTTCGGCAATGCTGTGTACTGTCGCCCTACCTATTTAACTTATATGCAGAGCACATCATGAGAAAGGCGGGGCTAGATGAATCACACATTGGAATTAAGATTCCCAGGAGAAATAACAACCTCAGATATGCAGATGATACCATTCTAACGGCAGAAAATGAAGAGGAACGAAAGAGCCTTCTGAAGCAGGTGAAGGAGGAGAGTACAAAAGTTGGCTTGAAACTCAACATTAAGAAAAATAAGATCATGGCATCCGGCCCTCTCAATTCCTGGCAAATAGATAGGGAAGAAATGGCGGTAGTGACAGATTTTATTTTCCTGGGCTCCAAGATCACTGCAGATAGGGACTGCAGCTAAGAAATTAAAATATGCTTGCTCCTGGGAAGGAAAGCTATGGCAAAGTTAGACAGCATACTAAAAAGCAGATACATCACCCTGCCAACAAAATTGAATATATTCAAGGCTATGGTTTTCCCAGTTGCAATGTATGGCTGTGAAAGTTGGACCATAAGGAAGGCTGAGTGCCAAAGAACTGAAGCCTTTGAACTATGGTGCTGGAGAAGACTCCTGTGAGTCCCTTGGACTGCAAGGTGATCAAACTGGTCAGTCCTAGAGGAGATCAGACCTGACTGCTCTTTAGAAGGCCAGATCCTGAAGATGAAGCTGAAATACTTTGGCCACTTAATGAGAAGGAAGGACTCACTGGAGAAGACCTAATGCTGGGAACGATTGAGGGCAAAAGAAGAAGGGGATAGCAGAGAATGAGGTGGCTGGATGGAATCACTGAAGCAGTTGGTGTGAGTTTAAATGGTCTCTGGGAGATGGTAGAGGACAGGAAGGCCTGGAGGAAAGTTGTCCATGGGGTTGCAATGGGTCAGAGACTACTTCGCAACTTACAACAAGAAGTTAAAGTGGGGAATATACATAATTCTCTTTCCTCCTCCTATTTTCCCAAAATAACTACCCTGTGAGAAAGGTTGGGCTGAGACAAGTCACGCAGCTAACTTTCATACCTGAGGCAAAACTAGCACTCACGGTCTCCTGATTTCTTAGGACAGCACCCTAATTGCTACATCAAACTGGTTTTCTTTAAACTTTTTTTTAAAATTATATTTCTTTAAACTGGAAAAATGATCAAACAAATAGCAACTGCGGTTTAATTTAAATGAATGTAAACAGATACATACTGAAACACATACACCCTTTCCATTTTATATAAATACTAATGGGATCTGAGCTGCCCATATAACCAACTAGAAAAAAGATATTGGGTCATATGTAATTTAATGAAGGTATCAGCTCAGTGTACGGCAGCTGGGAAAAAGACAAATTCCAAGCTAGGTTCACTAAGAAAGACTGGAAATACGACTGCCCATATATAACATTCCTATATAAATCTATAATGCATCTGGTTGCCATATATGTAAAAAGATAGAACTGGAAAAGATTTGGAAGAAGATAAGCCAAATGAACAGAAGGCTCTAACACTTTTCTTACAAAAAAAAACTAGAAAAAATTGGACTCTTTAGCTTAGAAAGAAGTCAAATGAAAGGGATATGGTTGAGTATGCATGGCATGAAGTTCTCCTCCTTCGCAAATCACTAATATAAGACAAGAGGATGACAACTGCCTTGTATGGATTTAAGAAGTTGGATAAATTCCTGGATGATACATCTATCTAGGGCTATAAATCTTGGACCTGAATCTTTGCCAATTCACATGATTTCCAAAATTTTGTACTTTTTGAGAATCACAGTTCTTCCTTTTCTGTATTGATATGTTATGCTAATACCAGTATAAAGTCAAAGGAAATTAGAAGAAAGAAATCAGAGTTTATTTGATGTATGAAATATGTCATTTAATTTTTTTGTTGATAATAAGTTTCCACCTCTGGATGAAATTAGACGATGTTGCTCTAAAATCTGGACCAAAAATAGATAAGAGGTCCAGGATATAAATTGCCCAAGATAACATTGAAAACTTTTTATTCCATAACTATTCCATTTCTGTATACCTTTTGGTGATGAACCTCAGCAACTGAAGTAAGACTTTGTATGTGAATACCTACTGCAGGGGTCTCAGACTCGCGGACCCGATGCATCATGTGCTGACCACCCCCACCCCCATTTTAGTGAAGGGGGAAAAGTCATGATACATCACGTGACAACATGAGTTTGACACCCCTGACCTATTGGATCATTAATATGCCAGTTAATCCAACATGTTCTTACTTGTCTTGTGGATGCTGATCTATTTTTTCATTGCCACATCTGTTACATACAGGCCAAGAGAAAGCAGTTCTCTCATTAATGCCAACTACAGTACCTGAAAAAAAGGTAAAATAAGTTGCAAAATTTAGTATACTTTGACTTTGAACGCCTTTAACAATCATGTCTGTTTGGAAATACCCTTTTTTTCCTTTTTATAAGTATAATTAGCAATATTTAGATTTCCATTGATTTCAGATTTAATTGTAATCCAATCCTAGTTGCTCTCCATGTATTAAAAACCTGCAACTATGTTTTATTATTTTTCTAATTTCTCCCTTTCCATATTAAAGAGGAAATGTTTTCAAACACAAAGTTTGTGTGATTATATAGCCAATCTAATAAACTAAGAAATTAATATTTTTTGTCACCAAATACTGCCTCCCTTAGTTTCTGTCTTAATGGTAAAAGTCAACAAACCAGACCTCCTTTGAACCAGAAAATTGTGATTAACAATACCAGGGCATGAAGCCAAATTTAAATGATGATTAAATATTCTGGCTTGTCTAGAGCTATTAAAAACAGTTTTCTGAAATGGATGAAAAAGGGAATTAGTTAATGGATGTTTTCCTAAATTTATTCCATAAATTGATCAGCTATGGTGGCACAGTGGTTAGAATACAGCATGGCAGGCTAATTCTGCCAGCAATTCGTTGCTCACTGGCTCAAGGTTGACTCAGCCTTCCATCCTTTCATGGTCAGCAAAATGAGGACCCAGATTGTTGAGGGTAATATGCTGACTCTGTAAACTGCTTAGAGTGAGCTGTAAAGCATTGTGAAGTGGTATATAAGTCTAAATTCTATTGCTATTTGTCCCATCCTTTAGAGAAGTCATTTGAACAAAAGGATTTTCATATCTCATTTTATGAAGTTCTGATACTAAAGATAGCTATTACTTTCATCTGAAAAAAACCAAAAGTTTTGAAGAAGAAAAACAGATATGACAGAGTTTTGTATTTACACTGGTTTAACACCAGGAATTATTGTTTATTTATATCCAAGTAACTGAGATTTAAGTATGTTTTCCCAAGCCATATACGTGACTAGAAACATTAAAGAACTGAAGGTCAGTCAGATATTTGGATCACTAGTTAGCATTATTGTTTAGTGTTATAAATCAAGCAAGATGGGTATTTTATGGGAAGGCTAGTAAAAAGATTTAGAACAATAGCAGTTTGCTGAGCCAAGCAATAAACATTAATGTTTGCAAGCAAAACATATAAATGAGTAATCTTAAAACACCTGCAAATAAATGGATTACAATTGTTAATCCTACAGCGTCAAAGGCAAATTGCTCAGAAAGCCCTGAGGGGTTGAGAAACATGCTTGTCTTTTGATAAATGAAATTATTAGGAAAATAATTTCTGGCAATAATCCTATACACAGGTAGTCCTTTACTTACGACCACAATTGACCAAAAATTCTTTTGCTAAGTAAGACATTTGTTAAATGAATTTTGTCTCACTTTAGAAGGTTTCTTGCCACAGTTGTTAAATGAATCACTGCAGTTGTTAAGTCAATAACACAGTTGTTAAGTGAATCTCACTTCCCCATTGACTTTGCTTGTCAGCATTTAGCAAAAGGTGAGCAAATGACCCCAGGACACTGCAACCCTCATAAATATGAGTCAGTTGTCAAACATTTGAATTTTGATCATGTCACCACAGAGATGCTGCAATCGTTGTAAGTGTGAAAAACAGTCATAAATCACTTTTTCAGCTCTGTTGTAACTTTGAACCATCACTAAATGAACAGTTGTAAGTTGAGGACTATCTGTACTAGACATCAGTGCAGTAATTTGTAATTAATTCAGGGTTGTGAGAAACGCAATGTGTATATATTTTATTTTTATATACAGTTTAAGCTTTACAATGAGTTTTAAAAAGCCCTTCAATCATGTTGAAAGACCAGATAAAGTAAGAAATGTAAGCAAAGCCCAAATTTCCTTCCCAGGTTCTCAAGGCAGTACATACAGGCATTCCCAATTTATCCTTGCAACCATCCCATTATATAAATGGAGTTACCAAGCCCCAGACTCTGCAGTACAGGATCATTTGTAATGGCACCCATAAAATGCCAACAGAACAACTATTATTAAAAGTGTCATTGCCATTTTAATAATCTGCTACTGCACCAGAGGTGTCAACTATAACTTCTTCAAATGGAAATTATTAATTAAAGAAACAAGAAACAAGGAATATAATTTGTCATACACTTTTGGAAAACAGGCAAAAGAACAGTTAGTATTAAGATTTTAAATAACAAAAAATATAGTTACAAACCTCTTACAGTACAAATAGAATTAATTTGAGTAGTAGAATCCAGATAATCTAGTTTGATAGGACCAGTCAGTTCAGTGATGTCAGCACCAGCAGCCCTACACAAAAGGGGCTTTTGTAGCAAGAGAACGGTACGTTCAATGCAAATAATCTTACCTGCCAACAAAGACATTTTGATAAGTTACAGTAACAAAGAAAAAAGTGGCTATGTTAATTATCTAAGCCAATAAAGACAAATTCCTGCAAGCATTTCAGTAAGCTTGTTTTAGTCTGATTCATTCAAATGAGTACTTTATTCTTGTTAATAGTCTGCCAGCATCCACTAACTTGGTTTTATTTAGGAAGGAAATTGGCTGCACATTGAATTTTCCTTATCTTTTAATGGTGGATTGGGAGTTATTCCAAAATTATTCACATGTTGCACTTTGCTCCCCAGAACAAGGTAGTCAAATCTTTGCCAGGAGGGGTGTCACCTGGATGATTCAGTTCTGGAAGCATAGTAAGAGATTTGTGCAAATAGGCCAGAGGTTTAAATCTGATAGCCAACAATGACCAAATATGTACTGATTAGCTTGTACTGAACATGATTAGAATTCAATTTTATTCTTCTCAAGTAGTGTTAGCTAAAGTACTGGCATTGATACTCTATTCAGATACTTTCCCTCCCCTTCCATTCAATGGTGTCCGATTCTTGAAGACTGCCTGGACAAGTCTCTGCGGTTTTCTTGGGAAGGTTTTTCTGAAGTGCTTTGCCACTGCCTTTTTCCTAGTGCTGAGACAAAGTGAGTAGCCCAAGGTCACCCAGTTGGCTTTGTGCCAAAGGTAGGACTAAAACTTGCAGTCCCCTAGTTTTTAGTCTGATGTTTTAACCAGTAGTTCTGCATTGAAATACTTACAAGTGTGATTTATTATTTAAAATAAAAGTTAGGCTTGGGCCATTTTATTTAGAAAAACAACTTAGTGTTAACAACAATGAACATATTCCAGAAGTGAGATAAGCAGCTATAATATAAACAATAAAACTTATTCTGGTTCATAATTCCCTACAATTCCTTCCTATTTGATACCACTGGACTGGATATGTAACGCACAACAAACTGGTTTTACTGGTGCACATTAAATTATTATATATCAAGTGTTCTCAACAACAACTTGAAGTATGCTGGTATGCTATCAAATCAATAAAGATTAAGCAGTGGAAAGCATGAAAAGGATTGCTTCTTCAACTTTGTTAACAATACAGTTCCACTGGTTTCCATTCCATTGTCATTATAAAATTCTGTAATTCTAAAATATAGCCTCTATGTTTACTTATTATTTAGTCCCTTCTTCATTTAGAGTCATCATCACTCTCTAGTTTCTATTGGTAGGGATGGCCTAGATGTAGGAAAGTCATCTTATTTAGTAAATAAGCTGCATACAAAGCTTTTACACTTGTAAAGAAAGAGTGGGTATGCTAAAATCCTTTAATTAACAAGCACAGCAAAAATCACAGAAAATAAGATTTGACTTTCTATTCTTAATGTATTGTAATGTCCAAGTGTCAAATATCTTTTTAATTTGGGGCTAAGGAATGAGTCTAGAGGCTGAAGAAACTCCCTTCGATTGTGCAATGTTTGTGTTTGTATTAGGAAAGATCTGGAGAACAATCTGGATGGTAATTAAAACTATAAAAAAGTAATTATTGGGTGATCCTGTGGGAGAGGGCAGTTTGACCATTATAAAGAAAGGGCAGATTGACTGCTTTCTCACATCTTTTTCAGTTTGCTGCTTAACCAAAAATGTCAAAGTAAGAGATGTTGAATCTTATAATCATAAATTCTGCTGTTGATTGCTAGATTAGTTGCTGGTTAAACGTATTATCCAGCATTTAATTATGAATGAAAGTACAAACCTAGCATGTGACAGAAGCACCTGGCAAGAGCATAGAACTAGTTAAAATGGCCTGATCCGGAAACCTTATGAAACTGGATAGTTTCCTCAATCCACTTAGGGAATTTTCTACCTCATCTGTCAACAATACCATCAACATCCTGGTTGATCAATGAGATATAAAACTATTTATTGACAATATTCTTTATAGTCTTTCTCTCTCACCTCTATTGCAGAAACTATCAGCCCTTGCTTTTCTAGGGAGCTGAAAGTGATGAACTGGATGGGACATTAACTGGAGAACAAAGTCAGGATAAATCAAATTGAGAAGGACCTATCTGAAGTACTCTTCGGATTCCTATTCTGCTGCATGCAGGAAAAGGCAGCATAGAAGCTTTCTTTTATGCCTTTACTGTATCTTCATAAGACAGTTGCAGCATCTTCATCAAGAACAAAGAAGAAAGGAACTTGCTATAAAAATGGGCATCCTCCTTTATGAACAAAATTGATCAGATTTGTCTCAACCTGGATTTCAATGTTGGAGCATATGTCACAGGGACAAAATCTTGGCAACTGTTTATCCTCTTAGTTCACAAAGAAAACATTTGCACAATTAAGCTTAGGATACTGTTATGAACTTTTATTATGAACTTTAGGATACTATTATAACCTTGTCATATTTAACAGTCCTTATTCACACCTTATTTACATCCTATCCGAACTGTTACAACAGATTCTTAATAGAATTATCTTTAATATGTATTTGAAAGTTGCTACTGGTTTAAACTGGAGAAGGTAAGCAGGGATCATATCATGCTTGCACTGAATGCACTTCCTGATAATTATTGACTGGATACAATATATTGACAATATATTTAATAACATAATGTAATGTAATATTTCAATTCCTAAATGAGTATCATTTCTGATAAAACTGTCCAATTATTAATATATGTTAGAGGCCCATCTTTCAAATATCTGAATGAAGGTATTGTCTTTTGTTGTTTCCAGGCCAAATAACACACTTCCTCAGGAACTGCATTTAACTTCCAATTTTTCAGCGTTTAGAAGATATACAGATGCATTTATTTTAAATGAACTTTGTACTTTCAAATCAGACTCCTGGTGACAAGTCCCTGCAGTTTTCTTGGCAACATTTTGAATGTAGCCTAATGATATTTTGGTCTAAACCTGTTTGAAAACATTAAGTGAAGCAGAGTCTACCTACAAATTGGTTCCATCAAACATTTCTTAGTGTTAGGATTTTTCCCGTCATTCAGCTGGAATCTACCTTTCTGTGACTCTGAATCCATGTCAAAATCATCTTGTCTGACATTCTTTCAAGCACTTGAATATACTATTTTAGTTTCTCCCAGTCTTCTCTTTTCAAGGTTAAACGTTCCCAGTTTCTTCACTGTCTTCAGAAAATTTAGTTTCCAGTTCTTTGATCATCTTCACTACCCCTCTTTCTACCTATTTCAGTTTCTCTGAATGCTTTTAAGTGTGGTGCCCACAAGTGGCATATTATTTGACACAAAATAAATTAAAGTCAAAATATTACTGTGGAGTTCTTGTGATGTCTGAGATGTTTATATGTTAGGGTATTTTATCAAATGCTTTACTGAAACCAAGATATATTATGTCCATATTAATCCCACTCTCCATTAAGAAAGTTTCCCGATGAAAAATTATTTTTTTTTTAAATAATGCTGTTACTTGGTAATTAGTACATTCATTTCAAGATGCTTACAGATCTACTTGTTTATGATCTGCTCTATGAATCTCAGACTGACTGGTCTGTAGTTTTCTGGGTCCTCCTCCACTTACCCTTTTGAACATAGAGAGATTTTCTCTCCTACAAGCATCTTGTATTTTATACATTGTCCAGGATGTCTCAGAAATAATGTAAGCACTTGGTGAAACTCTTAGTCAAATCATCCAACCCTAGAGATTTAAATTCATTAAGACTAAAATAATATTGTCTAATCATGCTTTCATCAATTCCAAATTACAATTATGCCCTTAATTCTGCTCTGCATAATTTATTGCTATGGGATAAACTTTTTATTTAAAAAATTGATCCAAATAAGAGCTCATAGACTCTTTTTTTGTTACTTGTTATACAAATTTCGTTGTAGTAAATGAAGGATGTGTAAAGTAATTCATTTTTTGTTTTTATTTTGAAGATATATAAATATTTTTTACTGTTCTTAGCATTCTTTATTAACCTCGGGGCATTCCAACTTTTAGTATTTGAGATTCTATCTCAGTATCATGTTTTGTTTTCCTTAAAATAAAAAATGCCAGCTCACTTTCTCCCAGTGTTCTCATGTTTCAATTTCATCAACAAAGCATTCTGTATTTGTTGATATCTGGTCAAATATGCCTTATCTTCTTGCGCTATATCCTTTGAAGGAGAAAGTTAGGATATATCAAACTAAGAAAGTTGTCAGTGAAGATGAGCCAGGAATTTCCTGCAAGTACCATGCTTGGCAGAATTTGTCTCCCAACAGATATTAGGGTAATTAAATTTCCTATCACTATTGCTCCATGCTCTTTGAAAGCTTTGTGATTTGCTTTTGGAAGTATTATCCACATCTTCTTGCTGGGGAGGTGAACGTGAACACTAAATTGGTATGGATTTTATTCATTTATCCTGTTTTAACAATTCAATGAATGAGGTTTTAAAGAACAGTAAATGTAAGATCTTAAGAAATCAACAATATATTAATTTTTATGCTAATTGGATACCCATAGAATGTTTAAGGATGACTAGCTATTGCAAGTATAAAAGGGGTAAGGGGGCATATCATATTCTCATATTGGATATGATATCCAATTCAGATTGCCTCATTATTTGGGTTTAATAGCCCTCTGTTTGCTAGATCTATCTCTAATCAACAAATTATTCTTAGAAGTTGGAAAAATGATGTGAGCCCAGATTATTTAGTTATTATTTATTTATTTATATTTATATGCTGCCCATTTTATAATCCAAAGCAACTCTGGGTAGTGTATAAATTTATAATCTTGGACTTCAGATTTCTGTTTGCTTTCAGTTTGTGCAGAGACTGTTTTAGGTCCTCAATATTTAATGATATGTTTAAAAACTAGTCTGTATATTTATATGCATTATAACACATTGTACTCATTCTTTTAATTTTTGTTAGTTTGTATTTATTTCTATTTTGTTATGAAATACTAACCCTTACCATTTCCACACATAGCATCCTTGAAGAAAACAATACAAGGGGATGAGCTCTTGAATGCTTCCATTACTTCCACATCAATCACACATGATGAAGAAACTGAGACAGGTAGCGTTTTGGGGGTTCCAGAATTGATCTCAGACTCTCTTTGCAGTGAGAAATCAGTGACAAATAGCCAAAATTGCCTTTGGTCTGGGGAAGCGCTGCCCATTTCCTAGAGTTGAAAGGGGGGGAAAAATTAAATGTTAAGTTTAATTTTTAAGTTTAAGAAAAATATTTTCTAACCAGCATAAAATTAAAGAGAATGAAGCAGATGAAAACTTCAATTTAGCTAGCAGCATTTTAATCAGAGTACAATCAATGGATCATACAATACATGCAGCCTACTCTACCCTCCAAACTGAAGTTCAGAGACAAAAATTGCCAAATTTTTATGGCACAATTTTATTCTATTTAGAGTGATTTTAAGATAATGGCTGCACATCGTTTCTTCCCATATCTCCAGCCATAAGCAGAAAGACATCAGGTCCTGTATACATGCTGGGATAAAATCAGTGATCATCATTGCTTCTATTGATTGCAATAAATCAACTATGTGATATGACTGGATTTGAAACTTAGAAAGTAAAAGGGTGGGTACTGTACCATATTCAAAGTTGCTATACAGGTAATTTTCTTTAACAACCACAGCTGGAACCACTCTTGTCACTAAGGCATGTGGTCATTAAGTGAATTATCAAGTGACTGTGACGGATTTGCAACCTCACTTCTACCACAATCATTAAGAGAATCTCTCACAGTCATTAAGCAAGACATCACAGATTTTTAAGAAGAGATTTGAGAATCATTTGTCTGAAATATTACAGGGTCTCCTGCTTGAGCAGGGGGTTAGACTAGAAGACTTCCAAGGTCCCTTCCAACTCTATTTTTCTGTTAACTGCCAATTTTACTGCCAGGCTTTCAATTGACTCTGCTTCTTTAAAGCCAGCTGTAAAGTGTGCAAATGACAAGCACATGACCACGAAACATTATGATCACTGTAAATAACTGCTGGTTGTAAAACACCTGAATTTGTGTGACTGTAGGGATAGTGCAACAGTCATAAATGCAAGGACTGTTCATAAAGTTATTTTTAAGTGCTGTCATACCTTTGAATAGTTGCTAAAGAGGGCAGTTGTTAAGTGATGTCTACCTGTAGCAATTCGACACAGCAAACTATTACAACCCATCTTATTGGTCAAAGTGAAAGTCACTATAGTGCAGGTATGATCTGCAGCTCTGTGAGTCCCCTTGTGCAATTTCCAGAATCAACTCTACTACATGGGCTGAAAGTAAGTAAAATTTTGACGTGAAAAATACTAATAAAACCTGTAAATTCTAAATTTCAGTTCTTTTGTTAGTTTTATATCTTGCTTTTCCTCCAAAAATGCAATGCAGCATACATGGTACTCTTTTTTCCAATTTTATTTGAATAACAATTCTTTAAAGTAGGTTAGGCTGAATAGTGACTGGTAATCATCCAGTCAAATTCCACGGCTGAAGGTAGACTTGAACATCAATCTCACAGACTTATTCCAATTCTGAGTTTACCCAATTTACCTCATCTTTCCACGCATAGATGTTTCTGGCCACTAAAAAGCATTAAGTCCTGCCTCCAACTATGAATAGTTCACCCTTAATTAAGATTTAAATATAAATGTTTTCCTTATGCATTTGTTTTCAAATAAGTCACTTTGAGGATTTCATAATTATTGAGCAATTCAAACATGCTATATGATGTGATGCCTTTGACTAGTATTATTTTGAAATTTTAAACAATTGTTATGTGTGTTTTTTTTTCTTTGAATAAAGAAAATACCAGAAGCATTATTCCTATACTGTGTAATGTAATTTTCTTGGTAGAAACTCTATAGATATAAACATGGAAGTTTTCTTCCTGGATAAATTTCGACATTTTTCAAGGATGCATACAAACTAAATGATTCATAAAAGGTAGCAGGAGAAACAAAAACATCTATTCTAGCAACATAAAGATCCTATTTGGGACAGGAAGATAAATATATTCAACAAAAGATAAAGGTCATCAAAACAGATGATCTCATAATGAAATTGCTTACCTTTTGTAGCTCCTTCTAGACTCAAAGAGTTTCAATTTTGTACTAAGAAGTTTACTATTAAATAGTGAATATAAACACTGAAAGGTTCTTGAAGATTCTTGAAAATACTGCAGAATTACTTCAGATTAAAATTTTGTTCAACTTTTACCATTTGACATTTTTGTCATTCAAAATTTTGATATAAAATGCTTAGGCACACCTTCCTGAAAGTAGGCCCTCTCAGAAGTCAAAGAAACTTGTATAGATTATACTATTAAAGGTATGTGGTATTCCAAAAGGTGTTATAAAATATCTATAAAATTTGAGTGTTTAAATTGAAATAGTAATGCTGTAGTTGAATTTAAAACAACAAGTGAGCAGGATCATGATCTCCCTTTTCTTCTCAGCACTTCTGCCATAATTCACCCATTTCCACAGAACCAAATGACCCTTTCCAGGAGCTGAGAGTCTGCTATTCAGAGTTCTACTGGCATGCATCCAACTCTACAGATACTTCCACTTAGCGTTATATCATCATCCGTAGACATAACAATTAAATTAGTCTTTAAAATGTCACAGTAATATTTTTCTATTAACAGATTTCTGTAGCTACCATATCTCTTCAGAATCAAGAATACTAGAGCTTTAATCTGATATTTGCATTATATTTTTCAAATAATCGTATATTAATTTTATTTATGGCCTCAAAAAAAAAATCCCCTGGAAAATATGAGCGACAAAAAGGGTTAATAAACTGCAATGTATAATTTCTTCAATCTTGTTTTGCTGCTGTTTTCATTTCAATTGTTAATTGAAAATTGAATTTTAATTATACTTTTTAAAGACATAAAGCAGAAACACTGGAATACTGAATTACTAACCTTTAGATTCTGACCAACAAGACTGTCAGCCAGAAAGCAAATAACAATAAGTCACTTTAAAACCATCATCTTCCTGTATGTGTGTCAATTTGTTCTGAACAAAAAGGACAGAACAGACAAACAGCAGCAGGATTGAGTTATGTGACAGTACAGTTCCCTGAGCCCAGATGGAATATATTTCCTCATTTTCCTTTCGTACCATAATACTTATTCTGAATAGTAATAATAAAAAGACAATATTTCCATTTCCTAATTCACAGAAAGAACTGAAGAATTTTAGTTCCACTAGCTCTCTGGAGTTCTGATTTAAAAAGAAGGCAAAAGGAGATTTGACTCTTAAACACAAAATGTAGTCAGAAAAGATTATTTTTCCTGGAATGAATTAGTCTGCAAAAGAATTTTAAACTGAACCAAGGTCTTTCCCTCATATTTTATGATATAGTAGACTTTAATGAAGGACACATCCTTGCTAGCAGAGATAGAACTAATAAACAAGTTCCAGCCCTGACATTTTATTTCTGGAACAGTTAACCTAGGTGAGCTTGTTTACATTTTCCTAATTTCTGGACCTCATTCCCAATAATAGTGTATCTTTTTTCCATTTTGAAGATGTTGATAAAGTAGAATTAAGTGACTACTATAAAATACTACCTTCAATTAAATATTTGAACTAACATTGCCATTCAGTTGCAGAATTCTGAATGATTTTTAAAAAATTTTTCATATTAATTAAAACAAAATTAATGCACATGTGAAACAAAATCACCTGGGATGTTTCTAGTACAAAGGCTATGCTTTTAATTTGTGAAAACTGAGAACATAGGATCAGAGAAGCTAAAGAAAGACCGTAAATTTGAAAAACTGTATTATAAATCAACTGTGCTATTATACAATTCTAGTCTTCTCCTAAGCCTGCGGCAACTTTGCATATGGCCACCTGAGATGGTGAAAAAAAATCCTAATAGGGAGCTCGACGGCTTACAACCAGTGGTGCCCACCAGCTGTTTGGTGGATTATACAGGGATATAGTAGGGCTTAGATGTAACCAAGACTGATACGTAGCCATGTTTGGACACAATTAACTTACATTTAATTTTAAAAGATTAATCAGTTGCCTTATTGAACTAAAATCAATTATTTTCTTAGTGTCCTGCACTAGTTATTCTTGACAGATTTTATCTCTCTTATTGACTATTTAATGTCTATGAAAATGGGGTTAACCTCTATTTATCCATCCATCCATCCATCCATCCATCCATCCATCTATCTATCATCTCATTCTGCCAATCTGCTCTGCGCTGGATAGCTTAAAATGAATAAAATTATCAGACAAAAGCATCATGTTTTATTTGTGCCCAATCATCCCAGAAATTCTGAGAAAGAATATAAGCACATCTTTATAGCTGGATTTCTCATGAAGATCTGATTTAAGGATTGAGATTATAAAAGATTTGGAAATAGGAGAATATAACAGAAATGTGCAAAATTCTGTGGTGGAGCTGTGGAATTTTTATTTCCCCCCAACACATATCATTTTTTCCTCCACTCAAACAGAAAAATCTGAATATTCCTGGGTGGTTAATGTAATTCTGGAAGTGGATTATCTAAAATTGGAAATAATTGTATATTCTAGATGCTGCCCAACTACTCTTCTATGGACAGTTCATGGCAAGTCACTCATAGAAATAGACTACACCTCTCTGGGGTTAAAGACCTATTTTATTATCATGTTTAGAATATAATATATATCTCAAAAAGGATATAGATCTATTATAATATTTGGTGCACCAGAACTTCCAAATTCAAAGCCACTTAATATCTTCAGGAAAAGGTTAATGCTTTCTTGTCCGTATTATGGACTTCCCAAAGGAATCTGATTGGTTATTGTGAAAGGATCATACTTATAAAGATGCACTATTGGTCTCTTCTAGCAGTTCTTCAAGCCAATATAAACTAATTTATCATCACACAAACTTCTGTGAATTATACTTAACAGATAATTGGAGCACAGTCCTAAAAGGAGTTTATATGTACACCCTGCTGTTGATGGGACAGTATCTTTTAAAATAGGAAGAAGAGAGATGGTTACAGGAAATGAAAAACACTGGGGATGACATATAAATTGTCTTAAATATTACCTTAAAGTTTGTTTAAACAAAAACTCCCTCTACTTTACAATAATGTAAATGTAGGAAAGTCACTGTTGAACAGCCTATTTTTCCTTTTCCTAGGTATAATATCCTATTATACCTAGGATATAATCTGAAGTTTAGGGATAAAATAGCCATCATGAACATGCTTAGCTGTGGGGAGTGAGGATTTCCCAGATGTACAGCTAATTTCAACAGAGCTCGCTGATGTCTTGTATTAAAGGCTTCCAAACATGAAGCAGATGTAACCAGGAGGCATACAAATTATGCAAGAACCCAAAATGTCTGGAGCAATGCTTGAGAAGGCGATTTTTTTCCCCCTTTCTGTTAAAAGAGCTCATTCAATTACCACTGATTCTGTAAAAGTTAAGACAACCATTATTTAACTTACTAAGTAAAATATACTTTATTCCTTAAAAGTAACCTAATGTTTAAGTTGTTTTTAATGCCAGATAATAGTATTAGATTGTACTAAGTAAAACAAACAAAATTTTACAAGACTTTTAACTCTTAGTGTCTCCCATGTGTAGTTTTAAGGAAGGTTTCATGTTTCATTTTAATGTGATATCCAGTTAAAATCTCTGGAATGTAATTCAACCAGGTATGTCATATGTTTTGTTGGAGTAATTTGTAGAATTGTACTAACAAGCAAACTCCAGCAGCTGCCCACATGCCCATATAATATGTTTAGTGAAAGAAAATGTTAAGAAATCTTAGGAAGATAGCTTGGAAAGAAGGCAAAAATAAAGAGTTAACCATCTGGATTATAAAGGACAGAGGGCGTGGCAAATGAAATCTACCCAGATATATTCAGTTTTTACTGCAGTTTCTAGATTTATACACTTAGTCATCTCTCATCTAATTATGTAATATTTTCAACATACAAATATGCATTTGGTGTCATCTTTGTATCTTTCAGAGTAGTTTCTGGTGAATGAAATAGTTCCAGTTCAATCAAAATCTTCTTTCCGGTACAGTATATACAAAACTTTTTGTAAGTGGAGTTATTTATATTATCCACTGTCTGAATGAGTAAGATTATTTTAGGTATAACACACTACTTCTTTAGTATCATAATACTATTTTTACTTTATTCTTTCATTTTATTATAAATAACTTTTCTAAAATGATTTTTTAAATTTTAATATAAATCTATCAACATTATATAATCTAGTAATTTGATTTAATAATTGGACAGCCAATATGAAGTAGGACTGGAAGCACCCAAGTTCACATTTTCCCTTATTCATGGGAACCAACTGGGTGATTTGAGGCCAGTTATTTTCCCTGAGCCCACTTTATAAGATTGTTGTTCCTGGGATAAAAGGCAAGAAAATCCCTACGTAAACCTTAAGTTTTTAGAGGAAAGACAGAATAACAATCAAACAACTATAAAGATGGAAACCCTCTAATGAAACTCTTAAGGTGGCATCAGGCTTTAAGGAATTGTACCGATAAAGGAGAGTATTTGTAGCTCAGGGTTGAAATGAGGAGTGCTTAGTGTTCTCTGAGCTTGGTTGATTTCTTGCAGACATTTCATTACCCAAACTAGGTAACAGCAGTGCTAGTTTGGGTAATGAACATCTGCAAAAAAACAACAAAGCTCAGAAGGCATCAAGGACCCCTCATTTAAGGAAATGCACTGGACATCTTTTTGAACTGTTGAGCATATTTGGAAATATGAGAACATGTCAACAATTTTCTTACAAACTAACTGTGATAAAGAGAACTGAACTGTTACTGAATAGGACCAATGAACATGTTTGTTTATGATAACAATAGCAAATAACTTTTGTTTATACACTTTACAAAGAAAGAGCTTTACATGGCAATGAATAGAAGACACATATAATTCATTTACTACTTCAAAACTAAAGAACAATTTCAATGTAGAAAATGGCTCCTGTATTTCTGGAGAAGAAATTCTTCTATTACCAAACCCAAAGAATCCTCTAGCACATAAAAGGATTCTCATTTAGACTGACAACATATTCAGTGGTTTAGGTTTGGACTGGGATAAGAAGAATGAGGTTCAGGGATCTGTTTGACCAAAGTGAGTGATTTTGATCTAGTCACTTCCTTTTAGCTCAGCCTATCTCACAAGGTTTTGTGCAAATAAAAAAAAGGGAGACTCCTCTATGCACACACTGAGCTCTTAAACCCAGAACATAAATGCAATAATAATTAAAAATAACTTGTTGATATATAACGGAAGATTTTTTACATAAAAACAATACCTGCAGTCTTTGATATATAACATATGCCCAAAAACTGCAACGCTGAGGTAAATCACCCATCTGAAAAACAATTAAAATTTGGAGGTAATATTGAATTGCAAACTATTACTGGTTGATTACTGATTGTAAAATTTTCGAGGAAAAAAAATACCTGGTAAACTTCCTTGAGACTATGAACAGCTGGGGGGAAATATAAATTTGACAATTGTTCTCTTTCATCTGCATCAATGTAATCAGCAGAAGCAGCAAGAATGTAACAGAAACTTGGAGGAAGCTGGTTAGCAGTAATGTGCTGAAAATAATAAAAATAGATATAGTCATTTAATAAATGGATGCTCCATACTAAATTAATTTATTTGGTATGGTCTAGAAAGCCCTTATAAATTAGTGACAAGAGAGTCACTTCTCCAAATGTCCATCATCTTTGCAAAATCAGAAATAATATTTCATCTACACTTTCTTCTGAGTATTTATGACACAAATTTATGACACAAAAGAATATAGCTAAGCACAAAGCAACAAATCACGGAAATTGCTTTTGCTATCATAATATTGGCCAAATGGGGTTCTAATATTTTCATTTCTTCACATACTTTCTCTGTTATTTAGAATATTAAACATGAGGGTGAAACCATCAATAAATATTTTAAGCTATGTTACTGAAAAACAAGAATGCTGCCAAACTGAATCTCCAGCAGCATGAGGATAATTGGGGACATGAATAGTAGAACATAACATGATGTTCTCTTTATAGGTGGCTGTAATGAGATTAAATCTATTTTATTTATTTGAAGATTGTATGAAGCAATGTAATGGTAATTATAAATTTAAAGGTCAATAAATATTGAAAGTTATTTCTTGATAATTACTCCAATTACAAAGGAATGACAATAATGAAAACAGTTTCATCTTTGTATATCCATTTGTGCACATGGAGTTTCTGAACTATCACAACTTATTAAATCTGTGATTCATGTTCCAAAGCACCGTATACCTATTTAACATCCTGACTAAAGGATCCCGGGTGCTTTCGCCCTATTTTGTCCATATGCATGCAAATCTGAAATTCACAAACCCCACCTTCAACCATCATTGCTTTACCCAAATTAACTAAGAGATAAGTGCAAGCCAATCATTGAATATACGTCCACAGACTTTCCAATGTGAATTAACAAGAAACTCAGCAAAGCATAAAAGTGAATATATATTTTAAGTATATCCTTTCACTGGAAGACATAACACACAAATGCCGCTTGCATCAGTATTTGCGCTTTTTATGTTGCACAAAGCCTGATTCCTTACAGACTGAAGAAGTGGGTGTTGTGCAGATGGGTGGAGAATTGGAAAAAGCTTTCAAAGAAAGATTGATTTGTGAAGCACTTAGTAAATTTACAGAAGGGCCAGAAAAGGGTTTTACTCTATATTAATACAAATCCGCTTTGGTGATATATTCCCCACAGCAATAACCCAGTGAGAGTTTTATGCTGGTGAAAGAACATTTCTGGGTTTCTCCCATGCTGTTCAGAACATAGCTAGCACACTAACATAGGAAGAGAAGCATAGCAGTGATAGAACAGCAATTTTGGAAGGACTATACCCACAGGGACAGGATGGAACCGCTTAAAAGCATATGTCTTCCACTGCTAAGAGAGGAGGAGGACAACCCCTCATTAAGCCTGGTACCTTAACCATTGCACCAAACTGTTCCTCCATTTTGAAAATATTATTTATTTATAAAGGAATTAAAATACAAGGCAAAGCAGGCTATAACTGCCCTAACCATAACTCTACCTGTTCCATTATTCAAGTCCTACATGACTCCTACTTTAAATTTTACACAAAGAGCATAAGCATCAACATACTTTAATCTGGGGTTTAATATTCTGTAGAGTCCCTCCCAGACTGAAGTTATAATTAAGTAGGAACCTTAAATAACATTTTATTTTTCTGAGATAAGAGGTATCAAAGTAACAGATTTTCCATTCATTAGAAGATGAGTGGAGAGGATAGAGAGAGGGGGAGAGAATAGAGGGAGAAGATAGAAGGGGAGGGAGGGAGGGAGGGAGAGAGAGAGAGAGAGAAAGAAAGAGAGATTGAGATTGGAATTATTCCTTAAAAGGCATAGAAAAATCTCCTTGCATATTGAATATGCAAAATCTATGCAACATTGATATTATCTACTTCTACAAGACTTAAGTAACAGTTAAAATATGGATTTTATCTATGTAATATTTGAGAAAAATTGATTTCAGTGTTAAGTACAACAATATTCTAGCTTGCCTTATTATCTTTTTGAATATGTTTTTGTAGCAGGAAATACATCTTCCATGCTAGAAAGTACCTTAGTATTTTTCTCTCCCAAACTGCAATAGTTATAAATCAGTACAACAAAATCTCATTAAATTACTGTCAAATTTTAAACAACAAACTATGGTATCTTAATTACTGCACACAGCTTTGTATACATTTTATTTACTTCATATTTTCTCATTTTCACAGCTAACAGCACTGTTTTAACATGCATAAAGTATTCTATTATAAAAGTTTTATCTCCATATACGGTTCTAGCTCTGATTTTATATAAGATTGTGATTAAATACGGTGGTTGATTGAAGAAAATAAGAGTATTTGCAGCTGAAGATGCTACTCTTTGAAGATTTTAAAATGAACCTAGGTTAAATCAAATTAATTTGGAATTTCATGTACATAATTATACTAAACAATTCATTTTTAATTTCCTTCAGGATTCTCAATTTTTAGGACTCTTTGCTTCTAAATGTAAATACTTTTCCACAGAACCATAAATAAGGTTTTCTGTTGCACATTACCAATAACAATAATTGTTGGTGATGTTATATTAAAGGAGGAAAATACAATGTTTAAAGTGTAATGAGGGCATAGAGAAGATAATTTATTAAGTAAATCTTATTTATATGATTATTTTGGGAAAAAAACAAGTCTAAAAGTATCTTACTGCTTTATTTCCTTGTCTCTTGCCCGGAACTTGAAGAGGTGATAATGGTGGCCATAGGCTGTCAATCAGACTAAAAAGCCCTAGAGTTCTGTCAAAACAAGTAAGCAAAGTACAAATATGATAAAATCTATGTGAGTATGTAAAATAAAAGTGTAATCATTAGAAACATACTATCAAAATAATTTTTGTTGTTTTTGCTGACACTGCATCTATATTTTAATTATTTTGAATTACAATGGAATCTTGTACTACTACTAAAAGAAATTTCACAATACATTGATATGGAAACCATTCTAGATGAAATGGTATGTCTATGAGAATCCAGTATATTGTAGAATTAAAATACAATTCAGTGATGTCTAAAGCCTATAATTTAATTATGAAAAACAGAAAAGATGTAAATAAATTATGTTGTAAAGGAAGAAGTGGAAGGTGGCAATCCAATCTGAAAAAAGTTTTACAGAAATTCCAATATAACAAGTTAATGATACGTTTAATATTTTGGGAACGATGTCAAAGTAAAGATTAGTTTTGATATATGGCTTTTATTTTCTACAGTGCACATTGAAACCAAATATGCTAATTTCAGTGCAATTATAACATCTACTGGCAGTTTCTAGTCAGTAGAAACATTTTTATTTAAATTATTGGTTGTGTTTTTAGTTTGTTTCCTTTACAAAATGGCATGTACAGCACAAAACAACACAGAACATTTTACATGATAAAATTTAGCACACTGTTCTCTTTTTCTTCTTTTATCATAATCTCTCATTAGTCACCTTCTGTTAAACAGCTGTAAAGTATTCAGGTTAACTTTGGGAAGAAAGGTAATCATGCATGAATCAGCACAATAACACGAAAGGATGTCAGGAAACAAAGATACTACCTTACATAGAATTAATACAGTTGCTTTAGCAATGACTGTATGGTGTTCTAATCATCTATTCTCAAAAACAGCAGAACAAAAAGTGTGCAACAACAATAGGAGCCAAGGAATATGTTCCATGGTAATAAAAGTTTTCAATTTAAGAGCAAACTGCACAGTAATTTTTTCTAACAATTGAGTACAATGTTATTCAAATTCATTGAGCTATGCTAGAGGAATATGCAAGAATTGTTGCGTTTTCTGCTGCCTCTTCACTTTAAGATGCAAAGAACTTGTGTGACTTTTCTTACCTTCCCCTGGTGACTCTTCGCAAAATTTTCAGTCTAGAAACATGACAGCATTTTCCTTCCCATTTTTTTCTATATTGTTCTATCAGTTGTGAAGAGGAACATAGAACTGGAAGTTGTATTTCACTAAATATTCCATAGATGTCCTGAACCAGCAGACACAACCTACAAAGAGTATGTAAATGTCATCTCATTAGCAACATGCTTTTTCTACACCTCGATCATCTCAGGGTCTCTAGGAGAGAAATTTTACTTTTACTTTAAGACTTCCTAAATTCTAATGTAATTGAAATGCTTAGCAACTGGTAATCAAGAGCTTTATTAAGTACCAATATATCAGTTTTTAAAAATACAACGAAGTACACTAAGATATTTTCAACAATAATTTACATGAATCTCGGCTATTATGGCCAATGACAAAGGATTTGGAAAATTGTAAAGTACAACACAATGTCACCTGCCTAATTGCCTTTCTTTGGGTGTTAAATTTAAGAGAAGCAGCAAAAACGGAATAGTAGAGAAGTTCTTAGCCTGAAAATTCAGATAAATTGGGCCTAATATACTAAGCAGATCAGACTCCTATTCAATAGTATCTTCTCAAAACTTATTTTGTAGGTTTATGTTCTACTACCAATTTCTTTTTAACATTTACATTAAAGCCACCCAAAAAATTATTTAAGATACCTAACTAAGGTTACCCACAATGTCACAAATAAGCAGGTAACATGCAAGCGTTACTTGTATTATAAGTAAGTCAGATTAAGCTTAGGAGCAATACAAATATGTTGACATTATCAGTAAGTAGCTCATCTGACCACATTCAGTCTCTTAGAGGTGAGGCCGCATTTCTCTTAAATTTGGTTGCCACAATAAATGCCTTTCCCCGAGGTCGCATTCATCACCAATGGATTCCACCAATGGATGGAAACTAGTGATGAAGGTGCAAATCAATCTAGAACTAAGGAGAAATTTCCTGACAGTTAGAACAATTAATCAGTGGAACAATTTGCCTCCAGAAGTTGTGGATGCTCCAACACTGGAAATGTTTAAGAGGTTGGAAAACCATTTGTCTGAAATGATATAGGGGTTCCTGCCTGAGCAGAGGGTTGGACTGGAAGACCTTCAAGATCCCTTCCCTTCTGTTATTCTGCTCTGTTATCAACACAACTTAAAGCAGAGTCTAGACTACTGCAGACTGAGATGATCTGGCCTCATGTTAGAAATGCATCTTACTTTGAAATATACTTGGAAAAATAATTAGGTGCAAAGTGCAACTATCAGAAACTAAATGTGCTGATAAAATTTTTATGCTTTGAAATCTTTCAACTATTTTAGTTATAATAAAAATTTAACAGGCTGTTATTTTTTAACCTTTTAAAGATTTAATATATTGGTTTCCAGGCATCTAAATAGACCAAATGCTGCTCATATACAGGTAAGTCCTTCACATAACCATCTGCTTAATAATGGTTCAAGATTACAATGACCTCAGAAAAAGTGACATACAACCTGTCTTCACAATTCTGTCATACCACCTGCATATTCACAAGATTGCAATTTGGGTGCTTGGCAACGGGCTCCCTGCTGCAATGTTCTGCAGTCGTGTGATCACAATTTAGGACCTTTCCAGATGGGGAAAAAACATCAAATGGGGGAACTGGATTTGCTTACTGACTGCAATTTGCTTACTAACTGCAATGATTTGCTTTATGACCACAGAAAAAATGGCTGTAAAATTGGGTCTGGTCATGTGATCACTTGATTTACCACTGTACTGATTTACAACAGAAATTATTTTTATCTGCCAATTTTAACTAAGAATTTATATAAGTGCTCTTCACCTATTGCTTTTTAAACAGTTTTAGTGTCTATAATTCATTAATAATCATTTGTAATTTCTTCTTTTTCTGTGAGCTCTTTTAGGCAATTTGTAGTCCCTGGAGATACTTGAACTCTCATACATAATTCTTATTTACAATAATTACTACTTCCTAAACTGTCATATATCAGTTTCTCCATATGAGTGACCTCTACATATATTGGGACTTTGACTATCAGAATTCCCTCCTACGCAATCCTACAGCTGAAATATTTTCCTTCACCCCCCCAAAAAGAAATAAATTTGAATAAATAAAAAAACTTGTTGTGCAGAATCAATTCATTAGTTCTAAGCAACTATTATTTTTCTCAATTCCCCAAGGATGGGCTCCAGCATGAATCCGAAAACTCAGAAGACTAAACCTCTGGTCCTGGTAACCAACCCAGATTGGATGTTGAAACATTATCCTGGGACAAGTATACCTGCCTTCATTTGTGAAAAAGCTGTTTGCTTATAGCTGAACATAAAAACAAGTGGAAAATTGTCCAGGGGTAAAACTGATCTTCTCCACAATTACCACTTCAAAACCATATGCAGATGCCCAAACACAGAGAGACTGTTAGGTGTGTAGTTACGGAGAGTAAATAAAACTGAGGGTGTGAGAAAAGATAGGTAAACAAGATACTCAAGACACATGATTCACTGGGAGGAGCGAAGAGGCAGAGGCTATCTGAGATAAGAAAAATGGCAGCGTTTAGAATACCCCCCCCCCCCCCAAATCTCTGACCTGATTTTCCTTGTAACAATAAATCTATGTGCCTATTGGAGGAAATTGTACAAGTGAATGCTTGAAGAAAACAATAAATAAACCCTTTCATATCTGGCATGCTAGACTAGGTCTCTTAACATTTCTTTCGCTTGCAATAGGACTGTTTTGTTTCGATATTGAAGGCTATTTGTAACATGTAGATGTTCCTGAAGTATCAGAAGTAGGTAAATGCAAGTGTATCAAGTACAGTGAGTAGTTCAGAGCAAACAATAAAAAGCCCATTTCAAAGCTTGGGAATATTCTGTTAATTCCCTAAAAGAGCTGGAGGCAGGGGAGCGAGAAGGTGAGGCCAATTACTTTTCACTATTTTTTTAAGATTGTGTTGGTAATGCTTATATTTATTCATTTCCCACTGTTTATATGGAAATGGTATCATGCCATCATACCCCCTCCTAATTAGTCATCATTCTTGGGAAAGATAGAAAATTACTTTTTTCATCAGTAATTATACACATATGCCCTGAAACTTGGAAATGAGGTTGGTGTTTTTTTATGATTTTCACTCTTGCAAAGGATTAAGGCTGACATGCATTCCATAAAGTAAAGTTTTTTTTAAAAAAAATGCTTTTCTGAAGACATCAGTATTAACAGAAAGACCCAAAGAAAAAGAAAACTAAAATTTGGTATTTGTAGTAACACTTTCAGATAGGTATTGTAAAAGCAAAAATACAGAACTAAATACATTTAATAAACAGAAAGGAAATAACTGTTCAGTCTTCTGATAACTTTCTGAGTTAATGAAGGTAGAAAGAAGGGGTAAAAAGAAAAGTGGAAGTTGGTGGAAAAATAAGAGTACAATCCATATTGCCTGCAATCAATGAAGACATTTGCTCTTCCAAAATGCAGTGATCTTGGCAATTATGCTTGCCCCCTGAAGGAAAACTTTCTCTAGGTGCATCCTAGCAAGGGCCAAAGCATGAGGTGGCACATGCACTCTTAACAAGACCTCTTGTGTTCCACTCTTTTAATCATAACAAGCACAGGTTGCCCACAGAGTTCCAATCTAACAACTTGTCTGGTCAAGTCTTGAGGTGGAGCTCAAGTAGCTTCTACTGGTGTGGCTTAGAATCAAACAGCAACCCTCAAGGCTCCACCCAATGTGGATTTAATTTATCTGAACTTTTCTAATACAAACAAAAGCCCTCCACCAACGGCACACATTATCTAGAGTGCAATCAGAATCAGGCAATCAGATATGCAGGCACTGAAAAATAAAAATAAAGAAGCCCTTTCTTTTCTAGCATGTAATACTAGAATTCTAAAAGTAATTCTTCTGCAAAGAAACTTCATATTAATTCTAATAACTTTCTTATCAGTTCTAGAAGATTCTCACACCTCCCTAGAATAATGTTTTGGCTGTTGTGTGTGCTTTCATAATTTATTTTGATAAGAATAAACACATATAACACAAATCCACATTAACTAAAATCTGAATATTAGTCAATTATAACCAACTTGAAAATATATTTGTTATAGAGAAGTTTTCTCATCTAAAGGAAAGCAACATTCTTTATGAGAGACATGAAATTTAATTATTTCTATTTCTGGGAATAAAGGCAAAATCCCATTTTGAGGGAAGTACATCAGATTTGAAGGAATAAGCACTAAAATCCAACCTAGAATTTACCAAGCAGCTGGTGTTTTTGAAAACAAGTTTTGGTTATTTTTTGTTTTGTTTTGCTGAAATCAGCACCATTTTTATTATGCATTCCTAAATACATGTGACTGAATTAAAGTCCCTCTGAATTCTATGAGGCTTACATCAAAGTATATACAGAACTGAATTTTTGATATTGTGCAAAATCTATCAAGAAACCACAACTTCTGAAACTTTATGTTCCTTTTGAGTGTCTCTCCATTTGTACAGCTTTATTCAGCTTCACATAACATTGTGTCATAACTCTTGTCTAGGAACACGGTTAATGCAGTGGATTTGAAGGGCTTTTCCATGACAAAAACAGAAATATGGTTAATGTATGTTTAACTAATAATTAATTAAGTGAATTTTCTTCAAAATATTGCTTTCCGATTCAGATTATTTTATACAAATTAATCTAAATTACATAAAGCGTATGCATACTTAATGAAGCAGTGTTTAAAATGATGATCCTTCTTTTTTCAGGCCTTTCTACATGGAATATTGCATTATCCACCTGCACTTCCATTCTTTATTTTTTGCAAGATGACACATCACAGTAGTCATATTTATCTCTTGAATTTCTTATAAAGCAATTCTTATAAGTCATCACAATGTACTTGTGTCTAAAGAATCACAGTTGCAACTAATTTTTAGCTGTGGAATGGAAAAGCTGAAAACAAAAGCTACATAACATGAGATATCTGGCTGCTGACTGTTGCTCAGTAGTGCAGCCATTTCCAACTCTTTGACCCAGTGGGCATCATTACATTAGGATTATCTGTCAGTAGTTGCTTCTTTGAATTTCTGTAAGTTTCTGATTGTCATCAATAAAAGTATCTCAGTAGCTTGTCTTTTTAACTCATATTTTCACATTATGTATCCAAAAGAGTTATACTTTACCTTGTTGCTTCCAATGAGCAGTCTGGTTTTATTTCATTTGGAATTGAATTATTTCTTCATGCAGTCCAAAGTATTCTCAACCACTTTCTTTATATGACGTATCGGGATTTTTCCTCCCTTCACTAAAATGGGCATGGGCATGGCCACCGTGTGACGCATCCGGCCCGTGGGTCGGGAGTTTGACAGCCCTCCTCTATAGCATCCTCATAGACACATGATCAGAATTTGGGTGCTTAGAATCAGCATACTGCTCCAATTGCAATCATAAGTTGAGGAATACCTATAGTTAGAACTATAATTTATTTTGTGTATTTTAGTCCTTATTTTATTCTATGTTTAATCCAACAAATTTAGTCCATGCCTCTTGATTCACAATGGTAGACATCCAAATTCACACTGCAAATTAAGCACACATAGCACATATAAAGGGAAGATGGTTTCTATTATCTTGACAATTTTAAATCCATCAAAATTAATTAAGAGAAAATAGCACATTGTCCTTAAATGCTGCATAAAGGGTTAGAAATCTTGAATTTCTTCACTCTAGATGCTATCCATGTGATTGTGAACTGTCCTTAGAATTAGCAAGAGGAGGAGCATGCCACATAAGCAGAACTGATAGATATATCCATAAGGTCAAATCCAGAGTGGTACTGAGGGGAAATAGAAAGCATAAAGAACCAAAAACAGACAACAGGCAACAAAGACAAAGCAGACATAGTCCAAAGATAAATTCTGTAAGCCCAAAGAATGTGTTATTTAGGATTCAGCTCTAAAACTTGGGAAAGTTGATTGTATGTGCAAAGTGTAGCATAACCAAAACATTAATTCAAATTTCCATCTTGTAATCTGATACATTTGCTCTGAGATTCTGGACAAAAGTTTAAGAAAACACACATCACATGCACACCTTGAAGTACTAATTCATGAAGCAATGGAGCCTGGAGGACTTCTACTCTGAAACTTGCTTCTACTCCGAATCATTCAAATGACCCTAATGATCTATGGAGCAAGTTCCTCAGACTGATATTGCAACGCAGTTTCAAGGACTGCCAAAATTAGCACTGTATTCACCTGTCCAAATAGGACTGTTCAGCATGCTTAAATATCAGAGGAAAGTCAGAACAACATTCTTAACCTAAAAGTATGATTTTGGGAAAATTAAGGAAATCCACATAAATTGTGGGTTAGTAGTCAAAAATAAAGCTAATCAAAGACTTAAGATTTATAGGTGATCTTATACGGATTTAATTAAGTGGTATTACATTTTCACCTATAAAACACAATTTGCATTTAACAAACACGTGCGGACATGTCTTAATAACATTCTTTTTCAGTTTTTTAAATACTTTTATGCTTTGGAAAGGAAAGTCACACGAACAGTTGATATGATATGAAGGGCACTTCAAAGTATATAAGATATACATGCCCATAATTTACTGGACATAGTATATATGACGAAGAACATAGGGATGGCACAGCAAGATGTATGTTTCGATAGTAGGGAGTAAAAATTAGATATCTGGATAATTATTTTTTTAAAAAATATAGTTGGAGACATATCAAGATGATTATTTTTATATATGGTTTAATTTTCTTCTGCTATTTTGTTAAACACAGTAGTACCTTCTAAAGTAGACATATGAACAAAATGTGGGCTTTTCTATATTTCTGCGTGGTATGTATGAAGGAAAAAACATAATGTGAATATTATTCACAAAATTATTCACAAAATAAGGAAATCACAATTCCACATCCACAATAGAGAAGAAAAATTTCCTTATTTTCTAGAGCTCCAACTTTTTCTTCCTTGTTACAAAGCCCATGAGCCATCTTCTCCCATGATCTTCACTGCTAATACCTGTTTCCTTCATTATTTCCAGCTTCCATTTCTACTGTCTCTTACTTTATTTTCCAGCCTTCATGCATCTTATCTTGCTGGTGTTGTTGAACTTTACAAGAGAATTAAAATTAATTTATTTGTAGCTTTTATATGAACATCTTCATTACTGAAGAACTGTATAAACATGTATGAATTAAATTTTGGAATAGAATATGGATGGAAATTGAGGAATTGCTATAAGGTTGCTATTGAATTCCTGTATGTCTGAAACTCAGTTTGGGAACAATCTTGCTTTAAGATTTAGAAATGATTAAAAATATATTAGTCACTTATTTTTGTGCATTTTAACATCTATTCATTGCAACTACAAATTACAAGACTAATGATTTGGAAGACCTGAGATTCAGATTAATTATTTTATTGTTAATTATTCAAATTAAAATAAAGTGAAAATTTATTTATTATTGGTATTTATGGTATTTATTGTTTTTAGTGAGGTAGTTTGATATAGTGGTTAAGGCATCAGGTTTGAAACGGGAGACTGTGAATTCTAATTCCGACTTTAGGCATGAAGCCACATGGGCCAGTCACATTCTCTCAACCCTAGAAAGGATGTAATGGCAGTAGCAAAGGATGCAATTTATTTATTTATTTTATTTATTTTATTTGGCTTATATGCTGCCCTATCTCACAATGGACTCAGGGCGGCTCACAACAATAAAACACAAGCCACAATATAAATAAGACTAAAATCTAAAAAATTTAAAATTAACCCTTAAAACCCCATCGTCAGTCCAGGTTGAGGGATTTAAAAAGCCAAGTTTTTAATTCACGACGGAAGGTGCAAAGGTTGGGTGCTAATCGGAGCTCCAAGGGAAGTTGATTCCAGAGGGTGGGCGCACCCACCGAGGAGGCTCTACCCCTGGGGGCCGCCAGCTGCCACTCTAGCCGACGACACCCTAGCGGTTTCATATAAATGTTGAACAGGAGGGGCGAGAGGACCGACCCCTGAGGCACCCCACAAGTGAGGGGCCTCAAGGTCGATCTCTGCCCCTCTGCCAACACCGCTTGCATTCGACCCGAGAGGTAGGAGGAGAACCACCGTAGAACAGTGCCTCCCACTCCCAACCCCTCGAGGCGACGCAGCAAGATACCGTGGTCGATGGTATCAAATGCCGCCGAAAGATCCAATAGGACCAGGACAGAGGAGTAACCTCTGTCACGGGCCCTCCAGAGATCATCCACCAGCGCGACCAGTGCCGTCTCCATGCTGTACCCGGGCCTGAAACCCGATTGGTACGGGTCGAGTGAAATCTTGGTGAAATCTTGTCACGAAAACTGCAGTGGTGAAATCTTGTCACGAAAACTGCAATGGTGAAATCTTGTCACGAAAACTGCAGAGACTTGTCAAGAAAGTCTCTGAGAATTGGACACAATTGAACAGAAGAAAAACAAAGACAGAAGTGAACAAAGAAAAAACATACTAATAAATCTCATTTTAATTAGTAAATATTAAAATAATTTACCATCTTGAGGAGGAAGAAAAGAGGCCAAATGGGACAAAAAAAGAGGTATTTTAATATTATATATTATAAACCATCTAGAGCAGGGGTGTCAAACTCAAGGTCTGTGGGCCAGATCCTGCCTGGAAATAGCAAAGCACTGGCCCGCAGTGCCTCTGGCAGTCAAAATGGGGTGCAGGGGGGTTACGTGCAGTGCCCCTGCACCCCATTTTCGGCCTGGACAGCCTCCTGCAGCACTCTGCCAGGGTGCTGCAGGAGGCGTCCATCCCATCTCCTCCCACCTCAGCTGGCCCACAGTGGAGAACTGCAATGCTGATCTAGCCCTTGAAAAAATCCAGTTTGACACTCCTGATCTAGAGTCATTCAAAGAGCCATATAAATACTGGTAATAAATAAACATGTACATTTCTATTTATTCTAATGGGTATTTCTACTTGTATTTATAATACGCATATGCAATATGCCAATATGAGTATACTGGGAAATAGTTAATTTTCTATCCACAATATGAGATTTCACCTTTGAGTAAAAAAAAAAGCAACATATAAGCAGAGATAAATATTCATTTGTTATATCATTTAACTTTAGTAAACAAAGAATAGTGAAAAGATCAATATACCGTACATTGATTTCCACACGTACAAAAATTAGAATCCATTTATTTTGAAAAGTAAAAAAAAACCCAGCCCAATAGATTATCTGTTACATGAAGCAGACTTAATTATTATATTGTTTCACTGTAAAAGCAAAAGCAAAAAGGTATAAAGTGCATATATTTGGGATCATGCTTTTTTCTGTTTAACTTAACACTATCTTGCTGAAACTGAACCAAAATATGCTCTACTGTTTCAGGAAAACAAGCTAAGATGAAAAACAAAGTGGGGGTGGGGAACAGAAAGAAAAAAAAGAAAGGATCGGCTGGGGATTCTCATTTGGCATTTTTTTAAAAAAACAACTTTTAAGAATCAGTTCTTCTTCCTTCCATACATATAAACTTCAACTGCTTTTTGCCTTCCACTACTTTTGCTGGCTCTGCTTCATAAATGCACGCCAAAGTGTGAGTTGAGTGTTTCTGTGAGTAGGCTGTTTACAAAAGTTATGCTAGACTTCAGAGCAGCTCCGAGAATTCCAGGAAACGGCCTCTGTTGTTTTATTCTAGGTCAGTGTCGACTCATGACAGGCAGCAAAGCTGACACAGGACAGCTCGCTCAGCCTTTCAATCCATAGCGAGGCCTCAATGGGAAGGAAAGAGGAGAAGGGGAAGGAGGGAAGGAGAGGGGGTGGGTTGGAGGGAGAGAGGGAATGCATACGAATGAGCCATGAGTGGGCGGAGTGCTTTCCCAGCACTCTACCAACCACAGCACAAGGAATTATGATAAACACCACTCTGGAAACAAGATACAACAGTACATTGTGTTCTTCTTCAGAAAAACATCCAGACTTCGGCTCACTTCAAGTAAACAGTTAATCTTGTTTACTTTTTTATTTGTTGAGTGGTTAACTGAACAATCTAGTGTGCACATGAGCTTTTTTTCTTGAAGAAGTTTTTTAAAAAAGAATATCTCAGCAGCATCCTTCCACAAATCAGTCCAATGTGTAAATCTTCTATAATTTGAAAACACTGCGGAAATTTGTTTTGTTTTATGCACAGTGTCAAAATAAAATGTTTTTCAGGCAAATAAGCATTGAAATAAGTTCAAGATTTTCCTCCACAAAAATCAGCGATAGAATATAAATCTGTAATTAATAAAGGGGCAGTAGAAATAAGCTGTTAGACATCAGAGATAGCCCAATAGTTTATGTAAAACATCTGTAGGAAAAATGAGGATCTTTTAGCAAGGACTGGGACATATCTTAGGCTACTTTCACATGTAATTATATAAAGAGAGAAATTAAAATACATTGATGATAATGTTTTTGGTATTTACCCATTTAGTGTATAGTACGTATAAGAAAGGAAGTTATTCGCTCCATATTTTGTTGAATTATGATTTTCAGAACTTTCACCTAGCATTCAGAAATGAATATTCTGAATTTGTAATGCAGTTTCTAGAGTACTGGAAATTCCTCACTTCTGCCATATATCTATGAATTATCTGCCAGAGAACCTCCAGGTGTCGGATGGAAATCATATCATTCTCACCATTTGCCATACAAGATACTGCAGGCCACAATACCTGGGGCCAGAATTAAATAAAAAACTGGCTATAATTACCAAAGAGGGTTTTTTTTCCTGCCATGAACCTATTTTCAACTTCTTTATTATAGAGATGATGTCTTAGAACAAAGCAAAAGTTGAGTATGATCTAACTGAACAAATGATCATATCAGTAATAAAAGATTGTATGTTAGCTACATTTTTTCTACATTGTTTTTTCTCTTGCTAAGAGAGCAAATGATAGTACAGTACCTGCCTTTTATATTAGAAATTTAACTTGGTATATAAATCAACAAAAGCCAAAATTGCATTGTTACTTCATGTTTATTGTAGGATATCAGGCAAAAGTCCCATTCAGGTGTTTGTTCCAAGTGGATATACCAATCTCCAAAATATATACAAGGAAATTTGATGGCTTTCACACCAATATCTGCCAGAACTGGTCCCTCAAGTACAAAGATGCTTTTTTTACATCGGGGAAGACAGAGCTGAGGCCTAGCTAACGAAAAGGCTGCCAGATAAGTGACCATTGGGGGGAAAAAAGTAGTTTGTTTCCTCAGTATATGTGAGTATGTGTAAAATCTGTGTAACTGGCATACTGTAATATTTTTAATTTATTTTATATCTCAAAAGAGACTTTTGTATGAAAAGCCTTCAGGGTTGCAGTAATTGGTCTAATGAATTATGTGCAACCCTTATATTGATTTAATGTTGAGAACCCTCATTTATATTAATTTGAAATAGAACCTGTGCAAAATCAGAAATCCCAATAGTGTTGATGGTTAAAATATGATTCTATATGTATTGAGAGGCCCTGTTCAGACAGTCCTGACTGCTACGGAGGTAGGGACAGGTTGAATGAAAAGCTCTTGACAGACTTGAACAATGGGCCCTATCCAACAACATGAAATTTAATGTGGAGAAAAGCAAGGTTTTACACCTGGGCAGGAAAAACCAAAGGTAAAGTACAAATTAGGCGAAACCTGGCTCCAAAACAGTAACTGTGAGAGGGATCTTGGAGTCCTAGTGGACAATCACTTAAACATAAGTCAGCAGTGTGCACCAGCAGCTATAAAAGCTAATACAATCCTTGGTTGTATAAACAGAGGAATAGAATCAAAATCACATGAAGTGTTAGTACCACTTTATAAATCCTTAGTAAGACCACACCTGGAATCCTGCATCCAGTTTTGGTCACCACATTACAAAAAAGATGTTCAGACTTTGGGAAAAGTGCAAAGAGCAACTAAGATGATTAAATGCCTAGAGACTAAAACATATGAAGAACGGTTGCAGGATTTGTGTTTGGCTAGTCTAGAGAAAAGGACTGGGGGACATGATAGCAGTATTCCAGTATTTGAGAGGCTGCCAGAAAGAGGAGGAGGTCAATTTATTTTTCAAAGCATCAGAGGGCAGGACAAGAAACAATGGATGGCAATTAATCAAGGAGAGAAGCAACCTGGCATTAAACTTCCTAACAGTGAGGACAATTAACCAGTGGAACAGCTTGCCTTCAGATGTTGTGGATGCTTCATCACTCGAGGTTTCAGTCACTTTTTTTTCTTTTTTTAAAAAATTTGATTTATGTGCCGCCCTACGCCGGAGACTCAGGGCGGTTTACAATGTGTTAAGCAATAGCCTTCATACTTTTGTATATTTATACAAAGTCATCTTATTGCCCCCATAATCTGGGTCCTCATTTTACCTACCTTAGAAAGGATGGAAGGCTGAGTCAACCTTGAGCCTGGTGGGACTTGTCTGAAATTGTATAAGTTTTCCTGCTTGAGCAGGAGACTGAACTAGAAGACCTCTAAAGTTCCTTCCAGCTCTATTCTGATTCTGATTCTGATACCAGGACAGGCCTGTATTCCTTTCACATGTGTTGGTATATCTTGTTCACAGATACTGAGGGTCTGAATAAAATCCTTTTAAAGATGGACTAAATTATATATATATTACTGAATAAAATCCATGAAGATAATATGGTCTATTACCATGATGGCGAACCTGTGGCATGCAGAGCCCCCTCTGGGGGCACGCCAGCCACTGCCCCAGCCCAGCTCCACCGCGCATGCGCGTGCGCCTCCCGTCGGCCAGCTGGTCTTCAGGTCTCTGCCGCACATGCATGGGGGCAGGGAGCATCCACGGGGAGCGCTCGCATTACATTTTGGGGATGGGGCACGCACACGTGCATTCGCGTGCACACACTTTGGGCATTCAACACCAAAAAGGTTAACCATCACTGGTCTATTACATTACATGTAGATTGATTCCAAAAAACATTATTGTACTTATTTTAAAATTTAAATGTTAAAGTACAGTAACATTTATCTTTGTAAAATACTATGGAGCAGCTATTGTTTCTATTTCTTATGCATTTAAATTTAAAAAAAATAAATAAAACAGGAGCAACAGATGTCAGCTAATCTGCAGTAAGCAAGCTGAAGAATGATAATCAAGTTAATCAACAACAATCTCACACTTCCATACGGCTTTTCATCACAAAAGACCTCAAAGAGACAAACTATCTTCAAGATGGGTATCTATTCTACTTTTTTGCTCCAGCCACATAATCAGTATTTCCCTGAAAGGGATAAGATTCTCTTTATCAGCATTGAAAAACAGGCCTATTTACTACTAGCCAAAGGCTTAACACAAAGCAAAGAATGCCTATCTAATCTAAGCTACAGAGGGAGACTGAAGGTAATCACACAGTTAGACCTGGACAAGGGCATTCTGTTAACATCATCAGTTTACTCATATCCAAACTGAATGAGTAATTCTGAACAAGTAGTTCAGACTTGGATTATCCCTTACTTGGATGAGAGTACTCCTTCTAGTACATACAGAACAGCAATAGTACTACAGCATGCTGGGACACTAGCTAAGCACTAACTCTTAACACTTTAAAGAGTAGTTTTGTTCCTCCTAATGTACCTTCTCTAGTTTACCTCTTTGAAACATTTTGCACAAACCTACACAAATCTAATATATTATGGCATGTCTACCAATTTTTCTTTTCAGAACTTATATGATTCAGACATATGGTCAGAGAATCAGGAACATAAAATCACCTTAAATGCAGCAATTTTTAACCTTCTTAGATTGCTATAAAATACGTGCATCACAGTCAATTACTTTATAGAAACATGTTGTTTAACATTAAACCCCCTTGCCTTCCCTTTTACATCAAAATTTTTATTAACGTGAAGAATAAAACTAGACCCAAACAATTAAGCTGCCTCTTGTTTGCTGAACGTCTTTTCTATAGCAATAAATTCTGTTCTTACAATTTTTATGGATATGATCACATTCTGAACTAAAACAGCTAATTGTAAAATATATTCAAAATACTGAAATGATACCATCTTTATTATGATGTACCACACCTTATTTCAAATTTGATTCAGTCTTTTTTAGATCATATGACATTATATTCAAGCATAAATAAATAAGTAAATAAATAAAGTGGGGAAAGGAAGTAAGAGGTGTTTGATAGACACATCCAAACATGGAACGTGTTTCCATCCTGTTTGTGTTGGAGGCACCGTTTAAAGCGCTTCTGGATTGAAAGGATTAGCCGGTGGCATCAGTATTGCCTGAGGGACACTCAGAGGGGCTCCTTTCATGACCTTGTCAAGGAGCTGGAGCGAGTGATGGGAGCTCACCCCACCACAAAGCAGCACTCCGGTCTCGAATGTGGGCTTGCTAAATTCCAAACCAGCATTGTAATGACGTGATAAATCCCGCTTCTCATGGAGTATGCTGTAACTTCAGTATTACTGCACAAATATTTATTATATAATTTATGAGCCTTTAAATATTAGATTGGAAAATAATACCTTAGTCCCACCATAGCGACTTCAAATATAATCTTCTTTTCAGTAACACATTTTCATATAATCCAATCAAATAGTACAATGTCACAGTATAAGAAGAAATATCTATATACACTACTAAAACTCTAATGTCTGTAACCTTTAACTGGGCAAAACTGTGTACCATAGAGCAAAACCTTTTGAATCAAGCTACCTCAAATAGGTTAAGATAGAGAATGCATCCAAAATCCAGGCTGCATGATTGCCAGGAAGTGAAATTTGGCAAATTTTATAAAACATTTTATGACTTAAAATGATTATAAAACATAGTAGGATACAATGCAAATTGTGTCAACTGGTGTTTTGACTGCACTAAATAGTTCAATATGGGCTACTTTCAAGGCAGATACATCTGAATATATCCCTTAATTTTAAAGAACTTTTCACGTACTTTAGAAGATCTACCATTGTTAAAATACTGAGGAATCTAGTAAACAAATATCTCTGAAACAATGACCAAATGGATCACAGTATGCCCAGAATTCAGTAATAGCAGCCATAAAATTCTGATAGTATTTTGGAAGTAAAAGCAAAAGGGGACTTGACAGAGAATCTCTCTTAATGTCCATGAAGCCTAGACACACATTAAAAGAAAGCAAAATATACATTAAAAAACCACCTGCATTTCTAATTTTTTTCAAACTATCTTTGAATGACATCCATAAACAAAATAAATATATAATCCATAGGCAGAATTTTGTCTTAAAATGCTTTTAAGTCTAAATTTCTAGGATTATATTTCTTTGTTATACCTGTTTGAGATGTGTCATTTTTACTTCAAATTTGTAGCACTTGGGGATTTTTATAAATTTTCCACAATCAGTTTTGGCGAATTGATTCTGCAAAGCCCTTTAATGTAGCAATTATAAAAAACAGTTAACCTATACGGTGACAAGACAAAAGACAGTATGTATAACTGGTTATATATAAATAATAGGACCCAGTTTGTGGGGGCAATAAGCTGACTTTGTATAAAAATATACAAAAGTATGAAGGCTATTGCTTAACGCATTGTAAGCCGCCCTGAGTCTCCGTAGAAGGGCGGCATATAAATAAAAATAAAAATAAAATAAAATAAAATAAATAAATACTTCTGCTCAGATTTGAACTATCAAAAAGCATAACAACAGAAAAAAAAGAATCACAAACAGATTTGAAAAGTTTAATTCCATTTCAAAATATGGTTAATTACTAAAATTACTTTCTTAATAAAGTCTAATCACTTACTTTAAAAAAAGGTAATTAACCCTAGAACATGGGTGTCAAATTCGTGGCGTCACGCTGCCATTACATGATGTTTCATGATGTTTTAAATGGCCATGGCCTGCGTGTGATGCATCTGATCTGTGAGCTGCCAGTTTGACACACCTGCCCTAGAACATAATTTCTAGTCAATATAGCCATAGGGGTTTTAAATCTTAATTTTGTAAGCTTAGACAATTAATTTAGAATATTTTCTGAAAGAATCATGTTGGACTACCATTTATTTTTATTTTTATAGTTCTAAATCCTAAAAAAGTTACACAATTGACATGGTAGCAGCAGATTCATAAGCACCAACCCTCTATGCCCAGGATAGAATTTTAGTGGCTGTATTACTTTATTTTAAGACTGGAAAGTAAAATTAATTAGAATGCTTAACAACAGTACATTAGAAGTTCAAATGGGAATATGACCTAAGATGCTATTTATGTTCAATTGCCACTGAAATCTTTCAAAGTACTGATGGGAGATTAATTAAATAAAGACTTAAATTCACTTTGAATCTGGTATAAGTAGTCCTTGTTTAGCTATCCCAATAGGGATCAACAACTTAACAGTGAAGAGGTTACTAAGTGAAACCCTGACTGTGCTCATCATCTTATTTCTCATTTCCTTTGCTTTTCAAGTCATAAATATGAGGACTGGTCGTAAAGTTACTTTTTCATCACAATCTTAACATTGAATGGTCGCTAAACAAGGTAGTTGCTAAACAAGGACTGCCTGCACTGATTGATTGGCAGCTGCTGTTCAGCACATACTGAACCTGATCCCTGCTGTTCATAAAGTACATGCAGTACCACTGAACTGCAGCCATTTCCAATATTAAAAAGAATGGGCAAGTAAGTTTAGACAAGTGATTTACTAAATTTCCCAACTGCTCAGTTATTTTATATTGAACTATTATTTTGCTAACTTGCCTTCTCTTGTAATTGTGTTTCCTCAAAGCTTAATCTGATTAAAAATACAATATTGCATTTAGTATCTGTGCTATAAGTGACTTCTTGAATGCAGAACCAAACTCTTAAATTTACAACAGATGTGTACTGTTCTAATATATAAACTGCAACAAGTCAAAGAGCCTTCTTGTAAACTAGTGATATGATGACTAACAACTCTGTTTCCATCAGAAGCCTTTAATCCTACGTAAGATGTCTGCACGCTAATAGATGTCACAGGCAAATGTTAACCAGCTACAGCTGGTTCCCAGCTATAAAAAGATTAATGAAAACACAAATACTAGCTTTTGCTACCCCCACCCTTCACCCTCTTAGCCCTACGTCAAGGCTGTGCAAAGGCATCACTTTCCAAGTGTTCTATGTGAATGAACTCCCTGCTCTGAACTAGCTTAGTCTGGTTCCTTGAAGTTTGTTTACTGAACAGCATGTGCAGAGACGCACACTGATCATGGGGGAAAACGGGGAAAGAGAAATCACATGATCCCTTGGCTCAGGCAATGGATATTACTGAGAGACTTGAAATATGTGCTTTTCTATAGCAAATAAGACCAGGAAGTAAAAGTGTGCTTTGGTGAAAGGGGAAGGAGGTTAATAATTGGGAAAAACTAATCTGAAGACAAAAGTGATTCAGTCTGTACTAGTTTCAAATATCACAAAATATGATATTTCACTGAATGTGGAAATTAAAGGCTTAACGCCTTTAATTTTAGAAGTACAGAATATTATTTGTATTTCCTTGCTCTCCTGCAATTATGAAGCATTTACTTTGTCTGTAAATCATAACCATATCCTGACATTTAGCTATATTCAAATTATTTTGTATTTTTAAAACTTATAAACTGCAACTTTATTGCAGTTTATTGTAGACTTGGATCCCAGAACAAAACACTAATTTTGAATGATAAAATGACCATGCCCCAAAGGTGCTTTTTCAAGAGGCAACTGGACTTTCTGGTTTTTCTTTGAAGATGTTTTGCTTCCCATCTAAGAAGCTTCTTGAGCTCTGAAGTCTCTTGAAAAAGCACCTTTGGGACAACCATGACCTGGAGGACTGAGAATCTCCACAGACCAGTGCTGTCAAACTCCCAGCCGGCGGGCTGGGTGTACTGGCCACACCCACACCCGGTTTAGCGAAGGGGAAAAAGTCCCAATACGTCATGTGACACTGCAGTAATGACATGAGTTTGACACCCCTGCCATAGACATTTACAATGATCATGGCAACATTTGTTAGAGGAGACATTTCTCTTTATTGAGATGAAAACACTTCTGCCTAAAGAATACAGTTAGTCTTCAACTTACAATAGTTCATTTAATGACCATTCAAAATTACAACAGCACTGAAAAAAGTGACTTTTACATTTACAACTGTTGCAGCATCTCTATAGTCATGTAATTAAAATTCAGGTGCTTGGCAAATGACATTTATAACATTATAGAAGGGCTCACCACTTGGGTGTCCTCCTGGATTCACGGCTATCTTTAGAAGAGCACATGACGGCCGTGGCCAGGGGGGCCTTTTATCAGGTTTGCCTGATCCACCAGTTGCACCCCTTTCTGGATCGGGACACCTTGCGCACAGTCACTCATGCCCTAGTCACCTCCCGTATGGACTACTGTAATGCTCTCTACATGGGGCTCCCCTTGAAGAGCACCCGCAGGCTCCAGCTGGTCCAGAATGTAGCTGCGCAGGTGATTATGGGTGCAACTCATTACGCCCATGTAACACCTCTCCTGCGCGAGCTGCAATGGCTCACAGTGGTCTTCCGGGAGCGATTCAAGGTGTTAGTCATCACTTTTAAAGCGCTCCATGGCTTAGGACCTGGGTACCTACGAGATCATATTTTGCAACCAATAGCCTCCCACTGACCAGTTCGTTCTCACAGGGAGGGACTACTCAGGGTACCGTCAGTCAAATCATACCGACTGGCGACTCCCAGGGGGAGTGCCTTCTCTGTGAGGGCTCCAACCCTTTGGAATGAACTGCCCCCAGAGATATGGAATATCCCTGATCTCCGTGCTTTCCGCTGTGCCCTCAAGACCCTGATGTTCCAACAGGCGGGGCTAAACATATGAACATGTGAATGATCTTTTAAAATGTTATCTAACTCTGGGTTTTATTTAATTGACCAAACTAAGTAATAATTTTAAGTAGCAATTTTATGATGTTTGTATGTCTATATTCTTCTTGGTTATACACCGCCTTGAGTCCTACTGGAGAAAGGCAGTATAGAAATATAATAAATAAATAAATTCATAAAAATGCCTGAATTGTAGGGAGTTCTAGGAAAAAGTAAAAAGTTCAAACAAATATGCAACAAATCATAGCATTACATGCATTGTATATGCAATTATTCCTTCCATATTATTTCAAGGGTTCTAGGAGACCATGATTGCCTTTATTTGTAATTTCTTTTACCCATTTAGGGAAATATTAGCTCATAACATATCGAATTCTAGCTCTGTTGTCACTAGCTGAAATTAACTATGGAAAGGAGGGATGAAGATCAGGAAGGGTGTACATTTAGAGATTGGTAACTATTTCAGACAACAATTTACACCTGCACATAAATTTCTTGCAACTGGGAAATTAAGACTTCGTAATTTTGTTTCAAGGCATGCTGCCAAATGTAAGAAATCTGTACTGTGTCTGTGCAGTACAGATACTATGTTGGGAGACAGTTTCTCAGAGCAGGAATCCTGAAAATGTCAGTAAGTACCATTTAGCACTGAGTGTGAGAAACATAAAGCAGGACTTCTGTTAAACCTTGGAAAGAATGGGAAGAAATGGTGCTGGGCTTAAATTCAAGAGGGCATATAAGAAAGATCAGCAGCCTAATAATTGGAAGCAATTCTGATTGAAGTGGCTTCAGATTTTTTACTAGTTTTGCCATGTTGAGTTTTCCAGGAAGCTTCAGCCAAGTTTTTGCCAGCCTAAGGGTAGTTTGCCATTCATTACACACCCTTTACTTTGACAAGGTTGAAGTCTGAGCACATTCTTTCTGTTCTTATAGCATTGTTCTTTAGTTGCATAGCTCTAGAGCATCAAATAGTGCCCAGATTTATTTAAGTTTATGAAGCAGAATCTATTTCTATGTTTTGGGAGTTGATCACACTTTTTCAGAACTTGGAAAGGTATATTTTCCCTCCATGTTGCTTCAGAAATGTTCTGAATGTCATATTACTGAGGTAATATGGAAATGTTCACATAGAAATGTTTGTCAGTTCTTTGTATAAAGTGATACATTTACTGGGGAACGTTCGGGTTATTTGTACAATTTATCTGGTTCTTCTATACTGGAGTTTCTAGAACTGGGTAGAAAAAATATAAGTAGCTTTCACTTTTAGAACAACGTGGTACTGTAATTAGGTGAAGCAAGGAGCTAACATAATTTTTCCAACTTCTTTTGCAAATTTAAATGCTCATTGTAGAAAGAAACATTAGGGATGATCCAAAATTATAGGAGTCCTACTGCTATTTCTGATCATTTTATTCTTCAAAGTGAAGGATACAACACTTGAATTGCCTTTTATTGCTTTATGAAGGCAATAGGAACACAGTATTTTCACTATATCTAGAATGCATGCTGTATGCTATACATAGTATATATAGGGAATTGTCAATTTCATAATCAAATAATTAAAGTTGAAATTCTATTGACAAATGTTACTAACAGGATATAAACTATTTGTCGCTAGCATGCTAGCTGATGCAGACTTTACTTTGCAGACTAAAAACTTCAGTTGATAAAAAGAAAATTAAGAATGACTCATATCTGTATTCAATATGGAATCTATGATTGAGACAGTTTTATTTCCTTTTTTTAAAAAAACATTGAGTTCAAAAAAAGGAAAGAAAAGAAACTGGAATAGAGAAAAATAAAGTTTCTCAGTTTGGGATACATGTAACAAAAGCCATTCATCTTATTACCCATCCTTATTTTCATCTGCCTAAGACATGACAAGATACTAACTATTTAATTCAACATAATTATATATGGAAAACTAAGCTCAGCTAGCAGTCAAAAATTGTCACATAAAAATATCCAGTCTCTAAGATAAATAATTCAACATAACAAAATATGGGAAATACTTCTGAATAGTTAAATACTTTAAATCATTTTCACATATGCACATTTAAGTTAAGGAAAAGCTTTAACTGAAGTACAATTGATGTTTTTAGCCCATGGATCTGTTCTGATATAATATTTAAATGTACAGTTTGTTGAAGACAGTACAAAGAAATCAATGCTGAAAGGTAGTGATATTAAACTTTTTGGCACAGTCTGTACAAATTCATCCATTGCTTATTTTATTACACTTGCAAATCTAGTTTCAGACATACTCTTGTTCTTCACTTTTTTTTTTTTTACAAAGCAAGCGTCTTTTCCAACTTGCTGGCAAAATGGGGAAGAGATAATGCTCATAGATTTCTCCTTTTGACTTCCTGCAAAAATCTGTTCAGAAAAATTGGGGACCTTCAGAGAATGTGCTAGGTGGCATATCTTTTCAAAGGCAGGCATTCGTTAAGATAAAAGACCTTAGTGATAAAAACTGCTACCATAGTTTGAATCTGTCAAGTCTGACAGTCTGAAACAGCAGAAGCTGAGTCATACCATATTTCCACAAGAGGTTGACACAATATAAACTACACGGTAACCTAAAGTTTATATACACAGTATTATACACACACACTACACACATAGACAACACAGCTCTGTGTTTAAATATTTTCGGGGAGGGCTTATTTTCGGGGGAAGGCTTATTTTAGCGCATGCACTTAGAAGCCCAATTGGGTTTATTATCAGGGAATGTCTTATTTTCAGGGAAACAGGGTAGTAAAACTCATTTATTTAATTCTGCCTTTATTATTTTTATAAATACTTTATCTCAAAAGGCAATGAACATATACCTCCCTCCTCCTATTTTCCCCACAGCAACAACCCTGGAAAGTGAGTAGGGCTGAGAGACGTGACTGGGCCAAGTTCACCCAACTGATTTTGTGTCTAAAGTGGGATTAAAACTCAGAGTCTCCTGATTTTTTGCTTTCCCCTTAATCTAGTTTAGGACCCCCAAATGAATCATGATAGCATGAAGTGAATTCCAGAGCATTAAAAATGATAATTTATTATTTTAAAATTATTTTTTTATTATTTATTTTTTAAATTTTGTTGGTTGATGGACATGTATTTATCATAAGCATCTTCAATCTCAGTTGCTGATGATTGACCCACTACTTCCACTTTGTGGAAGTTCCAATTTGTTCTAAGCTTCCACTGCTTTTTCTGTAAAGTAATACTTTCTTAATATTACTTTTGAACTTCCCTCCTGTCAGTTTAAGGTTATGCCCATGTTCTTCATTTTTGGTTAATATTCAAAGTACTGCTTGCTAAAACTTTACTGACATCCTTAATATATTTAAAGGTTTTAATCATGTGCCACCTTTCACTTCTATCCTTCAGGCTGTACATATTCATTTCCTCCAATATCTTCCGATATGTATGTATGTATGTATATACGTATGTATGTATATGTATACATATATATATACACACACACAAATACACACATACACACACACACACACACACACACACACAGAGTATTCCAAGTGAGTCTGACTAAAGCCCTACGTAGCAGGATTAGGGCCTCCTTTTTTTCTGCTGACCCCTTTGTTCAGTACCCCAAAATACACTCCCAGTGTAATGTTGAGGCTTGAAGTTAACATGCCAATATTAAAGCTCAATCCTGGACTAGGATTCTAATTTCAGGATTTAGAATTGTTTTTGACTCTACAGGCCTGATGCCTTTGCTGTTGTGAGACTATTAGCAATCTCATTGGCACCATAGCTATATAGAAGAACTTTGCAGTTTTGACCTTCCTTCCTGAATATTTAGGCCAATTAATGGTGAAATCAATAGTAAGAGAGATTTAGAGACATTGATCGTCAAAATGATATCTTCAGCACCTTTGAATTCTATTGCCAAATGTCAGATACTTATAAGCCAGGGGCAGGTTTCAAAACCTGTCGCTACCGGTTTGCTCATGGGAGCACGCACGCACGCAACACTTCTGCGCATGTACAGAAGCTTCTGCGCATGCACAGAAGTGTCCAGGCGGAGTCTTCCGCCACCGCCGCTACCGGTTCGCCCAATCCGGGGTGAACCAGTAGCAACCCACCACTGCTACAAGCCCTCTACTTGCAATCTACTCTACAAGCCATCTATACAATCTAACCCTAAGCAAATAGAGATGAGCTTTTTCCAGAGTCCATTTTGATGCCCTCCCATCAGCTTCATTGGTGGGAAGATTTTATGGGACTCCTTATTTGCAGCGATTTTGCCCTTGTGGATCCCGGAAGGTAGAGCCTCTCACTCATGTTCTCAGACAGCATTCTTTTTATGATGCCCAAAAAGATGATCTGATCACTGCAATCATTTTCAAATACAATGGCCATTTTGATAAATTTTATGTTTATTATTTTTAAGGAATACCCCACACTCACATACCAGGTGGCCAAATATTTTCACCGTTATACAATTGCACAAACTTTTAAGTAGATATGTCTTTTTATTGTCTTTTTTTTCTTTTTTCCAGCCTAACTTTCTTCTTCATTTTAAAGGCTGGTCAAACACTGTTATAAAGATCTTTATTTTATTAATAACTGATATTAGCATAATAAAGAAAATAGAAAACAGCATCAGTACAGTGTGATTCTTTGCTATAGTTTTGGAGACCTAGATTACCTGTTTGGCTTGTAACTGATAGCCTTACCCTATATGTTGTAACACAAGATTCCTTTACCTTATACTGTGTAGCAAACTGCCTAACTAAAAATAACAAGGAGACCATGGGAGAGAAAGAGGCAGGCAAGTTTGCTAGAAGAACATCATAAATTTACTGCGTATATCTCTAACATATTCACAATATGAGAAGACATGCCAAATTGTTTTGTCCAACTCCTGAGCCACAAAGTACACTCCTTTTAGGGGGTCCTATTATCTGCCTTCCAGCAGAGCAGATGGAAAACGTTAAATTGAGCATGCAAGAAGGCACTGCAATGTTTAGGCAGTTCCAAAGTAAAGAGACATTTGGCCGATTGTGGACTTTGTTTCAGATTTAAATTCCAGTGCTTACAACTGTAAGGAACTAATTCAACTAATTTTGTGATTCCATTCCAAGACTTGTTGTTTAAGAAATGCCTTGACTTGATCATATGATTCTATTTTTAATAGAAGAAGTATATGTTATACAATACCAATAGATATCAAAACAATATCCAAGTAATGAAATTTTAAAACCAGCTTCTATTCTTCAGTGGCTAAATCTTAACTTGATCATTCTAGGATGACTTCTTTTAGATCATACTTGAGTATATTCAAATTTTGCACAGTGAGAGTCAATGCACTAATTCCCCATTGGCTGGAAAAATGAAATGCAGGCATATTGGGACAATACAGAAACACACATATACTTCCTAGTTCTAGCAATCCCTATGAGACAGTCTAGTTCCCAGATTTGTTACGGAGTTTTAATTTGCTAGACTCTCAATTTGCAATTCACTTCTAAAGGAACCTGCTATACTATTCCTGCAATGTTTTCAAGCTGACAAACCATCTATTTACATGCTGCTTCCTCTTTATAACTGCAAATTTCAGCGCTGGATACTGTTTCACCTTCCATATTTTATTCTTCACAGGGGTGTGAGATGTGTAGAGAAAATCTCTAAATCTCAATTAATTCATGTACTCAGTGGGGATTTGGATCAATCTCTGCCAGCTTGATTTTCCATCTAGAACCGTGATGGCGAAGCTATGGCATGCATGCCAAACATGGGGCGGGGTGCATAGAATTATGGGTGTGGGCATGTGTGCATGCGACCCCCCTGCTCCCCCCACTTTTGGCACAAGATGGCAAAAAGGTTAGCCATCACTGATCTAGAATGTCAGAAGATGGGTTTATTCTATCTTTGTAAGGCACTTTTATCTATTAATGTCTATCATGCAATAGATAAGTTGTCAAAATTGATTACATTATTAGTTGTGGCAAGTAAAAACATTCATTTGTCCTTTGGTCAGAATAAAATTGCTAGTATATATTATTAAGTACTGATGTAACTTGCACAGATAATACTTTGCTGAGGACTTCAAAAATATCAAAAATAAGGTATAGAATTGAATGGGTTCCTGTGTAGCATGTGATATTTTACAAGACCACAATTTCCAAAGGGTAGAGAAAGATTATTACAGAAATATAGAAGCAGTATTATATTCTGTACAAATCACAATTGTTCTTTAAACTTCAAAGAGAATCTGATTGTTTTTCTATCTGTAATTGATACATTCAGACAAAAATATTAAAGCAGCCTGACTAATATTTAAAACAGCTCAGAAACAATTAAAAACATATTTCATTTACAAGGCACTTCCATCAGGTATCAAATGGTGTTCAGAGAGTAACATTTAAATTGCCTGCTTCCAGTTTATCTTGCACTCAAAAATATGCATCCCAGAAGTATTAACAACGTTAAAATCACAATTTCATGAAATGTTTTGTTTAGTAACATTTAGCTGAAAAAAATGAATGGTATGCTGTAAACAGAATGAGAATTGCCCACACACAAAAAAATGAAGACAGCTAACATTTGTTAACTCAGCAAAATCCTTTCCCTCTCATCCCCCTGGAGTCTCAGCAAATACCAATTTAAAATGAGTCTTGTGTAACTCAAATTTTGACTTTCCTTAGGGCAAACACTATAAATGACCTCAATTCTAATTTACCTACCTTGAAACATTGGCACTAGCATTGGAAGTACTATCTTTACTCAGATGGAGATCTGGCAATAAATTTAATGATGTTTGACTTCAGATAAATGTAAGATCAATGTCAGTTGACAGATAAACTTTTAACATAGAAGTTAAAAATTATAAAGGAGTTTATGAATAATTTAGATTGAATCAGATAGTCCATTTAGAATTGCATAAATGAAAATGCTATAAGACTTATTAATCATTCCTTCTAAAATTATTGATTTTCTGGAAGTCAAATTAAAATGTATATATTCTTCATTACCTATACTTTCCAGACCTCATATAAATTGCTAAATATTTTGAACTAGGCACAAATCATCAAAAACATGTGGAGATTTATGTGGGATTTAAATCAGGCTGGTTTATTATTGCTAAGTAAATAAATTATTCAAAATATATACACCAAGGTAAACCATGGCAGATACAACCTAGTCTTTTAATAAAGCTGCCTTTAAAGAAATATTGGGTTCCTGTGACTACTTTTGAGGCAAAGATGAAGGATCTATATAGCATGCTATATAGCAGTGATAGTTAACCTTTTTGGCACTGAATGCCAAAACTGGAGTATGTGTGTGCACGCCGGAGCACCAGAACCCAGAAGAGACCAGCTGGCCGGTGTGCATGTGCGTGCCGGAACCCGGAAGGGACCAGCTGGAAACAGCACGCGTGCCCACAGAGAGGGCCCTGCGTGCCACCTCTGGCATGGGTGCAATAGATTTGCCATCACAGCTATATAGGATCTATATAGTTGGATGTAATAGCCAACCTTTATTTTTAGCAGTAGAAAACTGGGGTGGTGTGGTTTTTTTTCCCCCTGCAGAAAATAAAAGTCGACCCACATGTTCCTGTTAATTTGTCTGGTAAGAATTTTTATAGGAATAGACTGGAGACATTTTTATGTGTATTTTAGCAACAGCAACCTATCCATTCACGCAATAGCTACAGATAAAGATCCACATACTGCATTAAGTAACTGATGGTTTTACATATGGTTTATACAACAAACAGTGGTGATCCAACTCACATATAATCCAAAGCCATAAACTATGATTTGCAAACCACAGAAGCTTGGTTCACAATAAAGAAAATATAAACAATCTACTTAATACAAGAGGTGATTAAATGCCTAAATGAAAAACTCAAGGAGAGAACCAACCTAAAACTAAGGAGAAATTTCCTGACAGAATAATTAATCAGTGGAATGACTTGCCTTGAGAAATTGTGAGTACTCCAATGCTGGAGGTTTTTAAGAAGAGGTTGGACAAAACATTTGTCTGAAATGGTACAGGTCTCCTGCTTGAGCAGGGGGTTGGACTAGAAGACTTCCAAGGTCCCTTCCAACTCTGTTATTCTGTTATCAATAAAACTATACAGTCAAAATTGATGTAGTTTCTAATATTGCTTTATCAATATTACCATAAAACATTTGGCTACTTCATAGAGAACTGAATAATCTTATACATTTTTAAATGTATAATGTGAATACCCTTTTTGATAAGCAGAAATTAAGTCCAATGCTATCTGACAACAAAAAGAGGTAAGAGCAAGAAAAGAGATTGCTGATATTGTGAAACCTGGAATTATGCATCACATTCCTTTTGTTAATAGTAAGCCACAGAAAAGACTTGGAGTTTGAGAGTTTGTTCCCTAAGTATCTAAGTTCCTTTATTGAAAGAGTAAGATTTTCACACACACACAAAGAGTATGAAGGAAAAAATAAGACAATAAGGTAATAATGCCAGAATGTCAGTTTAGGAATAACATCAGCAGCAATTCCTGAACAGTAAACCTGGATGATAATATATTCAGCCTTAAAAAATCTCAGCTTTTAAACAATGATTAGGTCAGCGTCACCATTTATGCTTTATTATTACAATCGTCTCACTAAAACATAATTTTATAACCTTACACATTGTGTAGACTATTCCAACATCAGTCTGTGGGATTTTCACATAGATTCACTAAAACACCATTGTCTGAAATCCTGGAAGCTACTTTCATTTTGTGCAGAAAGTAGGTTTAATAAATCTACTAAGCTAAGTCTTGATTCCATGTCTATGTCCTAATTGTATATTTCATAATATGAATGGATCTGAATGAGCAAATGATGTGGCCTTCCAAACTCAGAAAAGATTCCTGGAATGGACAGTACTTCAAATAAGAAATATTTGAAGCAGCGCTGTGTTGCATTGTGTTTTGAGCAATCCAAAGGATTTAAACCAACTTTAATGCTTGTTTCAAAGAAAGATTCTATAGTATTTGTGCATAACTTCAGTAAAAACCAAGATTTTTTTATTCTGCTTGAAAACAAATTTATGATAGCTTCTTTTTCAACTTCCTTTTAAGTTTTCTTCAGTATTACAAATCCACATTCCTTTACTTACCTTAAATTCTGAAGGTCTGATTTTAAAAATGGTGCCATGTTCTGGGAAGGATTACTTCCATGAGGATGACATCTGAAACCATCTTCAACAGCCAAATAATAGACTCTCTGAATAATTACTTGGACTTGGATTGCAGTGCTTTCAGTTGTCCCTTGCATCTCCACAACATCAAGAAGAGAATCATTCAAGGAAATAACTGATACCTTAGTTTCAATATTGAAACAATTCTCTGTATTTTTAGAAGTCTTCATATTGGAACAGGAAATCTATTTAAAAAATCCTCAAATTAATACATAAATTATTGGGAAATTAATATTACATTCTTTTTAGAAGTCCAAAGACCAAACTATCCAGGTTAGTTCTTTCTGGTTTACCAAAATTGGTGAAACAGTTTCTACCATCAGTGATGAATATGTCAGCAATAGCCTCAAAATGCAGGGCTATAAAACGAGTATGCAGGGGTCATACTCGTTTATTCAGAAGTGAAAGACATGCAATACTTCCATCTTGTTGCCTTTAACTGTGTTTTTCAGAATGCATTCCAGAATTAGTTGGATATCATCTTTATAGTAAATCAATTTATGTTTTGGATAATACTGAACAAAAATTAGGCTATATCCATCTCTAAAAATAGAATTTCTAAAATTTAGTTTCAGTGTAAAAGTAATATCAGGCCTAAGCACATTTGTTTTTATGAAATACCCCCATATACTTATAAACTATGTTCTAAGCAAAGTGAAAATATCAAAGAACAATAATTAAACAGATAATAGAAGATAATTTTATTGGGAAAAAAACTAACAGGAAGGTTTAAGAGGAAGACTAATGAAGGCCAAAGCACTTGGTTCAAGCTTAGCATAAGATAAATATGAAATTAATGGAAGATGATTAAGATAATAATAATGATTTATTAAAATGGTAAGATTATTTAAAGCAGAGTAAAATCCAACCCAAGCGTGGGCCTTCAGCCAAATTCCATCTTCCTTAATATTTCCTCCATTTAGATTCCCTTCCCTCTGTGCCATGGGTACTTTTTCATATACCCAAGTCTTCAAAACCTACAAGAGCCAGCACAACCACACAGAACCCTCAGCAACACATACACAAAGACTCAAAGGCTAAGAACACTACTCATTAGTCTACGTTTTCCCACTTCTACATCTCCTCCTACTGCTCCTTCAATTATTACTCCTTATATGAGTTCTACCGCTAGAGAACAGTATCTCTTTCTATCTGTGCTTTTGGCTTCTTCAAGCTACTTTACAAACATTCACAAATACCAGGACACCTAACTACCTCTCTGCTCTGCTTTTATAACCAACAATTGCTGTGCAGGCTAGGGACAGGACTTAAAGGGACAGGACAACGGTAGTAGGGGTGCTGGCCATTTTGTAGGCAGTCTGTCCTCTCACAAAGGACAGTCATTTTCCTTTTAAAAGAAGAAGTCAAACCTTTGTTTCACATCTGTTTCTATACAAAAAAACCCCACTCCATTCAGGAAAAGTAGGAGAAGATAACTCCCTATCCCTTCTACATGAAGTGTCTTTATGGAGGAAAAGGCATGGAATAACTTAGCTTCTATGTCCTTCTGCAGAAATCAAGAGATTCTTTCAGTATATGATGGTTTGCTTTCTAAATCCTCCCACATAGGCAGGGTTTTAAGTAAGGGACAGGTTTGTTATGCTCGCCTCTTTGAGCCACATAAAGTCAATAGATCTGCCAGTACTACTTTAGACTAATTATCTTCTGTTAATAAATTATTCTGGCTATTTATTATCCCAAAACATTTTCTATCTAGAGGAAAGAGAAAAAGGTCTGCAAGAGAAAAAAAATAAGATTATAAACACAGCTCTAAACCACTTTGTAAAAATTGTTTATGTTTTTTAAAATATGAACTGTTTGAGAAAGCAGGGAATTCCTTCAAATGAAGAGATCAATAAATATTTATTTGAATCAGGAGGAAGTGCTAATTTCTGATAAAGAAACTATATTTTGGGAAAATGGAGCTTTATAAACACATGCTCAATATTGAAAATTATTATGTTTAAAGCTTCTCAATTTACCTTGTATCTTTCTCATACAAAATACATTTGTATTTATATTTAAATTCTCCAAACTGATTACCAGTAATAAACAAAATACATGGTAAGATTTCTTTAAAATATATCACAAAATAACACATTAAAATTTTGGAGGAGAGTAACAAAAGAAAACTTTCTGTAGATCGCATGCATTTTTTATTGCAGCTTACACTGAATATAAAAACTCTACACACCCCTTTCAAAATCCCAGGTTTTTGAGATGTAAAAAAATCAGATCAAGATAAATCATTTCATAATTTTTCCCATCTGTAATATAACATATAAACTGCATAATTCAATTGAAAAACTGAAATATTTTAGGGGGAAAATAACAATGAAAACTTATAACAATGTGATCGTATAAGTGTCCACATCCTTAAACTAATATTTGTTGAAGCACCTTTTCATTTTATGACAGCATTTAGTCTTTTGGGATAAGAGCCTATCAGCATAGCACATGTTGTCCTGGGGATCTTTGCCCACTCTTCCTTAAAAAAAAGTGCTCCAAATCTGTCAGACTGCAAGGGCATCTTCTGTGCAGTCCTCTTTGGGTCACCCCAGATTTTCAATTGGATTCAGGCCCAGACTCTGGCTGTGCCACTCCAAAATTTTGATCTTCTTCTGGGGAATCTATTCTTTTGTTTATTTAGAGATATGATTTGGGTCATTATCTTACTGAAAGATGAAATTCCTATTCATCTTCAGCATTTTAGCATTAAGTCACTGAAGATTTTGCGCCAAAACTGATTGCTATTTGGAACTGAACTATCTTGATTTAAGTCTCGGTTCCAGCTGAAGAAAAACAGCCCCAAAGAATAATGCTGCCACCACCAAGCTTCACTGTGAGTATAGTGTACTTTGGTGATGTGCAATTATTTTTATGCCAAAACATACCTTTTGGAATTGTAGCCAAAAACTTTAATTTAGTATCATAAGATCATAACACATTTTCCCTCATGCTTTTGTTGGGTTTGATGTAGATTTTTGCAAACTGTAGCCACACTTTGGGTTTTTTTTTTTAAGAAGGAAAGTCTTCTGTCTTGTCACCCTACTCCATAGGCCAGACATATGAAGAATATGGAAATTGTTGTCACATACATGTAGTACACAACCAGTACTTGCCAGATATTCCTGCAGCTCCTCTAATGTTACTATAGCCTCTTGGCAGCTTTTCAGGCCAGTTTTCTTCTTTTTTTAAAATCAAGTTTGAGGGACATCCAATTCTTGGTAATGTCACTGTTATATTTTCTCCAGTTGTTAATGACTGTCTTCATTGTGTTCCATGGTATATCCAATGCCTTGGAACATTTTTTATACTCTTCTCCTGACTGGTATCTTCCAACAAGGCAATCTGTTTGATGCTTTGTACGCTCTTTGTAGAACTGTCTACAAAGAGACAGGTCTTTTGCTGTCAGAGGCAAATGAATACAAGTAGTCTTCCACTTATAATAACTGAGTGCCAAATTTCTGTTGTTAAGTGAGACATTTGTTAAGTAAACTTTGCCCCATTTTATGACCTTTCTTGCCACATTTGTTAAGTGAATCACTGCGGTTGATAAGTTAGTAACCTGGTTGTTAAGTGAATCTTGACTTCCCCATTGACTTTGCTTGTCAGAAGGTCGCAAAAGGTGCTCACAAAAGGTGCTCACATAACCTCGGGACATTGCAACCTTCAAAAATACCTGCTGGTTGCCAAGTGTCTGAATTTTGATCATGTGACCATGGGGATGCTACAATGGTCATCAGTGTGAAAAATGTCAAAAGTTAATTTTTTCAGTGCCATTGTAACTTTGAATGGCCACTAAACGAACTGTTGTAAGTTGAGGACTACCTGTATATGTCCATCCACCCCCCACTCCCCCCAAAAAACCAATCCTACTAGATTAGCTGAACTTTATATGGGCTTGATCAGAGTCACCTTAATTGATGGCAGGTATGTACCGACTACTATCTAACATTAGTTTGAATGTGACTGATTAATTCTGAACATAGAGACATTGCTACTTATAAGAAGGTGTGCACACTTATGCAACCACATTATTGTAATGTAATTTTTTTATTGTTATTTTTGCCCCTAAAAGATTTCAATTTGTTTTTCAAACAACAGTTTTTCACTGTTGGCAAAGTGCTCGCCTAGAAACTATGGAGACTGTGTTTACTCCCACCTTAGGAATGAAAACCAGCTGGGTAATTGTAGGTCAGTCATTGTGAGGCGAACCCACCTCACAGGGTTGTAGTTATGAGGAAAACAGGAGGAAGAAGGAGTGTTAGGTATTTTTGCCACTTTGAGTTACTAATAAAGTAATAAAGATGGGATAAAAATTTAACAAACAAATAAAATACATAAAGTCACAAATGGCAACCCCATGACTGCGGCAAGTGAATGGCCAGAGCTATGAGAACCAGTCAGAAGTACAGTTCTTTCAACCTTTCCCCCTTGAGTTTGAACAGTTGCTGATCAAATGATTATTAAATGAAGACCACTTGTACTAGAGACTGCGGGAGAAAAATGCTCGTAAAAATATGAAACTTGTTCCCTATCAAACATTAAAATTTGCTCAAATGGGAACATATACAAATTCTTGTGTTCATTATTTTCAAAGATTTATTCATCAATTTATTATAAAACATTAAATCATAAAATAAACCTTACCTGATTTGCAGGTGTTAAAGAGCAATTGGCTTTTATATCAGATAAATTAAATACCCAGGCTAAAGATACATTCCTTTTAGCAAGCATTGGCTCTTGCAAGAGGGGCTTGTTCATATCAGTAGGTATATCTGTTGATTCTTTAAGAGTGACCTTTTGACTGAAATATGTATTCAGGATAACTGGAATATTTTCATTCTGCAGAAAGAGTTTTTGCCTGAAACAATGGATACATTTTGTTAGCTTTCAAATTATTTTGAATGATGATCTACTTCAGTTTTATGTATCAATTGCTTTCCTGCACTTAAACACAATGAATGAAAATTATTTATTTGTTTTAACAATATGAAGGTATTAAAATATTTTAATTTAATTTAATTAACTAGTTTAACAAAATAATTAATAATGAGCTCAGTTCTAGCTATCCAAAGACATGAAATACTGACCAAATGACACCATGTAAAAGATAACTGCAGTTCAATATATTTCAAAGTTGTATTCTAAGATTTCCTTGAGTCCTTAAAAAAGCACTTAAAATCATAAAGTTAGCACAAATGCTAAGAGTAATTACAGAGATTTTATTTGTACTTTATATTTTTTTTAAAAAAATACAATTCCATATATATGAAAAGAATGCACACAAATAATTTTAATGACATTTGTGAATAAACCTGGAATGTTGACGCCAACTATAAGCAATCTGAATTAAGAAAATTAGAATAGAGTGGTTACTAGGACTTCTAAAACTAGCACGACACAATTTTTTCCTATGTTTATTTTAGAATAGGATAGAATGGAATGGAATGGAATGGAATGGAATGGAATGGAATGGAATGGAATGGAATGGAATGGAATGGAATGGAATGGAATGGAATGGAATAGAATAGAATTCTTTATTGACCAAGTGTGATTGAACACACAAGGAATTTGTCTTAAGTGCATATGCTCTCTGTGTACATAAAAAGAAAAAAAATACATTCATCAAGAATCATAAGATACAACACTTAGTGATAGTGATAGGTTATTAATAAGCAATCAAATCATACCAGGAAACAAACAAAACAATATAAATCGTAAAGATATAAGCAACATGGTTATAATCATAAGTGGGAGGAGATAGGTAATAGGAAGGATGAGAAGAATAATAGTAATGCAGTCTTAGTAAATACTTTGTCAATGTTGTGGGAATTAGTTGTTTAGCAGAGTGATGGCGTTCAGTAACAGTAGCAAAGACAGCAAATTAAGATTATGTTTAATTGTATTTAGGTCCTCTGCTTACACTTGTCCAGGATTTTTAATCTTATTTTACAACTAAAAGAAATAAAACAGTAAATATATACATATAACCTCAACCTCTACCTCTACTCAAAGCCCCAGCTCAACAGCTGCATAAACAAATAGAGACAGAACCATTTGGAATGGTAAAAACAACAAAATGAGAACATACAGTATATAGCAAAGTAAGTGTGTGACGGGCAAATCTTAAAATCAGCAAGATGTATACTTTACGTGAGTCCATTTTATTACTCATATACAACCATTAGGGAAAATTAAATAAAAAATGATGAGAAACAAAACATTCTGGCATCTCTTATCAGAGAATTGTGGGTTTTTTGCTACTGTCAGAGAGTTGCATTTTTTCAAACTGGCACATGAAGAGGCTACTGCCTTTTCTCCCAAAAGAAGTACAATACTGAAAAATGGAAAGAGTATAGCACATGAATAGATTCTATCATTAAGTTCTCGAGTTACAACAGTTTGTTTAGTGACCATTCAAAGATACAACAGCACTGAAAAATGTGACTTATGACCGTTTTCAGTTAAGACCTTTGCAGCAGCCCCATGATCATAAGATCAAAATTTGGATGCTTGGCAACTGGTTCATATTTATGACTGTTGCTGTTTCCCAGGATCACAACCTTTTTGTGACCTTCTGACAAGTGAAGTCAATGGGGAAGCCAGATTCACTTAACAATTGGATTACCAACGTATCAACTGCAGTGATTTACTTAACTGTGGCAACAAAGGTTGTAAAATGGGGCAAAACTCATTTAACAAATGTCTCACTTAACAACAGAAATTTTGAACTCAATCGGAATTGTAAGTCGAGGACTACCTGTATTCTTACAATTATATTTATTATTATATACCAAGGCACTGTCCAGGATTCTTTAGAACATAAAAACAAGTTTTCAGAAATAAGTATCAATTGCTGTGTATGATAGCATCACTTTTTTAAAAAAAAGATTTATTTTTACAAAAACATTAAGAACACTTTTAAAATCCAGCCTATTCCTTTATATCTATTTTTCACAAGATCAGTTAAAATGGATTAATTTACCATTTAATCTACCATTTTCTTAGATTATGTGGGTTACACTCTATATCCTAAAATTAGAGCATAACGGGCAGAAAGCAGATATCATCCAAATATATGAAAGCCTCTAGATTTTTACAGTAACAAAAGCATTGATTTTCCTAGAAAATAATTTCCCTCAAAGCATTAAGAGCTGTCTGCATATTCTGGATTTAAAGTGCCTTGACTGATGGAATAGAGTTAGAGAAGAACAGAGTTGGAAGGAACCTTGGAGGTCTTTTAGTCCAACCCCCTGCTCAGGCAGGAAACCCTATAACCTTTCAGACAAATCTCTGTCCAATTTCTTCTTAAAAACCTCCAGTGATGGAATACTGACAACTTCTGAAGGTACATTGTTCCACTGATTAATTGTTCTAACTGTCAGGAAATTTTTCCTTAGTCCTAGGTTGGTTCTTTCCTTGATTAGCTTCATCCATTGCTTCTTGTTCTGCCTTCAGGTGCTTTGGAGAATAGGTTGACCCCACACATCTTCCTTATGGCAGCCCCTCAAATACTGGAAGACTGATATCATGTCACCCCTAGTCTTCTTTTCATTAAACTAGACATACCCAATTTCTGCATTCATTCTC
>WNWU01000003.1:28508130-28580518 GCA_012654045.1 Ptyas mucosa | reverse complement strand
TGTATGTATTTTGATTCTGTGATTTATCTAATTATATAAAATAATGTAGAATAACATACCTGTAAATTTTAAAAAGCCAATAAAATAAATCAGTTGTGATTTGGGGAGAGGTTTTGAATAAAATAGTTATTCATTTAAATGGATTCAGGAAGATAAACAATTAAGCTGAGGTTATTCTGAAGTCTTGGTGAATTCCATAATACAAAAAGTAAAGAGGAAACTCTGTAAATGTCCTTACATAACCCCACAGCCTTGAATAATGCCCCTTTTATTCAAAGCATCATGATCACTGCCTGCTTCATAGCACAAAAAAAATTATAATGAATTGTAATATTTAAAAGTTGAAACCTCTGTTCAATTTTATAAAGTTGAATATATATTTCAGATAATTCAACAATACTTATTTTTAAAAAGAAATCAAGAAAAGAAAAAAGGGAGGGTGATGTTACTTCCCAACTATAAGTTGCTCTGTCAATCTTTTACAAAGACAACATTTCATGGCCAACTTTAATCACTACACTACAAAACTATTAGCAGCTCAAAATAAAAATATGATGATGATATGATAAATATGATATAATAAGATAATAAAAATATTGGAAAGTTTAATCTTTCAGAGATTTATGATTTATGTATAAGTCATATGTTATTTATTCAGGAAACGTAGCTAAATATATCATAATTACATACATACATGGCAAGAAAATATGTAGTATACAGGTAGCTTTAGATCACCCCCTCTCACCCCCCACCCCGTGCTGAAGGGTTCTGAAGATAGAACTTCCTCTCCGTACAGATAGTCCTTGGGTTATGACGGAAATTGGGACTGTATAATTGGTAGCCAAAGTCAAAACCAACTGAATCATCAATTCAACCATCCTATAGGCTCTATGACATATTCCACAACCCATGTCCTATGGCATAACCAGGTCTTCAAAGCTGTATGAGAGGCCACCAGAGTTGGAACTAACTCTAACATCCACTGTGCCAGATGTTTGACAACCACTATTTAAATTACTGATGTTCATATAAGTATTCACAAAGCTCTGCCCAGTAGCAATTAGTTAGAGCGGCCCACATAAATGGATAAACACACAATCCAGCAGAAATCATACTGCTTTTGCAAAGAAAATGTAAACAATCTTTGTATATATTGTTATCTGACAATTATTTTCTTCTACTTTTCCAATTTTTCTCTGCCTATAGAGAATTCATCATAGCCTGAAGTAAACACTTGTTCACACCAACCTACTCCCCCCCCCATATCAGGAGCCAGATTTATATTGGGAAAGACGGATGATCTGCAATTTGTGATTGAAAAATTGTACATGCTGACACTATTCTTGTGACTGCTGTTGTATCTTGTTGAGTTTTGGAGGGTTTAATGTATGTTTTTAATACAAGATTTAATTTAGCATGTCAAACAAACTAACCTGGAAACTGAAAAGCAGCACTTTAAAAATGACTTAAAACATTTTGACATTATCAATAGGTTTAGGAAGAAAGTTGAAATTAAGGGAACATCGTATGGTGAACTAAGAGCCATATTCTTGCATAAAATATAAATGAACTGATTCATCTTTGGGGGATTTCCCTTCTCTCTTACCTAATCTCTTCCAGGATACCGTGCTCACAAGGAATTCTTCTCATTTAGCCAGTTACAATACTCTGAAGAAGGCAAGTTGCCAAATAGCAAACACAATGAGTACATGAGCATTTAACAAAATACACAAAAAAAAGCATTCAATTTCATGTGAGAGGAACACTTTTCATTGCAACTGTAATTTGAAACCTGCTTTATAAAAGAAGGCTTTAAAACAGAAATATTGTTCCTTACCAGCAAATCTGACTAATTATTGAGGAGCCAAGGCCAACCTGTCAACAAAATACAAACATTTATCTCACAATAAATGGGTGCAGCAAACCTACAAAATATGAGAAGTAAGAAATGGGGCAAGTCAAAGTCATTACTAAAGAAGGCTACATTAATAAAATCAAGTACTGGAAGTAGAGGAGAAGACTAGAACTAAGACAAGTCTTAGTCTAAATAGATGAAAACAAAGTGGTTAGGATTCCATTCTTTATCCAAAAATTAAAAGGTAGTATAAAAATCAATAGTTTTGCTGAAAAAGGAAATCTTTAATGCATTTGTTAAACTACTTCCTTTTTCTTCTACAACCACACAAGGCCTTTCACATTAATTTAAACATATATAAAATAAGAATAAAGTCATCTCCTCTCCATAGGGAATGCATTTAATAACCTGGAAACAATACATGACAAAACCTTTTCAAGTATTGCAGATAAATGAATTCTGGCAGCAACAAGAAAATCTTTAATGATATAAGCTTTAGGTCAATAATATTAGGCAATACATACCCCATATTAGCCATATTTTAATTAAGCTAAACTATGCATAATTGAAATAAGCTTCAATTATGCATAAGCTTCTTCTATACATATTAATATTCTCCCATTCCCCTAACTTGTTTTCAGATCAGGAATTCTTTTCATAAACACCTTATCAAACCTGTTATTTGGGGGGGGGGGGGTTGTAGTACATATAAAAAGTTCTAAAACAAAAGCCCAGAGGAAAAGTACATCTTGGATTCAATCTAAATGACATCTCTGTGAGGGATTCCTATTCTGAGATTTTAAGAGTTTCATTTCAGTTTCTTGAACCTAAATTTCCTTGAAAAATTTCCCCATCCTCCTGAAATATATCAAGAGCAATAACCCTCAGGACAAAGAATCCAAAATTCCATAAGGATAACATATGGGAGTATGAATCAGACCTAAATAGAAGAAGAATTTGAAAGGATGTCTAGAAAAGATAAATAAGATGATCTCATTTTGCCTTAAATTATGATAATCTGAATGAGCCTCAAGTGGTACATTCAGACTAAAGACCTGGGGAAAGTCTATACTGGAAAGCCTTTCTGTTTAGAACTTGAGGTATGGAAGAATCTCTCCAACATTTCTTAGTTTGTTACTTCTCTGGACTGAAGTACCTTAAAAGAAGAAAACAAAGCAACGCAGACGTCTTCTGGATTTTATTATTGTTGGTTGCACAGCAGGATTTTTAAACTGGATTTCACATATTGTTCACTTGTTTAGACCTTTTAAGGATCTGGGATAGGCAGATATTTAACAATATTAAAAAATATCATCATAGGATGTAAGCTATTCAACGTAAAACTGCCTTTTGCAATTGCAACTGATGATAAATTTATCAACGCTGATGCTGTTCAATTGATGCTCCAGATGTTTTGGAATTGTTCTCAAGGCACCCATTACAATTGGTATAACCTTTGCTTACTTTTGTCACAGATTTTCTACTTTTATTTGCAGGTTTTGTGATGTTCTCCAGGTATTTTGTTTGTTTGTTTGACTGTGTTGTTTCCAGATATTGCAATATCTATTAGCCAGACTTTTTTGTCTTAACAACTGTTAAGTTTCTATGATAAAATGGGCGCAAAACATAGGGGAAGTAATCTCGATGGACACATGGGAAAATATTTGGGTTAGAAATGTAAGATTTACACAAGCTCAAAATTTAAGAGAAAACTTTTATAAAATGTTTTATAGATGGCACTTAGACCCCAAAAAACTGGCTTGTATGTATCCAAATCTTCAGCCTAAATATTGGAGATGTGAGAGCCAGGATGCTACATATTATCATATTTGGTGGACTTGTAAAAAGATTAAGGCGTTCTGGGTAAAAATTTGGTGGGTTATTCAAAATATTTTAAAGGAAAAGATTAAGTTTATGCCACAGTTTTTTTTGTTGGGAATAATTACGGATTGTACAGTTATAGAAACAAAGTTGATTTTAAATCTGATAACAGCAGCTAGGTTATTGGTGGCACAATATTGGAAGAAGAAATACCCACCATGGAGGAATGGACATTAAAAGTGGTGCATTTGGCGGAAATGGCGAAAATCTCCGCATATCTCAGAGACTATTCAAATGAAAGATATATAACAGAATGGAGAAGATGGATTGACTATATTCAGAGTAAATATCGGACTAAAAAACTTCAAATAGCTTATGAATGAATATTCTGTATAATTTGTCAGTGGTTTATATGCATATTGTTTTTGGGTGATAGGAGTTAAAGATCTAGGGTTAATAGTAATTCAATGTATTGTTAGCTTATTATAGTTCTAGGTTTGTTAAAGGTTATACCCTGTGCTAGTCTTGGGAAGTTCAGGGGGGGGGAAGAGTGGGAGGGGAGTGGGAGAGGGAGGGAGTTAGGGAGGGGTTTGGGTTGGGGGGTTAGGGAGGGGGATGGGAGGGGGGAGAAATATCTGTACTCATTATAAAACTTTTTAATTAAAAAAAAACAACTGTTAAGTTTCGGGGTTGTGCAGCAGATACTTGTCTACATGAATTATATAGTCTGAGAGCACTTTAGCTCCTTCTGCTCTTCTTATTAAGGTCTTTAAGTTCTGCTTGAGTCCAGTCTACTATTCCACTTGTGTATCTATAATGACTGGAAATGCCTAGGTAATAATTGGTAATAATAATATTGGTCTGCAAGATCTTCACTTTCATGATGTATTCACTTTCTAGTCTTCTTTACTTCAGTGTGCTTTATGCTGTCAACTTGAAGGATGCCCAGGTATCTGTAATGATCGTCTTCATCCAGACTTTTGAAGTTATTTCCATGGAGTTTCTTGTTTTATTCAGTTTTCAAAATTTTTCCTTTGATGTCAGTGAGGGTGGCACATTTCTCTACTTAAAGTAAGCCTCTCAACCCTGCAGAATTTTAGAAAGACATTTAAGACCAGGATCTTAATCCAGTGCTCCTATCAGGTGGGATACAACGCAGTTTTATTCCAATCACCATTTAATTGTTATATGTTATTTTAGTGATGTGTTCCATGTGCCTCTGGCATATAGCCATGCTGGCCACATGATCACAGAAATTGTCTTCAGATAAGAAACACAGATGAGCTCTATGCCCTAGAATCAGACATGGCTGACAGGGAAACCTTTACCGTTTACTGTTTTTTTCTTTTGTATTTTTATCTAACAGCTGCGTATGTTACCTAGTCACAATGTTTCAGTTGGGCAGTCATAAAAATGTTATAAATAAATGAAACTCTTTATCAGGAAAAAAACATGAACTATACTTATTAAAGGAGCAAGTTTATATCACAAGAAGAAAAGTTTCGTCTTTTTTGTCGACCAAAAAATAGACTTCCAAGCCCATATAAGCTATCCTGCTGAAATTGATCAACAATGGATGCTATGCAACTACCACAGTTCAAATAAAACTGTTAAATGAAATTTTAACTTTCCATCATTAAGTATTTTCTCATTATCAAAAATAATGTGCTTGAAAGTGGGAACATCTGGAAGAAATACATGCTTGTTAACCTTTTAAAAACATTAAAAGAAATTAGCATGCATTTAAATATGAAATAATTCCTATTTCATAAGAATTGTACTATTTGATGTAAAACATGCAACAAAAGGCAGTGGTTGAAAAGTTATATAGATAAAAGGATGGAATTTGCTTGGGAATAAATTGAAGGATTAAATTAAAGGAATCAAGTTCATGCAATGGTTCAATATGGAATGTTTAACCAAATTCCTTAATCTGAACATATTTCCGTTTGTGGAACACAAGAAATAGGGGACATAGCACATATTGCATATTGTTTGAATGCAAACTGTGTAGTAAAAAGAAATCAATGTCTTGATCCATACATTAGACAACAGCCAATTTGTATTCACTCACTAGAACAATAGATTTTACATGTGAACAGAATTCAAATATGACACATTGTATGGCCTTTTACTTGAATAAAACAGAACAAATGAGAATTGTATATGTAGAGCTGACTGGAATACATTGGAGGAGTGATACAGAAATACTATTTCTATTTTCTTTTAATTTGTTCTTCTATTCTTTTTTATATGGTCTTATTTTGTATTTTGCCATAGTTTGTATTTTGACATAGCTTATATTTTGACATAGCTTCATGGCTAATCAATAAAATATCTTTTTTTAATTTTATTTATTTATTTATTTGTCAAGAACCCATTAGGCAATAAGTATAAACATGGATTGGATAGATAAAATAGATACAAATAGAGGAAACATTAAGACAGGGACAGTAGACACGCTGGTGGTCTTATGCACGCCCCTTACAGACCTCTTAGGAATGGGATGAGGTCAACAGTAGATAGTCTTAAGTTAAAATTTTGGGGGTTTTAGGATGAAACCAGAGTCAGGTAGTGCATTCCAGGCATTGACCACTCTGTCGCTAAAGTCATATTTTCTGCAATTGAGTTTGGAGCGGTTCACTTTAAGTTTGCATCTATTGTGTGCTCATGTATTGTTGTGGTTGAAGCTGAAGTAGTCATTGACAGGTAGGACATTGTAACAGATAATTTTATGAGCTATGCTTAGGTTACACCGAAGGCGGCATAGTTCTAAATTTTCTAAGCCCAGAATTTCAAGTCTGGTGGCATAAGGTATTTTGTTGCGAGCAGAGGAGGACTCTTCTTGTGAAATATTTCTGGATGTGTTCAATTGTATTAATGTCCAATATGTAGTGCAGATTCCAGACAGATGAGCTGTATTCGAGAATTGGTCTAGCAAATGTTTTTTATGCTCTGGTTAGTAATGTGATATTACTGGAGAAGAAGCTACGCAAGATTAGGTTTACAACTCTTAATGCCTTTTTTTCCTACAAATAATAGAATTGAAGGAGGGAAACAACTGGATACAGATAATCCTTTAAAATATTATTAGAAAGGGGGTGATCACTCATATCTTTATGGAACTGTAATGTAACTGATGGAAAAGCACAAATAGAGGTATTCTATAGTTCGTGACTATAATATAAATTAGGAAGTCTTTGTATTTAAAGAAAATCACTGGCACAAATGAACATATTACTTGCCATGTCCACTATAGCAACTTGAGATTTTCTGCAAAACAAATGTGATACGGAGCTAAAACTTGCTAAATTTGCCAACACTGGAATGTTCCTGCTCATCCTGGTTTTTCACTTCTAAGTACAATTGGAATGTTATACATTTCTAAACTTTGCCTCTCAGCAAAGCCTAGATTATTTTATGACTATATTGTGACTACATCAATTAAAAATCAGTTATTTGGCCTGTATTTTAAAATTCAGTCTTGGATGCTCTTTAATTACAGACTGTACCCATTACAGAAAGTAGAAACATCTAAACATGATTTTTGACATTTGGTTTATGAATTTTGCTCCTCCTCCCTGAACAAATTCCAAGCTCTACACCGAACACTGACAAAACAGCATGTTCTTTCTACGTTCAACATATTGCATTCTCTTGCAAAGAATGCAGCGTGCCAAAGCAGAAATCCCTTTGAACCAGAAGCTTTATATAGAAGCTAACTATATAAATACAGGCTAACACTGTATACCTTTGAATGACTGTTATTCTTACCATTTATGTAATAACATGATATACAATATTAAGTTTTATGTATAGTCCTACTGAAGGAACATTTTCTCCTTTTAACAGATTCACTAATATGATCCGTTTCTACTTAGCAATTCTTCTGTGAAGTCCAAGAAACATTTTAATTTTAGAAAAAGCAAATCTGCTAAGCTTAAAAAATAAGATCAAAACTCAATCAACTGTTTTGACTAATTAAAAAATGCCAATTGTAAAATGAAGATTATAGGTCATCCCCATTTTTAGTATCAGACAATTTACATCTCAAGTTTTGGATTGAATAAGAAATTCTAGTTTAAAAATATGCCTATGGTGCTTTTCCAAAGCTTAGATAGAACACCAGAAAGTATGTCTACAATAAAAAAAAAAAATCCAGAAGTAAAATAACTCACTGATAGATATTATCTAAGCTCTACAGGTTAATATTTTACATTTGTGTAATGTAAAACCTCATCAAGAACTAAAGAAGATAAACCTCTGGCTCCCAAGGCTCTGCATACCCAGTCACTCCATCTCACCAGGATTCATCTGAAGCCTGCTGTCCTTCATCCAGGTCCCCATGGCGTCCAGGCACCACAAAAGGGTAACAATAGGCTCACTAGGGTCATAAGGGATGGAGATGTAAAGCTGAGTATCAGTAGCATATTGATGGTATCTCATCCCATGGTGTCAGATGATCTCACCAGTGGTTTCATGTAGCTGTTAAAAAGAAGCCAAGAGAACACCGAGCCCTGAGATATTCTATAAAGTAGTTGCAGCAGACTGGACTTCTTGCACCCTATCAACACCAATTGAAAATAGCTGTGGAGAAAGTACAAGCAGCCCAACACTGCATTGCCCAATCCCAAATCCCACAGCTACTCCATGGTTGATGGTAGTGAAAGCTACCAAGAAGTCATGGAGAGCAAGGATGGATGCACTACCTCCATTCCTAAATGGGAAGGTGGGAAACTGGACAAAAATTGCCCAGTAAGGTGGGGTCTAATGATGGCTTCTTATGTAGGGGGAAGACCCTGTCCTCCTTAAAGGGCATTCGGAAAGCCCTCTCTTGCAGTGATACATTAATCACTGCATGCACCCATCCAGAAGTCACCATCCTGGAAGCTTTCAATAACCATAAGGGACATCATGCTTAGATTCAAACTGAGAGAGAATATAACTAATTTTATCTATCAGGTTTTGCACAAATTCCACTGCACGGCCCTGAGGATAATCATCTGAGCCCTTCTTTCCATGGATGGACTGGATGACCTTAAACAAGGCTGTCAGGCAACACTCTACAAATACAATAATTGTGGAGAAAAATTGATGTTTTGCTGCTCTTACTGCCACAATGTAGGGCTTAATCACAATTTGTGTTCAGTCAAATTTATTCTTTGTTTTCCTCCAGTGGCCCTAAGAATGATTAGGCCATTGCAGCTAGCAGACCAGTTTTCAGCACATAATGAACTGGATCCAAGCGTAAAAATAATTCATTAAAATCAAATAGATTTAATTTAGCAACAATTAATTGATTTCTCATTGATTTCAGAGGATCTAACAATCTTCAAGCAATTTTAAAAATAATATGCTTTCTGAACATTTGGTCCATTTCTTCTGTTTTTCTTTCTGCTTTGTATTTGGATGAGAGAATATGAACGAAAAAATATATTCTGTTTCATAACAATTATAAATTATCCTATTATATAATTGTATATTATGTAGATTGATAATATTCAACAATCCATTCTATAATTACATGTGTAATTTTAATTACATATTTTAAAAACTGTAACCAACAATCTAATAATGGAGATCAAGCCTCTTCTTGAAAACTGAATCCCTCATAAAAGCTCAGTTTCTATTCAATAAAGCAACATTTCTTTTCTTTCAGCAATAGTGACCAAATATTTGTGCTCATTTGAAATTATCACTAAGCATATCGGAGTGGGCTTTGGAACAATACACAAGATGAAATTCAAACCAAACATTAGATAGGGACTCCTAAATATATATTCATGAGTTTTATGTGTGCATTTGCAAAGTATGCCTGGGTAAACACTCCAGTAGAAGAACAAACTATTAAAAAATCTCTGAGCTAAAAAAAACCCCCAAAGGCTGAGGCTTTATTCATCTGTCCTTGGGAGTTAAAAGTCCCATTATTTTCAGTGTGGCATACTTCAGAATACGTCTGAATAGGATTTCATGCAACCCTTGTTATTGAGAGCTCTTTTTCTATTTTAGAATCTTTATGCTTTTGGAAACATTGAGTAATAAAATACTAACACCTCACCACATATTATATAAAATATAGTATAGGGCAATATTTTACAGTATTATACTCTTTTTTAAAGAACAAGCCAGTTTTTGAAATGTATAAACCACAAACAAGTAGATAATACAATTCCATGTAATTTTAATGGAATATCGATAACTGCTTATTTAAAGTCACTGTTAAATAGGGTTAATAGTCAAGGCATCATTGACAGAGCCTTAGAACATGCCTGAGGAAAAACACCAATGCGAAAAAGACCAATAATTTCAGCAAAACAGCTTGCTTTCCAAATACTAAAAATAGATAAAGAAAATATCTCACAAACTCTGAAATGTTGGTCAGCAATCATTTTATGCTAAGCAACATAGCCTCCCCACTACCTTGCTAAAAATAAAACTGTATGTATTGCAATACTTTTCATTTGCTTCAGCCAAGAACTCCAAAACCTCCCTGAAACTAACCTCAGTTGGATCACTTGCTTGTGTACTATGAGTCAGCACTTCTCAACATTTCTGGAAATTCCTCAGTGTAAACTCCTCCCATATAGCAGGAAACTGCAGATTCAACTCAGCATATACCAGGAAATACATACAATTATGCACATTTCACTGGAGTCACATAAGCATTCAATTTAGTTTTTGGAAAGCTACCAATCACACAGTTTTCAGCCATTCTCTTCGTGCAGAAATGCAATGCTACAGTGAAGAAAGAAAAATAACAGGAATGCCTTCTGTTCATCGCTAAATGCTGCTTAGAACAGTATCAGATTACATAATTATTAGAATTCTGACAGATATTCTTAAATCAAATGTATATAGTTAACAATTAAATATGATACCTGTCATTTCCTAAGAAATATATTGACTGGAAGCAGTTTCTACATTAACTATTTCATATTGAGAATAACCACGTGGATAAAGAAGTTAAACATGTGAAGTATAATTAAAGTAAGATAAAATAGACAAAAACAAGGCACTGTAAGTAAAACCAAGGCAAAACCACTACAAGTGAAATATCAAAAAGAACACAAAACTGTTCTTAAAATCTCAAATAAAAAAAAGTTTTCACCTAGCACTGACAAAGTGTAATATAGAACCTAGGCAAGATTCTCTGAGGAGCTTATTCTATAAAAAAGATAACAACTCTCAAATGATCTTCTTTTTGTAGCATTATGCCTCATCATATTTGAAGAGGATTTCAGAAGAAAATGGTTGATGACTATGGTGCAATAGATGAATATGAGAAAAGGTAATCTGCCCCAAGCAATTTATTCTATTTATTATTCAGTTTACATGCCGCCTCTATTTTGTACAACCCAAGGCAGTGTACATAATGTTCCGTTATCCTATTTTACCCATAACAGCAATCCTCTTAGGAGGGCTGGGCTAAGAAAAAGTAGTTGACCCAAAGTCACCTAGCCAGGTTTCATGCTTAACAGAGAACTAGCACCAGAACCTTAACCACTAAATAAGCAATATGAATTCTCTCAATAGAATCATGCAGAATGATATGTTCTGTTCTTCCCACTATGTTTATTAAGAGTTCCACCTGGATACTACTGAGAAACAGGCCAAATCAAGAGCTCAACTGCCATATCGTCATCAATTACTTTGGTAAAGAAGAGAAGTTCTGACTCCTTTGCTGTAGAGAAGCTTGTCACCGGAGTGTCTGCTAACTGCAGAAAAGTGGAACAAGGATGAAAAGCTTCAGGGCAACAGAAAGGAACCTAGAGAAGTAGTAGCATTAGAAGGCAACATCAGTACCAAAAGAGAGACTGCAATGAAGTGGGAAACAGGGATGATATTGTAGCACATTGTAGCCTTCTGTAAGGTAAGAAAAGAGGGACAGAGAAAAATAAACAGCCCTTCCTCCACATTAAGAGCCTGCTGGAAAACAAGTGACAGCAACTGCAAGGCAGCTAGACAGCAGGCCTCTGACAGTCTCAAAGATTGATGCTGGAACAGGTGAAGACGCCAGGTACTAGTAGCAGAAGACAGCTGCAAATGAATGGCAACTCAGCAGAACATCTTCTACTAAGGCTTTCTCAGAAAGTCTAGAAATACACAAAAGAAGTATCAATGATGGCTGGAGAGAAACAGGAAAAAGAAATGTCAAAGTCAGGAGATGACAGAATTCCAGTAGCAGCTTTGATGGAGACAACTGAAATAAGCCAAGAAGACCAAAGAGAAGCAATTATAGCAGACTGCCTCCACTTGGCCAACTGGCAGTAGATCCTTGGTTTATCTAAGCTGATACGGCCATTTAAATAACCAAGACCACCTGTGTCCAATAAAAACAATAATATTTAGTCAAAGCATCTACCCAGTTTATAAAACTGTTATTTTGAGGGGAGTATAACCCTAACCCTAATCCAAAGAGACAATCTTCCTACAAATAGTTTCCTATGTCTGGATTGTTTCTCTGTTTATTGCCTATTATTTCACAACACTGAAGAGAGCAGTACTATTAACATACCTCTTCAGATCAAAACAAGAGAATACATAATCCCCACCCAAGCAGAATGTGTAGAATCACTTTCTCTTGCATTCTATATGCCATATAGAGCGATTCATAGCCTTCACCTGCCCAATAAACTTTACAGCAACTCTATGAGAAATGGCAAGTCTCTTAAAAAGAGTTCTCTGTACTGAACATTCAATATTTGTTCTATAATAAGCAGCACTGTTGACAGTTAATATAGTCTTAACCATATATGCTATTTCACTGGATGGACTACAGATAGTATTTATTATTCTATTTATTTCTCACCTTTCTGCTCTGCAACTTTGCAAATAAATGGAGCTATAATACTATGAGTACCTCTATTTCATCTGCACAGGCATGTGTATAACTTTTTAGGGCACCATAAATATATTATTTAACAGAAATAAATATTATGTTTGGGTATATGTGCTTTTACAGGGAAACAGAATCACTCATGCTGGTTGTTTAATATTATACTCAACTTCTGCACCAAGTAGGTTTTTTTTTCAGTTGTGCTCTAAAAAGAAAAGCTCTGTAACAAACCTGTTTTTCTGAACTTTTTTTTATTCTCTCTACAGATCAATGAGATTAAAAAGTGGCAGACAGCCAAATACTCCAAACATTATAGTCATTAATAGATGCATTTAACATGTATGCAGCTTTTAAATGCAAGGCATCTGGTTCTAATTTCAATTCTGGCTTACAATAAAAGTGACTCCTCCACAATACTTGTATTATAAACTGTTCTCCGCCTCCCCCTCTTCCAATATTTTCCTCCTTTGTGGAAGAGGTTGTTCCTTCCTTCTTGCTGGAAGCCACCTGACCACTGCCAGGAAGAGGAATGCAAAACATTCCCAGGAGCAGTTCCTGACGTCAGCAGAGCTTTTCCCCTCCCAATGTTCAGAACTGTCTGGAAATTCCAGTCTCCAGAAGAACTAATTGAATGCGATAGCAGCTGTAGCCTGTACTGAATCATATTAATCTGCTTCATGCAAGCTGCCCCAAACAACCATAAGCCTGATTTTTTTTTCATGGAAATAACATACACCATAAGTACAACTATTATTTTTGCAAGTATTATAATTAACTTGAGCAACTGCTCTAGCAAAATTAAATATATACCTATACATTTCATTTCTATTCCTTCTTTATAAGAGGAGGAATAGAAAGGCAAGGAAGAAAAATATTTACAAATAAGACAGCCAGACTTCCTCAAGCAGCTTTATGTAACCCATAGTTCTACATACCTCAAACTTCAGGATATAAATTTCTCCTTCCCTTCCACAAAAAAATATTATTCAGTAACTATGTATATTCTGTTATGATTTTTTCCAGACTATAACTACCAGTTCTGAGTACAAAAATACCTATGACCAAAGGATAGCAGCACATAATTAGAATTGAGTGATTATCAGTATGATCTAAATCACAAGTACCATTAATATATTCCCAGAAAATATCTTAAATTAAAATTGTTGGTCTTGGAATTGATCATATATCAAGGCTTAATAGGATGCCTACTTTCATTTGTAAATGTTGACTGTGAAACAAAGATAAGACAGAATGTGAGTATTAAAGTATGTCCACAAGTAATCCTATGTCTCCGGAGAAGGAATTTATTACAGACATTCTTTATTGTTCTGCGACTTTTCAAAGTTAAGGCACTGCTGGAAAAATGGACATACAACAACCTCCCAAAATTCCAGCTATCACAATATCCCAATGGACATGTGATCACAATCTGGATGCTTGAGTGGCCAGCTTGTGATTACTTCCTCCAAAGTAAAGGGGAAACTTGCAGGGAAGATTGCTTGTCATTTCTGTAAATTGCTCCTTGCCTGTAGCACCTCCCCACACCTATGCACAGCCTTTACTGGTGTCCTAGGTCTTCAGAAATTTGCAGTCTGTGTTGAGTCTGCCAAATCCTTGTATGCATTTGTTCTTAAGGCTTGATCTTGCACAACCAGAATCAGCCCCTCTGTCTCTTGCTTTCCTGCTGTTAACCATTGCCAAATCTGATTATCTACTTTGCCTGTTATTTTTTTTTATTAAAAATTGTCTTCCCATCTCTTTTTTCTCTTCTTCATTACATTACAAAGTACTGGTGGGTTGGTTGGTCTTTCTTGTAGGCCAGTGTGGTCTCTCCAGTACTCAGTAAGCCTTCATGCTATACTAACTTCAGTGCTTCTTCTTCACATCTTTCAGATATTCTTCCAGTGCTTTTCTTCTTCTTCAACCATTTGTTGTACTTGCAGTATTCCATGCATGGAAGTAGGGAGTGATTCAGTGACATTATTTTTTGGTCTTCCTGTCCAGGGTTTTTAGTTTTGTTTCAGTCTAGCCCATTATTCCAGCTGTATATCTAATGATCAAATTACCCTGGTGTTAATTGCCTTGATGGTATTTTTCCTACTGAGTTTTGACTTTGAGTTCTTCATTCTTACGATTCGTTTACTTCTAATCTTCTTGAATTCAGTGTGCTTAATGCTGTCAGTTTGAAGGATGCCTAGGAATTTGTAATGATTGTCTTCATGCAGACACTTGATGTTATTTCCACATGGCATCTTGATTCCTTCAGTTTTCACTATTTTTCCTCTGTTGATGGTAAGAGTGGCACATTTGGCCTACCCAAACTCCATTGCAATATATTGGCAGTGTTCAGCAGGAATTCTATTTCAGATGGTATTTTTCCATACAGCTTCAGATATTATGTGAAAAGGAGGTATGAAAACCTGGCAGATGTTTTTGATGTTTGATAACCATGGCCCGACTTGTTCAATATTGTTAATAGAGGAATCAGGGCAATAACAAACAGTAGTAATGAAAGTCAATCTCCTTGAAAGATTTATCTCTTAATATTAATTTGTCCCAATCTATTACCATTGACCGGCAACTGTGTCTTCCATTCTGTCATGATTTTTGCATAAAGCTTTTGATATATCTACTGATTCCTGCTTAGGCACTAGATTATCCAGTCATATAATAGAGAATCAAATGCCTCCTTGTAATGAATCCAAACTACATTCAAGTTGGTCTTCCTTTAACTGTGGTTTTTCAAAATCATCTTGTCAATTAGGATCCGAGATCTTTTGTTTCTCTGCTACTTGGGCAGTTTCCTTTCTGCTCAGGTGGAAAGAGCTTGTTTTCAATGTTGGACTGCATTAACTACCACACCTTTTAGCAATTTGAAAATTGTTGGTAAGCAGGTAATTGGCCTGTACTTGCCTGGTGCTGCCCTTTTTGTTGGATCTTTCATTCAGGTAGGTCTTGCCAGATGTTAACCAATGTTTAATTTCACCTCCTTGTAGTATGTTATTAAATTGCTTGACAATGACTGAGTACAGACCAATCAGATGTTTCAACAAAACACCATGCAGTTCATCTTCACCTGGTCTTGAACTATTCATGATCTTCTTGCCCTTTTCTCCATCATCTCTGCTGTTAAATTCTTTCATTATATGTTGTTGTTTTTCACTCTTGTCCACATCATTTATCCAAGCTACATTTTTTATGTATTTCTTTGGGTTGCCCTGTAGCTGTGCCCAGAACTCCCTGTCTTTTCTTTATCATGTCATGACCAATGTAGTGTCTCCATTGATGGACTGGTAGAAACATTTCTGATTCAACTGAAATTGGAGATTCTGCCCATAGTTGTGCAATTCTGCTGATCTTCTTCACTAGATATGTTATTTGCTGCTTTATTATTTCCAGTGCTTTCTTAATCTTCCTTATATCTTGGTGATACTTCTTGATCAGGTATTCTTTGGTTTTCTCGTTCTTCACCTCTCCTTTTGTTCTAGCTTGTTTTCACCTGAGCTTAGCAGGCTGATCTTCCATTTTGGTGGTGCACTGTTTGGCTTTTTTCTTGTTTTTTATATCCAAGTTATATTCTTGCTTTTTATATCCAAGTAGTTATTCAGTTATAACTGCAGGCATGCTGTACATTAATTGGTTGTGTCTTGCAATGAGCTGCTTATATTTGATATAATAGCATTGACATCTTTTAATATTTGTGCTAGCTGTTTCATTAGAACAAACTTCAATGCAGGCAACCTTATTCTGTTGCTTTACTGTTGGTTTATATGCCACGTTATTCTTTGTTTCAACTCAACTCTTGTTTTGTTTTGTTTTTTAATTGAAAGGTTTTGTTCTTCTGAGAAGGTAGAGGAGAGCAGTCCCAGTTTGGGAATGAAAATAATTCAATAGCTATGCTGGCTTCCTTTATTGCAGACTCTCCCTGGTTTGCCTCTACAGTCTAAGCCACTTCTGGCAATGCTTTGATTTCTCTGCCCTTTGCAGTTCTTCCAAGTCTGCTTCTGTGAATATTTTATTTTGTATTATAAATCAATGTTGATCCGTTAGTCTCCATTCTGTAATTTCTGATTCTGGATGTTGTTCTTTCCAGAACTGATGCATTCTTTTCAAATAATCTCTTTTCATTTGACTTGATTTGTAATAATAGATTATTCTTTGTTTCAATCTTTGTGTATTTGTGACAGGTAAACAACTTTTCTACACCTGCTTGGCCTTTGGTTGTGCTCAGCGAAAGGTCCTGAGTTCTCTAGACCATTTGTCACCAGATGTCCAGGAACTCCAACACCTTGTGTGGACTGCTGTTGTTGATCTGGGCGATGACCGATCTGGTATGTGTTACTATAAATTACATCTTACCATAGTGTTTATAGGAGAGACACTCATCTTGCTCCTCTGATGAGATTGTCTAGTATGGTCAAACCTCTGGCATGACCTTCATCTTCCTCAGAGTACACAAGCCCCATAACCACATCAAGGCAGTGCCTTCCTGGAGGCAGTACCATATCCTGGGTATGGGGCATTAGCATTTTTATTATTATAGCTTGTTACAGTCAAACCAGGTATTTAGATTTGATCTGACATATTTATCAACCTATGAATCCTTTTTAAGAACCTGGAATAGGCAGATCATTGTTTGATGATATGAAAGGTTATCATTATGTATGTAGATAATCTACAGTTAGATTCATAATCGGAAACTAGTGGAAATGTATTACTTTGCAAATTTTATGTATATATTTAGTTTATTTGAACGTATAAGCTACCCACATCCAATGAATTCTGAGCAGCATACAAAACTATTAAAAAAGCCATAAAACCAGATAAAAACATTAAACCAAATGAACATTTCAAGACTAATATAATCCCTCACACAACAAAAGTCAAACAAAAAACCAGGACCCTAAACAAATATTAAGCCTGGGACTGAAGTCAGTTTTCAGAGATTCCTGGAACTCTAGGAAAGAGAATGCAATCTTTAACACTTTCCCTTAACTGGGTGAGAGGGGAATATTGTTACAGAGTTTTGGGGCTATGACAGAAAAGGCACACTTCCTTAGAGCGATGAAAATAACAGATTATGTTTAACGCATGCATCTAGAATGCATCTACTCTGCTGGAGCATGCTAGGCAGGCAGAAATGACTGGAGGCAAGTGGTCACTCAGATATTCAGACCCTAGGCCATACATACCTACCTACCTACCACCTACCTATCTATCTATCTCAATGCTCTACAGCCTGCTGAAGAAATATTCACAATCCCTATCACATATGCGGCTTTCAAATGTACAGTATGCATGTGTGTATATATATGTGTGTGTGTGTGTGTGTGTGTGTACATATGCATATTTTCATATGCACATATACATTAAGGATGTAAGTTGGAAATCTTGTGTACCTCCCAGCATTATCCACATGCTGCAGGCCCATATTTGCCTCCAGATTGTTTCTTCTGGGAAATGCTTCATGTGCATATGCATGAGTGGAGAGATAAATGATGAGGCAGATGCCAATTTCTGGCTCTGCTCAGTCCTCTACTGGCTGTCCTCAACTTATGACCATAATTGAGCCCAAAATTTCTGTTGCTAGTTAAGACAGTTGTTTAATTTTGCCCCATGTTATGACCTTTCTTGCCATACTTATTAAATGAATCACTGCAGTTGGTAAGTTACTAACATGGATGTTAACTGAATCTGGCTTCCCCGTTGACTTTGTTTGTCAGAAGGTCACAAAAGGTGATAATGTGACCAAAAGGTGGTCATACTTACCACATGGTCATAAATATAAATCAGATGCCAAGCGTCCCAATTTTGATCATATGACCGTGGGGTTGCTGCAACAGTTTTAATTATGAAAAACAGTCATAAGTCCCTTTTGCTGGTGCCATTGTAACTTCAAACAGTCACTAAACAAATGGTTGCAAGACGAGGACTACTTGTACTATCTTTTCCTGTGAACAACCAATAGTCTTCAATAACCAAAAGGAGTTCCCCTATACCAATTGCTGATATTTCTTAGACATTATTCCTTACTCTATTTATTTATTGTATATGTAGAGTTTTACATAATAAAATGCTCATTCTTATAATAAGCTGCACATGTAAGGGTTATTGTGCATTTCAATTATTTTGAATTCCAAAGAAACAAACACCATTAACCTTTCATTTTTTTGTTTCCCAGAAAAAAATAATTAATCACAGATTTAACTTTTTAAAAAAATCTGTTTATTCCATGCCAGGCTTTTTTTCTTAATAAGTATGGGCGAGTTGGGATTACAAAAGGAACACACGTAGGTTTCATCTTTCACGTTAGGTTATTTTAAAAGCATTGATTGTTTTATTATTCCTCCAATTCTGTTTTTAACAATAGTTTCAGTTATTGGGGGGGGGGGAGACAGGGACACAATATTTACTAGCCAAAGGAGCCAGCTTGCAGGAAGGAAGAATTGGAAAGGAATGCATAGTTAGGCTAAACTATTTGTCACAGCAAAACTTTCCATGAGTATCTTAAAGGAAAGAAAGTTGTTCAAATATGCCTCAAAATCCCATGACCTTCCTAAGCCTCATTTCCAGAGATTTGTGGTCATGCAGTCATATCCAACATTCCCTGGTCCAAATTCGGTAAGAAATTTGATTCCTTTTAAATCACTAATGGAAGCTTCTGGAATGCAATTGCAAACTCTCAGATTCCTTGAAATAAATATATATAAATTAAGAAAACATAATTTATCAACATGGATTGTCACAATTTTAACTTCAGAAACAAAAAGACATATTTCAGAGACTAACAGAAAAAGCTTAGAAAGTCCAAAACAAAAAAGGGCATAGAAATAAATTCTACATAAAACATGGTATTTTTATGATATCTTGGTTTCTGATATACTGCCATGCCTTAAATGTTTAGATACTGAAAGAAATGCTAGTCTTAAGAGCAATCACAACTTTAAACATGATCTATATATACAGTACCACACAGGTTCAAGCCAGACTCAACTCTTAGTTCATCAACATGCAGTTCATGACTGCAGCAGCTTGCCAGGAAGTCTTCCAAAGTATTTTATTGACTTCCCACTCTAGTCTACAATCTTCTTATTTCTTTATATTCTCCCATCCACATACTAGCCACTATGGACCCATCCTTTTTAATTTCTTAGCCCAGTCAAGTGCTGATATGATTTCAAATACCTAACAAACATCAGGGCATCTACTTTTTTTTCACCTGCTAAACTGAAATTTCATCCTCACTTCCAACTTTCTATGGCAAGAAGACTCCTTTCTAATCATTTTCATGGAGCATTTCTTACAGATATCACCTATATCTCATCTCTAGCCTGCTGCAATGGCAATCTGAAATCATCTTCTGCTTTTCACCAATAAACTGATGTTTTCCCTCTTCTTTGTATTTGTTTCACCATACAAATAACCAGTGACATCTTGGCGATAAACCTGGCAAAAATATGATCATGCCAACTTCTACTGATCACTTAATTCTGCAGGCACCCTCTTCCCCACCAATGTTAGGCTCTCTAGGCATTTTGAGTTGGGCTAAAAGAAAGTCCAGACACCTCATTTTAGTGCATAGTAGAATTGCCACCTGGAGATTTTGTTTTGAGTTATTTTACCATACAAAAATCATGTCTCCATGACAATGATGGTCAAAGAGAAAGATAAATTGGTAGAGCATGTGAAAGAAGCAGAGTTAAGCAAGAATTGGCTGTTAATCCAAATGCCAACCTCATCCCAACTGACTGATCAGTTTTTTTGTGTTTTATGTTGATACAAGCCTTTCTCTCTCCTGGTAGAGAAATAGTTTTGGGGGGGAGGGGAGCAATATTCTGGTGAAGCACAGGATGAGCACAAAATGAAACTAATCGGAATGGCCAGAGTCCCCAAAACATCTATCAGACAAAATGATTTTTTTTACACAACACATAACGTTTGGAATGAGCTACTAAGAGATGTGATGCTAACTACTAGCTTGGCTATCAGCAGGTCTAGACCAATTTATGGAAGACACAGGGATCAATAACTATTATTTGATGGCAGAGTGGCTGCCTCTGAAAGCCATCTACTGGGAAACAAGTAGGTGTCCTTGTGCAAATATGCTAGTTACAATTCCTAATACAACTATTCAGATAAAGAAGTCTTGACTCAGCCCATATGGGTGATATGGCCCAACCCCTTTAGTCCTTCCCCCACACCTGCAAAAATGCACAGCTACCAGTCTTTAAAAAGATTGACTACACTGTGCCATGCAGATTTCCCAACAGAATTGCATTTCTACCTTCATCGCAACACTTAATTTATCTTCCAAACATTTCTTTTCCTTGTGCATTCAATGACTACTGAAGACAGACAACTATAGTACCTATTACCTGGTTATGATTTTTCTTCCCATATGTTGTTAGTACAAAGTTAACATTTCAGATGAATAAATATTTAAACCTAAATTTTATGGGCAAGTAGCTACTAAGCAGATAAATATTTTATCAATGTAAACTTTTCAACATTGATTAAAAATAATTCAGAGATATTTCTATATTAGAAACTAAACTAATATTAGATTAACTCTACCAAAGAATGTTAACAGAGAAATAAATTCAACCATTTTATTGAAGCAAGCAACCATTTTATTTGCAGATTTCTTTAATCTAATTTGTTTGGTAAGTGGACATTTTTAAACCTAAAATAAAAGCAGATGTGTACTTCTAAGACTAGAGTATAATAGGATTCTGATGTTAAATTTGTTGCTGTAATTTATTGTATTTTCAAACAAATTGCAAACCTTTTTATTATTATATGTTCTAGTGCTAATATCCCTTGCCTACTCAAAAGCTAAAGACAGAAATTGTTGGAATCAGTTTAGCAAAATCTGCTACCTTCAATGGTTATTTTGTTTCAATTTATTTGATAAATTTGTTTTATTTCTAGACTTATAGGGACTGCTTTTATCCAGATATTACATATTCTTCAGATATTTCTTTATTGCTATGAACATGCAATTGTTTTTGCATGTACATAGCAATAATTGTTTTTAATTATTATAGAAAGATGACAAATAAAATAAACACAGTGATCAGTTGGGACAGTGTTTTTGTATTTGTGCACAAGCATTTCCATTGATTATTAATGGAGACTGACTGATCTAGTATTATGATGATAGCAAAGGCAACAAATAAAATCATTCCATCATCATATCATTCCACTTGCATAGCAGCTACTAAAAAGTTTAGAATTATTCAAATACCTTCATGCAAATTTTTGATTATAGATACACACTGGGACAGTAAAGTGATTGAAGATCAACTTGATTGAAGTTGTGTATAAATTTATTATTTTCCATATATATATCAAGCAAACAGTATTTTACTGGGGTTTCAGTTAATAATCCTTGGACTTCCCATAGGTATATATTATCCCAAATATAAAAGGCTAAATGTAAGTCAAATTCCACTGTGATCTTTTCTGGGTCTTACATGAGATGTACAAAGGTCAGGCCCCATAAGCCAACCATAATATATTTTCTCAATTATTTTCTTTTAAGAAAAAATGTTACTGTATTTAAAAATGTTCAAAGATCTTGTGTCAATTGGGTAAAAAGCGTTTACACATAATCCTCGACTTACAATTGGTCATTTAACAACCGTTCATAGTTACAATGATCGATGCTCTATGGCCGTGATGGCGAACCTATGGCACAGGTGCCACAGGTGGCACGCGAGTGTTGCCCTAGCTCAGCTCCAGAGCGCATGCATGCACTGGCCAACTGATTTTCAGGCCTTCCGGTCCCATCAGAAGTCAGGAGACTGGCTGTTTCTGGCCTCCGGAAGGCCTCCGGGGGGATGGGGAAGGCCGTTTTTGCCGTCCCCAGACTCCTAGAAAGCCTCTAGAGCCTGGGGAGGGGGAAAAACAGGCCTATTGGGCCCACTGTGCCATCGCGTGCCAAAAGCAGGGGGAAGTGTGGGGAGGTCACGTGCGGATGCGCGGGAGGGCGGGGCGCATTTAATTATGGATGTGGGCACCCGTACCCGCGACCCCCATGTGACCCCCACTTTTGGCACGCGACGGCAAAAAGGTTAGCCATCACTGCTCTATGGCCTGCAAAACATTTTCAACCATCCTAAAATGTCACACCACTCCCCCTGCAGTCAAATTACTGCATTTTGGGTGCTTGACAACCTCTCTGTATTTATAACTGGTTGCCAAGCACCCCAAAATTATGTAATTCTTAAAAAGGAGCCTCCTTAAGGATGGCAAGAAGAGCCCCCACTTGCAGACTGGCAGAAGGCAGCCTTTGTAGAAAGGCAATGCCTCACTTTGCCTGGGTGCATCTATCAGAAACTACAGAAAAAGAGAAAGGTAAGTTGCGAGCTGCTAGGCCCTGGAGCTGGCCAAGGGCTCCCACCTATAGCTGGGTGGGGAGCAGGCTAAAAATCTCTAGGGCCATGGAGGGTTCAGGTGCACTGATACACCCTGGAGTTAGTTGAGGGCATCTGGGCATAGCTAGGTGGGAAGCAGGCCAAAGCCATCCAGGGCTGCAGCAGCCTTGTGCATGCCAGAAGGTTCTGGAGCCTGCCAATGCCTCCTAGCCCGAAGCACGTTTCTGCATGCTGCTGGCATGCAGAACCTCCCAGGACCTCCCCCAACTCAAGGCACCTCCACACTCTGCTTAATGACCTGTGCAATTGTTTAACAACCACAATTAGGTAAGCAGGCTTTATGGTCATTAAGCAAAGCAATCACATGACATCTCACTTTATGACCAGTTTGCTCAACAACTGAGATTCTGGGTCTAATTGTGGCTGTATGTTAAGGAATACTTATAGAAGAAAATGAAAAGTTAATTTATTTCGATAAGGAATTGTCTAATAAGTAATACCAAATGCCTTTTGGTACACTCAGCATAAGGGCAACAAAATCTCCATTCCTGTGGTAGAATCACAGGCTGAATGGGAGATGGGAGTCAAAAGGAATGCCAGGATGGAATCACTCTGGAGAAGGAAGCATCATAGACCAGACTGGAAAACCTTGTCTGTTGGTTCCCAAAGAAATGGAAACAGTCTAGGGAGATTCTTGTAATATAATTGATCAGTGATAAAATAACTGTTTTGGCCTATTCATAGAGTTTTGGTTCCTTGAATCTGACTATTTCCCCAATAATCTTTTTACCTAATCCAAGAATCTTAAATCTGACCTATTTATTAAAATTTATATAGCGATCCATCTATATCAAGCTCTGGGCAGCTCCCAGTCAGCAATTTAACTTCATATTTACAGACCACAAATATATGACATATTTCTTTTACTGCTGTATACAAATTCATTAATATCTGTTATTTCAATTTAGGAGAATATTCCATTTAACATGGATTTTGAGCTGAATTAAAACACATCAGCATACTATTAGTAGTAAATGCAATCAGCTAATTCCTTATTTCCTCCCCAAATTTACTGATAATTTAAAACAAATGCCCCAAACTAGTCTCTGAGGGATTCTTCTAGTTTGTTCCAAAATATATTGCCTTTAATAAAAATGTCATGTTATTTTCCCTGTAGTTTGCATCTATTCTAAACCCATTTCTCTCCAAAACTGTTTTCATTTATTATTACATTCATTGTGAATAGAAAACTTGACTTTTTAAATAAAGAATTATTACAGGTAGAAGATAATTATTCATAGCTGTGGGAAATTAAAAGCCAATAATTACTTATACATTTACCCTTGGCGAAATTAATTCAAAGTGTTTATTATTTTATATTTTAATAGGGCTAGATTTTAGCTCTACTACTTCATTATTAAATGTGGGGTTTGGCCAGTCTAGAGAACAGAAGGACTAGGTGTGACATGATAACAGTATTCCAGTATTTGTGGAGCTACCACAAAGAAGAGGGGGTCAACTTATTTTCCAAAGCACCAGAAGACAAGACAAGAAACAATGGATGGAAACTAATCAAGGAGAGAAGCAACCTGGAATTAAGGAGAAACTTCCTAACAGTTAGGACAATTAACTAGTGGAACAGCTTGCCTTCAAAAGTTGTACGTGCCTCATCATTGGAGGTTTCTAAGGAAAGACTGGACAACCACCTATCTGAAATGGTATAGGGTCTCCTGCTTGATCAGGGGATTGGACTAGTCACTAGAAGACCTCCAAGGTCCCTTCCAGCTCTATCGTGATTGACTGATTGATTGATTGATGGATGGATGGATGGATGGAATCCATACTGAAAGGGGTATGAAGCACAAATCATATACTATATATAAAGTCCCATGAACATTTAAACCAATATTGTGGTTAAAAAGGTTTTTAAAAGTTAGGAAATGGCTTTGTTTCTGAGTAGCATCCATACAAAAAAATTCTAAAATTCCAAATTTCTAAAGATTTGATTATCAAGCATGTGCTACAATAAACATGAAAGAATTTGATAAAAGACTAATTTGCTTATTGCTCCCAATTCAAGTAGAAGAAAAACAACTGCTTTAAAATAAGACCTTTGGACGTCAAATCTTATTTTGAATGATGATATTAGGCAGAAGCTAAGCAAGCTGTTCCATTTTTTCCCATATAAAATAGTTTATTATCTCCAGTTCTTTGAAGGGGTAATCATCTACAGATTGTCCAATTACATCTTTTTTCCAGCAGTGCTTCTGCCATAACTGACTTTGAATTTTGTTGAATTTTATTGTAGGGTGGCTCAGTGTCTTTCCCTTATCAGAGCTTTTTACTTTTTCTGTTTCTACAAAATCTTCAAAGCAGGAATGTAAAAAGGACTTACTTTCTTTTTGATGGTAGGGATTTGGATGTTTATTTTTTTTATCTGTACTGTCTGCTTAAATATCTATAACTTTTCAAAATGCACAGATGATATCAAACAATGGCTGTATAAAAACAATGGTAACAAAATTTCTTTGATTTCTTTTGTTTGGAACTTCCCCCTCCCTTTTGGGGGGGAAAACAAGGTACTATTCATCTCATACCAGAGTAAAATGAGATGAAGAATAAATGTCTTTAGCATATAGCATTAATCCTCCATGATTATCAGCAAAAACACTATAATAGTAAATCTACTAGAATCTCTTATATGCATTTAATCAAATGCAAATTAAATATGTTAATGGTTGAATCATTCCTATATCTTAGCATTTAGCAAAATGCAGGAACATAAGAAATAGACAACAAAGGCAATTACATTATTACTAGAATAAAAAAATAAATAAAACCTAATTTAAATTTGGGTCTCCTTTAAGAGAGAGCTACTGCTAAAGGAGCACTTGGGTATTTTTATTTATTTTATATCCCACCTTTATTTTTTTTTACAAATAACGTGGCGAACATATCCAACACATATTCCTCCTCCTATTTTTCTCACAACAACAACCCTGTGAGGTGAGTTGGGCAGAGAGAGAATGACTGACCCAAGGTCTCTCAGTTGGCTTTCACGACCAAGGCGGAACTTGAATTTACAGTCTCTTGCTTTCTAGTCTGGTGCCTTAATCACTAGACCAAACTGGCTATGATATGATTGGTTGAGGGTATGACTGGTTGAGAATGTTTTATGTACTTACCAAGGAGGATGAATATATATGACGTCCTGTGGTACTGCCTTCAAATGAGCTGTTGTTTCTTTTGCAAAAAGAACTTTAAGTCTTGGTTGAATTTCAACAATTTCTTTTATGATAGAACCATCAGCACAAATTTGTCCCAGTTGATGACAGATAGCTATGCAAAGAGTGCATTCTTCATGCATTTCTAAGATCTTCACAATTAATACACCAGGTTTGCCACCTAGAAGTTAAGCAATAAAACACAATTAAGAATTGATGAAAACATATGAAAAGAAAATTTTCTAAAACTTCTCAGCTACAAATAAGAAATCAGAAATGAGTTTGTATGGACTTCTTTTAATTGCACAGGTCTTCAGGAAAACAAAACTTTGTATCTGTTACAGAACAGTTTATTCTTAAGTGTTTTTAATAAACTTAAACATTAAATAATATGTCATAACAAAATGGAATTATATTTAAGACAATGCTATCCAAACATTTCCAATTATTTGACTTGTTAGAAACTGGCATGAAAAACATGTGCTAGAGACTCTCATAGGCTAGTAGTTTTTGCAGTTATGAGGCAATTTCCTGTATTTCTATCAAAACAACACTCCTCAAAAGACCAAGACTAAATCGGCAGGCCTCATAATCTCACTTATGAAAAAAGTTAGCATCTAAGAACTTTTAGTAGAAAGAAAATTTTTTAATAAAGAAAATACTGCATAAATCGTGCAATAAAATCCCAAAGCAAGGGGAAGCTAGTGTGTCACTATAATTTTATCCATTGTCAATATCTCATGAACTATTGAAGAATGATAGCAAAATCATTTTTATTAGTATAAACACCAACTTTAGTGAGTTGCTTGATCATATGAAGAACAGACTACAGCTTCGGTGGACAGCAAAATTTATGTGCTTACTCTTATTTAAAAGCTGTATCCTGTTATTCCCCTCCCTTCCCCCCTTATATCAGATTGTATTTTAATATTTGTGTATGAAACATAATGAAGATATTTATTTTAAAAAGCTGTCCAGCAAAGGAAAAACAAAAAACACATTTGACACTTTGAAATATTAAAGCATCGGAAAAGATCTTCTGTGATGTTTGAATATGGTGTCCCAGGATTTCTAAGTAACTAGAAAGTACAGCCAAGAAGGGGCTTAAAGCACAACATCAAAGAAAACCTGTTCCTGAAACTGCAGCTGCCCTATCAGTTAGGTTCTACATGGAACTCACAAGGCTAAGATCTTCCCTGGAAGGCAAACCTTTTCAAATACTTGCCTAGAATAAAAAAAAGTTACATGTCAAATGTGGAGGAAGAAATTTGTTATAAAACTTAGAAATATATCACTATGGAATAGAAGAAAGTTCTATCTAAAATTTGAAAATCCACCTGATATTACTTACTCATTTCTAATCTGATTGTTGCATCTTTCTGGTATTGCAAAAAATTCAAAATGGGCAGAGCAATGTCTCTGCTAAAAGCTCACCAGGCATAATGTGTCGAAGCCAAGGCCTGGCATAGTAGAAGAGTCCAAAACAGAAACAGCAATTCCTGCCTTTCCTGAATTGCTTTTCTTTTATATGTCTTATTCCTCCTTGGTGTATGTAGACAAAGTCAGTCTGCACTCATCTATATAATTTATTGAATGACTCTCTCTCTCCCTCTCTCTCCCTCTCTCACACGCACACCACCACCACCACCTTTACAAATTTGCTGTGAGGAGAAAATGAGGAAATTGAGAACATTTCTGTTACCTTTGAGCTCTTGGATGAAAAGTAAGGCATGAACGAAATACATACGCATATAAATCTTTATTTTCCTTACTGATTTCATTAGTGGTAGAATTCCAATTAGCCCCACAACTTATTTCAATTTAAAGAAGTGAAGAAAGTGAAGTACCAAGGACTAACTTGAAAAATGAATGTAAATACCTGTCATACTGTTCATTTCATGGATACATATATGCTTATTTGAGCCCTTAAGTTGTTTTTAGCACTAGATAAAAACATTTGAAAATAAGTCTAAACTTACATTTTAAAAAATAAGCAAGGATGTGCAAAATATTATGTACAAAAGCCAGCCAATTTCAGATGCCCTGTGTCAGCACATTTATCTGAACTAGGCATAGCTTCAAAACATGTTCCAGGTAGGAGTGATTGAAGAAAAAAATAGAGCCACTTTCAGCAAGTAAGTGGAGATTAACATTTTGGTGTAGCAGTTAAGGCATCAACTGGGAGACTCTGAGTTCTAGTCCTGCATTAGGCATGAAACCAATTGATGACCTTGGGTCAGTCGCTCTATCTCAATCCCAGGAAAGAGATAATGGCAAATCCCTTTTGAAAATGCTGCCAGGGAAACTGCAAACACTTGTTGCCAACGTTTAAAAAAACAACAACAAACCACTGACTTGAAGGCATTTTTAAAGGGCTCTGGAGAGATTGGTAGGTTAACCTTGAACCCACATGGAAGACAAAGCGAGAGATGGTAAGACAAATTCAGCCTTCCCTTACATATCCCATAAGATTCCTGTTTTAGGTTTCAGTTAAACCTAATTTCCTGTTTTTGTTTTGAGTTGAAAATAACACTAATTCTGTGGTTTGTACACACTCCAAGAAACAAGAATCAGCAATCTTTCAAATATCTAGTAAAAGATAAACAGGACAGTTTGTATGACTAGATTTGAAGTAAGTTTTCTCCATTTCTAGAATCGAGTCCAGTCCACTCCTCCTCCTCTGGTTGAATAGCACTGAATGGTACAATTAATTAGTTATGGAAAATAGATTATAGCAAACTGGAGACAAGTAATTTTTAGCATCTAGACTTTTTTTTTTAGAAATCCATACATTAATTATACCTCAAACTCAGTTTTACTGACAGTTGCAAGTCTAGTTTCTACCTTCTCAGAGGCAGCTTACATTTAAAGCCATACCTTTCAGAAAAAGTACCGTATGCTTGGGCATGTATATGCATGTGTGTGTATGCACATACAAAGGCAGACGATTCTAAATTAAAGTCCAGTTGCTTGATTTTGAATATATGTTAGGTTCAGGCTACATTTAGCTATTCTAACATTCTCTCCTATATATATTCCCATTCCTTAGGTCTTATCCTCAAAATCTAGATGATAAGACAGGTGAAAACAGTGTAATGAACAGGTGAATGCAGACAAGGTACAGTCAAATAATTCAATTTAGCTATATTTATTTATTCAATGTATTCATATTTTTTGATAGCTGCTTATCTCCTGTCAATAACACTTAGCAGCTCACAGCAATTAAAACAATACCCAAACCACAAACATATAAAAATCAATAAAAAGCATTAAAAACAGAAAAATGACTATAATCAACACAACATCCAATCAGTACCTCATAATCAACACATCAAAGAGCTCTTGTAAGTACCATGGTGCCAGCCATATCAAGCAGACAAAAGATTGAAGCAAAAAAAACATACACAAAGCTAATTTGCATGGAGAAACCTAGGAATACTAACTAAAGTTGTCATTTTCATTAGCAAATTGGTATGAATCCGATCCATTCAGAAAAGTTTGTTGTACTTGATCGTATTTGGCTTAGAAACTCTCATACATATTTCACCAATCGGCTATAAAAGAAGAATCCAAAATAGATCTCTTAACTCTGCCCCTTCTCCCTCATTCTATTATGTTTACTATTAGTTTTACATCATCCATATGGTGATAGCATTTATTTTTCCTTTCCAATGCAGGAAGTGAGCATCTGCCTTTGCTTCTCTGAGGAAGGACATGCTATTGCCAAATAACTGCAGCAATAACATTATATCCTCTGAGAAGTTGACATATGCTCTAATGAGAAATTGTTGTGGTATCAAAAGCAGCCAGAAAAGATGGCCAGCTACTGTCATCTTGGTTTGTTTTTTTTTAATAACTATGAGCCAGGGCTCTTGCAATCAAAAAACTATGTGCATTCATAACAGAAACAACTGAGAAAGGCAAAGTAGCCTCCATAATCGGGAACTAGAGAACTTAACTAGTAGAGGGTGTTTTATAAGGAACTGCTGCCTTTCGAAAAGTGATATTTAAGCTCAAATACAAGACATTGTTCTTTCTAATGAAAAGAAATGGATGGAATTTTCTCATTTCATTATATGCTGTATTTTATAGAAACATACTGTATATTGTTTTGGCCCCATTTGAATAGTTCAGAGCTAGTTCTGTTATACTGCTGAATGAGATTTTGTTCTGGATTCAGTTAGATTTTGAGATGAGAATCAATGTAAGGGGAGGGAGGGAGGGAGGGAGGGACGAAGGAAGGAAGGAAGGAAGGAAGGAAGGAAGGAAGGAAGGAAGGAAGGAAGAAAAGAAGGAAGGACATTTGAACTGATGTAATCTATCAGATGTTTCTAGCAACTAAAGGTTCTAGAGAGCAACTAAGGATTCTGAACAGCGTACCCTCTAGTTCCTCATGCTGTGATTATTCAATCAAATGATCTGAGTGATGACAAATTCTTGGCTTCTAATCTTGGCAAGCATTTTGGAGGTCTTTCTTTCACTCTGAAAATGACATTCAGAGCCCATATTGGATTCAGGGTGGATCATTATAGATCTGTAACATAAACTAGATGAATATGGCACTGATTTGCTGCTCCTCTTCTGCAAGAAGCTCAATCTCTTTGATCTTCAATTTCTCCAAAGACATAAAAAGGAAGCATCAGAAAACTTTCCTCTGAAGGCCACAATTTCTGTTGCTAAGTGAAACATTTGTTAAGTGAGTTTTGCCTCATTTTACAACCTTTCTTGTCACAGTTGTTGTGTCAATCACTGAGGTCATTAACTTAGTAACATGGCTGTTAAGTGAATTTGGCTTCTCCGTTGACTTTGCTTGCCAGAAGGTTACAAAAGTGATCACATGGCCCCAGGGACAGTGCAATCATTATAAATGAGCCATTTGCCAAGCATTTGAATTTTGATCATGTGACCATGGGGAATGGTCATAAGTGTGAAAAATGGTCATAAGTCACTTTTTTCAGTGCTGTTGTAACTTCGAACAGTCACTAAATGAACTGTTGTAAATCGAGGACTACCTGTATAACCAGAGTTATCCTACAGATAATACTATGGATATTCTTTCAGCCAGATTACATACCTGAATTCTGACAAAATGTATTTATGTGTGGATATTTTGGTTTGAACTACAATTTATTTATTCATTCACTTCAAGTTTTTAATAAAGCAAATTATCTAGTAATTATTTAAAAAATCCAATCAAAAATATATCTGCTTTTAAACAATTGAATGTTGTTCCCCAATATAACAAATGCACAATTCTTTTGTTTCTCATGTTACTTAATCTCAGAGTCATATCTCTAAAAATGACACTGTAAATAACTGCAATGCTACTTACCATTTGAAATAATTTCAGTTAATTTCAGTTAAATTCTATCATTCAAGCAAAACAGGAATTATAGTGTTAACAACTAATTTTATAATGAGACCTGAAATTCATCAAATCACTTCCAGACAATACAATATGAGACAATGAACATGACTTGATATGACTAATTGTGCTGTTGGCTTCTTCACAGCAGATTTAGATCTTGGTCAAAAAAAAAAAAGCCATATCCTTACATACTGTCCATGTTCAATGAATAGAATGCTCAATGCCCATGATCAATGTATATATTGATATTATTTATTCAATGAATTCATTGAATACTAGAAGTAAATATCTTAAGAGTTCCAGAGAATGGCAGATGTATATGAGGATAATGAGATATTCTGGAATTCCCATTTTCCAAAGGCATTATAACTTGAATGACTGACATGACTGAAGGCCTTCTTATAGTCAAAGAAATGGATTTTTAAAATTAAAAGATAGGACATTCCCATATCATTGACAGCGAGTCCATCAAAACCACTGTTCATTTCAATGAGGCCTTCATATAATCTTTATCTGGTAATTTTGTTTTTCTCCAATTTTCTGATTTGTTTCCTTGTTCACTCTCATTTTTATCTCTCTTCACTTCTCATTTCTGATTTTGTTTTTGTTTTTCTTTTCCTTTTCCTTTAAAAAAAACTTTGTTAGGTTTAATATTATTCCATTTCCACAAGAACACAGAAAGAAATGTGTATCAAGCTGAAACAATGAATGTTGCATTTGTGAAAGTATGTGATTTTAAATGCTATAATGTTATTGTCTATCTTATTTTTTCTGTTCTTCTACATATACGTCTTTCCCTGGGAGTATGAAGGAACCTCTGGGAAAGCTAGATGACCAAAAGGTCAGTATTTGGGAAAGTCCCAAAAAAAGCCCAGCAGCAAAAAAAAAAGTGGGTATTTCTTAAATTATTTTCTCTATAGAAATTGTTCTTTAGGAGAACTTTTCTATGCTGAACATTTAGGATGGTTTCTTTCCAAAAATATAATCCTGTTAAGTCTGCAAAGCTTATTATCAATTATATAACAACATTCTTTCATTGTTCTTATTTTCTGTTGAAGGAGGTTACAGATACTTGTGCACAGGTGTACCAACTAAACCAGAAGACATCTGGCAGGAGAAGCTTTTTAAACATAAAACCAATGACTCAGTCCACAGAGAAAAAAGGGGAGTGTACACACATTGTACAAACTTAAGTAAGTGCTACTTTAAGCCTAATCATAAAAGCTTAGACTTGAAAAATGTTTACTTTTACTTAAATAGCACTTTACTTTCCTCAAATAAGATAGGCAAGATCTCACAAGATGTGAGAAAAAACTACAGCATATAATCCTATTTGGAAGTCTATGGTTTAAGACAAAGATATTGATACGTATTTTCTAGCTTCTTTTAAACAAATTTCTTGGTTATTGTAAAGGCTTCTAATTAACAAATGCGTTTGTATGTGCCTTACAGAGAAAGAGACAAAGTATACTTTTTTTCCAACAACGAAAAAAAATAAGGTGATCAGAGGTCACAAAAGGAACACTGGAAATCTGCCACTCTCTGGAACTCTAAAATATTTACTTCTAGCATTCACTGAAATCGACAGCAATTATAAAATATAGTGTTATTAAGATACTAAAGGGAGGCAATTAAATAGTCTTATCAATAAAAATAATCTAAATGGAGTATGGGCATTGTTGCACCCTTTAAATGTAGGCTTTCATACAAAAGCAGCAGCCAAATGGCATTGTCCCTTTTGTATTTCTTTAAACAAAGAGCATGCACTTTTCAGAGTTGGATCTTGGTCATACAGAGAAGGCCTGTGCAACATGTCAGATTCAAAAATAAAAAAGAACTTCATAGAACTCAAAGACACATGACTATCTGCAACTTCTTAAAGTACAGATAATTTCAGAAAGAAGAAAATTCTGGTTTAAGGAATTGTAGATAAGTCCTGTATCCTACCATTAATATGGAGGTACAACATACATTTACATTTTATTCTTTTTTTTTGAGAGAGAAGAAAATCCAGAATTTTTTTTTAAATGTGATAGCTTACTGAGAAACTTATACTCTTTTGCCCATTGACTATCTTCTGAGTCATCCCTCCTCCCATATTTTTTCTTCTCTGCTAATCAAATGTAATTATGTAATATATTTGATAATACCAACAAGTCCACCATGCCATCTGCCATCATTTGCAATTGAAACAAATAAGGTTCTGTGATAATGCTGTTGCAGAACAGCAAGAAGCTACCAAGCAATGGGAACACTGGACAATATATATTATGTTGTGATATCTTTGGGATTGTGTGCATATATCAGTGGCCACGTTCACAATGCCCATGATACCTTTCTACATTGTATTACTGAAGTTTGAATTGATGGAAAAAACATTTCCACCAGCTATATAATCACAACGAATCCGATATACCACCTGTAGAACCACTCCACAACTTACATCTTCTTGATGAACCAATATCAGAGGAGCTGCCAAGCACTGTGAACATCAAAGCAGATATACAACTATTTAAGTAAAACAAAGCTGATGGATGTGATGAGGTCATAGCAAAAGCACTGAAGTCACAAGATAACCCTTATGACAACTGCATTTCCTAATTTAACTGTTCTGTACTTCAGAACAAATACCAAGCAGATGGAAGCAAGCAGGAGTGATATCCAGCAGGTTATGGAGAACCGGTTGCGGAAATTTTGAGCAGTTCGGAGAACTGGCAAATGCCACCTCTTGCTGGCCCCAGAGTGGAGTGGGAATGGAGATTTTGCAATATCCTTCCCCCAGGAGTGGGAAGGGAAAGGGCGTTGTCTTACCTGAACGCCCGTTCTGAGGGCCGAGGGGCCAGTGGTCATGAGAGGGTTAACTGCTGTATCTGGGCAGATCGAGTCAGACAGTTGGTGAAACTCCTCCTCCTCCTGCTGTCTCCCAGCTTTCGGACGAGAGATGCAATGTCTGACGACGCACCCATAGACCTGAGAACAGGAAGAAAGAAGAACAAGTTGCCAAGCCCCCCCCACGTACCAGCGGAGAATGGGCGGGAATGACCACTGGCCCCTCGGCCCTCAGAACGGGCGTTCAGGTAAGACAACGCCCTTTCTAAGGGAGCGAGGGGCCAGTGGTCATGAGAGGGACGTGCCAAAGCCCGAAACCTATGGGGCGGGATCCGCCTGGGACGTGGGATCCGGAGCCGCACAAACCTGTTGAAGCACCCTGCGCCCAAAAGCTGCGTCCGCAGACACGAACTGGTCCACCTTGTAGTGGCGAATAAAGGGAGTGGGGGAAACCCAGGTGGCCGCCCGACAAACCTCCTGGAGAGAGGCCTGGGTGGCCCAAGCCACAGACGTGGCGGCACTCCGGGTGGAGTGGGCAGTGATTCGTCGAGGGGCCGGAAGAGACTGGGCCTCATAGGCCGAGGCAATGGTCGCCCGTAGCCAACGGCCAACCGTAGAGGAAGAGACCTTAGCCCCCAGGGTGGAAGGTTGAAAGGAAACGAAGAGGGCCTCCGACCTGCGGAAGGAGTCCGTCCGCCGAAGGTAAATGCGGAGGGCGCGGCGGACGTCCAGCGTGTGCCACACCCGCTCCCTGGGATGGGTAGGGTGAGGGCAAAAATTGGGCAAAACCAATTCCTGGGACCTGTGGAAGAGTGAATTAATTTTGGGAATGAAGGTGGGGTCTAAACGTAGTACGACCCTATCTGGGTGGAATGTACAGAGGTCAGCCCTCGTGGAGAGGGCTGCCAACTCTGAGATCCGCCTGGCCGAGGTTATGGCGACCAAAAAGGATACCTTATATGAGAGGAATCGTAACCCCACCGTACTTAAAGGTTCAAAGGGCGAGCGTGTGAGTGCGTCTAACACCCTAGCGAGATCCCAGGTGGGGTAGCGGTGGACGGGTGCCGGCCAGATGTTCGAGGCCCCTCGGAGGAACTGTCGGATAAGTGGGCGATGAGCCAGAGAGTGCCTCGCACCCCAACAAAGGATAGAAGATAAAGCGGCTACTTGCCTGCGTAAGGTGTTTGGAGCGAGTCCAGCTTCCAACCCTTTCTGCAAATAGATCAATACCTGTTTGGTGGATGCCGACCGCGGGTCCTGGTTCATTGATGCGCACCATCTGGCGAAGGAACGCCATGTAGCCCCATAAATCCAGACAGTCGATGGACGGCGGGCCGCTAAGATGGTATCGACCACCGAGTCCGGCAGGTGGGAGCCCGCTAGAAGTTGCCGCTCAACCGCCAAGCGGTCAGCTGAAGCCAGGCGGTATCCGGGTGGCGAAGCGGGCCCTGGCGGAGTATGACGTCGGCGGGAGGAAGACGCCAAGGAGGCTGAGTTGATAGAGCCTGAAGGTCCGCAAACCACGGCCTGCGTGGCCAGTGGGGCGCTACAAGTACCAGCTCCGCCCGTTCCTCCAGGAGCTTCCGTACAACCCTGGATAGGAGGGGAAGAGGGGGAAAGGCGTAGAGGAGGCCCCTGGGCCAACTGCAGTGGAGGACGTCGACCGCCTCCGCCATCGCGTCTGGGAACCTGGATACGAAGCATTCCAGCTGGCGGTTGTCCCGCGTCGCGAATAGGTCCACCGACGGATTCCCGAAGCGGAGCGTTATCCAGTGGAAGAGCTTCGGGTCGAGTTGCCATTCGCCGTGGTCCGTTGTCAAACGACTCAGCCAGTCCGCCTGGATGTTGGTCAGGCCCGAGATGTGGTCCGCCCGCAGGGACCTCAAGTTGGCTTCCGCCCAGGTTCCCAAGCTCTCAGCCTCGGCCATGAGGCGACGAGAGTGGGTCCCTCCTAGGCGGTTTACGTGCGCCTTGGCGGCCACGTTGTCTGTGCGGATAATGACATGACGGTCCCTGACCACCTCCTTGAAGGTTCGCAGGGCCAGATGGATGGCCCGCAGCTCTAGCCAGTTGATATTGTGGGAGCAATCCTGAGGTGACCAAAGGCCTTGGGCCATGAGGCCGTGGACATGAGCCCCCCAACCCCGGAGACTGGCATCTGTGGTCAGGATGACAGGGTTGGATTCCCTGAATTGCCGCCCCTTGAGGAGGGCCTGGGAGGACCACCAGTGGAGGGACTTGAGGACAAGAGGGTTAAGGCGAACAATTTGGTTGGATGCCGAAATGCGGGACCGTTGATACGGGAGAAGAAACCACTGCAGGGGCCTGCAGTGGAGACGGGCCCATGGTACGATGCCAATGCAGGATACCATCTTTCCCAGGAGTTGGGAAAGGGTCGCTAGGGAGACCGGGGCTCCCCGAGCGACGGAGCTGACCAGGGACCGCAAACTGGTCAGACGTTCCTCGGAAAGATAGACCCGAGACTCCACCGTATCAATGACCGTCCCAAGGTGTTGGATGTGGGTAGAAGGAACCAGGTGGCTCTTCTCTTTGTTGATCGAGAATCCGTGAGCCGTCAGGACCTGGAGGGTGGAGTCCAGGTCCTGAAGCGCCTGGGCCTCCGAGCTCGAGAGGATGAGGAGGTCGTTCAGGTAGCATTGGATGCGCACCGGGAAGGCTCGGAGGTGAGCTGCAAGGGCAGCCATCAGTTTCGTAAACACTCGGGGAGCCGAGGATAGGCCGAATGGAAGGGCGCGATACTGGTAGTGTCGACCCGCATAACAAAACCAGAGAAATTTGGAGTAAGCCGGATGAATAGGGACATGCAGATAAGCCTCCGTCAAGTCAATGGACGAGAGGAAGTCCCCAACTCTGATACCCTCCAGGATGGATTGGAGGGACTGCATCTTGAACCGCCGGTAGATAACCCAGCGGTTCAAAGACTTAAGGTCAAGAATGGCTCTCCAGCCTCCCGAGGATTTCTGAACGACGAACAGGTGGGAATAAAAGCCCTGTCCGTGCTGCTCCTGTGGGACGGGCTCGATGGCCCGGATGTCTAAAAGGTGGTGGATGGCCTCGTCCAACAGGAGCCGTTTCTGCTGGTCCCGCGAGAGTGGGCACCGGAGAAACTGGTCGGGAGGAGTGGAGAGGAATTCCAGGGAGAGGCCCCACCTGACCGTCTCCCGGACCCAAGCGTCCGACGAGGAGGCTTCCCATTGGCTGGCAAAGAGCGCCAGGCGGCCTCCAATGGGAAGGCCGGACGTGCAGTTACCGTGACCTGCGGGGGGGATGACCGCGGCCTCCCCGGAAGGGACGCCTGGAGTTGCCCCTGTGGGAGAAAGATCCCTGGCGGTCAGGAGGCCGGAAACGGGGCGGGAAGGCCCTGTGGGGTCGGTTTCCCGAGGAGGGCGAATCGAAGGAACGAAAGGAGCGAAACTGGCCTCCAGAGCCCCGGAGGTCAGAGCGTCTAGACACATTAGGAAGGATACGCCTCTTGTCCTTCGTTTCAATAAGCAAGGGTTCCAATGGGGCCCCAAACAGGGATGGACCCTCGAAGGCCGAGGAGGCCAGGCGCCATTTTGACTTGGCGTCAGCCTGCCAATTTCGGAGCCATAAAAGCCGGCGAGAGGAAACGGTGGAACCAATCGCCTTTGCCGCGAAGCGAGAAGAATTAAGGGACGCATCCGCGGAGAACTCCAGTGCAGCCAGGATCTTATTAAGGTCCTGGTGGGACCTACTGTCCGCTACCGGGAGCCTATCCTGCATCTGGCGCAGCCATAATATCGCCGCCCTGCTAAAGAAGGAGGAAGCTAGGGCAGATTTAGCCGCCCAGGCAGAGGCCTGATGCGCCTTGACCAAGGACTGTTCCAATCGTTTCTCCTCCGGACGGAGGTTGTCCTCTGGAGGACCTGTCAAATTAGAGGTGGAGGATAGAGCTGCCACCGGAGGGTCCACTATGGGAACCTGAAGGAGATTAGATAACTCCGGGGCGAGGTTATATAACCGTCTGTCCAGCTGGGAAGGTTTAGGCCCCGTTGAAGGAGCAGACCATTGCTTTTTTAGTACCTCCCGGAACAGTTTCGGCCCCGGAATCTCCTCTGTTTCCACTAGGGGCTCCTCAAAGAGGGGTACTGTTGTACTTGACCCCTCCCCTTGGGATGTTACTGTAGGTGGAGATCCCAAGCCCGTAGTGAGCTTAGCTTTATGCAAAAGGGACCTGAATAGTTGGGGCTTGAAAAGTCCAACAAAGGACGGCTGGTCAGGTCCTAAATCCTCATCATCCGAGAGATCGCCTTCACGAATGTCATCTCCCCCTACCGAGTGAGTGCCCGTAGAATGGACCGAAGAAGGAGCCACCCCAGCTGTGGCCTGGGCCTCGCCCCGTTGAGAGGTCTCCTCGTCATAATGGGAGCCAAGAGATCCTGAGACCCAGGAGGAGGTCCGGCGATTCAACTCAGCTTGGACCCCTTGTTGAATGGCCGCTTGAATATAAGAAACCAAATGCGGAGGAATCTCGGGAGCAGGAGCGGGGCCTCCACCACCGGACACCTGCGAGGAGGGCTGGACAATAGGTGGTGAGGGGGTCGGGTTGGTCACCCTGGGAGGGGTGGATTCCGACCGCGAGCCAAAAAGTGCCTCCCTGACCGCCCCTTGGATGGGGGGAACAGGGTCAACTCCATCAGGAGATAGGGATTGAGCAGGGGGAAGTGGAGCCTCCACCTCAGCAGGAGAAGGGGAGGCTGGAGAAGGTTGTACTGGAGGAGCTGTAGGGGCCAATCCTGGCTCCGAGGGGCCCTGAGCAGGAGGCGAGGGAATCTCTCGAATGGAAGCCTGCTTAAGAGCCTTCTGGATTGACCTCTCAATAGCCAGGTGAAGGCGTTCTTCTTCTCTAGCCCTTGTTGCTGCCTCTTTGGCTTCCTTAGAGGAAGAGGCCTTCTTCGACTTCTTTTCTCTGGCCATGGAGGAGGGGCCTGGAATAGGAGCCTTGGTACTGCGCGCAGCCATTCTGCGCATCGAATATTACTGGGCCTAAGTGAAGAACAAATTTCAATGGCAGTCCAAGGGCAAGCAAACTATGGCCGTGCCCCCCCCTCCGCCCCCACAGGGCTGCCTTGGTCCTACCGTAAGGCTGTTCTGTGGGGCGTCCGGCGTCACGCGTATGGGGAAACCCCCAGGAACGCGGCAAGGGAATCCCGGCAGAGCAAGGCAGGGAAGAGCCACGTGCGTAGGCCCGAGCAAAGCGGCAAACGGCTAGCCGGGAAGAGCAGCCGCTCGGTTCCGTGAGAGGAGTGATTAGCGGCGGCGAGGCAGCGCTGGCGGCAACAGCGGCAGCTGAGCAAGCAGAGTGAGGTGCCTTCGGCAAAGGAAATGCCGGAACGTGAGGCCGCCAGGAATGCGCCGCTAAAGGCCTTCGGCAGCGGAAGCTCCCCGACCTGCCGGAATGCTGCTCGTCGTGAAGATAGCTGCCGTCAAGCCAGGAGCCTGCAACCCAAAGGGGGAGGCTCCTGCAGCGGGCTCGGGCGTGAGCCCTTCTCGCTGCAGAGGGGAGAGGCTAGGCTGTAAGAGCCTCAATCCCCTCGACCGTGAACGGTCTGCTGCGGTCTAGGGCCGAAGCCCGTCGCGCTGCTGCACCTCAACGCTGAAAGATGAAGCTTTTGATTGCCAAATTGAATTAAAACAATTAATTTAGAAGTCCAATTGTCAAATAGCAAAACAGCCAAAGGAGAGCTAAGAGGGTGCGTCTGATCTGGAGCAGATCGAGTCAGAAAGCTGGGAGACAGCAGCAGGAGGAGGAGTTTCACCAACTGTCTGACTCGATCTGCCCAGATACAGCAGTTAACCCTCTCATGACCACTGGCCCCTCGCTCCCTTAGAATGGGGATTTTGCAGTATCCTTCACCTGGAGTGGGGTGGGAATGGAGATTTTGCAATTTCCTTCCCCTAGGAGTGGGGAGGGAATGGGGATTTTGCAGTGTCCTTCTTCTGCCACGTCCACCAAGCCACGCCCACCAAGCCATGCCCACAGAACTGGTAGTAAAAAAATTTGGATTTCTCCACTGGAAGCAAGACAATAATATCATGTTTACAGACCAAGCAATCCTTATCTCCATCTTTAGCAAAGAAGCCAGCTACAAATGAAAAAACTGCTATTCTTAGTCAGTAAAATACTGTATGGACCATCCAAACTCTAAAAACAAAGAGAAAAACTGGCTCATGAAGATCAGGATAGTTTTTGATATCTATGATATTTCACTATTGCAATAGATGCCATCAGGTGGGAAAAACATTGGTGTTGTTAACTGAAGTTTTTCATTTATCCATCTACTGCTTATAGGGAAAAGTTAATATTATATATCCCAAAATGCACCTAAACTGCATACTTGGGAGGATAAATGGCCAGCATATTGATGAAGTGAAATCTTTTAAATATGTGGGCATGGTTTTCTAGATCTCCATAATACAGTGTACACTAAAATTATATTAGAAAATGGTCAAAAAATAGCCATTTTCACGCCATGCATGTAAATTTGTTGAGGCCTGGTATTCTACCAAAGGAGCAATTAACGAACTTTGACCCAGATCCAGCATATGAATATATAAGAAACCAGACTATTCAAACAAACAAACAACAAAAGAACCAATCAGTGAGCTAAGACTGTGCCCTATGGACAAGGGACTGTTGAAACTTCAGTTCATGTCCTGCTATACTGCAACACTTTACAAGGACTCAAGAATCCACATTATAATTCCTTATCTGGTAAAACACCTGGTTTGAAATTCTGATCTTTTTTTATGTACAGTTATTCTTATCAGATCAGTATGATTTAGTCTCCTTGAACATAGCAAAATTTTGTTATATTGCCTCTAAAATCAGGCACTTTGATTATCCACTGACAAAGCTACCACCAACTGTAATGTTTTATCTCGTTTGATTTTTACTTTTATTTGTAACATGTGTTTGTTTGTAATTCTGGTCAGTGACCAGAATTTTTAAAAAAGTATTATTTTTATTTATTTATTTATTTTTATTAAATTTATATACTGCCCTTCTTCCGTAGGACTCGTGTATTAATTAATTACATAATTAATACACAAAATTGCAAATTTTGTTTCAGTCAGTGGTATTAACAGTCCTTCTATATTGGGCTAAATCATGAATGCTTCTGTAACCAGAGATAAAAACTGGGAACCTTCTAGGAGTCTTTGGCGGTATTGTGATAGAACATATTGAGAAAAGAGACCACGTGCCAACAATATTGCAACCAGTCAACAATAACTGATGAAAAAAAAAATGGTGGCTGAGATGGTTTGGGCACATTTGCATAATAGATCCAGTTGTTTGCCATAAAGTTATATGGGAACACAAAGATAGAAGGTTTAACCCAGGGTATCAAGGCAACTCTGGAAAAGGTAGATTGTAACTGATCCAGATTAGACTTGAATCCATTGCAGCAATAGACAACACATTTTGGGCAAGGCATTATAGCAAATTCCCAGCAAATGACTCTGTAGCATATTGGATGTACTTGCCATTTAATCTGTTTTTCCACTGTATTCGAAGAGACTTAGGATAATCAGTGATGTTTACAATTAATATTTAAAACCACCAAACATATATGTTGAAAACATATCACTGAGTGTAAATAAATGTAAGATCTTCATGTTTCTTCCTTCAAGAAACAACACAAAATATTTATATATCAAACTTCTTAAATGCCTATCTCCCTCATAGAGGGGCTCTGGGTGGTAAGTATATCATGACCGTCAAGCCTTGAAAGCATACAGTTACGAAGTCATATCAATATAACCATAAGACTTTGTTTAAAAATTATACTTTCTTCCAAATCATAGTAAAATATTTTTATTATAGTTCTTACCTGACAGTGTTTCATGGTGAGAGGTACATTGATGCCTCCAAAAGTTTACCGCGGATCTCTTTCTATTTTGAAGTGTATTCAACCTTTCTGCTAGCCCTCCCCTAGAGATAGAAGAAATTACTTTTCAAATTCTCAAAATTCACTGATTTTCTCTAAAGCTTTGTTAAATAAATGCAACACACAATTTCTAGAATTCTTAGCAACAGAAGAATATTGTAAGAATAGTATGTGAATAGAATACAAACTGTGTGTAATAAATTCTACATTTAATATAGGCAGTTTCAATAAAGTTTTTTTTATTCCTGGAATAAAAATCAGAACAATTTTAAAAGGATACAAGAATACTCTTTGGGTCAGAATAACTTTCCACCTGAAGAGTGTAATTTCAGTCAAGACAAGTATACTTTTGACCATTGCCCTACAGCATATTACTGGAAGACAAGTGACCACTGGTAAGGAATGTGTCCCAAAATACTCCTTGTGCATACTTGACCTCATGATTCACTTCATAAACTAGGTCAAGTGTGCACTTTCTGTAGTTTGAAAATTGTCCATAGCTGAAAAAGTTCAGTATTTGTAAAGGGAACGGCCTTCAAAACAATTTTATTAAAAGCAATTCTGAAACTTGCTATTTCAGATAATATTCAATACTCTCGAAGCTAAGAATAAGAATTGTTCTTGGTAAAGCTGCCTCTCAGTCAGTTGCATGATTGAATAATTTAGTAATTCACTTTTTAAACATCAATTTTCAGTTGTGATCCTATTTTGAATTACTTCTGTGAAGAAAAATCTGTATTTTTCTTCACAGAAAAGCCACATTAAAGGCTTTTGCTGGTCAAATACTGGTCAAAGATATGAAATTGGCTAGAGGAAATTACTAAACAACAAATAGATCTAATACCAGAATTAATCTTATTACCGTATATACTAGAGTATAAGCCGACCCGAATATAAGCCGAGGCACCCAATTTTACCAAAAAACCCCACAAAAAAACTAGGAAACTTATTGACTCGAGTATAAGCCTAGGATGGGAAATGCAACAGCTACTGGTAAATTTCAAAATAAAAATAGATACCAATAAAATTACATTAATTGAAGCATCAGTAGGTTTAATGTTTTTGTATATTGATTTCAAAGAAAAACAGTAAACTAGCTCTGTAAGTGGAAAAGATGATAAACAAAAACAAAAAATCTTGTCACCATGGTGAAGAGAAGCAGTTGTGATATGAGTGACATGGTTATTAAGAATGCTACAATGGGCATAAATGATGACCAGTCATAAGTGCGAAGACCGGTCAAAAGTGCGAGGACCTGTCAGAAATCACTTTTTTCAGCCCTCTGGGTAGTCCTTTTGTGCATATGGACTACTCAGAGGGCTGAAAAAGTTATTTTTGACTGGTTCTCGCACTTTTGACCAGTCCTCGAACTTATGACTGTCCTCACATTTTACGTTTTTGCCCTATCTTATCACCATGGTGAAGAGAAGCAGTTGTGAAATGAGTGACACGGTTGTTAAGAATGCTGCATGGGCATAAATGTGAGGATGGTCATAAGTGTGAGGACCTGTCAGAAATGACTTTTTTCAGCCCTCTGAGTAGTCCCAATACACATATATCACATGACCAGCTAGCCACGCCCAACCAGTCACTGGCTTGATCTAATTTCAGGCAGGTTCAAGCCTCTGTTAAGAAATACCTGCATTCTCTCTCTCTCTCCCCCTCCTTTTTCTTTTTCTTTCTCTTTCTTTCTCCCTCCCTTTCTCCTTCTCATCTGGCATTCTTAGAGCTCCACTATTGATTAGCTTAGCCCAGGGATGGGCAAATGTGGCCCTTTTACAACCTGTGGACTTCAACTCCCAGAATTCCTGAGACAACCAAGCTGGGAGAACTCTGGGAATTGAAGTCCACAGGTTGTAAAAGGGCCACATTTACCCACTCCTGGCTTAGCCTGAGCAAGGATAGCTAGCAGCCAATTACAAACAGCTCTCAATTACAATAAGCTCAGTGCACATGGGATCTCCCTAAACAGTGAGGATTGCTTTGTTTCTTTCTCCCTTGAAGACCCCCCCGCAGCCCATATTTGCTTCCAGGGGCTGCAGGGAGTCTTGCTAGGCACCCCCCTCATGCCCGTAGCAAACCTCCCTGCAGCCCCTGGGAGCCAAAAAAGGGGTGTGTGGGAGGGGCGCCGCACCCCCCCCCACACCCCATTTTGCCTTTAGCAAGCCTCCCTGCAACCCCTGGGAGCCAAATCGGTTGCAGGGAAAAAGGCATTTTTTCTTCACTTAATTATAAGATGAGGGGGGCTTTTTTCAGCATGAAAAATGTGCTGAAAAACTCGGCTTATACTGGAGTATATACGGTAGGTATATTAAGAAGAAATTATAGTAAAAAAAACTCAGTATATCATATTACACATAATAACAGCAGCTAGAATCATCTACGCACAATACTAGAAAAACGTTAGTACTACTGATGAAATGGTGATTAAAAAAGTGTTAGAATGTGTGGGGATAGACAGGCTAACAATGGAAATAAAAGAAAGAGGTGAAACAGAGTACTATCTGATTTGGGACACATGGTATAACTGGTTAGAGAATAGAAGCAAAGAATAAGGATGTAAAGGTAAATTAAGATGTGGACAATAAAGGGTAATATATATAGGTATGTAATTGCAATATCGATGAATTGTATAGAATAGATATGTACACAAAAGGAAAGTAAGAATAACGAAAATGATTTGTATGTACTTAGGAGATATACTGATACTGGAGCACTGTAAAGATTCAAATTGTGATATAAAATGAAGAAAAATGTTTAATAAAAACTATTTAATTAAAAAAATAATAAAGGCTTTTGCTTGATTGTCATATATAAATGAATACCTTTTACTCTAAGTTCTAGAGTATTTTTGTGCTGTAATACATATTTTTGTTAAGACAATATTTCAAGTTTATGCTGTAACTACCAATGCAAAAGAAGAGGAGGAAGTTGATTTCTATGATTAAGTTCAGTTTGAAATCAACATACAAGTAAGACATGCTGCTCATGATTGGAGATTGGAGATTGGAATGGCAAAATTGCAAAGGAAAATGTAGTTGGACTGTACGGTTTAAGCAACTGAAATGAGCAAGAAACCGACTTATCAATTTCTCCCACTGCAATCATTTCTTCATAACTCAAATTGTCTTCAAACACCCAAAATGAGGCCTCCATACTTAGACCTCACCAGATGGTGCATATAGAAATCAAATTGACTACATTGTCGCTAAAAAGAGGTGGGGGAGCTCAATTATAGCATGAAAGAACTGCCTAGGTATTGACACAGGAATAGATCACAAATTCCTCATAGTTAAGCTAAAGACAAAGAAGAAAGTCAGTTGGTTTTCACAAATGATAGTGAATATATATGCACCAATTTCAAGGAGAACATCAAGAATCACTTTGAAATCCTGAACTTCATTGATACCAGAGAACCAGAGGAGTTATGGAATGAACCTAAAGAATTCATAAAGAATGAATGTGGAATGAAAATGCCAAAAATGATGAAAGAGAAGAAAGCAAACTGGATATGAGAAGTGTGGAAATTGCCAAAAAGAGCTAAAAACATCTCAGAAAGGAACTTAACAAAAGAGTTTCAGAGAGCTGTTAGAAGAGACAAGCAGTACTACATTTGTAAAGACATTGAAGATGGAAACAAATATGAAAAGGTAAGACGGCTTTGCTGAATGACTGAAATTCCAGTACCAATTATAGTCGTAAGTCAAAGACTATCTGTATGTATTATGGTTTGGGGGACAAAAAAACTACACCACATCTCATGGTTGGAATATAGCATTGAATAAGCAAAACATTTTATGGTTTTTTAACCATATGCATCTGAACCCATATATCAACTGTTATTTGATACAAAAGGTTAACATATAAATATAGATTTACTTAGGGAAAAATTAGTGCATATCTTGCTTATAGCTTGGAATGGAAAGTAAGACTTACGATTAAAAGACTTATAAATTAAAAATTGAAAAGTTAAGAATGAAGAGTCACCATGAATCCTCTTTTATGTATTACTTTTACTTTCATAGTTGAGTCCGATCCCTTAGCAGAAATTGAATGATTTAAACTGCTTGGTATGGAAACGCTGGAAATTCCTGTAATCCATAAGTATTTCAGATGCATAACAAATTTTATATAGGCCTAGATGAGCCATTGGGTCATCCTTTCAGAGATATTTCCTTAACTAAACAAAGTGTCATGCCCCCGTTGGAGTCTGAATCTGTGGGGGAAGTTGAGCTGGAACAAGAATTGACAGAAATTGAAAGGGCGGTTCCATTGGCCTTGGAGGAAACTGAGGAAGGACAGAGTCAGTCCAGACAAGGTTTTTCTGAAGGCCTGCAGACAGGGAAAGCTCAGGAGAAGAGCAAGAATTACCCCCTCCTGATCCCAGAACAACAAGGGAAAAGAGAAGGCGAGATCAACAAAGATTGAGCTGGTTACGAGGGAGGGGAGTGCCCTGCCCCCTTTCACAAGGCACACCTGGGGACTGAGATGTAAGGAGGTGCCAGTGGAAGGGACATTTGTCGGGAACGGACGTTGGCTTACCTGAACGTCCCTTTTCTGGGCGCTGCGAACACTGTCTATGGCTGGGATTCTCCTCAGGTCTTGACAGGAACTGAGTGAGAGCTGGATAGAATTCTCCCTGCGTAGCCACGCCTCCAATCCCATGATTCCCCAGTCTGTCACGAAGGCGCAGCAAGTCTGTAAGAAAACCAGGCCAACAGGCCAACCAACAAAAAAACTGTCCAATAATAAGCGACCGGCAGGCAGTCTGAAAACTAGAACCCAAGGGAGGGAATGGACAGTGTTCGCAGCGCCCAGAAAAGGGACGTTCAGGTAAGCCAACGTCCGTTTTCCTGAGCGCTGCTCACACTGTCCATGGCTGGGATATACCCAAGCTCAAACATCAAGGGCGGGAGACTGACTGCCCCCCCAGCCCTTTGTCCAAGCGGACACACTGTAACACCCGCCGGCCAAAGGATGCGTCCGCCGATGCGTACGAGTCTATCCGATAGTGGCGGATAAACGGCGACACCGAAGACCAGGTCGCGGCTCGGCAGATGTCCAATATCGAAGCCTGTGTCGCCCACGCCGCCGATGTTGCCGCGCTACGGGTAGAGTGCGGGAGAATGCGACCCGGAGGCGGTTTTGCAGACAATTCGTAGGCCAAGGAGATGCATGCCTTGATCCACCTGCCAACTGTTGCAGACGAAATCTTTTGACCCATCGAGGCTGGGTGGAACGAGACCAGCAGCGCTTCCGTTTGGCGAAATGATGCGGTTCTCCGAATATACATCCTCAACGCCCTACGAACATCCAACCTGTGCCAGTTTCGTTCCTGGTCGTTCCTCGGGGAAGGACAGAAGTCCGGCAAGGAGAGCTCCTGTGCCCTATGAAAATAAGAGTTCACCTTAGGGATGAACGCGGGATCAAGTCTCAAGGTCACCATGTTGTCCCTAAACAGACAGAGATCCTCTCGGACCGACAAGGCAGCAAGCTCAGACACTCGTCTCGCGGAGGTGATGGCTAAAAGAAATGCTACCTTAAGGGACATATGTTTCAGGGAAACCGTGGACAAGGGCTCGAACGGAGAAGACGTCAGGGCCTGCAGAACAAGGGGAAGGTCCCAGGTTGGGTAACGGTGAACTGGCGCCGGACACAGATTTGTCGCACCGTGAAGGAAACCCCGAATCAGGGGATGGTGAGATAAGGAATGATATGGTGGACATGAAATCACCGTCGACAAGGCTGCAGTCTGGCGTCGAAGTGTTGCAGGGGCTAACCCCTTAGTGAGTCCCGCCTGCAAAAACTCCAAGACGTCCTCAACCGTTGCTGACGTAGGGTCCACGTGCTGTAATGCACTCCAAGCACAGAAAGCCCGCCAGGAGGCCTCATAAATGCGGCACGTGGATGGCCGTCTGGCCGCTTGTATGGTTCCAACAACTCCATCTGACAGATGAGCCCTCTTTAAGATGACGCGCTCAAACGCCAGACGGCCAACTGGAGCCACTGGGGCTCTGGATGACAAACGGCCCCTTGATGAAGCGACACCCGATGAGGCGGAATGACCCAGGGATGGGCCACTGACAGCGCGACGAGATCGGCGTACCATGCCCTGCGGGGCCAGTTGGGCGCCACCAGGATGAGATCGGCCTTTTCGAACAGCAACTTCCGGATGGTCCGGGTTAGTAGCGGAATCGGCGGGAACGCATAGAGTAGGCCCCTTGGCCACTGGCAGCGGAGGGCATTGTGATTCTCTGCAGCAGGATCCGGGTACCTGGACACAAAGCGAGGTAGCTGTGCGTTCTTTCGAGAGGCAAACAAATCGCTCACCGGGCTCCCGAAGCGGGTAACGATTTCCCGGAACAGTCGAGGATGCAGTTGCCACTCCGCCGGGTCGATCTGCTCCCGGCTGAGCCAGTCGGCCCGGACGTTGGCCGACCCCGAAATGTGATCCGCCGATATCGACAGGAGGTGACGTTCCGCCCAGTTGAAAAGAGCCTCTGTCTCGAACATTAGGGCTCTGGACCTTGTGCCTCCTTCCTTGTTTATATGAGCCTTTGCCGCTATATTGTCCGTGAGGACCAATACGTGTCGTTTCTCCACCGACTGGTGGAAGTGAAGAAGGGCCAGTCTGACCGCCCGTAACTCGAGTAGATTTATGCTGCTCTGACATTCCTCCTGGGACCACCTGCCCTGTGCCACCAGATCGCCCAGGTGCGCACCCCAGCCTCGTAAACTGGCATCGGTCGTCAGTGTCAGTTTCTCTGGGTCCAGGAAGTCGCACCCCTGAGAAATCGCCGGGGACGTCCACCACTGCAGGGACAGGCGAACTTGCGGTGGCAGGTACACACGATGCTTGGAGTTGGATCGGCCTGACCGCTGGAAGGGAAGAAGGAACCACTGCAACGCTCGGGAGTGTCTGCGTGCCCACGGAACGATATTGTAGGAGGACACCATCTTCCCGAGCAGTTGCGATAGTAGCAGTAGCGGAACCTTTTCCTGGCTGCGGATTTGAGCAATCAGATCGGCGATGCTTCTCACCCTGTCCGGGGACAGGAACACACGACCTTCGAGCGTATCTATCAGCGCCCCCAGGTGTAAGAGTCTCGTGGCTGGAATCAGGGTGCTCTTGTCGAAATTTATCGAGAACCCATGCCGTTGAAAGGCCGCCAGGACGAGTTCCCTGTCCCGGGACGCCTGAACCTGAGATGACGACAGTATCAAGACATCGTCGAGATAGCACAGTACCCGGACTGGCAGAGGTCGTAGAGTGGCCGCCACCACCGCCACCAGCTTCGTAAATGTGCGGGGGGCGGAGGAGAGGCCGAAAGGCATAGCCCGGTACTGGTAGTGTCGTCCGTTGTATTCGAATCTTAAATAACGTCTGTGAGCCGGGTGGACCGGAACATGTAGGTAAGCCTCCCGTAGGTCCACTGACTGGAGGAAGTCCCCTTGCCGCACCCCCGCCAGGATGGACCGAAGGGAGTGCATCTTGAATCTGTGGTAGCGCACCGACAGATTCAGGCGTTTCAAGTTTAGGATCCCTCTCCAGCCACCCGAACTTTTGGGGACGAGAAAGAGATTTGAATAGAAACCCGTTCGTTGTTGGTGCGGAGGCACCACCTCCACGGCTCTGATGTGAAGCAGGTGTGCGATCTCTTCCAACATCAGTTGATGATGAAGGGAAGATACAGCTACCGGGCAAGACAGAAAGCGACTCGGAGGAAGCCCCACAAACTCGATAGAAAGCCCAAAGAAGGTGGTGCGCCGCACCCACGAGTCCGAAGTTGAACGGGCCCACTGGCGGCGGAACAGATGGAGGCGGCCGCCAATAGGACCCGCCAACTGTAAGTCATTTGCCCCTGCGGGCCTGTTTGTAGTTGGACCCACGAAAGGGCCTCCTGGAAGGCTGTTGGAATCTGCCCCGGTCACGAAACCCTGGCCTGTCCTGCGAGCGATTATCCCCTCCGGAGTTATATGGCCTACGGTAAGAGGCTCCACCAAATCCAGGTGAGGGACGAAAAGGCTGTCGCTGGCTGTAGGGGATGTAACGACGCTCTGAGCGGCGAAAGGAGGACGGAAGCACCTTCCTTTTATCTTTATCCTCAATGAGGACTGGATCCAAGGCTGCCCCAAATAGGTCGGGGGCCTTGTAAGGCGCCGCCGCCAATCTCCACTTTGCTTTGAGGTCCGCCCTCCAATGGCGGAGCCAGAACAACCGTCTGGAAGTGACTGTGGAGGCAAGAGCCCGGGAAGCAAACTTCACCGAGTTCAACGACGCATCCGCAGAATATTCGGTGGCTGCAACAATTTTATTTATGTCCTGATGCAGCCGCGTCTCCTCCGGAGGGAGCCGTTGTTGAAGTTGCTTCAGCCATATAAGCGACGCCCTATTGAAAAATGAAGTGGCTGTCGCAGTTCGGACAGCCCAAGCCACTGCTTGGTGCGATTTGCGAAAGGCCAATTCGGCTCGGCGGTCCTCTGCTTTGAGCCCGTCCAGAGAGTCGGTTGAGATGACCGAATTGGAAGATAAGGAAGCCACTGGGGTGTCCACCGTCGGTAGCGTTATGAGATCCTCCAGTTCAGGGGACGCACAATACAGCTTCCTGTCCAGTGTACTTGGGGAGGTCAAAGACCCGGGCTGCCCCCAAGGACTCTGTAGAACGTCCAGAAACAGCCTGGGGCATGGAATGACGTCCTTGTCAGGCTTTGAAGAGCGAAAAAGAGCATCATGGGGCCCCGCGGCCGAGGGAGGGCCCGACAAATCGGTTCCCGGGGCACCCTGGTTGGTCGTGAGACGGGCCTTGTGTAGGAGCGATTTAAACAGGGATGGCCGGAACAAGCCTGTGAAAGCTGGAGTGTCCGGAGGTAAGTCCTCATCATCTGAAAAGGCGATGTCCTCGGGACATTCTTCACCCTGATCTGAATCCGCCTGGGAACTGACTGCCCCCTTCCTTGTCTTTTGCAGCGATGGTGCAGTTTGCCCTTGTTGGGAGTGTTGGGCCAACGGCGGCATCGGAAACTGTGCGGCATGATGAAGCCCGGCGGCCAGGAATGAAGAGAAGGCGGATGACAAAATGGCCTGCATATCCAATGGAGCCGCAGGCAAGGGGCCCCCCGGATCACGGAGTCCAGCAGCCGTCGGGGTGAAAGTGGCCTCCGGCAATCTAAGGGCTGGCCGTTGTGGTGCGAGCAAACCCACTCCCGACACATCTGGTAACGACTGTGAAACCCCTTTTGAAAGGCGGAGGGGCGGCTCGGTGTCCAAAGGCTGATGTCCAGTAAGACCAGAAGAGGAAGCCTGCGACACAGGGGAAATGGGTCTGTCCGCAGACGTCAAGGCGGCACCCCGAGAAGGACCGGCATCAAGGCCCACCTCTGCCGCCGCCGCCAACCGTGCCTTGTCCCACTGGCGTTCTAAGGCAACATGGCGTCGCTGGGCCATCTTATCCTGGCCCGTGTGCGCCCTGGTCTTGTGGGGCTTGCGGGTGGGGATCTCAGCCCGCTTCCCTGAGGACTTTTTATGGCGCTTGGAAGGCCTGGGAGAAGGGCTGCGCTCCGGCTCCAGGTCAGACGACAAGGAGGAGTCCGCCATAATGCCTGCTAAAGGTAAGGCCACTTGTATAGTTTAACTGAAGTGATTTTTTTTTTTTTTTAACTTTGAAAACAGTTTCTGGAAGGAAGAAACAGCAGTCTTGCAATCGGCGGCCCCTTCTGAGGCCCAACGCAGTGTCAGAGAGGCCCAGAGCCTCAGGCAGCCGAAGTTCTGAATAAAATGGTGGACTGTGGCCGCAGGCTATCTAAAATGGCGGCCTACGCAACTCCTGGGCAAAGGGACTGGCGCGCTCGAAGAACAAAATGGCGTCCGCCCCCAGTCGTTGAAGAAACGAGCGGCCCGAAGGTGCCTGGCAGCAGCCGCTGCCCAGAGAAGCACGGATTTTCCCCAGAAGCGAGGCGGATAGGCGTCAAAACGCACACCAAACCCCTCCAATGGCCAGCGACGATATCAGAAAAAAACTATGGGGTGCGCGCCGCAGCCGCGCCGCAACCCCGAAGTCCGGCGAGCAATCAGATGTCCGCGCTGCCGTATTGACACTTGCGATGAGGGGAAAACCGGGCCGGATCCGCCCCGAAGAGTCGGAATCCGGCGGCGGCAAGCGGCAACCACGTGGGCGGCCCGGAGCCCCGGACTCACCGCACGGCTTAAGAAATCAGCGATGGAGAGGCGGCAAGCCTGCACGCCTCCCTTCCTTCGTCAACAGCCACCGAGAACTAGCCGGATCCGCCCCGAAGAGTCGGAATCCGGCGGCTGCAATCCACAAGGTGTGGGCGGCCCGGAGCCCCGGACACACCACACGCTCCCAGCAGCCTCAAGCGGAAGGAAACCGAAGAAAAACAAAAATCTCTAATCAAAATTAACAAAAAAACCTAACGGAGCAGAAAGAAAGTAGGGAGAACAGTTAAACCTTAAAGGTTTTACCACAGCTCTGAAGACACGTCAGTCCTTGACAGCAACTGAGTGAGAGACTGGGGAATCATGGGATTGGAGGCGTGGCTACGCAGGGAGAATTCTATCCAGCTCTCACTCAGTTCCTGTCAAGACCTGAGGAGAATCCCAGCCATGGACAGTGTGAGCAGCGCTCAGGAAAACAAGCGTTGAATCTGTGGAGCCTCGTGTACACTTGCCAACGCCTGGAGATTGCTGTACCCTGTCTTGTGGGGCTTGCCCGGTTTGTTTGCTTCACTGAACTTTTCGCTCTGGTTATTGTTTGGCTAACCTGGCTTATTGGACTGCTGGCCCTGGTTAATGTTGGTTAACCTGACTTACTGGACTGTTGGCCCTGGTTGCTCTGTGGTTAACCTTGCTTACTGGACTACTCGCAGCCAGAGGCATGCGTGTGCATGTGAGAGCTTTGCTCCAGGACTTGTAGTGGGAACGTTTGGGGGCACAGTTGGAACAATAAAGGGGAGTTAGACCTGTTATCTGGTTGTGTTGCTTTCATGCCACACCCCGGATCATCACACAGAGAAAAAGAATGACCACAGGCAGGTCAACCTCCCCCCCCCCATGTGAATGGGACCAATATCCAACTTCCTGACAGCTTCCCCACTGACTTTGCTTGGGGGAGATTGGCAGGGAGCATTGGAAATCACGATCACCATTTCACCTAATCAGCTAATCGAAGATTACAAACAGATGAACTCAGCATGAGTTTTTATCACTTTCTGAAAAATATGAAAACAAACAACAAAACATGATAAAAAGTGAAATGGCCAATGCCATCTTTTTAAAGTTTCAAAAATATAATTCTAAAATTAATGTTCTTGTTACTTTAAACAACTGATGCATACCTCAGCAATTTTCTTTTTTTTGCAGAATCTTCTGGAGTCTTCAAACTTTTTTCTATTTTTTTCTTAGGAGTTTGTAGAAGGGTCTGAGCAGATTTTAGCCAGTCAGTGGCTGATCTTCCTGTATCTGTTTCAAACCCTACTCCAAAACAGAACTGGAACTTTTTAGGAAACTCTAAATTAGTAGCTTCTGTTTCTGCATTGCTTCCTTCAAAATTGTCATCATCTGATGAATATTCTGAAATCTGTGGAGAAATTATCAAGATAGAAAAAAACATCTATTTAAAGAAGCTAATGAATTAGTGTAACACTAACTAATAAGGATTTATAATCATGGAAATGTATAATTCATCACTACATATCCAGAATGTGAGGACTCAAAGCAACCAATGTAGCTATATTTTATTTATTTGATAAAGGAAATAAAGTCTACCTTTCTGGTTCAAAAGAGTCATACTTAATAATAGTTAAAAAAATATTGGTAGTATGTAGCATAAGCAACACCCAAAATAGAGTAGTTAACTAAGCAATGATAAACATTACCAAAGAAAAATCACAGAACTTATCCCGAACAACTGTACCTACATAGTTCAGGAACAGCCCACCAACCTACTCTAAGTACAGGTAGTCCTCAATTTACAACAGTTTCTTTAGTGACTGTCCGAAGTTACAACAGAACTGAAAAAGTGACTTACGACCGTTTTTCACACTTATTATGATTGCAACATCCCCATCGTCACATGATCAAAATTCAGATGCTTGGAGGCTGGGTGTGTTTGGCAGCCTTGCTGTGAGCCTTGGAAATAGAATCCATGGATTTGATAGTTGTGGCTCTAGCCCTTTCAGAAGCCTCAGGTGCGCTCTCAATTCTTTCTACAGCCGCCATACTGGCTGTCCTGCTTTTCCCACTCTTTCTTGTTTTAAACAAGGCTTCGGCATTGGCTGTGGCTGTGCCTAAAGGCAGCTGCCCCTTTAAGAATGGTCTCCCCTGGGAGTGCTAAGCTCCTGAAATGGCAGCAAATGGCAGACTTAGCCAGAAAAAAACCCACACACATTCTGGTTCCAAGCCTTCAATGCCATCTCAGCCGCTCAATGAATTGCGGAGCGCTAAGCTTCTGTCAGAGAAGGCACGTTAGTAAGTGGAGTGCAAGACTCCTGTCAATGGCTGTGCGGTATGCTGTGGAGCGTTAGGCTGCTGTCAAGGCAATCGACAAGCGATCTTACGCCTTGTGCCGCTTTTAAACCTTGGGATAAGTGCAGGGCAACTGCCAGAATACAGGCTGGCAAGCTGGGAGCGCAAAGCTCCACCAGAAAGGATTTTAAAGTGTCGGGCGGCACAGCAGCTTTTTGGTGTTCAAAATGGCCACCCAACTCACCAGATTCAAAAGCACCAAAATACACCAGCAACTCACTTTTTGACTGAGTCAAAAGCTGGAAGCCCCTAGCAACAGGGGCAGTACTTGACAATTATGACAGACAGTCCATCGATCTGAATAGATGAGTACAACCCATACCTGGCTGCTGGCTCCACCGACAATGCAGAAACCTTTGGCATGTCTATCCAGGCTGAAGGACTGAGTCGAAAGCTGGGAGGTCCTAGCAACAAGGGCGGGACATTACAACTTTGGCAGACTCAGTCAAATCAACTGAACAGACAAGTACAACCCATTCCTGGATGCTGTCTCCACCACTATGGAGAATGGGGCAAAACTCATTTAACAATTGTCTCATTTAACAAAAGAAATGTTGGGCTCAATTGTGGTTGTAAATCAAGGATTAACCAGTATGTTTCCACTTTGCTGAATTGCAATCATTGCAGCTACTGTAGCATGGTTGCTACTGTGGAAGGCTAACTTATTATAAACATCCAACAAAAACTCCACAGGATTTTCCCGCCATCCTTAAAGACTGAACTTGGAACATGACATCCATTATTATACTACAGTCATTTCCAGTAATCATAAGCTTACTCAGAAACTTAATTATTTGAATGGTAACTGACCAAAAAATAGTTTTGCCAAGAGCCTTTGTCAGAAAAGAGTCCTAATTTTTAAACCAAGGAATATTTACATTTTTAGTGCCATAGCAAAAAGAGGTTATGTGCTGATCATATTTGGAAGTTATGGAAAGTGAAAATGACCACAGTAGATGAGGAAATTTTTATAGGAAAGATGATATTTTGTTTATAATGGGCTTGTATTAAGAAACTGAGCAGTAGTCAACCTAGCTGGTATAATCAAGAATTACTCATTTAAATATGCTTTTTATTTATTTTAAGTAATCTCACATCTGAGAACATTTCTAGTAGTATTTATAGCAACTGAACCTTCAGCGATGAATCTGTGTAAATCTCATTATACAACCCAATCAAAATGGATTACTAAAACCTTTGTGACTATGACAAGATGAACTAAAGTTGAACTCCTAAATACCCAACTGCATGCTTAGACTATAAACTTCCTGTTTTCAAGAAAGAATAATTCCATCATGAAAAATCTAAATTATGTTGATTGGCTTCCTGGTTTTCTTAAAAAAACCCTCCATGCTTTTAGCTCACCCTTGGAAAACAACTGACAGACTTTATACAAACTATACCATTTCAAAACATTTCATTTGTAGTGCAAGTAATAGTATAAAACTACAAGTCACAAATAATCAACATTGGTTTTAGAAATCAAGGTTGATATATTATTGCAGTGGGCCTTCCTCATCAATATGTAAAAAATAAAAAAATTATTTGGAAATTGGAAAATGAAAGAGGAACAAAGGAGTTCTTGTATAAAAAAAAGTTAATTTCTTTTCACCTAAGTTTAATATATACACTGAAGCAAGTTTTACTCCTTTATTCAGAGCAGTAGATCAATTAGAATTTCTAAAAAAATCTTATGTGAGGGCTTATCAAGCAGGAATGCCTTTTGCTCAACAATCTTATTACACAGATTACCCAAGTAAGACTTCCTTCCAAGAACTTGATTCTAGCTACATGCAAACTTCCCTTTGATAAAATGATTTCCTTTTCATTTGCACCTTATCATTCCAAAATCATGCTGAGAGCTTTTCCTGCCCATTTACTCTTCCTCTGATTAAATTAATACCCAAATTGGCTGCCATGAATTAAATGCTAGATATACCAGTGGAATTAGAAAGCAGAAGCTAGATCTATGGACCACTGAAAGAGGCAGGATTAGAAATGATAACAAAGAGGTGTTTCTAAGGTGGCTGTAATTAGCAACTTGGAACAGGATTAGAGCTGACAAAACTTCAGGTTTCATGGAATCTCTTCCTAATTATCTACTGATTGCTAATTATTTGCACAAGTAAAATAATTATTTATACAGAAGAGTTTCTCTGCAGGCCTACAACTCCACCTTTGAACTTAACATAAGGTCTTTTTCAGCTATTAACCTTAACATTCTATCATTATTCTATCAACCAGGCCTTTGGCAAGACAGAATATAACCCCTTGCTTCATCGTGGGTGACATCTTTTATTGTTAGCTTTTATGTTTTGCTGATTTTATTGTGATTTCTTTGTTTTGATTGTTGTGAGTCACCCAGTCCTTTAACAGAAAACAGCATACAGGTTTAATTATTGCAGTTCATTGTACAGTCAGCCAGATATTCAAGCAGGATTTGACATTTTTATTCTCCTATTGAGTCCTTCCGAAGGACCTGGGATAAGCGGATGATGATGGTGATGACGATGATGACAATTTTGTGAATATACATTGTCACAGATTATGTGAATTATACAAATAATGTATTTAAAACAGTAAAATTTGAAAGTAGATACAACTCAAAAATTCCAAATACGCTTAATAGTAGACCAGATAATCATCAGATAGCAACAAAGAGAGAAAATTGTACTTCCTGCCATCTAGCAGTTATCTGGAATTTTGACACTAAGATGTGGTATCCATTCTTAATATTCCATACATAAATGTTCTTCAGGAAATTTCACTAACATCATATCCTGTAACATTTTAGAACCATTAGGTCCATGACTTTAATTAACACAGTTAATTAAACTGGATATGGAATTATGGGCCAACATTTCTGGACAGCACCCATGCATAATGTTCTGCACAGGTGTTAAGAATATCACAAGAAGCGGTGTATCAAATTAATCTGCTAAACGATTTAGCAATAGCAATAGCAATAGCACTGACTTAATGCTTTACTCTCTGAGTTATTTACAAACGTCAGCATATTGGTCCCAACAATATGCTGTTCAATACTGTGTTCATTTTACTGACCATGGAAAGATGGAAGGCTGAATCAACTTTCAGCCGATCAAGACTGAACTCCTGGACTTGGGCAGAGTTAGCCTGCAATACTGCATTCTAACCACTGCGCCACCATGACTCATATTACACTTATTCATAAGTATAATAATAGTTCTTTCTTTAGCATGAAAAGTCAGTTCAGAAGGGAAATTAGGAACACAGAAATAAATGGAACTTAATATTTCTCTATCCATAATTCCAAATTCGCTTTTAATAATTCCCTTCCAAAGTCATTATTCATACCTCAAAAGCCATCAGATGAATATTATATGTGCAATTCAGCCCTGTGCCATAATTATTTAAAGAAAAGTTTATCTAAAATTTTGCAGCCACCAATTTGGACATACAATTATTTTAATAAGCAGAAGATATGGCTGTTACAAGCCAGTATCCTGGATAATGGAAATTGGAGACTATTTTCACACAACATGCTCAACCACAAAACAGTCACCATATTTTAACCTACTATGTTGTGCAAGTCAGTTTCTGTGGTTAGCATACTTCTTGTTATGTACACCCAGTAAATTCAATTAACTGGGTATATCCATGATTAGAGACCTGAAGGAACAGTTTAGGGACATACTATCATGGAGAAAATGTAGTCATTAGGAATTACGAATAACCCTGCTAGACTAGGTTAAAGACTGCCTTAGTCCAGCCTACTTGTTTCTCACACTGGTCAAAAAGATGCCTTAAGGATGCTTGTAAGAATGAAGCAAAGAAATACTCTTTTTCCAACCCTAATCCCTTGCAACTCTTATTCGGTAGTATTCTACCCTTGTGTCCAGTCACTATTTTTCCAAGCTAAAAAAACCCAAATATTCTAGCTCTTTCCCACAGGAAAAAGCACTAAGTCCTCCTTTGAAACGCTATAAACATAAAAATAATAATCACCACACATTTTTAAGCAGTGATCTATAGCCAAAAAGCCAAAAAAAACACCCCGTTTCTGCTGGGCTCTTCTGAACTATAACCTCCTTTAGCAATGGTCCATGTATTGTCTATTGATTACATGTAGTAAGTGACAAACATCCTTGAAAACCTTCATTTCTTTCATTAATACACATGTAGAAATAATAGTGTTAACCTTTGGCATTTATACCTGTACAGGTAAATTAATGTCTGCTCCCAATTTTATTTCCATATGACAAATATTATCATGAGGTAACCTGATATTTCAAACTGTTAACTGTACCACATCAGAAATTTGTTTAGCTTCACACATCTTTCTTGAAAGTAATATCAAGTTCCTGCCATGCTCCAAAAAATTTGAAATGACTTTTCTTCGCATGAAAGCACATGAAGTGAATGAGGCATAGTGATTCAACTTGCTTGCCTTTTCAATAATATGTTCTGCTGTTGATTCTTAAATTCCTGACTAAATATGCCAGGGTCCTTCTAAATTATAGAACAGAGGAAAGAAGACAATTTATGACATGGGTATTAAATAATTATTCTACATTAGTTCCCTATTTATTTCTGTAGTTTGTTTTTGGAACTCCCTCCAACACTGGGCTCTTTTTATTATCTTTCTTTACAACTAGACTTTCTAATATACTCCCTTGGTATGAAAAAGCAACTCTTCCTTTAATATTCTACAGCAACCTTCTACCACCTAAGCACCCACCTGTGGTGCACCCACCTGTGGTGCACCCAACTGTACTTCAACACCCAGAATTCCCAGCTAATATGGCTATTCTTGTGAGAACTAGGAGTGGCAGTCCATAGATCTAGAGGCTGCTCAGGTTGGGCAAGGCTTCAGTACAGTTTATTTCCTCATTTTTTCAATAGTTTCTATTCTGTTCCTAGAAACTATTCCAACTTTTTTTTCTTTCAACCCCAATTTCATTCTGCAGAAATAACTTGTTTTACTTTTCTTAGTCATTTGGGCAGTCTCTTCCATTTGCATACTGAAGTTTTTAATGAAAGTTTTCCCACATTTAATTTGAATATAAAACATTTTGTTTCTAGTATCAATAGCGTTAATGCAGGAATTACTGCTTAAACAGACAAAAAAGGGTCTGTACATTTTTACAGAGCTCACAAGGTTTATGATCCTTCCAGGCTGTTATCCTCACCTCCAAACTGCACAATCCTTCCCAACTACTTAGTTTGACCTTTTCTATTGATTTATGGTTCTCAGCAAAAATAGAAAACTAATTCCAAAATCATACAAAGAATATACCCAAAGTCAACCATTTTGGGGATAGGCAAGGTTAAGAAACAGGCATAGCAGCAATTCCATGAAAATTTCTTATCAGGCATGCTGCAATGCTGCCTGCCAAGGAGCCTTGGGTGGCCTGCTGACTTTTCAAAAAAATCAATAAACTCGCAACCACCCTGAAATAAATGCTGCTGAGCACCTCCAGGCAGGGCCGGATTTTCCCTTAGGCTAACTAGGCTTCAGCCTAGGGCCTCAAGATCAAGAGGGGCCTTTTATTATCTCTCATGTAATTTACAAACTTAAAAATGGGAGGTGAAAGGGCCTCATAAGTGGAATAGCCTAGGGCCTCTTTTCATCTAAATCCGGCCCTGCCTCCAGGCCTCCCTGCCATTGCTACTTCTGGTGCTGTTGCCTTTCTAGGTAGTAGCCACTGAACAACTGATCAACATGCCAGGTATTCCTTTGCAGCCTGCAATTATTTTTAATTGATTTTTATTTTTTTTAAAAAGAAAAGATAAATGTAGCATTTCCCCTCTACAAGTTCTGTAGGCTTGCTTTTTATTGGTATTGGATACAGTAACAGAATCTTGAAAGCCTGACAGAATTTTTCTCTATCCCTTCTTATGCCAAAACACAGCCATCTTGAGTTTTTAACATTTCCTCTTTTTCAGGACTCCTTTTTTTCTGAAAACTCTCCATTAATCGTTTACTCATACATTTCCCATGCCGAAAGCAGGTCAATGTTTCTTCACAAATAGAGAAAAGGTCAATACAATATAAAATCACAGGAAATGATTCATTCATATTATCAATAACATCTTCATAGACCTGTATTTCATACTTTCCTATTTATGTTATAAAATATTTTTTCTCATAAAATGCTTTTAAAAAACCCTTATCTCTCCAAACTTTAACATTGTTGGGGGCGGGGGGGACTCCAAGGTATGATTTCTTTGTACCTTGTTTCCCCTAAAATAAGACATCCCCTGATAATAAGCCCAATCGGGCTTTTGAGCACATGCATTAAAATATTTAAACGCATGCGCAGCCAGTCCCTGCCATTTCCTCTGGTTTCCTCCATGCACCCCAAAATAATAAGACCTCCCCGAAAATAAGTCCAAGTGCTTATTTCGGGGTTCAAAAAAATTTAAGACAGGATCTTATTTTTGGGGAAACACAGTTATAGAATTTGTTACAAACCATCTGGGTCCAATCTGGGTCCAATTTATGGCGAAGGCAGTTGAAAGCGTGGTGGTGCGTCAGCTCCCACAATTCCTGAATGAAGCGGATTACCTGGACCCGTTTCAGTCCGGCTTCAGGTCCGGTTACAGCACCGAAACAGCATTAGTCGCGTTGGTAGACGATCTCTGGCGTGCCCGGGATAGGGGTTACTCCTCTGTCCTGATCTTACTTGACCTCTCAGCAGCTTTTGATACCATCAACCATGGTATCTTACTGTGACGGCTAAGGGGATTGGGAGTGGGAGGCACTGTTTTTCAGTGGTTCTCCTCCTACCTCTCGGGTCGTACGCAGTTTGTGCTGGCAGGGGAGCAGAGGTCGATCCCTAGGCCCCTACCTTGTGGGGTGCCGCAGGGGCTGGTTCTCTCACCTCTCCTGTTCAACATATACATGAAGCCACTGGGTGAGATCATCCGGGGATTTGGCGTGTGGTATCATCAATATGCTGATGATACCCAACTTTTCATCTCCACCCCACATAACCCCAACGATGGCCTTGATGTGATGTCCCGATGCTTGGCTACGGCCTGTACAGGTCTGGATGGGGATGAACAGATTTAGACTCAACCCCAACAAGACTGAGTGGCTGTGGCTACCGGCACCCGGTTTTGTCCACTATGTTCCATTGCTATCCCTAGGGGGGGAAGGTGTTGACTCCCTAAGAGAAGGTACGCAATTTGGGAGTCCTCTTAGACCTACAGCTTAGCTGGGAAGATCATCTGACTGCCGTAGCCAGGGGGACCTTTGTCCAGGTGCACCTGGTTCGCCAATTGCGCCCCTTTCTGGACCGAGATGCCTTACTCACAGTTGCTCATGCTCTCATCACTTCTCGTTTGGACTATTGCAATGCACTTTACATGGGGTGCCCTTGAGGAGCACTCGGAGACTTCAACTAGTGCAGAATGCGGCCATGCAGGTTGTCATGGGGGTGCCTTGGTACTCCCATATTACACCACTTCTTCGCGATCTGCATTGGCTCCCGGTTGTCTTCCAAGTGCAATTCAAGATGCTGGTGATCACATTTAAAGCCCTACATGGCCTAGGACCAGAGTACTTGCGAGACCACCTCCTGCCACCGGTAGCCTTCCATCGCCCGGTTCGCTCCCACAGAGTTGGCCTCCTCAGGGTACCTTCAGCTAGACAATGTCAACTGGTGACCCCTAGGGGGACAGCCTTCTCTGTGGGAGCCCCTACCCTCTGGAATACGTTACCCCTGGAGCTCCGGATAATCCCTGACCTCCGAACCTTCTGCCGGGCCTTGAAGACCTGGCTCTTCCAACGGGTGGGCCTGGGTTGACTCTAGACTGATTTTGTAGCTTTTTAAATTCTTAATTCTTAAATTTGAATTGGTATTTCCATATTTAACCTTATTTATTGGATATTCTGTTTTAATTTGTTTTTTAACTTTTGTATTCTCTGTTTCTTATTGTTGGGAACCGCCCTGAGTCCTTCAGGAGAAGGGCGGCATACAAATCCAATAAATAAATAAATAAATTTTGTTTTATTCTATTCTTTTTTAAATGGACAGCTACAAACATAATTCAATATGACAATATCTCAGTTTTGCCCATAAGATAATGCTATCAATAAGGAATAATTCCTTTGATAGCATTATACTAAGGGCAAAACTGAGGTTTTCTATTACAGATAATAAATGAAACAATTTATCATATGCTAAAATATGCTAGATATACTTGTCTTCAGATTTGAGATTGGATTGTTTATTGATAATGTTTATCAATAAACAGACACAACACTACTGAGTTTATTGACTAAATAAATTTTGAATTTTACACTATGATTCTAATACTCATTATGTAACCCAGGCATTTGGATTAGACGGCTAGATGAGCTTTATAACTATTGATGGTGAGTGGGGTCACTGTTTATCCATAGCCCTGCAGGGTTATGTCTGGTGAGTTTGTGTTTTAATCCGATAAACTATCCAGAGTCACTTGTCTGAGATGGGTGGCTGTATAAATCAATTAAATTAAATTAAATAATTAAATAACATCAAATCTGATGCAAAGCTGAACATGCAACAATTGAAAGAAGCTGTGTTTAACAGGGTAGCATGGAGAGCACTTGCCTATAAAGTCACCAACAGGGCTAAATAAACAACAGAGTTGATAATTTCACTAAACCATATATTCCTGATATGAACAATTGCATATATTAATAGTTGTAAGGATTCTATATGCTTTTTACTGAAAAAAACCCTTCTGATTCCTTACGAATGGCTAATTAAATTTTGAGAATGTGCTTCAAAACCTCTTTCTCTGTTCATGTTTCTGGCAAAAAGAGAATCAGCCCTTTCTTCTTTTGGTGAGCAACATCTTAATATATTGACTTGCTGGAGATGACTCTTCTCTTATTGGCAGCAATGGAAGCAAAAAAAGTGTATTTTTCCCAGACTGCCAGCCAAACCAGGGTATCTCTCAGATCTCTCAGACAGGTGGAAAAAACGATAAGAGAAATTGAACATGCCTGGGAAAATCTAAATGAACGGTAACCCTAGTATTTGTGAAGATCTTATAGTATGCAACATGAGGAGGAAAATTGAGACCACACCCAACTTCTCATTTTTAACTATCTGTGTATACAGTTATAGGTAATACCTGTTTTCTTCAAAGAATAAAACCACATAAAATGTTAATGATAAAACCCAGGCATGGGTAGAATTCACCATGTTAAACAACTAAATATAAAAGCAATTTTGACTTTTTATATTGAACATACAATGCTGTCATTCATCCCACACAGAAATTTGCTTCTTAGATTACATGTCAGATGTTTTTTCTCACATTCAGAATCATGCAAATAAATATTATGTTAAGTAGAGAACTATGTCTTTCCATTAAATTTAACAGTGGCATATTTATTATAAACTTAACTCTTCCTAATATATATATATAGTAAAAGAGCATGTATACATGAAAAAGTAGAAATCCTGTATTTTTAATAGAATATTACTCTAGTTGATGAATTTTGCTGCATACCAGCACACATATTCAGGATTGCAGTTTCAGATATGTATCTCATGTTATGTTCACCCATACAATCAGAAACTCTGCTTTACTTAAAGTCAGGTCCATTGCACTACTACTAGATATGCTTGCTCTCATAAACTGCATCTTTAAATTCGTAGTTAGCCAAACTCAATGGCAGGAAGCTCCAGTGTTCCATGTTATCAGTTATGAACAAAATGTTTTTGTTCATTCCAAAGTTACTATGTATTAATTCTATATAACAGTTTAACATAGATAGTAGAGAAAATTAATCTTAATGCAGTAGCACATAAATCAGATTAAAGTTCATCAGATTAAATTTGTATTTAAGACACCACCCCATTTTTTCAAAACGGTATTTACTGATCTTTGAGATGTGGTTAGAATTTTAATGCTATAATGCATTATCACAGAAAGGATATCTTAATGCCTTACCATATGAGGACAAGTTAATTATCTCTATATGAATGTAGCCACCATTATAATTTCCTTAAATGTTTTTAGTTTTAAGTCAGTGTGGTTTTGCCAAGAGTACGTGATGATGAGATTTCACCAAAACACTATTTTGAATGGAAATCAGTACAAATGTTTGGGAATGAAATCAAAGGGATATATATATATATATATATATATATATATATATATATATATATATTTTCTGAGGTTTTCGCGGGTGTTTGTATGTAGGTCTTTGGTTATTCGGGTTTTCTCCCGCGTAAAATTGGAAGTGTCTTGGCGACGTTTCGACGAAGTCTCATTCGTCATCTTCAGGCTGGTGTTCTCGGTTTCGTGCTTCCAGAAGCAATGTGTGGTCGCAGCTGTTTCCTCCTTTTAACTGCCAGTGGGGGTGGGAGCTGATTGGGTGGGAGCATGGCTGTGTTCTGATTGGGTGGAGGTGTGCTTTGATTGGTTGGGGGCCTGGCTGTGCTCTGATTGGATGGGGGGGGTTGGCTGTGCTCTGATTGGATGGGGGTGTGCTCTGTTTGGGTGGGGGCTTGGCTGTGCTCGGGTTAGTCTGAGTTGCAGGGGGATTTGAGCTGGTGAGCTGCATTGCTGTTGTTTGGCTTTGCATTCGTGGTCGTGCCACATCTTCATGGTGGGTGTCAGTTTGCTTCATGTATGGATTGGAGGGGTTTAAATTGGCCAATGATGCAGCTTTGGTCTGGCTTCTGGTCTGTGGTCGTGCCTCATCATTGGTGTGGGTCTGGGTTTGCTTGTGCACGCATTGAAGAACACGCATTGAAGACCACAAGAACTCAGTCAGAACAGAATAATCAGAGAAGCCATCGAGATAGAAAAACACCCACACAGCATGAATAAACGAGATGACACCTGCCGCCTACCAGCCATTTGGAAACCCGCCCTTATTGACAAATGAGTCCTTAACACAAAGAATGACACCAGACCCACACTCACGAAAACCACACAGGATATCACCACCACACTTCCACGCAAAAAGCAAACCCAGACCCACACCGATGATGAGGCACGACCACAGACCAGAAGCCAGACCAAAGCTGCATCATTGGCCAATTTAAACCCCTCCAATCTATACATGAAGCAAACTGACACCCACCACAAAGATGTGGCACGACCACGAACGTGAAGCCAAACAACAGCAATGCAGCTCACCAGCTCAAATCCCCCTGCAACTCAGACTAACTCGAGCACAGCCAAGCCCCCACCCAAACAAAGCACACCCCCATCCAATCAGAGCACAGCCAACCCCCCATCCAATCAGAGCACTGCCAGGCCCCCAACCAATCAAAGCACACCTCCACCCAATCAGAACACAGCCATGCTCCCACCCAATCAGCTCCCACCCCCACTGGCAGTTAAAAGGAGGAAACAGCTGCGATCACACATTGCTCCTGGAAGCACGAAGCTGAGAACACCAGCCTGAAGATGACGAATGAGACTTCGTCGAAACGTCGCCAAGACACTTCCAATTTTACGCGGGAGAAAACCCAAATAACCAAAGTCCTACACACACACACACACACACACACACACATAACAATATTTCTTCAAGTAATGAAAACTAAAGAAACTTTCTTTTTTTCCATTTTCCAAAATATTTTTCAGAATAAAAGTATCAAAATCACCTACTGTAACACAACCAAATCATATAAAATGAAGTCCACTGTTTATTTGTATAAAATATTTTTTTAACATTTGTATAAAATATTTTCAAACTCTTAGCACATTTATGCCAGGAAAATCACTTAAAGTAAATTAAGCACATAGAATGTAGGCTAGACTTCTATGAGTTATAAGGAAGTGCCAGTACACTAACCAGCCATTAGCAACAATTTGATCTTTGATTTTTCAAATGTCCAAAATAGTTCACATGCATTACTATAAGCTCATTAGTAATGCTTTAAATATATTTTAATTTTGAACTCCATACTGCAGATTACATTGTTTTGAGAGTTTGCCTGGACCAAACTGGGGAAGTGACAAAATTCTGATGTGCAAATAAGTATCTAAGCTACTATACTCCTCCAGCTCTTACCTATTAGGTGAGTGGAATCTGGCTTTCCAATTAACTTTGCTTATCAGGTCACAAAAGATAATCACGTGACCCCGGTACACTGCAACTGTCATACATATGAACTAGTTGCCAAGCATCAGAATTTTGATCAAGTGACCATGGGGATGCTGCAATGGTTGTAAGTGTGAAAAATGGTCATGTCACTTTTTTCAGTGCTGTTGTAACTTCAAACAGTCACTAAATAAATGGTTGTAAGTTGAGGGCTTCTTTTATTAATCATTTTATTATAAAGAAATCATCCAATATAAGCTTTTGTGTCTGTTAGAACTGAAATATGATAAAGCAGTTGTGCATTCAACAAACACAAAAAGGTAATTAAGAAAAGATTTATATGAGGTTAATGAATTTCTGAAAGATTTCCTGAAATTGCTTAACAAGAATAATTTTACAGGAACAATTCTAAAGTTAAATTTTGTATTGAGTCAGCTAAATGTTAGGAATTTGACTTTGTACTTCTGCATTTTGCACTTCAAAGTTCAACCTAACCAGAAGAGAACAACTGTGCATTTAAACATTTTGCAAACTTCTTATTGCAATTCTAGCAATAATTCTTATTATTTTATGGAGCTCTGTTTAGATTCCATAATAAGTGTCTCAGAAAACCTTCTGATCAAGTAATGGATATTGAAAAATAGAAGTTATATAGGCTTTGATCATTACTATGAAATAATGTATTTTCATGTGCTTCCTAACACCAGGACCATCCACTCAATAACAGGAAAAAAATATTCCAAGAAAGGGCCATGGTTGTGAAAAAGAACTCCACTTTTATAAGCTAAAATGCTGCTGCATGTGCAAGTCTCACAGCTGAAGGTTCATACCCAGCATCTATGAATGTATGTTGGGTTAGCATTATGTGTGCAATATATAAGATGGTTCTTGTGAAAGTGAATTTAGATTCTCTAGCCAAAAGATCATCAACACATTTGTGCCTGTGCAGCTGCAACCAGTAAGTTTTTATCTTTAGATTTTGAAATGAATGGGTATATAAAAGGTGTATTTGAGAGAAATTCTTTAAAGCATCTATGGCTTTTTGCAGAATTGTGTAACTTACCCTTTGTAGCTGCAATTCAAACAAGGAAAATCCAAATTTGGTTTTAGGATTAGCAGATGACTCATATTTCCACCATTATGCATTCTGAAGCACTTTTTTGCCCTTTAATACAAGCACTGCCCAGCAATCATAACCAGCTATAAGCTTCAAAGTAATTTCCATTTACAGTATAGGCTACTAAAACTCTTGCATCTATAATCTTCGTGAAACAATGCACCATAGGGGAAAACCTTTGAACCAAGGTATCTTAAATGGGTTAACTTACAGAAAGTGTCCAAAAAGCAGGACCCATGACTCCCATGAAACTGAAATTTGGCAAATTTTATAAAACATTTTATGATATAAAAATTATTACAAAACATTTTATGGCATAATGCTTTTGATCTTTGTGCTATCTGCTGTATGAACTGTGCTATACAACAGGAGTCTCCAACCCACGGGCCGTAGAAGCGGTGGGGGAGCATGCCCGTCGCCTGTGCAAATGGAGCTGCACATCATCCCCTCCCCACCCATCCCCAAGTGGCATAGCCGGAAATGTTGGGAAAGCTGCTATAGAATACAGTATGGGCTACTTTCAAGGCAAATAGGTCTCTGAATATCTCCTGAATTTTTAAGAACTCTTCAAGTATATTAGAAGTTCTGCCATTGTTGAAGACATTGAGGAATCTAGTAAGGCAATATCTCTTAAACAATGACCCAAGGGTCACAGGTTATCTAGTACTTTCTGTGATCCAGCGAGGACTGCTATGAAGTTACATTTCTAAATACTTTTTCTCAATTTGCTTCACGTTCTAGGAAATTTACAACCCTACTTCTAATACTAGTATAATAAGCAAGGCTAGAAAATGTCATTTATTTATTCATTCATTCATTCATTCATTCATTCATTCATTCATTCATTTTATACCGCCCTTCATGATAGAGGATTGGGACCCTACAGAGTTTCAGAATGGAATTAAGGTTGGGAAAGTTTCCTAATTTTTATATATGTATATGTAACGCTTGAAATACAATGTTTATTACACTTCAATCAATAGCCTATGAATAGGTTGTTCAATCTGACCTGCAACTTTTTGCTAAACCAGGTCCCTAATATCTCAGGTTCTGGCATTCTGCAAATATCATTATGTAAATTATGTAAATTCTTTCCTAAGGTAAAGGCAAATATTCCCTTGAGATGACCCAATTCTTGGTTTAGGTGCTTTATGGACAGGTGTGGCTTACCACACTACATTATTTTGAGGTGGTTTTTTCACTAGCCCCTAGCTTTGGGATTTCCTGGTGGTCTCCTAACTAAATATTAACTAATGCAATCCTGCTAAGCTTTTTGAGATCAGTCTGACACTACTAACAAGTTCTGCCCTTGCTTTCAATTAAATAAAAATAACTGTTTTACCACTAAATAATGTTAACAGGGTTAAAGTCAGTTTTGAAAATTACTGTAAATATTAAATGTGGTTTTCTATCAATAAGATCTTCTTTTTCCTTCCTCTCTTCCAAATCATTACAAAGATGAAAAATTCTCTATTGTGCAGTATCTCTGCACATATATTATGTTTTAAAAGTGCTTAGGTATATTTGAATTACCGTATATACTAGGACAGGACATCTTGATCTACTTCTCATTATTCAGGATGCAAAGCAAAGTCATTTCCTTCTGAAGTTCCACAATTCAGCAAATTATGACATTCAAGTGAGAGCAAATGTTCTGCTGGACTGCAATACAAATCTCTTAACTTTTAACGAGAGTCATCTTCCAGGAAGCCCTAAAGCTGACCAAAAAAGCAACGTGTGTTTTCCCAGCATTTAATCTATAGGCCTTCCTTCTTACCTAAAGATACCATTAAAAAAAGACTGTTAAAAATTCACATTCAAATAAGAAACTGTTCCTGCAAAGGATATTGCAAATTCATCCCAAAAAGGGAAGTTGCAGAACAGAATTAAATGTTCCAAAACAACTTAGACGTCATATGTGGGTCACACAAAAGAATAATGAAGTGAATTTATCAATTTGAGCTGAACCCTTTATTATTTAACCAATTTGCTCTTTTTATTACAGTATTTTTCTATGCCAAGGTAATATACAATAAAATAAGAAATAGAATTGGTACATGATACAAATATAATTAATAAAAACATGTTAAAAATAAGCGCAATCATTCTAAAAATAATTTAAAAAATAAAGTTAAAAAAACATGTCTTAATACCTTGGAATAAATTCCACTATTTGAGAGTAACACAGCAAAAACCTATTTCCCATAAGCCCAACAAGCAAATCCATTCTATGAACGGGTATGCCCTTAAAAATAATTCTCCTACAGAATACTGGTGGAAGGCCAGACAATTGCTTGGATACATGTTGTTTATGACTTGTAGCTCAAAACAAGTATTTTGAACTGAGCCCAGAAAACAACTGGCAACCATGCATTTCTTTCAACACTGTTGAAAGCTTGAAGCTTTTTCAAACGAAGTATCAGTTTAATACACTGCATCAGGAGATGTATGTGATTAAGACCAGAGGAAAACAGATGCAATCAAAACAGAAATAAGAATCATGATTTCCTTAAACTGACTTGTTTTTCTTAAAAAGATTCTCTCACCAATCCATCTTCTTTCACCTTATCCAGTCTTAAAGTTACTAAATTTAACTTACTAACATAAATCAGCAGAGACTGAGGTGGGGACTAGAGTTCTCACAAAACCCTCAGGAGTGCAGATTGTACACTCACAAAACCCATTAATTAACAATCTAATTTGCCATTTTACACTTCTCAAAGCTTCCTGGCATTCTTAAAAATAACTCTAGTTTGGACAATGTTGCAATATTCTCAACATAAATAGGTCATGGATAATTGTTACTAAATCAAAACAGCTCCTGAAACAAAAATATATAAATCCATTCTTTGCTCCTGTTACAACCTTAAAAACCAAATGTTCTGATTTAGTAACAATTATCCATGACCTATTTATGTTATAACATATTGGAGACAAATGTAAAAGTTTAATGCAGCCAGATATGGGTACCATAATACCAATCTCAAGCCATAAAAGAAAAAACATTTTAAATATAATCCTGTTCATACGAATTCTAAAACGAATTTTGGGTTCTTATGTTAATTTTGGAACTAACTAAAAAAGTGCAATTTATAGTGTCTTATAGGTTTCCTTCATATTGACTCTTACAGAATAAAATCTGAATGGTCTACTGTCATATTATTAGGCCCTTAAGCTAGGCTAAGTGTTTGCCTGATGCTGAGAATAGGAATCCAGCAGTGTAGTTTACTATTGTACATGTATTGCAAGCTCACAATAATTAGATTATGTTGATCGCACAGTAATCCACTGCTAATGCTGCAAGCTAGAAATGCAGTCAAAGTTGGTCTGGATGTTCAAAAGTCACTCATAGTTCCCAGAATGTAAAAAAAGACTCTTTTCTTCTCAGAAGCCCTCTCAAACAAAAAGGAACATTGAAACGCATGCAGAAATCTCATGGCTCATTGAGTGACACGCAGATATCTTCATTCATTAAGCTCCGTTCTGCAGCAGCATAACACAGTTTTTCTCTCCCATCAATGGATGGGAATTCAGAAAGGGTAGCATAACTTTCAGCATAATTTTTGAAAACCATGATCAGATGTACTCTTATTTAAGACTAATACTTAAGCCGTTAACAATTCTAACAATATTTTTTAAAAGGAAACACCGGGTTGGGAGGAAAAATAATGTCTAGCTGCATTGTATATATGGCCTTCTGCAAGTAATTCTATGAACATGTTACAGGCTTAAAATTGAGCAGAGAATGGAGCAATGTAGATTCACCCCCACCCCACTTTATCCAACTTCCAAAGAACAGCATATACTGGTCAGCTTGAATCTGTCTGTGTGATCCAAAATGCTCACGCCAATGAAATGTCCTGGAAGAAAGCATGGAAGTGGAGAAGAGAAAAAAGCAAGGGTAATGTGTATTCACTGTCTGAGGCCCTCCATTCGTTCACTGCCCAGATCTGTACTAGTTTATACATTAGTGGATTCTATTTTTAAAACCTATATATAAATTTTGAGTTTTGGTCTTAGAAATCTTCCATTAGTCTTCAATTTAAACCTGAGACTTTAGGGGGGGAAAACTTCCAAACCTGCTTTTTTTGCCTAGTGCTCTTTACCTGCCTCCCAGTGAGCAATTTAATTCTAGCATATTCTTTCTAACATATTCTCTCTCTCTCTCTCTCTCTCTCTCTCTCTCCCTCCGTCCCTCTTCCCCTCCCCCTCCTTTCTCCATTTACAGCAGAAAATGAACATTAAAAAATATAGTTGAATGAACAACTATATATAGTTTTTGATATAGCTTAAATATAAAACAGATGTTTTATTTAAAGGTTAACATGATAAAATTAGCCACTTTGTGATTTCCATAAATAAAAAAGCAAGAATTCTGTCAGAGATAGATAGATAGATAGATAGATAGATAGATAGATAGATAGATAGATAGATA
>WNWU01000003.1:28390372-28508120 GCA_012654045.1 Ptyas mucosa | reverse complement strand
ATAGATAGATAGATAGATAGATAGATAGATAGATAGATAGATAGATAATTTGACAATAACTTAAAAGGAAAGGGCAGCTTTATCACAAACTCTTCTATACAAGTGGGAACATTTTTATTGTCCTACAAAATTTAGGAACCATTGGAAATTTTCATCTTACTTCCTTACATATTCATACCTGACCTATTTTAATATCATTTTTACTAGCATGTTTTTAAATAAATTACTAGCATGTTTTTAAATAAATAAATTATTGGAGGTTCAAAATATAACAAATTTGGTAATTTTTAAAGTGAACTTTTAAAAAAACCATTAAGATCACTGTAGATCAGTAATCAATATGGATTTTTCTAATATTGCATATTTATGTCTCAGAAATTTTATAAAAATGCCCCTTTTTTCAGCAGATTGTTTTCTTTCACTGTTAGGCTGGGAGAATGTAAAACTCTGCACAACTAAAGTGATTACAGGTAGATTTAAATCAGCAAATGTGGTTCTATTAACCCCCTTCCCAAACTAGTTTTCCAAATGAAGAAATATTATCTTTTATTTTCATTAAAATTTTAGATTAAATAGAACCCTTGCTTGTACTCTTTTTAAATATTTAATAGGGAACATAGAATTTCAGCTATGTATTCAGTGAGTCCATAGGAAGATGCATCTCATTATAGCTGTTCAACCACTTGATTGCACGTACTGTATCACAGAAGTATTAAATAATGAAATAAATACCTACGTTTTTTCTCTGTTTGTCAAAATGAAAGGTTTTATTCAGGATAAAAGCTGCAATCATAAAATCACTCTAACGTTTTACAATTTGTACAGTGAAGAAAACCTATTTGCTTCAGAAAATAGTCTTATTAATAAAATAAACTGGTGATAAATTCAAAATTCCATACTTGACAAGTAAAGCACTTGCTAAGGTACAAAACAACAACAGAAAAATAAATAAAACCAAAATGAAAATATCACATTCCACAACATTTACTGGCAACTATAATTACAAGCAACATCACACCCACATTTGTGCATTCTGTTTGTTTAAAATTTTAAGTTGCATAGGTTTTTGGATACAATACATGATTTTGGTTTTTGCTAGCAAATCATCTATATGGCCATTCTACCTACTCCTCCTAATTAATGCCTTCTATTAATTAGGTAAACATCATGCTCAGGTATCAATATATCTTTTGCTAGCTGCATTTATACTCAGAAGTCTCCCTTTTCACTTAATTTGTAATTTTTTTAAATCATAAATTCTTATTTAGCATATTTCAAAATAAAGTGCCAACTTTCAAATCAATGTCTTTTTTCTATGTTTACAAGATTTCCTTGACCCCATTAAGCAGCCTTTGAAAAGAGATGGTTGGTAATTTCATTTTGAAGCCTGCTAAATAAGGAGGGAAATAACACGTTACAGGTCTAGAAGTGACAGAAATAAAAATGACTGGATTTTAGAAGTTGGATTCCAACTTGTACATACAATCTGGAGTAAATTATTTTTCTTTTTGCATTTTCTTCTGAGAATTAGCTGTTTTATGACTGGACCTACCCACTATACCATATATCTAGTTAACGTTTGATAATGTGTATATACTGTATTTTTCGGAGTATAAGACACACCTTCTTCCCTCCTAAAAGGGGATGAAAATTTGGGTGCGTCTTATACACTGAATGTAGCCCCACCCACCCACTGGCCCCTACCCTTTGGCCTTTGCCTTTCTCCTTTCTGCTTCAACACAGCCTAATTAGAACAAGTTGATTGGATCGGCCTCCCAACTCTCAGCTGTTTTGCTCTCAGCTGTTTTGCACAAGCCTCTGCTGCTTGCTGCAAGGAAATAAATTGCTAGGAGCAGTTTTTTTTTCCTTGTGCTAACCAAGCTATGCTGAAAACAAAAATGAAAGTAAAGCAGGCTGTTTGCTGCAATGAGGTAAAATTGCTGGGAGGCAGAGGCAGATTTCTTTTTCTTGTTTTCCTCACCAAAAAAGGTAGGTGCATCTTATAGTCTGGTGCATCTTATATTCCAAAAAATATGGTACTTCATATTTATGAACATTATTGTTATGACCTAGGCTCACTTAGTCATTACAAGACACAATTAGTCCTGAACAAACCTATTTTATTATAACAGCTTAGAATTTCTTCATTCCCAGCTTAGTTCAAATTAATTGCAAATCAAGTCTTTCAGAATAAGTCCTTCTGGCTTATCACAAACCTTTATCTTCTTTGGCACCCTGCCAAAGGCCTTTCTTGGCAAAGCCCCATGAAGTTCAGAAACAAGAGACGCTGACTGGAAACAGATTTAGCAACATTGCTTTCCTACAAAGAGCCCAAGAGCCTTTGCTGCTCTTTTAAACCTTATGGAAGGGGCCAATCATCTCCTGGCTTTACTCCCAAGTTGTCCCTTTTGCTTTAGCTGCTCTTGCCTTCTGGCAGCTCTGTGCATGCGTACACTAGGAACAGGCTCCTCCTGTTCCTCTGCCTCTATACTGCCCGACTCTGGAGGCTCCGGAGTCCGCGCATCACTCCCAGCTGGCCCTGGCCCCATCTCTGCCTCCGATGCAGAGCCCTCATCCAGGCCTTCTCCAGACTCCAGGACTGACCCATTGTCCTCCCCAGCCTCCTCACTGTCCGACTCCGCTGCAAGCTCTGCAGGCTGCTGGTGGATCACAACAATTGTCTTTTGAAAACCTTAAAACTTTTTTTTAATATTAAATATAGATACAGTGGAAGGGGTAGTAAAGGTAGTCATCAACTTACAACAGTTCATTTAGTGACTGTTCAAAGTTACAACGCAACGGAAAAAAGTGACATGACAGTTTTTCAGTTACAACCTTTGCAGCACACCCATGATCATGTGATCAAATTTCAAATGCTTGGCAACTGATTCATACTTATGATGGTTTCAGTGTCCCAGGCTCATATGATCACCTTTTGCAACCTTCTGACAAGCAAAGTCAATGGGGAGACCAGATTCACTTAACAACCAGGTTACTAACTAATCAACCGCAGAGATTCACTTGACAACTGTGGCAAGACAGGTCGTAAAATGGGTCAAAATTCCCTTAACAAATGTATCATTTTAACAACAGAAATTTTGGTCTCAATTGTGGTGGTAAGCCGAGGACTACCTGTATTTTATGTATCATGTCAAAAAAACCAAACCTAAAATCTAAACCACATCTATTGAACTTGAGATTTTTATGGGGTTCTGTTTCTCCATTGCACACATTAACCACCTAAAATGAATTGGAGATTCTAGCAATGCAGACATCATAGGCAGTAGCTAATATACGATTTCTTCAGATCTCTCACATGCTATTTCCCATATACAACCAAAGTTACTGTATAAGTGAAGCAATCACTGGTTAGCTAATGAAAATCTACACACTACTTCTTAAAAGAATCTTTAGAAAGTGCAGACAGAAGACCTCTTGTAGAGAGAGACAATTGTATTCAGTTTTTAAACTGGATTATTTTGGGTGATATTCACAGTTCAAGACTGCTTGCTCCTCACTTGCTAGTTTTGTGTATAACACTATTTTGAGAACTTTTATCCACAGTCTAAAGTGGTATAATATAAGCAGATCATCTGCTGTTGGTGAGTACTAAATCTATGTAGCAAACTAAAAGCATGTATCAGAATGCATTTACTATTTCCTAATCAAACAGCCATGTTAAGAAGTAGGAAATGACAAACATGGTAAATAAATAACAAAATAACAGCTGCTATTGGCAAGAAAAGACAAAAAAAGTATCTTTCTTTCTTCCACATACAAAAGTAGAAATCAAAGGAGGAAAACAAGGAAAGTCACTGCAATCATGACCTCTAGCGATGAGTACCAGGTTGATCAGATCTTGCTCTCCCACACAATTAAGATAAGGAAGCAAGCTCTGACAAGTACTTGTTCCATAGTGGGTGTTCAACCATGGGAACCTGGTACAGCTCTGTTTCTCTTCCTTAAAAAATGAACACCTGGTGAGCCAAGACCCAAAGCCGACACATAACCCCAAAACAAGTGGATAATTAAAACAAATGAAACAGAATTGTGCAGTCTATTATCTGTTTAATTCTCTTCTTAGCCCATTTTCTTGCTACTCCCAAAACCGATCCCTTCCCTCCTCCTCCTCCTGGACATTTTATTAAGACATAATGAAAGGAGGTCTGTGTGACATAGGTAAAATGATACCGATGGTAAATGATTCCCAGTTAGACTTTAAATACTTGCAGTTGTTTTGGAGAGATTTTAATAGCAGTCTGACTATTACTACGATGTGGTGACTAGTTGTTTTATAAATTTGCCCAATACATTTTGCCAGCAATTCCCAGCTGTTGCTAACTAAGCAGTTACTAGAAGTGAGGAAGAAAAGAGGGGGCAAAAATGCAATGTGATTTGTTGCAGAGTTTCAGGAAGGAAAAGCTATATAAAACAGAAATAACGGCAATTCACTAAAAGGGAAGCTGGAAGAAGACAGTAAAGTTAAAGTTGTCATGATTACACAGTGCACCCTTGAGGAAGGATTCATCCAAAGGGCTGTTGCTGATCTCTGTAAAATTAAAAACCTAATATATGAAATACACATGTGTTTATGTAGTTCAAGTACACATTCCAAGAAAACTCCTGGACTTCTGGCAGTAATTAAAAAACAAATGAACAAACATCTAAGACTGGGATCAAATCTATCTTTATTCCAAGCAAGAACACTGAAATAGCTGCAGAACACTCAATTCCAAGGAAAAGAGTCATGCAGATCGTTTTAAAAACAAAAAAAGGAGAAATGTTTTTTTCTTATTCAGTTTACTTTCTGCATAATTTCTCTCAATTTTCTTTTATTTTAAATTTGCCAGTCATATGTGCTACATCTCTCCTGAATTTTCCATGGCACAGGCAGCTATCATGCAAAGACACGAATGACATTCCTTTACCCAGCCAGAGCCTACGCTGAAACTTATTTGAATGAACTTGACCCTCCTTGGCTGCAGGCCAGCATGCAACGTCACTCAATGACTTAACAGAACACAGTGTTCTTGGCACAAGGACAAAAATGTGCTGAAAGCCATGCTGGAGCAAATCTAAGTATAACATTTCACATTAATAAAAAGAACAAGTAATAAAGAGATAGTAAACACAAAGCCAGAAGTAGTAATCTGAATATTTGCTTTCTGAGGGAAGGGTTTTTAAAACTGCACTCTGTGCTTCTCTGCTTTCTCCTTCCTCCCACCAATCCCCAACAAAGTAAATTTATGGGCTTGATCTCTGAATTGAGCCTGTTTCAACTCCACCCTCAATCTGCTTCAAATCAAAGCCCACACACATTCTTTATCCTGCTTTCCCGCAGTGCTTTACCTGGAAAATTCCTATTCACCTTTCAACATGCAAGAAAAGGGAGTGACACTCTTAACTACCAACAGTTCATGACTCACATCCCTTCCTGAACTTCAAGCAGATGATACCCAACAAACATTTCACACAATTCTAGTGCATACGATCACTTATTATTAAGTTATGTCATTCATAAATAAATTATGGTAACTCAGTCAAGATATTAAAAGCAACCAAAGGGGAAGAAATCAATATAATTTTACTATGAACTCAGTGTACTTCCTCTATGTAAATAAATTGCTATTATCTCCTCCCCTATTTCCTTGTTGGGGATTTCCCCATTTTTTCCCCCCAATGGCTATAGCTTGATATTTTTCTATTTTATCTCAGATGGCCTATTTTTCTTTATTGTATCACATTTTTTGAAGGTTTGGGCTTGAACATGGTAAATATGTAAAAACAAACATGTTATCGCATGTAGATATATGAATTTGTATTTTTGGGATAAACATGAAAGAGCGGTTTCTCCATTCAGACGAACCTATTTCTAAACAATAATTGGATTAGTAATTGGCAGGGCAAATAGTATAAAACTATACAAACTGTATAGCAATGAAAAGGAAAACAAAGAATCCATTTCCATTGTAACTTGAGAAGTATTATCCTGCCACGGCAGAGTTGTCCTGAATGTGCAGGTATTGGCTGAATCCACGTAATGAAGACTTCTACAGGTTTATATTAAGTTGCTGGCTGTGACCCTGAATTAGTTGAATTCTAGTGACAGTTAGATTCACTGTAAATTACTGCATCACCCTAGCTACCCTAGCTGCAAAATGTGGCAAATCTGAAAAATCTGCAGACTGTTAATTGCTTAACAAGCATCATTTAAAGTGTTGGTATTTGTTTATTCAAATAATTTCTATACACATGCCATGTAAAAATCTCAGATAACTTTAAGGCTATGTTATTAACTTTAAAATCTAAATAATTTATACCAGAAGACACCCACTTTATAAATCAGTCAGACTGGTTATTAAAATTATCAGGAGAAATCCTTTTGAAATTAGCCCTATTCTCAGAGGCCAATTTTATGGAAAACTGGAAAAAGTCTCCTTTTGTACTGCACCTGAACTACGTGTTTGACTCCATCATTGTTGGCATTTACAACATCTAGAAAGCTGGATCTCTCTCACCATGACGATAATTTTAGCATTAACTTTCTGCGACTTTTAATTTATAATTTTAATTTAACTAGTTTTTAAAATTATTTTAGTGCCTCCTCTGAATACACACCGGAGTAGACATCTATTATAAATTAAAGAAAAATAAAATTGCAGTTTATACTCAGTCTGCAGATTCTGTCTCTTCTCCCAATTTACCACATTGATCTACATCTAAATAGTATAGAATAGCAAGAGCAAGAGACTTATATACTGCTCCATAGTGCTCCATAGCCCTCTCTAAGCAGTTTACAGGATCAGCATATTGCCCCCAATAATCTGGGTCTTTATATTACGGACCTTGGAAAGATGGAAAGTCAAGTCAACCTTGAGCCGGTCAAGATCAAACTCCTGGCTGTGGGCAAAGTTAATCTCCAATACTGCATTCTAACCACTGCACAATCACAGCTCGTATTGCAGTTAAATTATTTATTATTCCCTCAATGTGTCACTACATGTAGTCCTTGATTTATGACCACAATTGAGCCCAAAATTTCTATTACTAAGCGAGACAATTGTTAAGTGAGTTTTGGCCATTTTATGATTTTTAGTGCCACAGTTAAGTGAATTACTGCAGTTGTTAAGTAACATAATTGTAAAGTGAACCACAAAAGATGATTATGTGACCCTGAGACATTGCAACTGTCATAAATATGAGCCAGTTGCCAAGCATCTGAATTTTGATCATGTGACCACGAGGCTGCTGCAATGGTTGTAACTGTGAAAAATGATAAGAAGTCACCTTTTTTCAGTGCCGTTGTAATTTTGAATGGTCACTACATGGAAAGTTGTAAATTGAGGATTATCTATGCTACTTTTTTCTTCCCTTTCTACTTCAAAGCAGCCAACTTCCCCTGTGTCATCTACTAAAGTGCTAGTGGCTTGGTTTTACTTATGTGGCTAAAATACCTGCAAGCCTATTAATATAGAAGTTCTGGCTTTGTAAATTAAAGATTGGAAAAGGAAGAGGAGGCAGTAGCAGTAAAATCTATACTGTAAAACCTACTGCCTAACATACCATTGTAAGCACATGAAGTTGCAATGATTTCTACCCAGTATTATATTACTAGAACCTCTGTGGTGCCTCTGGATGTATAAACACTTTATTGTAGACATTTTCTGTTTCATATAGTATAGCAATGAAATACCTATAGCAGAGGTTTTCCTATGTCCAAGGATTGGATCCTTGTCCTTGGACAAGGATCCAATCCTTGGAAACTCCAGTTTATAAAAGAATCAGATGAAGTGATATGAAAGGTTTTATATAGTTATTAGATTCATATCCTTTAGCCTATCCTTTAGAAGCAGAAAACAGCTTAAACTTATTCCAGCAATACCACTGACATTCATGAATAGGTAGACAACTAATATGATACTACAGTTTCCTGTAAATGGGATTGTTAAATTCTAACGGGTAAAGTAATTAAATTGAATATTGTTTGTAGTTTTTTGCAAAAGTGCAGCAGTTTTATTAGGCTTTTTAAAGAACTGTATTAGCATTTAGTATTTAGTATCAAGACCTGTAAGCCTGCCCTAAAAATGCTTTTTTTTTTTTTTGAAATGGAATGAAGACTATATCAGGAAAACATTTTTACTAATTTTGTGTAATTGACGAAAGAATGGAAATGCTGATTACTTTTACATTATGTTCTGAACTACTGTTCTGATACTAGTAATATCATAGCACTTTCAGCCAAGTTCAATAAAGTCTGAAAGCTTGATTAACAACCAGATTTACAGGTTTGTGAGGTTTCTAAAGCCACTCCTTTTTGGTTAGTGGAAAACCATAGACGTTTGCCATCATCCTTAAGGAGGGCAGAGTTGAAAGGAGAAGGATGTGACACATTTACCACAGCTAAGCAACCAGCTGGCCTTTGTAATTAAGCACGAAAGTAATTTGCAGTGGCTTAAAATGAAACTCGTAGAGCAGACAAGATTACCCTTGCAGTATAAAACAAGAGTGCAAAATTGCACTCAAGAATTTTGTAATATTTTTGAGATTCATTATCTGGGCTAAAAATTACATGGAGATCTTCTCTATTAATCCCTATAATAAAACTAAAGTAAACCTAGAGAGAGTAATTGGTCAATATTATCCAATAACTTCCATGGTCGTATGGATTGTTCATCTATGTCCAATACCTTAAACACAGGAGGTACATATGTGGAAATCAATTGAATGTTTCCACATATGGAAACTTTTGCAAAAAACTGAACTGGTAAGGACTGATCAAGGGAACAGCAAAAAATTTATGATGGGCAGCTCAATGGAATTATCAATCCAGTATGCAATTACTATTTTTAAAAAAGACATGTTCAATGCTTGGTATTACCACAAAAGGAATTGACAAAATAAATATCAATATAACAGGGCTTGGAGTATTGCATATAATTCTAATCACTACACTTCCAGAAGGATGTTTTAAAGCTAGAAAAGATGTTTAAAAGTGTACCGAAATTATTAAAGGGCTGGAGTTAACTCCCCCATGAGAAAAGAATATAGCAATAGGGGCTCTCCAGTTTAACAGCTCAGTATATTAAAATCATGCCTGACATACTATTTCATATAATGCCTATTTCAATGGTGAAATTTTCTGCCAGCAGTTGTGGTAATGGGAGCCAATTTATACAATTAAAAAAGGACTGAACAAGTTTGTAGAGGATCATACGTCAACAGCTACTAATACTGATTGCCATTTATTATCTTCTGAAGCACAAGAAATATCATTTCAATATGGTCAGTGGAAAACAATATTGAAAAATGACTATTGTTATTAGTCCAGGCTTATGAGCTTTTCAAATCCATCTAGTTGGCCATTTTTTGACAAGAGAATTCTATGTCCTGATCCATCAAGGAAAACTGGCAGAGAACCAGTAAAAATTGTAAGCTCTATCTTGTTCCACAATGAAACATTACTGATTACAGCAAACATGTTAAAAATTAATAGAGAAGTTTTTAGATATGTCTAGGGACAACAGATTAACAGCAAAAAATTTACGATCAGTTTCATTCTTAAATATAGAGTTTGCTAAATGATTTTGGATTGAGAGAATGTTACTAGCCTAATCTGGAAAAAATGTAAGACAGCTGGGTTTGCTACCTTGAACTCTTAGAGGAAGAACTTTAATCTATAAATAATAAATTCATCCTCTGATATAACTTACGAAAGTTAGAGAAGAAAATCCATTTGTGTATGACAGATAAAAAGAACATATGCTTATTTGCAAGGAAAACAATCATTGCTGGTAAAGTCTACACATCTTTTTCTACTCTTCAGCTAAGCAGTAAACTTCATGACCAGTATGACTTACTTTCCTAATCCATAAAAGTTAAAAAAAAGCACAGTCATGAACTCTACAGTCATGCCAGCATTAATCAGCCACTGACTAGTCTGTTAATATGTTGATTAGTAGCACAGCATATTAGCTGACAATGTACTTCCACTTCTGGTGACATTTCCTTTACTTGAAGTAAATTCAGCCATGAAAGGCAATTGCAAGACCTCGGTAATTCAAATACATTTTATACTATTGATTAAGTTGACTTGACAGGAAAAAATACATTTTATGCAGTTAGTTATAGAACAACTACCTTTACCAGTATATTAGTATGATCATCGTTGTTTGGTTTTCTTCAGCTCTTCAGCATGTTTCCCCAAAACTATGACCTCTCTGGATAATAAGCCCAATCATACTTTTCAGCACATGCGTTAAAATAAGTCCACCACCACCCTACTTACATGCATGCAGTCGATCCCGCCATTTCCTCTGGTTGCTTGCTGCGCAAACAACACGAGGTGAAGAGGCAAGGCTGTGGGGGGAAGGGAGGACATGCGCTCCCCTCCTTGTTCTTTGTGCCGGCCAAGTGGCTGGCCGCCACTGCCCTGACGTGTCCTGTCGCCACCGCTACCTTGAGCAGGACCCTGGAGCAGGACTCTGCAAGGCTTGTGGTGCCATTGCACGCACGAACTGCAGCACCATTGCAAGCTTCATCATATTGGCACAGCTGGCATCCTGCCGCTCACGGCTGTGCTGGTATGTCGAACCTCGCAGCAATGCTGCCATTCATGTGTGCAACGGAACAAGCCTTGCAGAGTCCTGCTCCACGAGATAGCGGTGTGATGAGTTTCACAAAGACTCATTTCTGACAGGTGGAGCAGGGGAGAAGCGAGACGCGTGGAGCGAGATGTGGCTCCCCTTGCCATCTCTTCTCCCCTCACCCTCACCAGGCATGGCAGGGCTTCTGCCCCTTGCTTAGCCACCCGCCCCCTTTAGGAATGCAATTTGGGGGTGGCAGGTGGGGAGGGCAAGAAGTGGGACGCAGATCTTACCTTTCAAGCTCCGTCGCGTTCTTCACCATTGTGTCCAGGGAAACATGTTGTAAAAAAATATCTTCTTGTGAGTTCAATAAAGGCAAGCACTGTTAAGATTTATTTCTGGATCCATTGTTCAAAAATATTTTCAGTATAGCCAATGTTAAAATATTTTGCTCCATTCTGTATTGGTACATCAAATTTAAGTATTCTTTGTTCCTTACTATTTCCTCTATCCTTCAAAATCATGGCCTATCATTTTTTAAAGGGAATTCAAAACAGCAGCATTTTTCCACAAGAAACATTCTTATAATTAATTCCAAAAAAAAATTTCGAATCCATCTGGACTCCAAAATCAAAGTTTTAGTCACTCTTTTGTCATTTATTCTAAATGAAAAATGATCTTAAATTCTTAAACTTGTATTTAAAAACTTATTTTGCTAAGGACTGAAGGAAACTCAACAGGTTATGTCGGTCCAAAGGTTCCTAATAGTGGAATGATGAAAGCTCATTGGATGATTTGGATCAATCACTATTTCTTGGCCCAACTGTAAAGGAATGTAGATATAATCTGGATGCTAGAATTGAAGAACCAGTAAGGGAAAAACAATTCTACTACCCTGAAAAAGTAGAAAGCAAGAAAAAGAAATTCAAAATAACCCTGCCTTGGTTATGTATGTTATAAAAGGAGGCAAATAGATATTCTGGCAGGCTTTGAAGTTTCATATTATACCCTACAACCACAGTTCCCAAACTGTGCACAGCAGCACCCCAGGGCACTAAAACAAACTCACAGAGGTGCTGCATGATATTTTACTACTACTTTATCTTTTGTAAAACAATCTCAACCATCCTTAATTTATAACCTCAGTGCACTTTCATTAATTACTTTAGAAGTTCTACATGATACCCTTCTCTAAAAATCTAGTTAGTTTATTTTTAAATTTAAATATATATCAACCAATAAAAAAAACCTATGACTTAAATAGAAGAAAATGAAGCAACTGTTCCAAAGAAAAATGTTACATCCATAACGGTGGTAGCACAGAAAAAAGATATTGTGATCCTGATAGACGTACAACACTTACTTGAAAATGTTAATAATGGCCTAACAGAATAGGGAATAGAAAATACATGGATCTAAATCAGGACATATTGAAGTGGCAAGCTTGAATAATTATGTTAGCATGTAACTGAATGGAAAGTTCTTAGAATATCAAATAAGAAAGTTTGAGAGTTATTGGATTAATTAGAGATATATTGTTCTTAATACACATAGTAAGCTTATTCAGATTAAATATGAGAGTTAAACAAAACTTTAATTACTATATGGACACTGTAACATACTATACTGTGAATACATAGTGGATATGTTGAGAAGTAGATGCTGAACTAAGAACTACTGTGCATAGAATTCATTAGACCCTCCACCCAAAAAGAGAACCAATATAGACAATGTTGATTTTCATGCAAAAATAAGCACAAGAAGCTTGATCCAGTATAGTTTATGTACCAGTTCTGTAGTATTTTTTTTAAAAAAAACCAACCAAGTCTATACAAGCTTACTTAGAAACCTCTCATTATTCACAAAAACTATTTGCTTGGAATGTTCTGATAAGTAAGGAATTGTAAATATGACTGGCAGGTTATGGATGAAGAAGGTATTTGCTTTATGACCCTCCTATATCTGTTCAGAGATAACACAAAGAATATGGCTCTCAACCTATGTCCTTCTCAGGAAAAGATTGTTTGTTTTTAGCTGAGATTAAAAGGCCATACTCAATATTTAAATTGGTGATTATTTGTTTCAAAATTACAGTGATTTTCTTTTAGGTTTCATTAGCCGTTTGTTAAAAACATCAGGATATCATGGAATTCCTATTTTGTTTTTCAATTAAGCCCAGTTTTTGACACTTTCCAGGAAATCAAGATCATACTCACATTACACTTTATTGAGTAATGCCAAAGCAGTGACTTTTTTTCAAGGTCAAATGAAAGCCAGGTGAACAGCGAAGATATGCTGTAAAAGTATGTGATCCAAAACATTTCTGGATCATTTTCGAAGTATATAACCTTAGTTGCTTAATGTTACTGCGCCTTGGTTAAAGTCTAGAACATCTCCCCACAATATAATATGAACAATCACATGAAAAAGTGACAGAAGGCATGTGTAAAATGTATATATAATGCTAATTCACAATGTTATTAACCATGGTTTTGTTGTTCATAAATCATAATCCATGGTCTGTAAAATACAACAGTTGGTCCTGCACACTGTACTAAAGCCAAAACTAAACAAACATTATTTATTTAATTATTTTTATTTCTTTATTTTATTCTATTTCTGTAGCCACCCAACTCAGCCAAGTGACTCTGGGCAGCTTACAATTGTAAAATTCTAAAACAATTAAAACAATTTAAAATACATTGTAATTATATCATAGCATAGCAAGTAAATGCAGTCACACTATACACCTAGATAAAAAAACTGGATTCATAAAATAGTATAATTACTTGGTTTTCACTTAGCATGCAATATAAACTCAACTGTGATATATGAACAATGGTATAAATCTTAGAGTGCTATATAAACCAACCAATTGTGGCTTAGTTAGTAACACAGTTAAGCAAAGTATGTTTGAGATACATGAATCAGTATGTCATTCCGCAGGAAAGTGGCTTGGCACAGATATGTTTGCTACTCTTGATTTTTCTCAATATTATAATTGGGCAAAGTTTTGTAGCTGTTATGCTTGGGATGAATTCAAACTTTTTTTCACATTAGAGGGATTCATTATAACAAGTGAGTGCTCCCAATGCAGCAAAGATATCAGTGGAATGCAAACAATTGTTTGTCTTTTTCTCCTTGCTCCAGCTTGTTCCACCCTTCATACTAACCAGTAATAGCACAGTTTTACCACACTGGCCCCTGTTTATCATATGCTGCTTGGCTATATTCCCTCCATTCAAAGGCCAGCAGCAGCATGAACAAAAGCACAAGTATGTAGCAGGCTTTTCCCTTGTGAAATAAAGCAGGCGTAAAATTATATAGATATTCATCTAAGAAAAGAACATTATCTATCAAAAAAATGGAAAGAAAACAGACACACAGGCCTGAAGTGACCAGATTGCTGGAATCTCAATCTCCCTAAAAATGCCAAGAGCTAGCAAACACTACAGAAGTTATCTATTTGATTAAGAAGAGTCTAATGAAAAAGAAAAAAATAGGTCCATTATATATATATGGAAAAGCAGCAGGAGCAGTCTCCTTCATGGCAGACATGGGTCTACACAATGCCATCAATTGCCAAAACATATGCTGTCCTGATGCACACATATTTGATGCTTATTAAACAATATATCCATCAACCCCCCAAAAGGGTTTTTAGCAGCTTACATGGTTAATCAGAAAGTACACCTGAATTTACTGATAATCTGATATTTTATAGCAATTAAGCACAGAATTTAGTAATTAAGCCAAGGAATTTAGTGAAATGAAGAGAGCTTTGGGTAACCTACACAAACCAAAGAATGAATCTGAGGTTAGAGATGTTAATAAAAAACAAAAATTCAAAACCTTTAGGGCAGGGGTGTCAAACTCGATTTCACTGAGGGCCACATCATGGTTATGTTTAACCTCAGGGGGCCAGGGTGGGCATGGCCAGGGTGGGTGTGGCCAGCTCGATGTCACTTGTGTCGGGGGCGCCTGTGGGGGCCCGAGAACTCTGCCAGCGAAAATGGGCTCCCGAGCTCCATTTTTGACTGCAACGGCTTCCTGCAACCATCTGCCAGCGAATATGGAGCTTGGGTGGGCTGCATTACACTCTGAGAAATAAGGGTGGATCTCTACTGTACCTAAAATTACAGAATTATTGCATTTCAGTTCTTTTATTATTTGCTTTAATCTCAGTAGGTATCAGCAGGGAAGTTAAGAAGAGTCAGGCCTATGTGGATATGTCACCGGGGGAATGCAACAGCTAAATTAGGAAATCAAAATCCCGGAAGACAATGGTAAACTATTCCACAGAGCTGGCAAGAAAGACATATTGATATGGACACATAGACAGGAGGATTTGAACTTTATTCAAAAGCATTTTTATTTTGTTATTTTCTTATGTTTTGAAAATATTAATACAAAATATTTGAGAAAAAATAAAAACTTCCATAGCTGTTCAGCAAAGGAGAAACACTGGATTATTAAATTCTAACAGGAATTTTAAATCAATTAGCACACAATTTGTGATCAATGTATAGTTTTCAATCTACTGCACTGTAATAGAGCCTTGTTTGCATATATAGCAAAATGAAGTGGTAGAATGAAATACATCATTCCTAAATTGAATTGGGCAAGATGGCTCTCCTTGCTCCACACAAAATACTCCAGAAATATATAACCTGCAAACTTGGAAGAAAAGCTTTGACATAATCTTTTGCCAATTGAACTGTTTGTATTTACCCAAAATTCTAGTAAACCATACACACATCCAGTGCATCATCATTATCCACAGGTATGAGTAAAACATTTTACATAAGAACACAGACACGTTATCTGCCATCAGGCATTAGGTCATCAGTCTGACACAGATTCCATATCAAAGAATAGTGCTAGTGCCTCTTAAAACAACTGCATTTTATATTACACAATAGAAGGAACAGACAAACATTGTTTCAATAGGAGAGAGAAATAAAGTAAAAACATCTTTTAAAATATACATACAACTACATGGAACCACATACACACGCACACACAAACAACTAACTTTTTTAATGTTCTGATATTAAATGTTATTACTCTGAAGCCATTGCATCTTACATAAAAAGCAGATGGGCTATTCCATTAATCTCAATGCAAATATTGCCACTCACTTAATTTGAATACTTGTTGCATAGCAGAGACTATTTTGAAAAAAAAATATACGTTTAACAGAGAAATATCTCGCTGCTAAATTAGTTTATTTACTAAATAGTTTTGAACATTTCCCTGTCTCCAAAATAGTTTACTAAATACCATCAGAACTAAATTTCTCCCCAGTATAAATTCCTTTAGTTTAAAAACACTTCATCACCTATCTCAAGTTCTTAGAATGGGATAGTACACTATACTTTTCAATTAAATTGCTCTACATGGGTTATCCTTGAAGAGCATTTGGAAGCTACAGCTGGTGCAGAGTGTGGTGGCATGCGCAGTTTCTTGGGGCCCCAAGAGTGGCCCATGTTACACCACTGCTCCATGAGCTGCACTGGTTGCCAATTTGCTTCCAGGTGCAATTCAAGGTGTTGGTTATCACCTTTAAAGCCCTAAATGGCATGGTTACTTCAGGAACCATCTCAATCTGATGGGACTAACCTGCTCCAACAGTGCTGGCAGAGGAGACATACTGTGGATCCTGTCAGTCAAGGAATTTTGGCTGGCAGGGTCCAGCAGAAAAGCCTTCTCTGCCTTGGAATATCTTAACCTCTGAGATGAGATCGGCTCCCACCCTTCTGACCTTCTGCAAGACCTTTAAGGCCAGATGGCTTACAGACCCAATGTTGGAATATTGCATTGGAGGTGGTTGATTAATTAACAGCTAATCCCACCTCCCACACACATATCCAGCTGCCTCCTTCCCTGTCTTGTGACAATGATTTTACTTTAAGGAATATTTATTTCAGATGATTTTAATATATTTTTATGCTGAAAGTTGCTAAGAGCTACTTCGAAACAAGATGGGTGGTAAACAAATTAATAAATAATAAATTAAAAAGTGGATTGGATAAGCATTTAACAAAATCTTTCTATTCTAGCGGGCAAAACTGTCTTCAATAGAATTGTAGGTTCAGTTCTGCAGACAATTATCAAATTGACCAAGTAAAGGACAAAAGAAGATCTTCCTGATTTCCAGGAAAATAACCTGAGTAGAAAACGAAAAAGAAAGCGAGGTGTATTGCTGCAGTGATGACTGCAGGCCAAAGAACAAAATAAAAACAAAAACAAAGTGACTCAAGTATACTAGCCAGTCTATATTGAACAACAGGCCAATTTTTACAATTACCACTAATTTGATGTTGAACTAATTTTTTTCTGTCCTTATTCCATCCTTCGAATGAATGTCTGTTATTTGCTCCAACAATTTGACAGGGACATGAAAGGAATCCCCCCCCCGCCCCGATGTGCCCTGGGCAATTACCTTACCAGCTAATCCTTTCAACACAGAAGCACCTTAAATAGTGCCTCCAAGATGAACGGGATGGGAACCAATTTGATGTTGGACTATTTTTTTTCTATCCTTATTCATAGCAGCAGTTACATTTCTGTACTATGGCTATTAAAAATTGATTTTTTTTTTGCAGCATTTGGTTCAGCTACTTTTGCTTTCTATGTACCAGATTGAATTTTATTAAAAGTTATTGTTTAATGCAATGGAGATAAGCACAGTATCAGCCTTTAATGCTCAAAGCCATCTTCAATAGTAGACAATGATAAGATCAAGAATGTTTACTGTTTTGATTAAGCATTAATGCTAATATTAATGCTTAATATGTCAGAATCTTAAACGCTAGTAAATTTAATTATGTTTTCTTTATATCAAGTTAACTTCAACTATAGATTATAAACATGATGGGTTACAAAGCCTAGTTACAAATTAACTAAGTTAAATGTTCTGACACCCATCTTTAAAAATACAATAAACTAATATTTAGGGTGAGTAGAAAAAGACTAGGACGTGGAATGGTATCAGGACAAACAACCTAGCAGTTTAATCCTCTGGAATGAAAATAATTAAAATTCAAGTTGTTTAACAGGCTATATTTGTTATATGAATATCATATCATCTTGAGGATAATCAGCAGATTAACTCAGAAAATAGCTGTGAGTGCCTTAGTATTTTGCATTAAAATATTGTTAAGAATATTGTATTTTCATTGTTTTTAAAAAGTAATCAAACAGTTACACAGCAAGCAATTACAAAGTAGAACTGTCAATATTTCAAACAAAGTTATTTTTGTGATAAATTCAATATGCATACATTTAACAACCACTTGCAAGCTTAGCTCTGTAACCTCCAAAGTAGCAAAGCCATTTACTAAGAGCAGCCCAGTAGACAATTCAGCCCCATTGCCATAAAATTAAAATCTTTGTATTATACCCTCTAATTCCCTCTCCTTTATTTTAATGCGGTATCACTCTGGTAAAGTCAATGGCCATGTTTACACAATGGCAGTTTGTCTTAGTAAATCAAGTTATGCCTAAAAAATATGAAACCAAAAATTCTGAAATAATAATAAACATTGATACAAGTTAAAAATTGAAACTTACAGAACGTGCATGAAAGAAAACATGAATAATAAAACAGTGTAATAAAAACAGAACAGAATGCTGGCAAGGAAAAACATTACATGGTCAATTTCCACAACAGATTGAGGGGAAGGTGGATAAAGGTAAAATCTGGGAGAAATTTTTAAAAAAGAAATGAAGGCTTGATTTTGGCTGTGCAAGACCAAACTATTTAAACTAAGGCAATCAAGACCAGAATTGAAAAATCAACAAATGATTTTGAAAAGAAGCAGAAGAAACCAATTTTGTATTCATCTCGTGCAAGAAGATTGCACAAACTGATTATAAACAATGATATAACATAATTGCCAAAATGATTCACAGGAACACCTGTAAAAATTATCATGTACTATTAATGAAAAATTGGTGGGAACATAGAGTTGAAAAAGTAGTCGAAAATAAGCAGGTTAAAATATTGTGGAATTTCCTAATACAGATTAATAAAGCCTGGGCTCGTAACACACCAAATATAAATGTGGTTGAAAAGAGGAAAGTATGGATAATTGATACCAAGGGGTAGTTGAACACAAAGAATTGAAGAACATCACAAAGTATCAAGATCTAAAAATCAATATTGAACGATTGTGGCATAAACCACTGTAGTGGTCCCAAAGGTTATTGGAACACTGGGTGTGATCACAAAAATTTTTGGACAGCCCTTAGAAATTCTACATATTGATATTTCCATCTGACAGCTACAAAAGGGCACACTGCTTGGATTTGAACATATACTATGTGGCTACATTACAGCATCCTTGGTTCTTGGGAAGAACACGATGCATATGAACTCCAACACCATCTAAAGAACTGGCAGCTGTGACTTCACATTGTTGTGAAGAGATAATTAATTTGTATTTCACCTGACTACCAACAACTCTAGGTAATTTAAACATAAAAACATTAAAAATACAATAGGAGACAAAAATAAAAGATGGCAAAAATGAGAGAAGTCAGTCAAGAACAAAAAAGAAACAAACTCACACAATCCAAGGATTTGTGTATTTAAATCGTATGTTAAATACTAAATGTTCAATTAGGTTCAAACCATATTTTACTTTGGTTTCAAAATACAGTGCTAGGTAATGCTATGGTTTAAAGTTGCTTAATATCCTGGTTTATTTTCAAAGTATGAAACATAATTTTATTGTTTTATCAAAAAAAGAAAACTAGAACTTTTGTCATATATGAAGGAGAAAAAAAATTGGTGGGAGACAACCAATCTATGTAGTACCACAATGTACAATTCTATAAGAATGTATTGTGGTAAGATATTATTATCTGACATGGTGTTAGAAAAGTTAATCAACCATTACTAATATAGCAAACAAAATGATATTTGTACACTTAGCTCCAATACATATGCATACAGTATTTAATCATATATGGAAACCTGTAGCAGTAGTATCAGCTTTCACTACACATTCATTTTTCTAAGTCTGCACTTGAACAATAAAAATAATCACAACTAAGGATATAGACTAGATTCTTCATATTTCTGTTTGAACCATATCTAACAAAATAAAAGAGTTGGAAGAGACCTTTCAGGTCTGCTAAGCCCCCTGCTCAAGCAGGAGACCCTACACCACTCCAGATAAATGGCTGTCCAATCTCTTCTTGAAAACCTCAAGTGATAGAGTACCTACAACTTCCAGCAAGCTGTTCCAGCAAACTGTTCTCTCTGTTAGGAAACTTCTCTTTAAAAGTTGGATCTCTCTTTAATAAACTTCCATCCGTTACTTCTTGTCCTGCCCTCAAAGCTTTGGAGAATAGGTCGATCCCTCTTCTCTATGATAGCCCTTCAACTATTGGAAGACTGCTATCATGTCACCTCTAGTCCTTCTCTTTGCTACACTTTGCTAGACTCTTTGTTGGTCTTTTCTGTACTCCTTCTAGAATCTCAAAATCTCTTTTGTATCATAGTGACAACTGGACACTATATTTTAAGTGTGGTCTTATCAATACAACATAAAGTGGTGTTATCACTTCACATGATCTTGATATTATCCCTCTACTGAAAAGCCTGCATTGGCTTTATTTTGCAGCTGCAGCACATTGCTGGCTCATATTCAAGAGGTTGTCCACTAGGACACCTAGTTCCAACTTCCAGTTACTTCTGTTGAACCAGGTATCACCTATTCTATACTGGTAGTGCTTGACATACAACAGTTTGTTTAGTGACCGTTCAAAGCTACAACAGCATTTTAAAAAGTGATTTAAAAAGTGTAAAAAAATGGTTATATTTTTTCACAATTGCAACCTTTGCTGCATGGTCACCTGATCAAAATTGAGATGCTTGGCAACTGGTTCATACTTACAACAGTTGTTGGATCCTGGGGCCTTGTGATCACCTTTTAGGATTTTCTGACACAATGGGAAAGCCAGAGTCACTTAACAACCAGGTTACTAACTTAACAATTGCAGTGATTCACTTAACAACTGTGGTAAGAAATGTTGTAAAATGGGGCAAAACTCACTTAACAAATGTCTTACTTAGCAACATAAATTTTGGGCTCAATTGTGGTTATAAGTCGAGGATTACCTGTACCTGTTATTTACTTTTTCTTGCCTTATCTAAAGTAGCCAGGTGTAATATCTGGAGCCAGATATTTGTCTTGTCCATAACTTCTCTATTTACTAAGCACATAAACAGGCAAGATAGTCTTATTATATTGAATTAAGAGGCATATAAACACTTTTTAAGCAATAAGATGTAGCATGCCATTTAATGTAAGAAGTTGCTAGTAACAGCAGTTCTCTTGGTTAACTTATTTAAGTTGCTGTGAAAGGCAGCCATATTCACCATATTTAGAATTGTCCCACTATTTCATGCCACATAGGCTTCACAGGCACAGATACTTTGAATCCACTGCTTTACATGATGCTCACTTTGACACATAAGTAGAGACAGATGCACCCCATTCTCACCCCCTCCAAGAAAAAGATAATTTGTATTTTTGAAAACCAAAGACATAACTCTAGGAGAAGAGAGTCAAATATGAAGCTATGTGATATAATGAATATGATATAGTGAAGAAAGTTAATTTCTCTTCAACCCAAGTTTAAACTTTCGAGTTTACTTTAGAACTTCCAAAAAACAAAAGGGAAATCTAGGTGGATTAAATGAGAAGGAAAGTCTGATTCAAGGAATATTACCTAAGAAGAAATAGGTGTCTTAGCTTGTTGTTGTTAGTTGTGAAGTTGTGTCCGGCTCATCACGACCCCATGGTGTCTTAGCTAGAAACTGCTTAATTTAATGTTTGTTTTTCTTGTGTTCAATTAAAAAAAATTATGCTCCTCTCCTTAAAGCATTATATTTACTGTCAACTGGAACCCAATCATCAAGGAATTTGTGTTAATTTGCCTCTTTAAGGCAAGTTTTCTCTTAGTAGGATAGCACCATCTTGTGGTCTGCAGGAATTCTTGTGTTTACTCCATATATTCCCACATTCTTTTCTTGTTCCATTTATTTCCAGTTGTTCTGGACTGGAATAACTTTGTAATCAATTTTTCCCCAAAACCTGCATTTTAATATTTAAAGCTAAAAGAGGTTGTTCTACATTTACATGTTTTAAATAAAAATTGATATTAATTTCCCAATAGGGAAAAGGGCTGATACCTGTAATCAAAATTAAGATAATTGCTATTGATAGCACATATCCAATTGTTTAGCATTTTTACTAATGTTTCTTTTCAGCTGATTTTCATTTGTGGTCACTTTATTATTTTTACTGGTTTTAGTATGAGTGTTTCTTCTGATCTTAATTAAAAGATCAGTGAAATTTAAAAATTAATTTAGAGATACATTATCACAACAAGTATAATGCCAGATATAGAAGATATTTGGTGACAGCTAGGATGACACGCCACTTCTACAGGACAAAAGATGGAGCCAAGAAAACTTTTAGGGGAAAAGAGTGAAAGGCACACTTCCATCCCAATAGGCTCAGTCATGCCACTAAACCATGATTTACAAAACATTATGGTTGGGTTCATGTAACACATACAAAGCTTAGTTTACTGTACCTCCAGACTTCTTACTTGAACCCACTTGATTTATTAAACCTATCTTTACTCAAAACAAAAACAAATGTTTCCCACTTTTGAGAACAAGGAGGAACTGTGGCCAGAAAATGCTGCTTTTCAGTAGCACTGCTGGCATTTTGGAACAGTGTTCCAATAAAAATTAGATTACACTAAATAATAACAATGCTCCCCCTCTCTCTAATTTTTAAATATTATTTCCCCAATTTTAATGTTGAAGAGCTCCTGTTGCTTAATCTGGGATTAATGATGTCTCATTTATCAGATACCCTGGATTTATATACCTGATAGTTGACCAAACATTTAATTTTTACAACCTATTTTTAAAAAATATTCTTTATCAACTTTCTTCTAAATTAAAACTTCAAAAAAATGGTTCCTGTCTCCCTCTACTGGAGAATACTGAAACCCTTTATAAACCAGGTGTCATCTCTCAAAATGACTTTAGCTGAAGCCATGTTCTTTTTACTTCATTTCTTAGTTGCCATACATATAGGGGAAGGAAGAACTACCGGGTGTGGGATAATTTCCTCCCAGGTGACAGACATAACAATGATAAGGCCCTGCCATCTACCTGGTTGGTTAACGTGACCAGCGAGCCTACGGGGGTGGATGATATCTATTTCTTTTATTATAACAAAATGCGGGAAATATTTAGCATTGGTTTCACAGTTGAACGTGCCAATATGATGTACTCATTAAAATAGATCTTTGAGAAAAGCCACAGCTTGAGTCCTGAATTGATTGGGCCCATTACTCAGAACCATGACACCAGGATATTAAGTTTAAAAGAGCAAAACTGGTGAACCATGTTTGTTTATTATTAATTAAAACATTTCTTCCTTTTTGCATGCTATAAGTCCCAGAATTCCATGCATTTAATTAAAAAAATGCTTATAACTTAAAAATGGTACTGGTCCCTGGCCTGTTAGCAACTGGGCCGCACAGCTGGAAGTGAGCGGCAGGCAAGCGAGTAAAACTGAAACCATCCTCCCCCTTGCCCCATCCATGGAAAAACTGTCTTCCAGGAACCCAGTCCCTGGTGCCGAAAAAGGTGATGGCCACTGATTAAAAAAAACAAAATTAAAATTCATTAAATTGTATTCAATAATCTCCACTTTCGAATAGAGTAGATATTTAGTCTGGCAGCAAACATTCTTAAAAGACTTCTATTTTAAACAATTTTTTTTTTTTACCTTTGAGGGTTCATCTTCCTTCTCTCCATCGGCTTTGAAAGTGCTGTTTGTGCACGAATCTGTATCCAATATATCCAAAGGAGCTTCATTACCTTCCGATTCACTACATTTTTCATCATGCTCATAATCACTATCATTCTTCCACTCAATGAATTCAGGTTCTTCATGAAGGAGCAGGAAAAAAAAACTTACAGAAATTAGACATTTTTAAAACTAGTAACATTCTTACACATATATATTTCAGGCATATCTAATTTTTTATATAGAATCTAAGTTAATGACCTCAACTTTGTGTAGATTTGATGGCATCTAGTTGTTATATTTCACAAGAGACAGTACTTTCTAAATGGGTAAACCACTGCTCTTTTCCCAATTAATTTTCCTAATTGTTATGTAGCTACTACTCTTACAGATTAATAATAACGTATTTCTCATTTAAACATGCTATACTGGCTGAACTTGCACAAAATACCAATATATCTACAAAACCTCTAGAAGTACATTATCTGGGCTTTTTCAGTCAGGATCTGGATCTGGATAATTTAGTTGAAGGTATCCACCCTCTAATCCTACTCTTTTTCTCAGTAGCATTTTATATGATCAACCATTTTTGACTGCTTATATGAGTTGAGTATTGGAGCCACTGTTCTACAGTACAGTGATTCTGCTTGTTAGCTGACATTTTCAGTCATAAGGGAGAAAGTAATGCAGTTCACTCCTCTCCCCATTTGATAACAATGACATAAAGGCACTGAGGAAGGTTATCTGTCAGTCTTGGGTTTATGCTGATGATACCACTTTACATTCATATCATGGACAAACCACTTATGTTACAGAAATTTTGTTCCAGTGACTGAAGATACTATCTATCTTCAGTCACTGGAACAAAATTTCTGTAACATAAGTGGTTTGTCCATGATATGAGATAGTATCTGAATAAGATGAAACTGACTGTTCATTAAGGGTTTTGGCTGGCCCTAATGTCATTTCATGAAAGAAGCCACAGTATCTTTGACATAGTAGGTCCACAACTTGGGAGTTCTTCCTTATCACATAGCTACTGCTGGATAGGTATGTGGAAGATGTGACCAACAGGATCATTGCCCAATTTCTGCTAGCCCACCAGCTATGGCTTAGATGGAATGAGAAAACCTTGCTACATAATCCATGCTTCATCATCATGTATAGAGTACCATATGGAGTTGCCTTTAAAGAACATCCAGCTTCCATTAGTGCAGAATGAAAAAAACTCAAGGTACTAGCTGACAAATATATTTCACTATGCTAAAGGCACTGCACTGGCTGTTGATAGGAAAGCTTCCCTTTGTATATTAGCATTGGCTATCAGCTTGTTCCAGATGTGATTCAAAATACTGGTAGCTTTATGACTTGGGACCAGGTAACTTATCAACCAGTCTCTTTCCAGTTGTTTCTACCCATCCTAGCCAATCTGTCAGATAGTGTATACTCTAGACCCTGTTAGTTGGTGGGCTCTTCCAGGAACATTTCTGCCATGGCACCTGTCCTCTGAAATATCATTACTCCAATGTCAGACTGGCCCTGAAAACCTGAGCCCAGCGCTCTGGGTATGTTAGAGCTCATCTCCTCGTTATTAATGGTTGTTTTACAAGTCCATCTGCTATGTTTTATTTTTTATATTGTTTTTAGTTTTTATCTATTTTATTGTAAGCTGCCCAGAGTCACATGAGAGATAAGTGATGATATAAATTGATTAAATAAATATTAATCTAGGCCCAGCTATGCCGCCATTCCAGACAACAATGAATCTTTGGTAATTGGATGGTGTCTTGTCAATGTTTGACTGTGAATTGTATGTTACTACTTAATTATTATAGGGTTGATATACTTAATGTTATCAATTTGAATAATGGTATTATAGGTTTATGAAGTGTGTTTTACTATTACATTATTTACTGTAGATGTTTTATCATTTTCTTTCTTCCATGAATGTTCATATTGTTGAAGTACACTATGGATATATCATTTGTTTTTGTTGTAAGCCTGCATTTATCTGAATGAATCTGTTAAGCATATCAAATAAATAAAAAATATCCTATTAAAAATTAACACAAAACATACTGATTCCACTTTTCCCTCCTGATATTTCATTTGATTCCCAGATTTAATAATAGAAGTAACAACAACAACAGTAAAATCTGTGAAATATACATAAATTGTCAACAAAGCAAATAAACCAATGTATATAAAATGCTAAAAAGTAGAAAGAATTCAGGACTAAGGTTCCAAGACCAGACTGTTCCAAAGAATAGTAGAACTGTTAGTAGAGGCCTCAGGAATAGAATTTTTCCAGGTCTAAAGAAAAAAAAGGGGGATAGAAAGTGCAAATATGGGAAATATGGCTTTTTGAAAATTAGGAATGAAAACTGATTTTTACATTGTGTACAGAAAATGTGTTACCTTTACTACACATTTCCTTGGAGATCAAGGCATACTTTCTATATTTCTTCATTTTCATATAAAGAGAATCTGAGGCTGCAATGTCATTTTCCTCATCTGAAAATTCACTCCCACTGGAACTCCATACAATGTCAGTAAATTCACAAAGGTTCTCAGTTTTAGAAATTTCTATGGAAAATAATTGGAAAAAATGTAGTACATTACTAGTTTCTTCAGCTTTAATTAAAGCATTTCATTACTTAAATATAAAATGCAATAGAAATCCCATTTTAAACAGCATTTAATCATTCAGAATATATGAAGCTATACTTTTAACTTGATATAATAAACTTAAAAATACGCATAGAATTGGTCCAAATATTGCATACCTTTAAGCAGCAGTAAGACTGTGATGTACTGTATTTTCTAGAGTATAAGACACTTTTTCTTCCCCTAAAAGGCTGAAAATTTTTGTCACCTTTTTCGAAGCTTTTTTTCAGCCCTAACGAGGCGCTAGCGAGTGAAGCAATCTTCCACTCTTAGCCTGCTTTTCTCATTGCTGCTCCCTCTGACAATCAGCTGTGCTTTAGAAGCTGTTTTTTATCCCCAACCCAGTGCACACACGCTCAAAACCAGCGAACTAATGTGCTGAAGCTGACCAGACTAAGGACGCTAGCCAGAGGAATACCTGGTAGGCAGATTTTTTCCCCCATTTTCCTTCCCAAAAACTAAGGTGCGTCTTATACTCCGGTACATCTTATACTCTGAAAAATACAGTATTTAAATTATTAAGGGAACAAAATTATCACATGTTCCAGCATACAATACAGATTTTAAATTCCAATCTAGAAACTATATGAAATTAAGTATTTCCAAATGGCAATAGTTATGTTTTATTGTTTCTCTCTTTTTCTCAGGAGCAATTTCCAAATTTCCAACATTATACATAAAACCAAAAAATACTAAATCATTTAAAACCCATTCAGAAAAATATACAAAATAGCTGGTAAATTCATAAATGTTATAAGATATTCTCAATATTTTTTGAGAAGATATTTAGCTTTTACATTTAGATATTAAAATAAGCTATGGCTTATTGTGATGGTAAAATCTGTGTCTCCTTCATATACACATCTGATGCCATTCCTTTTTTTTTCATCCTATAAGTTCTTCAAAGATGTCATGTTCATTGACCCCTAAACTATGATGACTCTTAGAATACATTTACTGTGTAGAAATGCCATTTTTGATATTAACTACAGCTTATCAGAATTAATTAAAAAATAAGAATTTACAAACTTTTTTTTGCAGTATATGAAAGAAGAACATACAAGCCTAGGGAAAGTTGATATGATTTGATAAACTGTAATTTTTCGTGATGCCTGAATAATACTTTGTAATTTGAAGACTAAATAACTAATGTTTATCTTTAAACTAAGTAGTTGCTGAATGTATAACAGTAATCAGAATTTTTATTATAATTCTAAGCAATATTTATACAATAGCTTGTTGCACTCTTTACAACAATCCTGTTTTATCTTCCAAAGATCATCTATTGGTTCAAGGGACAGATCTGAACCAATATCTTTCTAAACAGAACTCAGCCATTATGTTATCTCACCAACTAAAACTTATCAGAAATTTAACTGATCTGCACACACAACTCACTGTTACTATTTTAAGTGGGGATCAAAGATCCAAATATTGATTTTTTAAAAAGTTTCCACTCTAGCAAGAGGGAGTAAATCTAATTCTTACAACACATTCCTCTGTACATTAAATGTAGCATATCACATCTTATTCCTATATATATATACTTAGATCTATGTAAGTATATTTTCTGTCAATATACTCTGGGTAAATACACATTAATTTCCCTCACTGCAATTAGACATGGTTAAACTTTATACTGTTTTTTTAAAAACTCACAGGTTTGGAGAATATATCAAAATCAACAATATCTTAGCATAAAGTGTGATTACAATCATAGTGTTGCATGTTATTTATTTCCTTAGGGTTATAATGTTTTAGTCAGAGATGAGTGTATGTTCTAATACTGTTAAATTAAATTGTGTAACATAATCAAAAACAAACATCTATTCTAAACCAGCACCAAATTCGTGATCTATGAAAAAATGAGTGTAACACAAATAACATTTATATTAATAAAATGAAAAAACACAGAATTGTACCTTCACTTGAGCTGAGCAATGTTGCAAAAGACTTTTTAGCTCTAGCTGGTTTTCTTAAAGATTCTTTAGCCTGTTTGAAGAAGAGAAGAATACATATAATTTAGTATTGTGTAAATTATATTTGTAAATTTTTATTAAAAGTATACTTTTAAAATACATAAAAATGCTATTACCCTTTCTAAACTTAAGAGCCACAAAACAGCCAATTCTTTAACTGTTAACTATTACAACTGTTAACTGTGTTTTCCACTGAATACTAATAAACTTTACTCAGATTAGTTTTATTTTGGTTCCTATCTACCCTGGCAGTAAATAAATGGATTTTACTGCATCTTCCAGACTTCTATCAATTCATCTCTGTAATTTCAAATTATTGAAAATGCTGCAGTCAAGACATTTGACAACTATATACATGTATATCCTATCCTTTAAACTGTTTTGTAAGTAAAGCAATTGATTTTTTTAAAAAATCTTGGCAATATTAAACTCCTCTGCAAAAAAATTCATTGTGACCTAGCCCATGTAAATCAGGTCATAATATATACTTTGAGGGTAGTCTCACAACAGATCTCAAAATAAAAGCAGACGATATGAGGAGAAATTCTTACCATTCAGGTAAACTGAGACATCAGCAATCGAAAACAAATAGTCAATTAGCATAGCTTCTACAAGAATGGCACGATAGGATCACATCTAATTATTTTATTTATTTATTTGATTTATATACCGCCCTACTCCCGAAGGACTCAGGGCGATGAACAGTTATTAAAAACGATGAATACATGTGATACAGATGTTCAAAAACCGATTTAAAAATACAAATAAATTATACTCTTTACATATTTTACTTTAACAACCTGAGGCCCAAAGGATGATATATCAACCTTAAATAGAGATGTCAATAATATTATGGTTGCATGTCACAATGACTGTTAAATGAAGTATCTCACTTCATGACACATACCCCACTACTCTCCCCAATGCAATTGTTAAACAAATGTGCAGTTCGTTAAATAGAGCACAGCTAATAAGCACAGGCCCAGGCCCACCTGTCTCAGCCCTCCCAAGGCCTTCCTTACTCCCTGAGAACCCGTGCTCTTCCCTCTCCTTGGGTACCCCCAGTCTTTTCCCACTCCTACTCAGTTCTCCCAGGACTTCACACCAACCAGGCCAAGCACTCTCCTCAGTTACCTTTTGAAGAGCTCCAAGGCCTTCCAGCATTCTAATGTATGACCACTTGTATGTATCAAACCAGAGTTTATTGAGAGAACCCTGTGTTTGTCATTGGAGGCCATGAACTCTAGGACTTTTCTAGACCTGGCTTGAAGGTATGAAGAATTGAAGCTATTAATCACAAAAAAACTGAAGGGACTCCAATACAGCCTAAAGTGGCTAGTAAATTAGGGAGGATACCCTACTGGCTTTAATGCCTAATTAGACTATAAGTACTTACATCTAGCCATTTGCCTCATCACAAGCAAGTTATTCCATAACAGTAATGCAAGCTACCCTTGGTTTTGAGCCTGCAATTGCTGCAAAACTCAAAATCCAGCTGAGCAAATCTCCAACAGGATGGTATCACCTAGCTAGCCATATCTTGTTAATATGCACCAGGTCTGCCAGATGGTCTACATCCAAGTCAAGAATAAATTTGATCTTCTTGTAGGCATACCAGGCATTTATTAGGAGCAACTTGAATCATAAATACTTTGACTTCCCTTCCTCGCATATTAACACAATAAAAAGTAAGTGAAAACAAGCTTTTGTTTTGATTCTCCTCAAAAATATTTGGAGTAGAGTCACTGATATGCTCCTAAAAAGCTAAAAGTGACACCAGAAAAAAGATACTTTTATTGGCTTTAAAGCAGCACTTGGCATAATTTGGAATTTCAAAGTAGTTTTCAAGGGTATTACATCCAGGCCTGATTCACGCATTAATAGTGAAATCAGAGTGTTTACCTGATTTGGGAGCCTACTTAAAAATGGACATGAACAAAGTGAAGTGGATGCAAAAAGCAGCTACTATCTATAAGAGTTTGGAAAGCTATGGGGAAATGAATAAAGAAAGAAAATCCATATAACTAAGCAATTAAAAATCATCTGGCAGTCTCCATAAACATTTTCTTAACTCTTTATCACCAAGGATCAAGCTCTCCTATATGAAAAAATAAAACATTAACCTCCAATGAAGATGAAATCTGAAATCCATCACCACAATGATGCCAGGTATCTGAAATAGAAGCAGCAGCCACTGGAGCATGAGGATTTTTCTTCTCTTCCTCTCTAGGCATCTCGTCAGGAAAACAGGCATGTTCTATGTAGCATGATCGTTTCCTCTGCAAAGAAAATGTTTTTAAATCCATTTCTGCCATTATTTTTATTAATATAATCATGAATACAAATATACAAATGTAACGGTGCCTAACAAAACAAAATATATCTTCTAAACCAACACAATGGGGTTTATGGAAAAAAAGGAAACTGAGTTCTAGTGCCACTTTAGTTAGCTGGGTGACTCTAGGCCAGTTACTCTCTCAGCCCAACTATCTCACAGGGTTGTTGTGGGTAGGAAGGAGTGTTATACGTAGGTCTGCCACCTTGAATTATTTATGGAAGTAATAAAGGCGGAATAAAAATCTAATAAATGTAACAAAATAGTTTTACTGCTAAGGTGAAGTTACAAAGTATTGTACATTGAGCCAAAATTTGAATAATGATAACATTGTTGATTACATAGATTCAATAGGCTACGATCACCTGCACCATACCTGGGCAATCTTTAAATCTGCAGATCAATTTAATTTTTACTTTAATTTTCACAAGTAGTGTGAAAAATAATATTGGGAGGAGACAGGGCCATATACCAATAAAGGAGAATATTTATAGCTCAGGGTTGAAATGAGGGGTCGATACTCTGAGTTTCATTGTTTTCTTGCATGCATTTCATGACTCAAATTAAGTCTAGTCTGGCACTAGACTCATATACACAGGACTAAGCAACATAATGCCTTTTTGTTTTTGTAATCAGAATGGGCCAATAAAAATTCAATCACCTCTGAATATCACCTAATTTTATTTTAACCACAGGGTCACTTGTAGAGAACAGTTAAACATTATCCCTGATATTTTTCACAACATTTTCTTCTGAACTTTTATACAAAGTACAAAATACTTTTATACAAAGTACAAAATACTCTACTGCTTTTCATCATTTCATATGCAACAAATTTTACTGTCACTGTTCTCCACACACACAGGGCTATTTAGGTAGGTTGTAAGCACACCAGGAAACTTTTAGGTCCCAACCCATAGAGAATACAGAACCAGAATCAAAATTAAAGAGGATAATTATTTTAATACCAATTTGCTTCTAAAACAGTATTTTGAAGTCATTGTATCTCTCATTCGCCAAAGCAACCAAATCAACTTCTAACAAAGCCACTCACTTCTGACAATGCTGTTTTCTTATCATTATATAAGCTAAAAAAGTATAAAATTCCATAGCCCCTGAAAAACTCAGGCGGGGTTTAATTACAGCCATCCAGAGCTTAATATTCGTATTTCTAGGCAAGCGTGACTTTCTATCTTTCTCATTCTCTACAGCGCTCATTAGCCACCGCATCCACCCACCCCTCCGATATTTAGAATTAATGGAAGAGGACTCCAACGTCCTACTTCTTCTCGGCGGGCGTTCTACCTCCAAGAAAATAATTTGGTACCTTCCTCATGGCCATCTCCCCTCTTCAGAATGAGTCTCCCATTAGTCACGTGACGGAAAAAGAAAGCGCTTTGCCGTTTGGGGAGGGCCGGTGTAGGAATTCCAAACTATTATACAGCAGTCAAGAAAAAAACGTTTCTGTGTAACCGGATTGAGGCCACGCCCCCTTCTCTTCCAGCTTGGCGCCGTTTCCTCTGCCGAGCTCTGGATTGGGGAAGACATGGCAAGCTACGTCTGACGTAATAGTGAAAGCGGATGACCGTCGTCTTTCTCAGCTGTTCGCTTTGGTTTGGCCACACGGGGGCGGTCGCATATTAAGGTCCGTTTTCTTTGGTTGCGCAGGCGTTCTCTGCCGAGTCTTCACAGCAGCAAAAACTGCCGTTCTCTCCTTGCTTAGATTGAAATGAGTTGATGAGATGCCAGCAAAAGGAAAAGTAAACCTCAAGTCACATGTATGTATGATATATATGTATGTGTTTAGTAATATGTAGGAGCTTATAATGATTTGACTAGGACTGAAAAAAGGCAGCGCCTCAAATAGTTGTGGACAGTTAATTTTTTCCATTCCTAACTTATTTCTAAAGCATATTGGTCGGTGGAATATGAATATAATAAAAGCATAAATAGAATCCTCAGAAATGGTGCTCAGGTCACTGAAACTAATTGAATCTAATTTAATGGAACTTAAACTACATTCAAATCATTAAAACACAAGTATAACAGAAACAGAAATCCTAACCCATTTCACCAACTGAAACCTATTTACTAAAAGCCACCTGTGCTAAAAAATTACCTGCCTGTATATATGATGAAATCATCAGAAAATACTTGCACTGAGACACCTTTAAAACTGAGACACCAGTATAATTTTCACCTGCCACACTCTGCCAATTGCTATGAGAAAAATAACATAATTTTGACAACTGCCCTTAAATAATATTTAAGAAAATGATATAAATGAATTTAGCAGCTGCTCAAGTAGAGTTTAGGTAAACCTTCAAATTTTCTTAACTTAGTAAAATAAAATATCTAGTTAAGGACTACATGTAAAGAGAAAAAGGTATGTCATAGGCGCCAATGAAGTGGAGTGTATTGTATTGTACAAACAATACTTTAAGTATAGGATGTGATTATGCATGTGTAGTTAATTTGAATAAGAAACAAGCCAGAAATTAAAAATGCTAACATATTAGAGACTTCACAGATAATTCTGAGCTAAACATATTGGCTATGTGGGATTATCTGGACCTCTTCTACTCGGATGTATGCCCAGATATGAGACAGCATTGCTTGTGCTTTTGGATGGTCCCTGGTGGGATCAAAATGAGGATAGTGCATTGATCCTGGCTCTTCTTGAGCTCTCAGTGGCCTTTGATACCATTGACCATATTGGGTCAGCCCTGGGTGTGGGGGTGCAGTACCACTTCTGGTTTTCTTCTGGTTTCTGGCAAAAATGCTCATTGGGTAAATGTATTTGCTTAATGCAGGGCCGTCAAACTTGCAGTCCGAGGGCTGGATGTGTCACATGTTGGTCACGCCCATGCACGGTTTAGCAAAGGGGGGAAAAAACCCCAATACGTCACATGGCAACACCATGAAGCTGCAAGTTTAACCCCTGGCTTAATGACTGCTGTGTGCTTAAGGACATCACAAAAAAGGTTGCAAAATCAGGATTATGTGTTCACCTGCGTAACAACTGCAATGATTTATAATCATTATTCCCAGCTCAGTTAAAGACTACCTGCTTTATGGACCTATGGAACAACATGTTTTACACCACCAGGTGCCTTTCCTTTTAATCATTAGTGAAAGAAGTTTTAAATACAAATTTAAGAATTTAAATAAATATTTTGGAATAAACAGCAAAATGGAGATTGAACTTTGATTTTGGAAAGTTAAAAATGCATGGAGCTCCCAAATGGATTGAAGTAAAATTATGGAATGAATTATAAGAATTGTAAGAAAATGTTTTTGTTTTAAATTCTCTTTAAAAGCATGACAGGATGAGACTTGAAAGTTAGATACTAGAGGAAAGCAAAAAAACCTAAAGATTAAAGGAGGAAGTCACTTAAATTTGACTTATTAATACAAACTGGAGCCACTTGCATTAGCAAATAGCATTAACTTTATAGTTTATTCCAACAGACTAATAGCTTTAAAATGGGTAATAGGCAATTTCTGAAAGTGATTAGAAAGTGAAGTTTGCGAACTTGGTGCCTTTTAAAGGTCTCTGCCATGGTTGCGAACAAGTTGGCTAATCCCATCATTTCCTGCCCACTCAAACCTAATATACAGAAAAATGCTGTCCTATGGTCTCTTCAGCAAGGAGCAACTTTCTTTACTTTCTTTACATCCTTTCCTTTTGGAGAGGTTTCAAGGACTCATCAGTTCCTTGGACTTTACCTTTCTCATCAGTTCTGCTTTTGCAGAGTTGTCTTCAGTTCTCCATACCTCCCCTGGAAGGCCCCAAAGATTTTACAGTTCAATAAAACTGAGGCAGTTTCTACAGCAAAATTTCTTATTTAGTAAATTGTATTTTAAAATACATAATATCACAATAACTATATATTTTAGTTGTCATCTAAACAAAGTTTGGCACCATTAAAAAAAGTAAAATAGATTTTAAAATGACCTTTTTGTTTTATTTTAGACTGCTATCTCAATAAGTCACAGAACAAAAAAAGAATGGGTCTCCGTGTCTCTTCCAGTTATTGTTTTAATATTAAGAAAACATGCAGAACATATTTTCCTTGAAAAATAGATGTTAGGAAACATTTTTATCTATTACATTGCTTGACATCATTTGATTGCTATATTATTTATAATGATGTCCTTGAAGCAAAATTTTCATTTTTCTGTTGTTGTAGCATCAGTGCATACATAACGAACAATAAAATAGTGATTCAATATAGAATACTGATTTTCTTCAAGTTCTTTGACCTTTTTATCCTCCATGAGATCCTTGTTTCAGGACTTTTTATAAATAGATATATAGCCAGAATTGTGTCCACTTTATTATATATGGAAATGAGAATTGAAAATGTCAGAACAAATAAAGTCAAATGCAATGGAAATGAGCTGCTTAAGAAATGTGTGTAATAAAACAAGGAGAGGAAGTTAAAAAAACATGCAGATAATTTTGTTACATAGAATGTAAAACAAATATGTTTTACAAATATATGAGAGGCTTGAGAAGAAATGTGAGTACGTTACGTTGGAATCAAGCTAATAAGTTTTTTTTTAAAGACAGTATATGAAGAGGTATGTTAATATGGTGAAAGTAAGAATATTTTTCAAGAGTACAGACAAATACAGTGACGTAGTTAACTTCATTGCCTTACTATTTCCTACTGCTTTTCTGCAATCTCTGAAATGGCTTTTTCTTTTTTTTTCTTTTTCTTCGTGCGTTCAAGTTTTTCTTGACTCCTAGCAGCAGCTTGCCTTTTTCTTCGCAGGATGTTCAGAAAGGGGTTGCCATTACCTTCTTCTTAGGGCTGAGACAGAATGACTGGCTCAAAGTCATCCATGTGGCTTTGTACCTAAGGCAGCATTAGAACTCACAGTATCCTGGAACAGTGCCTTAAACTACACCGTGACTCTCAATTACATTGTTACTCCAAAATAGAATAGTGAGTTGGGTATATTTATAAGTCCTCTCACACTGCAATACTGCCCTGCAGAGGAATATGGACCTAAGTTTGAAGAACAACTGCAAAAACAGTAGTATGCCATTAGGCTGTTACGCATTGGAGCTTCATATATGTAGGCAGATCTTCAATTTTCTTGGCAGTTGGCACCAGGATTGCCATTGTTAAGCAACACAGTTGTAAAGCACAACATGACTGGGTTGCTTAGCAATGATAATTTTGGCAGTCCCGGTTGCCTTCGTTAAGTGAGGACGATGTGAATCATTAAGCAAGAACCTCATGTGACTGCAAACTTCAACTTCCTTCTGGCTTCCCCATTGACTTTGCCAGAAATGTCAGAAATTCTGATCATGTGATGATGGAATGTTGCAATGTTGTAACCATTAGCTATTCACAATCTTGTGACTGCAGGAACACTGCAATGGCTGGAACCGAGGTAAGCTTGAACAATTACTGAATGAGTGGTCGTGCAGTACTATCTGTAGTATTTGTAATATATAGTATAGGGGGCCAACAAAGCTGAAAAAAATTGAGCAGTCATTCAGTTCTTTTGGCATCCTATGAATAAAAAATGTGAAGCAATTGAAGTGAATAATTATAATTATTAATTAACCAGAATTATAATAATTATAGTTGTTCCTAAACTATCTGTACTCTGTGTACTTGAAACAATTTTTAAGAAAAAAGCCCAAAGGAATACATGGATATTTATATAGAAACAAATGTATTGCTTTTCTCACAGAGTAGGGCTAATAATACATACTGTTATTCCGTGAGCAGCTATTATCAGACAGCATGATAAAGGTATTGAGTTTAGTGCATGTGAGGATAACAAAACCATGTTTCAAACAGAAGTCCTTGGTATCTTGTGTTTTTATTTGGCATGCAGTAGCATACATGGAGAGAACAATTCCATTGTTAATAGCCATATTATTAAAATATATTGAATAATTTCAAGCTTTTCAATATAGAGATGAGGACTTAAACTTGATGGAATAAAAATGCTTGAAATAAGATATGGAGCAAAAGAAGCCATGATTGTCAGGAGTTTGGGTTTATTAGGTTTTCTGATGAACAGTCCAGTGCCGCAGACTTTTTTGGCTAAAAATTGTGATTTGTGTGTTCAGATCTCTTGATGGTTAATTCAGCTGAAATTTCTGACAATAAAAATCATATAATCTATGTAAGTGAAAATTACCTTGACACCATATATCACATTTACAATAATTTGTCAAATCTTAGATTCTGGAGTCTACAAAAATTTAAAAAGACTCAAATATGCTTATTAATTACCAAGCAATTTAGAATGCACAGAATTTTAGGTGAGAATTTTATTATTCAGTTCCCAGCATTAATCACATATTACAAATAATCATACAAGGCCCTTCCATTGTTTATCTCTTCTTTATTCTAAAAATTGAAAAATTCCTAGAGTAATTCACCTTAAATTTCTAGGACAAGATATACTAAATAAACTATGTAAGTTCTCTCAGGGGTGTTTCCTTGAGAAGTTAGTATTCATTAAGAAGATGAAAATACATGCCAATATTGTAATCACAGGAAAGGATGGGTATACAAAACAGTCTGAAGAAATAAAATTCATTTTGCAGAGAGAGGCTAAAGATAGGGAAAAGACATAGCCTCAGCATAAATCTATGTATCTGTATTGATCCTAAAAGTAATAACAGCACATAAATAAATTCATATGATGGTGCTTAGTTAATTTATATTGATCAATAAGAATGCCTGTTTATGGTACTTAGTTCTCATTTTCATATTTGTCAGGAGAGTACTTATGTTTAATAAAATATGGATCAGTTTTATATGTACAATATAAAATTTTTATTGGACCTCTTCTCTTTTCAGTGTCATCCATAAAATAAGCACAAAGTCTCATCTAATTAAATGCTCATATTCTTTTGACAGCATGCAGTCCTAAATAAAGAACAACATTGTCACAAGAAGTACATTGAAATAATTTTCAAAAGGTTTTTTTGTAATGGCTCATGATATGATAGAAAGCAACTCCCAAGAATAAAATGTATAAATTTTATAAATATTCATTTCTATAGTGGCTATTAAATATTTAAACTAAAACCAAAATAATGTATAAAGTTGAGCATCGTAAGATATTTTTCTATTATGGAGAACATCCCATGTATACACAATGTGATTTGAATGAAACAATGTCTGTTAAGCAACTTCAAATTTAAAACAGCTAGTCCGAGTTTGGAACTTTATAAATTAGTACCGTAAATACAAATATACTGTTGTCCCTATATTCAATATTATAGTTAACAGGATTTGAATAAGGGTATTACTCATGCTACATCATGCTTTTCCTTTGAAGTGGCAATTTTGAAACAATCAAAAGAAGCTTCAAAGGAAAGTAGAATTGGTTACAGGAATTTTTCTCTAACAATCAAGTACAAGTACTAAACAATCCTACTCTTAGGGGTTGAATGAATGCATTTCAGGGTTACAGCACTAGGGGGCAATATCTCTAACCTTTGATGTACCTGGTTGATCACATTATGAAAGTCTGCAGTCTTTTCCCAAATTCATTTCAAGAAAGTGACTAAATACATATTTCCTGGCTTCAATACCAACAATTTTTCCTACTCCCTTGCCTTTTTTCACTCTTCCTTGTTTACTTTCTTGCTTAATAAACAATGGTGGAAAATTGAAAAGCAGGCACCCTACTTTGTGATTTTCAAAATTGACTTAATAAAGATGTAATCTAACATCGAATTTGTATTTTGTTTTTAGAAATATCCTATTTTAACTTGAAAAATACTTTTCTAAGTCTGCCTTCCTTGTCTTTTGTTCTTTTCTATTGCTTTTCTTTCTAAAAACTGAGAATTTTGGTCTTCAGCAGGATAGGTCTAACATCAAGCATCATGTTGCTTGATCTCTAGCATAATGTAATGCAGATGTTTGACTGCTGTATTTACATAGTTTTTAATGCAAAAGGTTTCTTTAATAAAAACCATAACTACAGTTCAGAGTAACTGTAGGCAATTCTGGAAACAGCAAGCTTGAAAATATTCAGGAAGGTATTCTAAATACTTAAGATCCTTCTTGTGGGAAATCAAGTAGATGTTTTATATATAGTACCACTGCTGCTCTATTTTTAGAGGAGCAGTGGAGGAAATTACAAAGTAATTACTATGTTAAAATAATAAACACTAGGAAGAATGAGATCTGAAAAGGAATTCTAAAATCTTTTTAAAAACAATTGTTTGGGATCAAAGATTTATATTCTTTCTTTCTCCATAACCTGGTGATCTGCATATCAAGGGAGCAAAGCAAAAACTTTGAGAAACTGCTGCCCCCACACTATCTTTGCTCTGTGCTCTGTCTCCAAGATGAGGTCAGAAAGTTGCTGCTCTTGCATGAAGGTCTGGCTCTGCCAATTGGCTTGAGGCCCCAACAGGGGAATATTACACTGGAAATGATTGATGGACCAATAGTAAACCCCACCTCCCCTCCTCTACATTCTGCTACCTCCCTCCCCATGTTTTAGTCATAATTTATATTTTATTGTAAATGATTAATATAAATGTACATGATATAAATAATTTTATATATAATCATATATGATTTTACACACACATACATACATACATATATACATTTATACATATACATTTATACATACATATATATATATATATATATATATATATATATATATATATATATATATATAGCAATAGCACTTAAACTTCTTTATTGCTTCACAGTGCTTTACAGCCCTCTCTAAGAGGTTTAGAGTCAGCATATTGCCCCCAACAAGGATGGAAGGCTGAGTTAACCTTGAGCCAGTGAGAATTGAACTGCCAACCTGCAGCCAGCAGAAGTAGCTTGCAGTAGTGCATTCTAACCACTGCGCCACCATGGCTCATATAATCATTTATATCATATTTATATGATAAGTTACAATTGAACTGAAAAAAATGATGACTGGTTTTCACTGTTGCAGCATCCCCATGGTCACATGGTCAAAATTGAGATGCTTGGCAATTGGTTTGTGGTGGTTGTGATGTCCCATGGTCATATGATCACCTTTTGTGACCTTCTGATGAGCAAAGTCAATGGGGAAGCCAGATTCACTTAACAACCGTGTTCATAATTTAACAACTGCAACAATTGTAGCAAGAAAGGGCAAAACTCACTTAGCAACTTAGAAATGTTGGGCTCAGTTGTGGTCATAAGTCAAGGACTACTATGTCTCCTTTTCCACATAGAGCTCTAATCTACATCGAATAAGTATAAGCATTATTTTGCTATTTTATATATAGGTTATTGCATGATAATTTGCACACTAAATCTCCTTCCTTTGGGATTATTATGTAGATTCACCTTTTTCAGTTAGTTGGCCACTCTGTCATTTTCCAGATTTGCTGATATAGTTTGGTTAGAACTTTTGCCGATTCTTCTTTTGCTGCTTTCCATAATTTTGTAAATATTCCATCAATTCTTGTAACCTTCCAACTTGATAATCACTAGAGTGCTAATCTAACTTCATCTTCTAGTACTAGAGATTCTATAAGTAGGGAATATTTTATAAAGTATCTTGGATGTTGACATCTCTACTGTGGAGAATATCAGTATACCATTTATCTATTTTATTAATGATAACGTTATAATTTGCTTTGATTAAAGATTTTTGCTGCATTTGAAATGGACAAAACTTTTTCATTTTTGTTGAGTATAACTCATATGTGTTGATGAAATAAATTATTATTGGATATTGCTGATCTATTGATCACTGATAATTGAGATTAATTTCTCCCCATATTTCTGGTTCCAGCATCTTTATCAGTATGGCATGTAGTATCATATCCATAGCTTTGCAGTGTAGTTTGAAGTATTTTTATCCATTAATTAAATTTCTAGCCTTTCAAAATAAAAATATTACTGTTACATGGTAACACAGAAGTTAAAGATGACAAGTCTACCAGTTGGACTAATTAAAATAAGCCTATATCAAGAAAGATTATGATTACAGATGATATTGCTAAATTTGAGACCTCCAGAATGTGGAATGTAAAGCAATGCTGCTTGGCTGGATGCATGTTCCAGTAAGAGACACCATTTATTGCAATACCATTTTTCCATTCTGAATGGATTCTTTTGTTAAGAGTTCAGGTTCTGTTCCTCAGTCAGAAAAGCTAGCTTTGTAATTTCCTGCTTCTGATATTATCCAGACGTATTCAAGTCAATAATGATGAGATTCTTATAAGAAAAGACACATTGGCAGATGTTCCTTGTTAGGCAGCAATTTACTGTGGGTTTTTTTCAGTAAGTTACATGTTTCAAGACATAGATTAAATCTTGTGTTAAAAGAATTACATTTGGAAGGCAGAGGCTTTTTTTCATATTTCATAAACCAAATAGTAACTTCCATGCTTCTCTTTTGTGATATGTTTTTTCCTTTAGTGCTCCAGCAGTTTCAATCAAATTCTATAAATCTGCACAAAACCTATTTAAACTTTAAGACTTATTTCTGAGTTAAGGATGGGGTTGTGCTGTCAATATTTGCACAATACAACCCGAATTGTGGTCATCTTTATTTACTTCTTGTGTCTTTCACAGTATTCAGTTGCTGTTGCTGTTGCTGCTCAGTTTCCTGTTATAAAATGTTGCATGTTTTCATTCAGTGCTCTTAACTTCCACAGTCAATTAAATATGCACTGTTTGTCTTTCAACTACCATATACAAGCCATTTGTTTACCCAGTTCAACCTCTACAGAATTTTAAGAGATTGTTGACGTGGATATGTTAGAAGAATTTATAATTAGATTCTGAGCTTGGTTGTCCAATGAAGGACTGAGGAGAATTGCTTGAAGTTGAGGTAGAGTTTATTCAAAAAAGCCAGACAGTGAAACAGATAGCAAGCAAATTGAAGATGGCCATAAATTAAAGACAAAGGCAGAAATATTTATAGGAGGGTTGGTTCCTTGTTTGTGAATTCTGCCTGCCAGTGTGTTTTGTCCTGGGGAATACATGGGCTCCAGAGGGAAGGAAATTCAATTTTCTTATCCCATTGGATACAATCCTTGGCTCTTGTGTGTCTAGGTGTTGGAGGACCTGCATCGTGTGGATAAAGGATTTCCATATCTTGAGGGGATTTCTTTAGTTATGATTGCTTTGATATTTGTTGATTTCCTAATAGGAAATGTACTTAGTTGGTTTCAGTCAATGTGTTAATACAGTTGGAAAGAGCTTAAACAGTCTTTGGTTATATTATTTGTGGGTTCACTGACAGGTTGAGCAGATCCAAATTTTGTGAGTGGATGTTGAGGGTGAGGTGAGTGACATGAGAGTTATGTGGGCATGTTCTACCTACAGATGCTTCTGTATTTTCCTAGCATACACCTTTGCATGAAAAATTTCAGTACTGCTCCTGTAATCAGCTGTTGAGTACTTATATGTACATCTCCAGATAGTTAGAATTCTATTAAATATATTCTGTTTTTAAAAACCTTTCATTTTACCTTGGTCATTAACTTTGCAGCAATTTTACCAAAACACCAAAATTTGATTTGTTGTTGAACAATAACAAAATACCCATGTACCTAATGATATGAAATTTGGAAAGATTTATCACTTATGCCTAGAAAATAATTCCAATTCTGCTAAGAAGTAAAATACTGCTAGTTTTCAAAGGAAGAAAAACATTTTGCCTTTAATGCATCACCTTGCAAACTTAAATTTCAGATTGTTTTTAATTGAAAGCAAGGTAGAAAATGAAGAAATACAGTACGACACATAGGGGGAAAAGCAATTGTAATTTGGTGTGTCTCAACTATCATGGGAGAATGTAGAGACTTGCAGTTCCCAATTGAATTGCCAGCCTAAGCCTCATTTAATTCATAAGGTAATCATAGTGGAAAGCATCCAGCTTGGCCCAGAAATAAAGACTAGGTCCTTTAGAAAGTACTGGAGGAGGAGTCAATTTAATGCCAAGAAGAAGGTGCCCGCATCAAAGTGCACTTCCTATGTCACACAAGCTTCACCAGCAATGTAGCCACTTCTTCAATTTGCCCCAAACAGCAGTACATGGTTTGGCTAGGTCACTCGAGTGCACCTTTGTTTCTGCTGCTAAGCATGAATGGCATTCTGCCTTTCTTTCTATTATCAGGCATCCTTTGCCAGGGTTTGCTAAAATATCATATCACTGCTGCTTTCTTCTATACCTCTGCCTTCCTTTCCCACCATTCCTTTTGCTCTCCAGCAAACAGCTGGGGAGCACAAGAGAGCCATGAACTGTGCTGGCCTTACTCATCTGCTTGGATCTTACTTCACCTCCAACTGGAGTAAGCAGGATGAATGGCAGACAAAGGGGGGTGTCTCTTCCATGCAGCTTTCCCTGCCCCCATTGCTGTTCCTCACTAATAGCAAAAAAGGCATTTTCAACAAGTTATTCAGAAAATAGATGACAGAGTTGGCAGAGGAGTCAACAGGCATCAGTATAAATAAGGTACCTTAATTACACTAAGATAAGCAGTGCATAAATAATTCTTTCTTCAACTTTGCACTTTCTTTACTTACAGTATTTTTGTTTATAGACTTGACTCCATACAAACTCATTTCCCATGCCCTTGCACATAGCCTTTGGATTAAGTTATATATTCTGTTAGTACACTACTTGTAGTCATTTTTTCCTTGCTCAATCATGTCAGATTCTCAGAAATTGCCTCAAGTTCCTGCAGTTGTCTTTGAAACTTTTTTTAGAAGCGTTTGCCATTGCCTCTTTCCTAGGGCTAAGAGAAAGTGACTGGCCCATGAGGGCTTTATGCTTAATAACTTATAGTCTTCAGGTTTCTAAATTGATACCTTAACTACTGTACTACACCAAACTGATTTTCACTTGTAGTCATAATGGAGTGTTTATGAAAGTCAGTATCTATCTATCTATCTATCTGTCTATCTCTCTATCTATCTGCAATAGTAACAATACCTAGAGTGTTTCTATCCTTGGAGGTTACTCCATACATTGCAGCCTCTTTGTAATTGTTTCAGTGGGGTGTCTATCATTGATAGTTGTACAATTATTTAAACTGGATTGAATTTAGCAATGGCATTTGCTGTCCCTCCAAAAATGAATATTAATAATAATTTTAAAATGCTGTATACAGTATGTTACATTTGATTATGAAGCAATTTGCTTTGATAACTCAAAAACCCTATCCCATTTGTAAGTCATAAAACCCAACATAGGATCTCACGAAGCTCACTTTAGCAAGACAGATTGTAACATTTTTTTTTATTAAATATGTAAAAAGATAAACGCAAATCAAATTATTCACATATTCAGAGACAAAAAAAGTATATTCTGTCATGCGACAATTGGTGGGTAATGCAAAATGACTGGTACATCTGAATAAGACCTTTTTGTATCTATTATGTCATTATCTATTTATAATTAACAATACATGTTTACATTCCTTTCAGTTTACATTTAATATATAACCAAAGCTTTATGGTGTGCTATTCAGTAAAAGTAATTGCAAATGCATATTAAAACTGTAACGGAATAACAGGATTACTCACCACAGGGGAGGGGGGGTCCTCTTTCCTTCCAAGAGTCTCTGTCTCCCCTCAGCACAACTGAGCAGATCAGGTTTTATATTAAACTATTACCCTGCTGCCTCCTAAGCCAACCACTTCCCATCTCCAAATGGGGGGGAAATGCTCCATAGACTAGTCATACAAAGGGGACCATAGAAAACCAGATATATTACTCTCCTCCCATGGACACAAAATATTCCTATGTGACAGGATGGTGAGCAGAGAGGCTTTGGATGAGAGCAGTTTAGAAACAAACCTCGAAAAGCCCAAAAAGCGCTTCAAAAGGAAGTATTTTAAAAGTTTTCCTAGAAGGAAAAAGAAACAGAGACATGACTGCATTGATGGAGATAGGAGTGTTAAAAAATAATGACTTCCTCTGGTTTGTTTGTTTGTTTAGCACAAGAAACATTTTGGAAGTGGCATAACGATAATAAATATTATGGATTTTTTTTGTTGGATTATGACAGCATACAGCTTTTGAAAAATAATGCTATTTATGAGTTTGATTATGCCTGCCAAGAGAAATCAAATCCTTTTCCTTAAAAATATTAAAAAGATTTTTTTTTTAGGAAAGGTGAAAGTATTACTTTATTTGTGATGAGTTGGCATAGTATAGCTTTGTAAATTCTTCTAAACTGAAGAGATGGAATTAAACTTCAGTTGAGCTACAGGATTAAAGAGAGATTGTAATACATGCTGCCTGAGCTGTAATTAAGTATTCTGAAGCAAGAAAATTTCAGAGAAAAAGAAACTTTGAAAGATGCAACACATAATTTACAGTAATAATAGAACTAGCATTTATGACCAGATCTAGAATAGACTGAGACCTTCAATGATGATAACCTGTACATTGAATTCTATTTGTTTTTTGCTAGAATACTTATAACCAATCCAATTTAAAACCGAGCAAATCATAAAACAGTAAATACAATGGAAAAATACTATAATTAGACTGTGAAAATGTGCAATTTAAATAAGGAATGTTTTAATATGATTTATTTCTACTATAAAAATGTCACAATCTAAGTGCAAATTTAACTAGAAGTTAATAGAATGCATGGCAATGAATATTTCTGTAATCCAGCAATTTGTTTTTCCATGCTACCCAAATCCATTCATCCGGACTATAGCTTTTCTTTCTGGATAAGATATCCCCACTAATACAACCTGGAAACTAGCATTGCATCTGTGTGTACTTGAATTACTCACTGACTTTTAGATTCCAAAAAGATTTATAAAGATCTTTAGAGGATAAACTGTGTAACTGTGCTAGTAAATATTCTGACATGGCCAACCACTACTTTCTCCTCTTGCACAGAAGAAAAAGTAAAAGTTTGTTTTCATAATCAGTGTAGCCAGCAGTGGGAATTGGAATATAGGTGATATCTTCAGACATATATACTGTAAAGATCGGTATAAATGCTTAAATTGACAAACACTGAATATAGAATTGAAACAGGAATAACTTTTCTAGAAGAGGAAGTGTCAAAAAAAAGATTAGGCAGGCATGTATGCATCTTCCAATACTATAAGATACACTTTATAGCTTCCTAGCATGCTTTGGATTATGACATCAGAAACATTACAGCTCTAGCATGTGTGCTTTTGTTCTAATTGGGGAAAATTATTTGAAATTACTTGAATTTGTCTATTTCAATTATTTCCCACTTTTGCCTTTTGTCCAAAGTAATGTCCAAGTGCACCGAATTATCATGAAATGTGTGAAACCTAACTGAATAGTACTTTTTGTTTTAAGAGATGCCCATATAAATAGTTTTGAACAAATTACAAATGTTATTCATACTTAAGACAGAAGGAAAAATAAATATATATATATATTATATTTATATATATATTTTTAAAAGCTGAACAAATTTCAAGCAGCCAGATAGTGATGTTGCAGTGGTAGAAACTGGGAACAAAGCTTGCAGACCTCCTTAGGTGCAAATGCTGATAGAAGACTTCTGCAAAACACATCTTGGCAAAGTTGGCTGACACTCACTATGGTACATTTATGTTAATGGCAGACAGAGAGTGATTGGTTTCAAGTCTGAGGCCACACACATTCCATTCTTCCAAAGAAAGTTCCCAAAGAAAATCAGAAACAGCCAATGTGCCAGCTGGTCAGTATTCTTCCTGCTGCTGGGGCTGTTCATGAACCTGTTCTTCACCTTCATGTTCTTCTGTGTGGCTCTCCTATATAAGGTAGAAAAGAAGAAAAACAAACAAACACACTTGATCAAATACTAAAAGCAAAATTCTGTCTGCTTAGCTTTCTAAAAAAATGTGAGTTCAACATTTCTTAATCTTTACCACATAGATAGTTAAAATCATTAGGTGTCTTATACATATTCCCTAATTACTCACATTTTTATTTTAATTTAAAGCTAGGATTATGTGTGAAGGAGAGAAGAGAGTAAGAGAGCTTGAAACCTGTGTACAGGGAAACTGATTTCAAATATGAATATGATTCACTGGGGATCATGGAATGGCAAGCTTTTCTCTATCTGACTTTTGGATCTAACCGGTATCAACTCCTCCATAATATTCATAATTCTTTTATGGATTATAATTTCTGCAAAAAAATCCTGTGCCTTAGTTAAAACCATTTTGTGGAATAACTATCATAGAGAGGCAACATTGGAAGACCTTGAATATGAATGTTATCCAGTTCTATTAAAACTACATTATTTATGCTATTGTGTAGAGGAAAAAATAGATGATGAAGACTTACATGTTCTTCTGAAGCATACAGAACTTCCATTAACCGTTGAACAAGATCATTGTTTTCTTCTCCGTGTTCTTGACATAGAAGCTCAATCTCCCTTAATTTCCCAAAATAGAAATCTCTCTCCTTTTCCACACCTTCAAGTGCAAGTTTTAATGAATGTACCTGTGAAAATAAAACATTTAGGTAACTGTATATTTATATAGCAAATCATACAAACTGCACAATTGCTAGGGAAACAGAATGTTCACATGCATTCAATACAAGTAGAAACAAATTTGTACTATATACTGAAGAATTCAATTCATTTTTTTGTTCTAACTTTGATGTTTCTTCATAATACATTCACAAGTATTCTCTAACATTTGGACAAGCTTTAAAATGGTGGTCTTGTGCTATTCAGGTAGTCCTCAATTTACAATCATTTGTTTAATGACTGTTCAAAGTTACAAAAGTGCTGAAAAAAATTATGTATGATCAGTCCTCTAACTTACAATTGCTGCAGCGTCCTCATAGTCATGTGATCAAAATCTGGATGCTTGGAAATCAGCAACATATTTACAATGGTTGCAGAATTCCGGGGTCAGCTGATTGCAATCTGCAACCTTCTCAGAGCACTTATGACAAGCAAAGTCAAAGCCAGAGCTGTTTAATGACCATATGGTTCACTTAACAACCACAGCAAAAGGTCATAAAATTAGCCATAACTCACTTAATGATCACATTGCTTAGCAATGGAAAGTTCCAGTCCCAACTGTGGTCACAAGTCAAGGATTTTATCTGTGCTCACTAGCAAAAAGGTTATTCTAGTCTAACCTTAAACTAGCAGAACACCCCACCAAATCTGACAGGCAAGCTGCCAGTATATAAAAAGAGAACAAACCCCACTCTCTTCTAATACTGTTACCTAGTTTGGTAATGAAACACCTGCAAGAAAACAACCAAGCTCAAAGAGCACCAAGGACCCTATAAGGGAAAGAACTAATCCCTAGGGCACTCCTTATTGGGTGTTTGGGAACCCAATCTCCCTCCCTTACACACATGCATAATCACTCACAAACTCAACTATTCTACTTTCTAAGTAGAACAATCATAGAACGGGGCTTCTTAATTGTAGTTGTAATAGCTGTTTCAGAAGGATACTGCAATACTAAAGTCTCTTGAAAGTTCTAACAGAAGGCTGGGTTTCCACCATTCATGCCTCACTACTAGTTGCCTGTGACAATGACCAGTGTGGTTTCCATTGTACCATAGCTTGAATCCTGACTGTCAAGATTTTCCAGAGCACTGCGGCTCCACTCCATCTGTGGGGTTGATCCTCATTTCTGACAGCAACTGAGAGAACTTAAAATCGATTAGCTCCCCACTCCGTGCTCTAGCCACGCCTCCCTTTAATCCCCAGTCTTTCTCTCAGTTGCTGACAGACTGAGGTGGAAAAATTTTTGCTCCGTGCTCTAGATCATTGGTGGCGTTAGGTTTTCTTATTTTCTGTTGAGTAGAATTTTTTTCTTTCGGTGGAGCTTGGGGCTTCATTGAATTTTGTTTTGTGTCTTTTTTTCCTTGTGGTTATTTTCCTTTTTCTTTTTTTGCCTGCCTGCTGGTACTGCCTGCGGTGTGCCTGGGTGCCTGGTCACGCGGAGCCTCGGCGCGGTTAGCGCCTCCAGCCGCCGGATTCCGACCCTTTGGGGCGGATCCGGCTTCTTGATATCGCAGGGAAGGTTGGCGGCTGCCACCTTCCCTTTGCAATCGCTCCCTCGCTTGTTGCATCTGCGAGGGGAGCGGAGGCAGGCACGGCGGCCGTCCCGTCAGGGCTCTGCGGGCGGCGCCGTTTCCCTGGGCAGCTACTTAGCCGAGGCGAGTCCCAGGTGATAGGGGGTTGCAGCGGCGACTGTCCCGGCAGGGCTCTGCGGGCAGCGCCGTTCCCCCCCCCCCCTTCTGCTGAATTCAGGCGCTGGGACTGCGAAGCGAGCGGAGGCGAGGAGAACCGCCCGCTCGAGAGTGGCTCTGTGCGGCTGCTGGGCCCACATCCTGATTGCAACGGCTGCACGTGGGAGGCTCAGTAAGCGGCGGGCGCCATTTTGTTAGAACGTGGCCGCCCGCCCTTTTTTTATTTTCGATCAGTTAACCCCGCGGCAGCGTGACCAGGAGGGTTGGCTTTGTGCGCCCTCTTCTGGCTGGAAAGGGAGTGGGAGGATTTACCTTCCTCCTTCCTTTATTCCCTTGTGCCAGCTTGGTGCCCAGCTACAGGCTCCAAAGGGGGGGGGGAGTTGCCATCTAGCGTGGGGGCGCGCGTTGCCCTACCTCACCCCCCAGCCTTTCCCCTGTGCCGTGGACTGGGCTTAACGGCTGGGGACTTTTGGGCGTGAAACTGTTCCCCTACTTCCTGGGGTCGTTTCTGGGCAGTGCCTATTTCAGGCTTTTGCTGCAATTGAGGGGGGGGTGCCTTTACGGCCCCAACCTCTACAACCTGGTTCTTGTGTGGTTGTGCCAGGGTACATTGGTTACCCGACTGCAGACATAGCTGATTTGCATATTTGATAATTTTGCATGTATTAATAAATTTGCATATATTACTAAATTTGCATAAATTTGCATATATTAATAAATTTGCGTATATTGCTAAATTTGCATAAAATTTGCATATATTAATAAATTTGCATAAAATTTGCATATATTAATAAATTAAAAAAAATTTCCACACAAGTGTCGCTACTGTGGACTGTGTGAGAATGGCAGATTCATCTTGTTCCTCGGATTTGGAACGGGAGATCAGCCCAGTGCGGCCCCCCAAACTCGCCAAGAAACATTCTGGCAAGAGGAGCCGTAAGTCCCACCATTCTAAGGCGTCTTCTTCAGTGGAGAAGGACGCACTGCGGAGGCACAAGGCTTTGGAAAAGCAGTGGGAGAAGGCCAAATCGGCTTCTACCACGCAGGCTGCACCAGGGGAGGGTGCATCTCTAGGTGGGCATGCCGGCCCGGCACTGGTCCTTTCGGGGACAGTCCCGTCTGCCCCTCTATTACTTTCCAGGGGCATCTCTCAGTCCCTACCAGATGTCTCCCGAGCGGGATTGGACGCTGGCCATTCCCTGCGTCGACAACCTCCTTCTGCTACATTCACACCCACAGCTGCGGGACTGAGAGCAGTGGCACAGCCGGCAGTGGGACCACAATTTGACCTTCAGACGGTGCTGTCTACTGCCTTGGCTTCTATCATGGCAGCAAGCGCGCAATCAGCGGCTCAGGCTCCCGTTCCGGGACCTGCCACGACGGCTCCGGTGGCTCCTGTTGTTCGCAGATCCCGTGAGCCAGTGCAACCCGAGACAGAATCCTCAGAGGAGTCGGATCCTGAGGAGGATTATCCTGAGGATGAGTTTTCGGAGGACGAGGGTCTGCTACCGGATTCGCCTGCATTTACGGGCCTGTTCCGTCCGTCCCTATTTAAATCTTTGCTGCACAAGGCGCGCCTGACTACCAACCTAGGTTCGGTTGGGGCTCAGCCTCCGCCGTCACAATCTGAGGTTGGACCTCATGATGCATTGTTCAAGCAGGCCAGGGCTGAGAAGGAGTTTGTGCCGTGCCCTCAACTGTTTACTGACGTTCTGCAGGCACCGTGGGGACAACCAGGCTCCTCGACTGCGCCCACGAATTTGGACAAAAAGTTGTTTTGCTCAGCTCCCGAGTTGGACGCCTTGCTGGAGTTGCCGACGGTGGATGCCCCAGTGGCGGGGCTGACTTCGCAGTCGTTGGTCTCGGGAGATCCCCTGGAGGGCTTGAAGTCGGAGGAGAGGCGCACTGAGATGGCCTTCCGTAAGGCGCATCAGGCGGTGGCTTGGGCTGTCCGCTCGGCTACGGCGACATCCTTCTTCAACAGGGCCTCTCTTATCTGGCTGAGACAGCTGCAGGAACGCCTTCCTCCGGAGGAGAGACGTCTGCACCATGATGTTAATAAAATTATCGCAGCCACGGAGTATTCGGCGGATGCTTCGCTGAGTTCGGTCAAATTTGCTTCCAGAGCGCTTGCGGCTTCAGTGACGTCTCGCCGCTTGTTTTGGTTGAGGCCCTGGAAGGCGGATGTTAAGACAAAGTGGAAGCTGGCAGCGGCTCCGTACAAGGCTCCGGCGCTTTTTGGGGCTGCTCTGGATCCGGTCCTTGTGGAGGACAAGGATAAGCGGAAGGTGATGCCGTCGTCCTCCCGCAAGCGGGATAGGCGTTTTACGCCCTATTCCTTTCGCCAGCCCTTTCGTCAGTATTCCGGGACCGGCGGGTCCCCCGGTTACCGTCAGTCGTTCCAACCAGCTGACCGCTTTTCCGGGAGGCGTGGTTTCCGTGAGAGAGGTGGGAGACAGACTTCCTCGACTCGTCCGTTCAGAGGAACCGGCTCCAAACCTTTCCGTCGGGGCAAATGACTCACCGCCAGCGGGTCCGGTCGGCGGTCGTCTTCGGTTCTTCCGCGATCAGTGGGAGTCGTCGACTCAGGACCTGTGGGTGCGGCGCACCGTGACGGAAGGGTTGTCGATCGAATTCGTGGATCGTCCTCCTGGGCGCTTCATCAGGTGCCCCGTTCCGTTGACGAGGGAACGTCGCAAGTTGATGCTGGCGGAGATCTCTCACCTGTTGGAGATAGAGGCAATAGAACCGGTGCCTCGGGATCAGTGGGGGACCGGGTTTTATTCAGTTCTATTTTTAGTTCCCAAGAGCTCCGGCGGAGTCCGGGGAATCCTCAACTTGAAACAGTTGAACCTGGCGGTGCGTTATCGCCGTTTCAAGATGCACTCTCTGCGTTCTATTCTTGCTTCGGTGCGACAGGGCGATTATCTTCAGTCGGTGGATCTTCGGGAGGCGTATCTCCATGTTCCCGTCCACCCTTCACATCGGCGGTTTCTGCGCTTCGAGTTTGCGGGCAAGCATTACCAATATTGTGCAATGCCGTTCGGACTTTCCTCCGCTCCCCGGACATTCACCAAGTTGGTTGCGGTGGTGTCGGCTTCGCTCAGTTCGGTTCCGGTGCGGACTCTGTGTTACCTAGACGATGTGCTGGTTCTGTCGTCGTCTCCGGTCAAGGCTGTTCAGGACATGGACATGGTCCTGCGAACGTTCCGGGCGCACGGGTTCACGATAAACGTGGAGAAGAGTCATTTCGTTCCGTCCACGTCGATTCTGCATCTGGGCACCATAATAGACTCTGCGAGGGGGCAGGTGTTTTTGTCTCCGGACAGGGTGAAGGACATCTCGATGTCGCTGGACCAGGTGCTCTCCCGGAGGTCGGTGTCGTTGTTGACCCTGTCGAGGCTGTTGGGGAAGTTTGTCTCCTGTTACCAGATCGTCCCTTGGGCGCGTCGGCATTCGCGTCCGCTGCAGTGGCTTCTCCTCCCATTTCAACGGACGGGGCGGGCCAGCTCGTTGAGGAGGGTTCCTGTTCCCCCTCAGGTCAGTCTATCGCTGCGTTGGTGGAGATCGATGGCCATTCGGAGAGGTTGTCACTTTCTGGGCCTGGACCGGGTGGTCTTGACCACAGATGCCAGTCTTCAGGGCTGGGGTGCCCACTTGTCCAATCAGGTGGCACAGGGTCTTTGGACCCCGGCCGAGAGTACCTTGAGCATCAACCTTCTGGAGCTGCGGGCGATCAGGCTGGCCCTTTGTCACTTCAGACCGGAGGTTCGGGGGCGACACGTTTTGGTCCTCACGGACAACACGTCGGCCAAGGCGCACGTGAACCGGGAAGGCGGTACCCGGTCCCGGAGTCTGATGTTCGAGTCGGAGAGGCTGTTCAGCTGGGCGGAGCGGAACCTGTTGTCGATTCGGGCGGACCACATTTCCGGGGCAGCAAACGTCCAGGCGGATTGGCTGAGCAGGGAGGTGATCGACCCGGCAGAGTGGCAACTACATCCTCGGCTGTTTCAGGAACTGGCCCTTCGTTTCGGGAGACCGGTGGTAGATCTATTTGCCACTCATACCAACGCCCAGCTTCCTCGGTTCATCTCCCGTTACCACTCGCCATTGGCAGAAGACACGGACGCTCTGCGTTGCCGCTGGCCTGCGGAGCTGCTGTATGCCTTCCCTCCGGTCACGTTGATCCAGCAGGTCGTCCGGAAGATCATAGCGGAGCGGGCGAGGGTGTTGCTGGTGGCCCCTTTCTGGCCTCGCCGACCTTGGTTTCCGGACCTAGTGGAGCTGTCGGTGTCCGAGCCGTGGGTGATTCCTCCCCACAAGATTGTCCTGCGCCAAGGGGCCATCTCTCACCCCGAGCCGCAGTGGCTCCAGTTGGCCGTCTGGGATTTGAGCGGCTCCTCTTGAGGAAGGGTAGGCTTCCGGATCCGGTCATCGGCATTATCCAAGCGGCTCGTCGACCCTCCACAACGCGGATTTACGATGCGTCTTGGCGGGCGTTTTGCCGTTGGGCTGCTGGGAGTCACGTGGATCCCACGTCGGCGTCGGTGCAGGATGTGCTCGGGTTCCTTCAGGCGGGTTTCGAGCGGGGTCTCGCCCCGGCTACGCTGCGTCGTCAAGTGGCGGCTCTGTCGACTGTGATTTCTGCACCTCCTTATCAGTCGTTGGCGCATCACCCCTGGATCCGGGGGTTTCTTCATGGCGCTCGGAATTTACGTCCGGTGGTGGTCCACCGGTATCCCACTTGGGATTTACAGTTAGTTTTGGAGGCGCTTACGGTTGCCCCCTTTGAACCGTTGGGGTCAGTTTCGCTTAAGTTCCTATCTTTTAAGGTGGCCTTTCTCCTGGCGGTCACGTCGGCGCGGAGGATTTCGGAGCTCGCCGCGTTGTCGGTCAGAGAGGACCTGTGCATCTTTCGTCCTAATACTGTTGTGCTTCGGCTGGATCCGGCTTTTACACCCAAGGTGAACTCGTGGTTTCATCGGGCGCAGGAGATCGTTTTGCCGGATTTTTGTCCTTCTCCTCGGCATCAACGCGAGATTCTGTGGCATACGCTGGACGTTCGTAGGGCCTTGCGTCGGTATATTCGCCGGACGGCTGCTTTTCGGAAGTCGGAGGCCCTGCTTGTGTCGTTTCACCCGGCCTCCATGGGTCAGAAGGTTTCGTCGGCCACGGTGGGTCGGTGGATTAAGGCGTGTATAGCGTCCGCTTACGAGAGTCGGGCGAGAGTTCCTCCTTCTCGGATTTTGCCTCATTCGACGCGGAGTGCAGCTACTTCGGCGGCTTGGTCGACACAGGCGTCGGTGCTGGACATTTGTCGGGCTGCCACGTGGACCTCGTTGTCGCCGTTTATACGGCACTATCGGATTGACTCTTACGCTTCGGCTGATGCTTCGTTTGGTAGGAGGGTCTTGCAGAGTGTTGTTGCGGGGTCTTCACGGGGGAGCAGTCCGCCTCCCGGCCCTGTGGTTTGAGCTTGGGTATGTCCCACAGATGGAGTGGAGCCGCAGTGCTCTGGAAAATGGACGTTGTCTTACCTGAACGTCCTTTTTCGGGGCACTGCGGCTCCACTCCATACCCTCCCTGTTTGTTTGGCTATTGGCGTCCTGCCTTTGATAGTTGTTTGTGGTATTTTTTTGGTTGAATAAAGTTTGTTGTTCCTTTGGTGCTGACTCTTCGTTCAAGACTGGGGATTAAAGGGAGGCGTGGCTAGAGCACGGAGTGGGGAGCTAATCGATTTTAAGTTCTCTCAGTTGCTGTCAGAAATGAGGATCAACCCCACAGATGGAGTGGAGCCGCAGTGCCCCGAAAAAGGACGTTCAGGTAAGACAACGTCCATTCTAGAAAATCTGTTTCTTCCAGAGCCCTATTCACCTCACCAGAGAGCAGTTTTCACCTCATCACTTTCTTCACAACCTTTCCCTCCAAATAGATCTTCAGGATCTATTAAGCTAACCTAAACTTGATTTTCTTGCCCCCAGGCATATAAAAAGAAGCAGGAAAAACTAGATTCTTACCTATAAAATATAAAGGCACCTTCTTACTGTAGCTTCTGTACTAGCTATTTTTCCCATAGACCAGGGGTGTCAAACTTAAGGCCCACGGGCCAGGTCTGGCCTACAGGGTATTTAGATCTGGCCTGTGGGGCCACCCTGGAAACAGCAAAGGATCAGCCTGTGGTGCCTCTGCCAGCAAAAACAGTGCTGGGGAGGGCTGCATGTGGCCCTCCTGAGTTCCGTTTTTGCTGGCCCAGGGTTGCAGGAAGCCATTGCAGCTAAAAACAGAGCTCGCGAGCGCTACATGGGGCCCACCTGAGCTCCGTTTTCACTGGCAGAGGGTTGCAGGAAGCCGTTGCAGCTGAAAACGGAGCTTGGGAGCCCATTTTCACTAGCAAAGCGCTCGGGCCACCACAGGCACCAATGCAAGTGATGAGCTTGCCACACCCCCTGGCCACACCTGAAGCCAAACACAACCCTGATGTGGCCCTCAATGAAATCAAGTTTGACATCTTTGCCATAGACCTTCTATTCAGAAAGCCAGTAGTATAGGGTTTTCTTAGGGAAAGGGGGTCAAATGACTATATTTTGGGTTGTTCAACAAGGCCACTCAAATATGTAGACTCTTAGAGGACATTGATTTATGTTACATAATTACTATAATGAGATATCACTTGGCTAAATGTTTACAAAGCATTTTTCCTGTTATCATCCCAGGTTCCTTCACTGGCATAATAACTAAGGTAATTGGTTAAAGATGTAATGATCTTCCAAGTATAGGTCAGCAATAACCAGTGCTTAATTGTTGAAAACTGCTATGGTTATCTGTTTAGAATCATACTAGATTTTACTGCTTTGCTCATTTGCACAGTTATTTCCCATTTTGGTAGCCTAAGCCTATTACCTGTTCGCTGAGCTGTATGACTTGTGTCTCCAAATCTTTATCAGACTTTGACACTGAACTGCTTGGTGGTGTTTTTTTTGCTGATGATGGACGAGATGATGTGGAGCCAGGTTTTGATGCAGGACTGGATTTGGCAGCACCTGAAAAAATATATTAAAAGTTTTTAAAATATTAGTTAGAACCAAGACTCTTGTCACTTAAGAAACCAACTGTGATGAATTTGGAGAATGAGTATGTAAAGCATTGTATGATTAAGTGGGCAAAGAACTTTAGATATAAAGTAATGCTTGAACAATGGGAGAATATGACAGAAGGTCTAAAATCCACATTAAATCATAATTTAAAAGAATTTTTTTATAAGATTATGTCTATTTGGTATCTAACAGCCGGCAAGTTGTCAAGAAAGTATAAAGGTATCGCAAATGAATGTGGGAAATGTAAATGTAAAGAAGGAATTTTTTATCATTTATAGCTGACATGTGACAAAGCAAATAAATATTGGAGAAAGGATTCACATCTTAATACAGAAGATTCTTAAAGTGAATATAAAGATAAAGCCAGAGACTTTTCTTTTAGGCCTAATGGGCAAAGAACTTGAAAAAATAATGGAACTTTAATGTTATATCTGTCAGGTTCTGATGTCATCTCAAATAAATTTCACTCCCAAGCAATTAGTCTTTGCTGAAATATTTCATTTATTGAGAACGACAGATCTGGTCCCAACTTCATCGTAGCCAATACTAACCCTCTGACCCCAAAACCTTCCCCTTCCGTTCCCCCAAAGCTCATCTTCTTATTGGCCATCTTCCAGCTCAATCTTCTTAGCTCCTGCCTCCAAACCCAGGAATTCCCCCCTCCCATCCCATCTCCAAGCGACCCTATCTACAGAGAAAAATAAGTAGGTAAAAGTTCAAGCCTCATCTCCTCCTCTTTATAGCAGCCTTAAAGGGCTGACAATATCTATTAACATGCGCATAATTACTTTATGCACTGCCCTAGCAGGCAGATCTTACAAAGATCCCTAATATGAAACTATCCCTACCCCTGAAAAGGTGCAGAGTAAAACTGGCAAAGCACATGGCAAGGACTTGGTCCAGAGAGTCATGCCAAGCCCTGGATGCTAAGTAGTGAGCCGCCAGCCAGCCCTGGTTGCTCCAGGTCAAAATCCCCAGCCTGCATCTACCTTGCTTTTGATTGCTTCCCTGGAGGTACCAGAACTAGCAGCTGTTTTGCAAGATCTTAGCTGGCAGCCGCAAAAAAAGAAAGAGTAAGCTGCATTTGGTGCACAGAATCCTAGTAGGGAAATTGGGAATACACATGGGAAGGTGTGATGAGCTGAGACTGCTGAAGCCAGGAGCCTGGGGGTCAGGATGGCACAGGGGAGGGAGCCCAGCAGAAGGCAAAAGATAGCAAAGATCAGCAAAGTCAGCAGAGGTAGCCAGAAGAATGAAGGCTGGCTAAAGAGCAGAGATGGGTTGAAGATAGGCAAAAGATAGGCAACCGGGGAGAGTTGAAGTGGAGGCAAGCACAGCAGGGTAGGAGAAATCTGAGATCCTCACCTAACAATGGCATGATCCTGGCCTAACAATCACAACTGGTATTAGTGAAACTGCTGTCTCTAAGGGGTGCAGTTCATCTAATAACTACTTCGCTTAGACATTGAAATTGCAGTCCCAATTAAGGTCCTTGAGGTTATTTGATGAGGATTACCAGTATTATTTTCCAGCATGTAACTTTTGCTTATCTCTTCTCCCACAGAACTAGAAGAATCTCTTTTCTTGTTCTGAAGTTACTGAAATGTGGGTATCATTTGTTCAGAGAATTAAAAAAAAGTTCAGAAAAAAATTGGAATCTAGTAGAGACATCAGAAATTGTGTACTTACAGTAGATCCAGGACAGTTTATCAATTATATAATAATTTCTAAAGATGTGTGCAAGAGTACTCAAATTGGAAATGCTTCAGTTGCAAAATGCTGTATTCAAGCTTGATTGAAACAGTCCATGTTTTGCTCAAAACAGGACATTCAAACTCAAGACAAGGCATTTTGAATTTGAAACAGCTGAAATTAGAAATGTGTTCCATATGCCTAGTGGCTTCCTTATTATCTGATTCAACATTATTTAGAATGGCCTTTTCTCCATCTTGTGCCTTCAAAATGCAATAATTTTCAATCGTCGGCTATCATAATCAGCTGATAATAAAGGGATGTGGATAACAATAAAATGTATTAAATTAAATGCCATCTAAGAATAAAAATCCTTGTAGGGATTTCATTACATATAAAGACATTCTATTAAAAAACAATATTGTCAAATGTCAAGACCCCCACTTGACACACCCACAACTGAAGCCCCTATAAACAGAAGAACACTGACATCTCCTAAACTCCACTGAAGATATTACCTAGCCTGGTAACAAAGTTCGACAACCAACCCACAATCTCAGAGAATGAACCTTCACCCTCAAAAAACAATATATCTGCTGACAAATGCAGTTCGCAGAACTACATTGTTTTAAACAGGTTCTATTATTTTTCTGTAGCTTTTTCTGTTATACAAATAATGCAAATAACTATCAAACCAAAAACCACTAAAGAAAATCTGCATGGTAAATAGTATATGTATATGCATGCACTTTTTTGTCTACTGGGCCAGCACTTAGGGTTTGGAAACATTCCAGTTACTATAAACCTAGATTACACCAGCAGGTTCTAGTAAGAAGCAATCTATAAAGTAAAGAGGAGATGCCATGCATCCCATTTCTTTAATATGCCCATTAGTAACAGCAGTGGTTAAGAATGTGCTCTTCTTTTAAGGATGCAGGATTTCAGGAGATTTATAACCAAAGATTTAATACGTTAATGAAACCAACCCCCAGCCTGCAAAAGGCCAAAAATATTTACAACAGATTATTAGATCTAGATATGATCTTATATATTGCTCTTGTGTGAAATATACATGCAAATAATTCAGTAGAAATTATAACATAAAATACCATAACAGCCCTATTCTCATCATTTCAGCATGTGGGTACAAGCTAGTAGAAAACCTAGGATTCCTAAAATATCACAGTCTACAGCTGCTACATTAGCAACATATATATGAGCCACAATTACATACAGAAGTGCACTTGTTTACATGTGTATGCTGAAGGAAGATGGAAATCAGGATTTGGCAAGAGGAAAGCCTAACACGACTCATCTTAAAAGAGAATATGATTGGGATAAATTTACTCTTCTTGCCAAAGAGACAGTTGTATATAAACTCTATTTGGGAACTGTACTATCACATTTTACATATTTCTAGAGGACATCACAGCCCCCATAAATCACAGTATGTTATATGATGTGGTGTGGAAAAAAAGCCATTGTCCTTTAAAATTAGTAATGAAGTTGTATTTTTAACATATTATTCAAAAATTACAACTGCAAATAGCAATAGTTCACAATCGTGGATAAATACCTGCTGTAGGAGAGTTTGCATGATGAGATTTTTTTGGCAGATTAAAGATCTGTTCCCCAGGATCAGGTGGTGGAATTGCATCTTGTCCTTGCCGAGCCTCTACTGGATCATATTCTTTCCCATCATAGTTAGCATCAAAAAATTTCTTAAACCACTGTATGAAATCAAGGTTATCTTGGAAACGACCCTTTACTAATTTCTCCACTGGAATGACCTATGTGACAAAACAAGGCAAATCAGTGATTTAAAAGGCCAGCAGAAGAATTTCAATTAAAAATAATGTTTCCAAATAACAACAGTGTAATACCCAATAGTAAATGTAATAACAAATATTGCTATACAAAATTGTGTTCCTCCTCCCAAAATTGTAGTCTTTGTTGATATATCATCTACATAATTTCAATAAGAAATGTAATATAGTGCATGTTCCAAATGCTTTTTAAAACACTAGAGAACAATTCCCTTTTGAGTGTATCTATTTATAGGGCTATGTAGCCAATAAAATATTAGATTTATTTTAGCTACTATAAAAGGAGCCATCACATACCATTCATCAATTTCAAACATCCTTTTTCTATTAAATAGATAATTGAATAGTAATATAGACAGCTCTGCATAAACTGAAATCTTTACCTTATCCACATTCATTCTTTTAAATGATGCTTGCAGAAGTTTGAAGTTATGAATATACTCATGTTCAAGTTTCGCTTGAAATTTTACTTTCTTCAAACTAATACACCCTGGGAACAACATATCCATGAACTGGCAGTAAGCTGCTCCTAGAACAAGAGAACAGAGACATATTAGTTGCAGTGCAAGCAAATAAGCTAGCCAAGTATCACAAGAAACAAAGTAAATAGACTTACTTATCACCCAGCCCAAAAAGGAACAAAAAGACCCAAGCACCTCTCCACCATAAATCAGCAGCCAGATCAGTATAGATTAACTCCAAGGTTAACATCAGACCAACAATCAAGTAAACAATACCCCAATCAAGAAGCCAACAGCAAACAGCCCAATCAAAGAATCTTTAAAACTACCCCCACCAACACTGACAAGCAAGCCACTAAAATATAAACTGACAGCAAAGTGCACTCCTTACTAGCACTGATGATGTTATCTAGTTTGGATAATGAATCGTCTGCAAGAAAACAAGCAATCCAAGGACCCCTCATGTCAATCCTCAATTACAAATATTCTCTTTTATTAGACTTACTTATTCCAGTTGCAACAATAGGATTAAATATTAAACTTCTATCTTTGTATCAAATGGAAGCAATATGTACATTCAGTTTTAGTATGTGACTGCTTTTTCAAGCACATCTGCAACATTAGAACTGTAACAAATGTTACCAAGAAACATTCCAGTAAATACAGTAGAAAAAGTCTCTATAGAATATGCAAGACAAACAAGCATATTGGCCCAATCTTAAAAATTAAAAGTGCTAACTGATTTTTAAGAACCATTGATTTTCAAAGCATTTACTTTTTAATATTTTATTATTATTTTGCCTACAGGTATATCCCATCTTTATTATTTTTTATAAACAACTCAAGGTGATGAACATATCTAATATGACTTCTTCCTCCTATTTTCCTACAGCAACTCTGTAAGGTGAGTTGGGCTTCGAGAAAGTGATAGGCCCAAACTCACTTAGCTGATTTTTTTGTTTAAGGTGGGACTAGAACTCATGGTCTCCTGGCTTTTTAGCCTGGTACCTTAATCACTAGACCAGGGGTGTCAAACCGCATCAGGGTTGTGTTTGACCTGGGGTGTGTAGCCAGGTGGGCATGGCCAGCTCAATGTCATTTGTGTCTGGGGCACCTGTGGTGGCCCGGGCAGCCCCCCCCCCCAGCTCCATTTTTGCTGTCAGAGGCACTGTGGCCCCATCCTCCGCTGTTTCCAGGGCAGCCCCACATGTCATATCTAAGCACCCATTTCTGGCCCATGGGCCTTGAATTTGACACTCCTGCACTAGACCAGTGCAGGCTCTATATGCTTAGATTCCTCACCAAAATTATAAAAATGTTGTATTTTGTTCACAGAATAGTACCTATAGTCCCAGTGACAACTTTAGATAGCTCATAAATTCCTGACATTGTCAAGAAAAAAGAAGCGGCCATAACCTGAAAGCCTCAAGAACAATTTCAGAGAAACATACAAAACTGAGTGGAAAAAAATAGCAAAAGTTTGTCCGTTGCAGGAAGATTTTATAAGAGGCAGAACTACTAATTAATTTTGACAATCTAATATGGTGTTCATCCTGAACAGTACCACAAACAATGGCTTATGCTACCTAATTAGTTGACAATGTTAAATTAATCAGCAATGCTGTCAATTAATAGTGCTGTGGGCAAAAGCAGCCTAATTTAACAGTAAATCTAGCAAAGATTATAATCCAATTCAATGATGGCAAAGAACCAGATTTCTAATCCAGCAAGTACTGGTGAAATCTTGCACAAATCTACATGCTGTTAAGAAATGGTATCTGTCCTTTACTACAAAAGCTAAATTGATGCTTTGTTCTTTCAGTCAGATTCATTTGCTTTATCAATATTTGGCTTAATATACCCTAAGATACAATGGGGCATTGTATCTGAAATGATAGGAAAACTATGAATAAAATCCCTTTGTTTTCTGATGATGAATTAATATTTAATTTAAATATCTTATAAATGTCCTGAAATGAAAAAAGCAACCCAAACATTAGATTCTCCTCCCAAAATCTACAACAGAATCCAGAGCAGAAGACTGTTCTGGTCAGTTATTCTCAATGGAAGAATTATCAGATATACTATACATGAACTGGTATTATAAGTGAAACATCTTGTCAACATCAATAGAACAGCTTGTCTTCCAGAATTGTAGATGCTCCATTGCTGGAAGTTTTCAAGAAAAGATTGGATAACCATTTCTCTGGGATGGTATAAGGACTTCTACCTTCAACAAGGGGTTAGACTAGAAGCCTTTCAAGGTCCCTTCCAGCTGATTCTATGGGGTTTACTGCATCAGTCTTTTTCCACAACTATCAGTATGTAACAACATATTGTCCTATTTTTTATTTTATTTTACTTATTTGTATCCTGCCTTTATTATTTGTACAAATAACTCAAGGTGGCGAACATATCCAATACATCTTCCTCCTTCTATTGTCCCCACAATAAACCAGTGAAATGAGTGGCCCAAGGTCACCCAGCTAGCTAAAATACTAGAACTTGTGTTCTCCTGTTTTCTAGCCTGGTGCCTTACTATTAGACCAAATTGGTTCCCTTTTGCCATATACATAGCTGTTGATGCATTTAATCTTGGGGTGCTTTTTCTGATTTTATGAGTCAACAGAACCTTCACGTTGTTCTACTTTTAGCAGAGATTAAGCACAAAACACAGCAAAGTCAAGCTGCAGTCATACCAGCATCTTTATTTTCTAGGCTGCTTTCACCGCTTGTGAAAAACAAGGCACGAAGACAATCAGACACAAGCTAAAGCTAATACGGCCTACCTCGTAGTGGTAAGGATGGTGAAATTTAACTATTTCTTAATTCTTATTCATCTGCCAATAGTTGCCCCATGGCCCTGTTTCTAATGACTTTATCTTTCCTCAGGAGTTAATACTGAAGTTCATCTAAAGGGTCACTATGATGAATATGCTTTATATCTGGCAGACAAAGTTGCTCATTCTTGGTCCATGCTGGACTCCGGTTTTAAAGCAGAATCTGTGGAGTGGAGGGGGCCACATCTTGCAAGGTGACCAGGGAAACTTGAGCCTGTAGAACATGAGGAAGTGGACAAAGTCCTCTCAGCTGCTAATTCTTGTATAGAGGTAGTCCTTGACTTATGATCACAATTGAGCCCAACATTTCTGTTGTTAAGTGAAACATTTGTTAAGTGAGTTTTGCCCCATTTTACAACTTTTCTTGCCACAGATGTTAAGTGAATCACAACAGTAGATAAATTAGTAGCATGGTTATTAAGTGAATCTGGCTTTCCCATTGACTTTTCTTGTCAGGTCACAAAAGGGTAGCACATGACCCTGGGACACCACAATGGTTATAAGTATTAACCAGTTGCCAAGTGTCTGAATTTTGATCACATGACAACGGGGATGCTACAAAGGAGCAGGCGAGAGGTAGAGTACCCATTCTGCCTCTTCTTGACCTCTCAGTAGCATTTGATACCATCAGTGATAATATTATTCTGAGCGGGTTCCAGGAGTTGGAAGTGAGTGGCACTGGGTTGTATTGGTTCTCTCCTTCCTCTGGATTGGCTTTAGTGGGTGTGAATAGATGGAGAGAGACAGGATGCGCCCCCTACTTTGTGGAGTGCCTCAAGTTCTCTGTCTTCTCTTATTTAATATCTACATGATGTCACTGGGTGAGGTGTTCCATCAGTTTGGGGTGAGATTATCATCAATATGCAGATGATACCCAGCTTTACACAGTATCTCTAAGCCCCTTAAGTGATGCTGTGGATGTCTTATCCCAGGGTCTGGACGGGTCTGAATGGGGTGAAACAGGCTCCAACTGGAGTAACTGTGGGTATTTGGACCTTCCCAAAACAAGGTTCTTTCATTTCTAGTTCTGGATGAGAACAGACCTGGTGCACACTGGAGATTCTCCTAGACTCACAGCTCCTGCTTGAAGAGCAGGTGGCAGCTGGGGCTAGGAGAGCCTTCACACACCTTTGGGATAGTACACCAGTTGCACTCATTCCTGGAACAGGAGGCCCTGCTCACAGTTATCCATGCTCTTTTAATCACCCGTTTAGATTACTGTAATGCACTCTACAAGGGGCTGCCCTTTAAAGAGATTTGTAAACTTAAGCTGGTGCAAAATGCAGCTGCATGGGTAATAAATGGTGCCAGGTACATAGCACATGCAATACCACTACTCCGTGGACTGCATTAGTTGCCAGTGTCCTTCTGGGTGCAATTCAAAATGCTGGTTATCACCTTTAAAGCTCTTGTGTGGCTTTGGATCAGGTTACCTGAGGGATCATCTTTTTCCAAGACTTCTACCCATCCAACTTGATCCAACAGCTTAGCCATGTTGCACATCCCATCAACAAAATTTGTGTTGAGTGGTCAAAACTAGAAGACAGGCTTTTTTTTTTTTTTTTTGCTAAAGCCCCTGTTTTATGGAATATTCTCTCTAAAAATTTGACTATGTACATGGGCATGGATTCTGGAATATGTGTTGAGGTCGCCATTACTGCCTTTACTATTAGTTGATTGGCTGTTTGGACTTACTTATTTCATGGAAGTTTTTTTTGTTTTAATGTTTTTAATTGTTTGTTTTTATAATTTTATAATTGTAAGCCACTTAGTTACTTAGGATTACTTAAATTACTTAGTTGAGTTCGGTAGCTATAGAAATTGAATGAATGAATGAATGAATGAATGAATGAATGAATGAATGAATTTTAGGTCTCTTTTCCTGAAAATAGCTGTGATTAATTTACTTAAAATAAAGACAGGGATTAATGCAAAATCAGTATACTCTCCAAACTTCAGTAACAGAAGCTGTTACTGAAATTACTGAAATGAAAAGATGTCACAAATAAACAGACTCACATTATGGGAAACAGAAAAGTTACCCTGCTGAGGTGCAACCATTCTACTGATTTAGTTGTCATGAGACAAATAATACATTTAAAAATTAGTGTTTCGGGATCCAAAAAACACTGGGAACTATAATAGTTTACTTCAGACTGCCCTCTCAAAATCAGGATATGCTGACTGAGCTGTCACATTGTAATCAAATCTGAATTATTGTTGAATTGATGAGATGTGTATTTTAGGGGAATAGCCAATCTTAGAATTAATAATGAATATAATGGTGGACAACTTCTGCTTTTTAGAATCAACCATCAATAGTAGAAGAACAAATAGTTAAGAAATAGCCTACAGCCTAGCAGAACAAATAGTTAAGAAATACCCTGCTGCCTAGCACTGTAGCCATGAAGGGTTAAGATGCCATGTATCTATACCTACAAAGGTCAGACTAGAAAGAGAACTGGTGGGTTTGAAATTTAGTGTTGGAGAAGGTTCTTGAAATTATCACGGACAGCAAGAAAGCAAACAAATGGATCATCAAACAAATCAAATCAGAGTTCTCACTCAATGCACAAATAACCAAGTTTAAGGTATCCTACTTCAGGCATATTATGTGGAAATCTAGGTTGGGGTTTTTTTTTTTTTGGAGAATGGTCAAATGCTAGGAAAAGTAAAAGAGAAGGGGTGTTGGTCCTTCCTGACACGCTCCTTCTCGTTGAGTGGAGACAGCAGCCAGTGTGGGTAGTACTCGCCCAATCAGATTGAAGGACTGAGTCTGCCAATAATTTTAAGTCCCGCCCTTGTTGCCGGGCAGGCCAGCTTTTGGCAAAGACTTGCAAGACAGACTCGGTGTATGGGATATGAAGGAAGCACAGGCAAGCCAGGTAAGTAAACAGAAAGAGAAGACAGATAAGGACCAGTGGAACATAGGGAGGATCAACGAGAAGGAGCATGTCAGGAAGGACCAATGCCCCTTCTCCACTGAGAGTGGAGACAGCAGCCAGTGTGGGACATACCCAAGTTCACTCTCCTGAACTCAGGGGGGGAACCGGCTGGTCTGCAACACCCTCCCCAGCAACGACCCCCTGAAGAACCCACCGATGAAACGCGACCTCCGCCGACGCAAATTGGTCCAGTTTATAGTGTCGTATGAAAGGGACAGGCGAAGTCCACATGGCCGCCCTGCAGATCTCAAACAAGAGAGCTTGAGTCACCCATGCAGCTGTCATAGCCGCGCTGTGGGTGGAATGAGCAGTCAATCTCGACGGACGCAGAAGGGAACGAAGGTCATAGACCGAGGCGATAGTCTGCCGGATCCAGCGACTGATAGTGGACGAGGAGACTTTGCATCCCAGGGAGACAGGTAAGGAGGAGACGAACAGTGTTTCCGAATGACAGAAGGCAGCCATCCTCTTAAAGTAGATCTGTAGCACTCGTCTGATGTCGAGGGAATGCCAACGTCGCTCCTGTGGGTGAGAAGGTCGCAGGCAGAAATTAGATAGAATAAGTTCCTGCGAATGGTGGAAAACAGAATTAACCATCGGAACAAAGGTAGGGTCCAAACGTAGGACCACACGGTCCGAGTGGAATATACAAAGATCAGAACAGGTGGACAAAGCCGCAAGTTCGAAATGCGGCGGGCCGATGTTATTGCCATGAAAAAGGCAACCTTGCAGGAGAGTAGCCTGAGACTAGCAGTCCGCAACAGCTCTTAAGGAGGGCCCATCAGTGACTCCAACACAAGAGGAAGATCCCAAGTAGGGTATCTATGCAGCATGGGAGGGCACAAGTTCGTGGCACCACGGAGAAAACGACGGATCAGAGGATGTTGTGCCAAGGACGACAAGGAACTGCAGACCAGAACAGAAGACAACACGGCCACCTGCCGACATAAGGTATTCGGGGAAAGACCCTGTGACAGGCCGTCCTGCAAAAAGACTAGAATGTTCACTATTGAAGAATGGGCACGCCAGTTCGGGAACACCAGGAGCAGAAGGCCCGCCAGGTGGCAAAATAAATGCGGTTTGTAGAAGGGTGGCGCGAGGCCTGTAATGTTCAGATAACATCTGCCGGAATATCCGCTGCCCTCAACGTGCTCCGCTCAACCGCCAAGCGGTCAGATTGAGCCAGGCTAGATCCGGGTGCATCAGCGCCCTGGGATAGAAGGTGGTCCTCGAGGGGGATGCGCCAAGTTGGGACACAAGGTCCGCAAACCAGGGTCTCCGGGGCCTATGCGGGGCCACAAGGACCACTTCCGCCCGCTCGGACAAGATCTTGCGGATGACCCTGGGAAGGAGGGACGTCAGGAGAAAGGCATATAGGAGGCCCACCAGCCAGGGAGTCCGCAGAGCGTCGACGCCTGATGCATGAGGATCTGGATATCGGGCAAAGAACCTCGGCAACTGCGCATTCGCATGCATGGCGAAGTGGTTGACTGATGGAGTGCCGAACCGCCGAGACAGTTCCTGGAAGATCTGTGGATGGAGGCACCACTCCGCGTTGTCCACCCGACGATGACTCAGCCAATCCCCCTGAGCGTTCTCCACGCCGGATATGTGCTCCACCGGAAGAGAGCAGAGGTGGCGTTCCGCCCAGAGTCCCAGCCTCATTGCCGCCAGAAGAAGGGACTTTGACTTGGTACCCTCTAGTTTCTTCAGGTGCGCTTTGGCAGCAACATTGTCTGTCAGGACGAGGACATGGGTCCGGAAATAAGGTGTCGAAATGCCCTCAGCACAAGAAAGACTGCATACAGCTCTAGCCAATTGATCAGACGGCAAGACTCCGATGCACTCCACGTCCCTTGAGCTAGCCGACCTCGGCAATGGGCACCCCAGCTGAGGAGGCTGGCGTCCGTCGTCACAACCACCCTCTGGGGCTCGAGAAAGAAGCAACCCACTGCTAGGGCAGGGGAACACCACCACCACAGGGACCTGCGAACTGCAGATGGAACTGGAATCGGCCTGGATGAAGTGCCTCTGCCCGCCTTCTGTAACGGTAAGAGAAACCATTGGAGTTCCCAGGCGTGCAGTTGCGCCCAGGGAACTATGGATATGGCAGAGGGAGACAACACAAAAATATCATCAAGTTAACACAAAAGTCTAACTGAACGGATTCGAATAGAGGCTGCCAAAGCGGCCAACACCTTCGTAAAGGTACGGGGAACTGAGGATAGACCAAAGGGCAAGGCCCTATACTGGTAATGCACCCCCCCCCCTCGTAACAAAACCTTAAAAACTGTCTATGAGAACGGAGGATAGGGATGTGCAAATAGGCCTCCGTAAAGTCTATAGAAGAGAAGAGATTGCCCCTCCAGACACTGGCTAGGATAGTGTTCAAAGATTGCATTTTAAATTTACGGTACACAACGTACCTGTTCAATCGCTTTAGGTCCAGAATTGATCACCACCCCCCGGAAGACTTAGGCACAAGGAACACCTGAGAATAGAAACCCATGCGCTCCTGACCGGAAGGCACCAGCTGAATAGCCCTGATGGCCAGGAAGTGCTGAACTGCAGAGTCCATAAGGAACCTCCTTTCTGAGTTATGAGAAAGCGGACAGCAGACAAAGGAGTTTGGAGGAGTGGAGACAAATTCAATGGCTAGACCAGAGCATAAGGTGGCCTAGACCCACTTGTCCGAGGTGGACTGCTCCCAGACGGCGGCAGAGCGGGCCAATCTGCCGCCTATGGGAGGATCAGCAATGCAATCAGCACCGACGTCAGATGGAATGACCTCCTCCCCCTCGAAAGGGCCATTTAAACCCAAACGATCTGCCCCACAGGGACCTATCTTGAGAGCCTCTCTGCCGACCAAAGCTATTGTGCGGCCGAGGCGAGAGAAAGGAAGAGGAGGACCCCCCCACATCAGCACCTCGAAACTGGAGTCGAGAGGGATAAGGGGAGAAGCGGGAGTCCCCTCTGCGGTACACCGCCGCCAGCACCACCTTCTTGTTCCTAGCTTCAGTCAGGAAGGGATCTAAGGCCTTCTCAAACAGACGGGACCCCCCAAAGGGAATAGAAGCAAGCCGCCACTTATGCCTGGCATCCGCCTGCCAATGGCAGAGCCAGACCAAACGGCGAGCTGTGACTGCAGAAGCCAATGATTTGGTGGCAAAACGTGCAGCGGTAAGGGTTGAGTCCGCCAAAAACTGGACCTTAGCCAATATCTTATTGAGGTCTTGCTTGGCTCGAGCATCCTCAGGCGACAGCTACTCTTGCAACTGGCGAAGCCACAACAAGGTGGTGTGGTTAAAGAAGGAAGCCGTAGAGGCTGCTGTAATAGCCCACGCTGCCCCCTGGTGAGCCCTCTGGAGAACCAGGTCAGCCCAACGCTCATCAGGTCACAAGCCTTCTTCAGGATCCCCCGGAACATTGGCATTAGGCAGGAGAGCAGCGATGGGAGCATCCACCAACGGAAGTTGAAGAAGAGATTCCAGTTCAGATGCTATGTGGAAATTCGTACGGTCAGTAGAAGACGGGAGGAAGCTGACCCCGGCGAAGACCATTGCTGCTTCACAACATCTAGGAAAAGAGGGGGCGTAGGGATAGTGGTGACCGGTTTAACTGGCTCCGCAAACATAGGGTCCAAAGTCCCAGGAGGCACCGAGGCAGAAGGTTGGGAAACCGGCGAAGACAGCTGTGCCATGTTTACGGCCTTAAATAGCAGAGACTTGAATAAGGCCTGTGGAAAGAGGCCCGAAAAGGACAGTTGATCAGGAGGGAGGTTTTCGTCATCTGACAACCCAGAGTCACTACAGTCCGCTTCAGACAAAGTTGAGACGTGACTAGCATGGGAGCAAGAAAGAGAGTGGGGAGCCCTGGAAGGTGTCTGGTCAGAAGGATGAGGTCATTCCGGCGAGACCTTCTGCACAGAGCCAGAAACACTGGGAGGGCACAGTCCAGCCGCCAAAGATTTCTGTACTGCAGCTTCAATGAGCTTCTGCAGTTGGCCAGGAAGAAGCGGGCAACCCAAAACCTCTTGCGAAGAAGCAGACACCAAAGGAGGCAGAGAAGAATCATGTGTCCCCTCAGGAAGCGGAGCAGCCACAGGATCAGAGGATTCAGCGCCCCACAAGTTTGTGGTATAAATGGTGATAGGGCAATCTCGAAGAGACAGCTGGTCCAGAGTAGCCGGGCGAGGGTCCCGCACAGAATCCAGCAACGCAGAATTCACCGGAGGTGGCACGCTCGGAGACTGAAGGTTAGTGCTTGCCTTCTCACAAAGCTTTGTGAGGACCTTATCTCTCCGTTTTTCCACCTTGGACAGAGCACTGCCATGTTTCCAACTCTTAAGTTGAAAGCGTGAACTCTGGATAGTAGGAGGCGGGTCAACATGTGCCTGCGTAGCCTCTTGGCAGGAAATATCCAAATCATCAGATTGCCCATGATTAGGGGAGCCAGCCTTATGACTGCACTTCTGTGAGCCACAGAACAGCAGACAAAGGGCAGAGGAGCGCAAAAGCTCCACAAAATGGCCACCGCACCTCTGACGAGAATGCAAATGGCGGACTACAGGGGCAGCAGGAGCACACGCAGAGTTAGAGAGGAAGGCGCCCAACCACTGAGAGGTGGGAGCGCAAAGCTCCACAAGGCATATTCACAGTTCAAGGACCCAGCTGAAGCAGCAGCAGCAGACAGTAGAGAGGCAACGGGAGCGTGAAAGCTCCACTGACAGGCTCAGCTGATTGTCGGGCTGTCAAAGGGCCAAAATTGAGCGCCGGCAGCAAGCGCAGAGCCGCTAGTACAGATGGCCGAAGCAGGCAGCAGTCCACGAGCGAGGAAATAGGCAGGGGCTTCCAGGAGGGCCAAGGAAGACCGCGAGGGCAAGCCCAGCCAGAAAGGCCAAAGCCAAAGCCAAAACGCTGGAAAATGAAGGGAAGGCTCTCCAACGGCGTGGGGGGCGACAAAATGGCCGCCGCAACAGAAACGGCACAAAAAAACTAATAAAAAGACAGCCGAAGTCCTGACGCCAACAGATGGCAGAGAGGAGGCCTGATCCTTCAGAAACCCCCAACCCTGGTAGTAGCGCTCACACCCGCCTCCAAACAGCCCCCCAAAAGGGGGGGGAACCCCGGAGAGAAAAAGAAGAAAAAACTTTCCTTCCCTTAAGCAGCAATCAGCAGCACCCCCGCCACAACTAAAGAAAAAACTTACACACAGTCCAAATGGAACCAAAGTCCAAGGGATAAGGCAGAAGAATCGTCGTGAACAGTTCAAAAAAGCACCAGAAATCCAACACAGAAGAGACAAATTTGAGAATTAGAGAGAGAGCTAGAGACCCACACGCCAGTCCAACTGAAGGACTGAGTCAAAAGCTGGGCTGCGCAGCAACAAGGGCGGGACTTAAAATTATTGGCAGACTCAGTCCTTTAATCTGATTGGGCGAGTACTACCCACACTGGCTGCTGTCTCCACTCTCAATGGAGAATGACCTGCACCAAGGTGAATGAAGACAGTTACAGTGTAATGGGTGAACTTTTGAAGGACTACGTAAGTAATGGACAGACTGTCATGGAGAAAATCTATGTCGTTGCTAACAGTCAACCCCCACTTGATAACATATAATCAACATAGATCTCCAATACTTGAAAGCCGCAAATGTAGAGTTGTTTAAAGCAGATAAAATTCTGTAGCATCTTAGATTATAATGGAAACATTATTATTCAGAAGTCAGCATACATGGTTTTATGTCAATTTTGGATGCCAGGATGGAGATTCTTATTGCTAGAGTCTACTAGACCCCTTTAACCTAGGTGTTTTCGGAGGGAGGAAGCAAATAAGAAAATGTATGTCATGGCACAACATTGTGGCTTGCTGTGGATACCTATAAGCCCTAGTTCAGAATATAAATTCCTGTGTGTATCAAGGTGGCTGAAAGAATGTAACTCATTTTAGGGGTAAAAACATTTTTTTCAAAAGGATATTGGAATTGCTAATTTGCACATTATTAATAACTAATGAAGTACAAACAATATAGTTGTTTGTTGTTTGGGGGAGTAGGTATACATTTTCCTTGTAGAAACATTTCAATTCAGCTGTGGTTTGGCTCAAATTTGCAAAATACTCTGTTTATATGTTTCCATATGGAAGACATTATCCATCCATAGTAGATAGAAAAAGCTTGTTCCTTCAGGAAAGTCATAGAATTATGCAGCTATTTAATGATATTCTTTTATATTTATATTGCATAACTTGGAGAAAGCAGAGATCTTTAAAATAAGTGTTTCAAAAGGCACAACCTGCACCTAAGGGAACCATAAATCAAGTTGGCAACATTAAAATATTCATTGCTTTTACCTATTTCTGGAAATAATGTTTCTTTAAAACTCAAGATTTAATTTTCTTTGGATTATTGATTCAGTGGTCAATATTCATTATATTTTTAAACTGGCCTACAGTTTGCAAAAGTGGTACATTTTAATCTAATTACAGTATAGAAATTCAGTACTTTGTTTAGAATTGAAGGCAGATACACTACCTGTCATCATACAGATCTCACAACCGTACAACAAAAAAGACAGAAATGGAAGTTTGATTTATTAAGCTTACAAATAATATTACAAAAAGGAAAAACAAATGGATAGACTGAAAGACAAAAGACATGGCAGGCTAACTACAGCTGATTCTAATCAAATACACTACAAAATGAAAGAGAAAAAAATAGATCTATCATTTTCTCCCAAGAACAGTTTTCACTGAGGCCAAAATCAGTGTGAATATCTTATCACTGCAATATTGACAACATGAACTAATCACGTATTTCAGAGGTGAGAAGCAATGAATGATGAACTTGGGTGATGAACTTTACATACTTTACATATAAAGTAAATCCCATAAAAAATAATAAATGTAAAAGTATCAGTATGGCTCTCAAAATTAGAGATGATTAGGAATCAAAGCACATCGGACCATCATAAAAGAAAAAAAAACACACCATGAGGACATGGGCAAGTGTTTTTACCTCCCTGAATACACAAGGGCAAAGTCTCTGTAAATAAGGAGTCCCATGAAATCTTCCCACCAGCAGTACTGAAGGGAGGGCATCAAAATGGCTCTGCAAAAAGCAATTATCAGAAATTAATTGCTAAGTAATTATACCTATATTTTGTCATTAAAATCCTATTTTGCCATTTGCCATGAAAGTAACTGATCTACCTTTCTGCTGTTTATGAAAACCAAAACAACGTGTTTTACAGTGAAAAATACTAAGCCACTGTATGATCCATATTTATCTAACAGCAATGGGGTTGCATTGGTATCTTGTTTCCAAGTTAGAAAACTTAAGATATAATTCCTTCTTGGATATAAAAGCTGAATTTTAACTAGCATGATGTAATTATTATTTTTTTTCAGGGAACCACTCAGAGTGCCATATAACCAAACACAGCTTGAGTGAAAAAATTATGGGGGGGAAAAACTGCCAACAGTACACTTTTTTTTTAGTCTTTTGAGTGTGTTAATATTCACTAGTAAGCAGCCAGAGTGCAGCACAGGTTCGTTCCCCCGTGCTTTCTGATAGCCTGCTGTAATGTACCAGATGATGTCAGTTCTGTAGTGTCTAAATTTAGACTGAAGTTCTACTAATGTCACTTTTGTGAAGCTGTAATCGTCCATGCATACAAAAGGCCTAACAGTTTCAATTCTAGGTGTATACATGTTCTCAACAGGAAATGAATTGTGAGGATTCTAGAAAATATAGTTTAGTTCTGTGAATTTATGCACTTGAATGAGAAAGCCACAATATATACAGTTCAGATAATCTTTACTATGAAAACAGTCTCATGAGAGTGCAAAACAGGATGCAAATTTTGAAGCAAAATCTCTGTCACAAGCCATCTGACTAATGCACTTGCTTAACTATAGTCTAAGTCATAAGGAAACCATTAACCAAAGCCTATAGTTTGGGTTAGTCCTACCTATCTATGATACTTTGTCACTATTATATTTATCTTTGGCATAAACAGGCCTTCTACTATATAATAAATTATGGTTTATGAAGCCATGGCCATCTGGCTCCCTTACTCATTGACTGCAGATACTGATTAGCATTAATTCTATACTATTCAAATTAGTGTAAAATTTTGAAGTTTCTTCAGAATTCAGCTCCCCCCCCCCCCCCGAAAAAAATTCTAGATGGCTGGAGAATGAGCTTTGCGTAGAACCCTTCTTTACTCTCTCAGGCACCACATATTAAATAAAAATCTGTACTTGTGTCATATATTGAGTACAACTCTTCATGCATTCAAGTGGTTCTCGACTGCACAGTGAAAGGTGTGTGTGTATGTGTCTGTATCTGTATGCATATATTCACAAAAATGAAGATATAGTTTCTACTGGGACTTTTAGTTGATTAAATGGGCATCAGGAAGAGAAATGTGGGACCAGTATCCATACCTCAATCTCTACCATGTTTGAAGTACTTCACGCCATCCAGTGAATGGTTGGAGAAAGTCATTTCTCAAATAAGAAAAAGAAGCTAAGGGGAGAAAAGAGTATGCAATCATGATACTCAACTTCCAAAATCACAGTTTATGATATCCTGATATAATGCTGTGAAGATACTTCTTCTGCATATGCTCAAATATTGCCATATTGGCATGGGTCAAAAAATAAAGAGAAAAACACAAGCTAAAATAAGTACTGCTATTCTTGCAAACATGAAATCAACCATGGATTTCAAAAGAATCATCCATATACAACTGGAGCATGACAAGAGCAAAATTATTCACTAGAATAATTGGTATACAAAAGATTCTCATTTGCTTCAGTGCAACAGGACTATAAAACTTTATTTTGGTATCAGATTAATTTATTCTTCCTTCATTTATTTTTTTTTCTGTAAATGTCAAAGGAAGGACAGTGAGCTAATCAAATGCCCATATGAGTACACTAAACACTGAAATTATAGTCTGATCACTACCGTGTTTCCCCGAAAATAAGACTTATTTTCTTTTGGACTTCAAAATAAGCACTTGGTCTTATTTTTGGGGAGATCTTACTTTTTTAAAGTGCTACCACTGGCCCCGCTCTCTGTCATGCTGTCTGTTCCCAGAAGCAGCAATGGAAGGGAAAGAAACTGGGGGGGGGGGAGGAAAGACGCGATCCCAGAAGCAACAGTGGAAAGGAAAGAGATTGGGGGGGAGGGGGGGAGGGAAAGAAGCAATCCCAGAAGCAGCAATGGAAGGCATGCAGGCAGGCGCTCAGCAGCCCAAAGGCGGCGGGCGAGGCGACACTATTTTTGGAGGTTTTCAATCTGGGATGATTCAAGCTGGCCAGGCAAGAGCAGTCACGCAGCCCTGCCCAGTGCAGCGCTTCCAGGAGGGCGAAGAGGCCAGCAGCAGCATGGGCAGCCCCTTGGCCATTTAAAGACTTGTAGATTTCAACTCTCAGAACTTCCCACAGCCCCTCCCCCCATCAGCTCCTTCCCCTTTCTGTGTTGGGGTAGATCACACCCACTGGATCCGTTGGGGTTGGAAGTTCGATCGCACCCCACAAGGGAGCCTCGATCAGCTAAGCCGGCACAGGCCAGGAGCTGCCTCTCATTCTGTCTCTCTGCGGAGGCCTCTCAGTGCAATGCTCTGCCACAGCTTCGGAGCAAACCTCTGACTTCCCTTCGCAGGATTGCAAGATTGGAGGCTTCGCCTTGCTCTGAACGATCGGCAGGAACCCCCCCCCCCATTTCCCTGCCGATCGTTCTATCTTTGGGCAACTCTGCACAGACACACATCCCAAAAATGTTCCCTCCAAAGCCTTCAGCCTTGCAATCCTGTGCAGGGAAGGCGGAGGTTTGCTCCAAAGCCGTTGCAGAGCATTGCACTGGGAGGCCTCCACAGAGAGACATAATGAGAGGCAGCTCCTGGCCTGTGCTGGCTCAGCTGATCTGCGGGCCGCAATTAAGGTGCTGAGCTTCCATAAGGTGACTAGGGAAGGGAAGGGCTGCCTCCTGTGGTGCCCATGCCCACCTCTTCACTAGGGCTTATTTTCGGGGAAGGACATACATTTACGCCTACCCCAAAAATCAGGCTTGCCCTTATTTTCAGGACGTCGTATTTTCAGGGAAACATGGTAATAATGTATGAATTTTTCTGTTTGACTTTCCAGGTAATAAAACTACTGAATAAAACTACTGAAAACAAGATAGACAGATATCACTTTGTAATTCTTCTCACTGAACTTCAAAAAGGATACTGTAAAAGGTAGAAAAATGCAGGGAAAAAACAAGAAAAAATTAGAGGTGGCAGGTGCAGCAGCTGCACCTGAAATGGAGGGCAATTTGTAGACTGCCAGATAGTGCAGAACTTAAATTTCCCAGTCTCAGCTTTATAGTCAACAATGTGTTGTATTCAGTAACAACTGGAAAGCGATGGAGGTACTGATGGCCATCATTAAAACAGCATAATGACGCTTCCAATTTTTATACCCCTTTATTTTATACCCCTTATTAGTTCACTTGTCCATCTAAAAAAGTTTATATATTTTTTTCAAAGAAACATTTTATCTTTAGAATAACTGAAGAATTGTATATTATCGCTTTCTAAAAAGGCAATTACTATTTGCCTTTTAGGTGTATCATTTGTTTCCAAGCAAAAAGAAGCAAAACTTGCTGTACTTTCTTACTCAGGATCAAATATTCTGCTAATACTTTTACAGCTTCAATAACTGAGTACAATATATCTAAAATAATTGGGTAATTCCAGAACCAATTCCTCTCACATGTGAGCCTATTAAGACAGTGGCAAACCACTTTCTATGAAAGCTGCATGAAGCTAGTGATATATTACTAACATCAAGCTTCACTTAAGAATAGTTTTACTTTAATTGTGCACATTACATTTATTAGAGCTTCTAAAGTTGCCTTTTCTTTCCTGCCTGTAAACAGATGGAATAGTGATTCTGTATTCAGTATAAAAGCAGTTTCTATACCTTAGTTATTTCCCAAGAGTTTACTTATTAAAAATAACTATTCATTAATTTATATGTTGCCCATCTCACTATTGAGCAACAAGAAATATTAAAAGCACAACTACAGGATCAATTTGCTGTTTCACATAGTCATACAGAGGGAAATGTTTCTTTAAACTTTATGTCTAAAAGAGTCAAGAGACTCAGTCACAAATATGAATGAGAAATTTTAATAAATATTTAGTATAAAACACTATGCAATTAAAATTGCAAGAAACACTGGAATGATATTACATCATTTCTGGGATGTTCTCCAATCCTTATCAATGAAGCATGGATAGTGAATCAGAAAGGGCAAATTAGCACCTGGGATCAAGACAAAACAATTTGACAAGTTGACTTTACCAGGAATCTAGCCAACCTATTAAAACGATGAAGACTTTCTAATATACAGAATTACCTTGAAACTCAAACACTTAGGTATAAGAGGTAGATTAACAGAGTTCCTAATTGCAATGTATTTATCAAGGTAAATGTCAAATATGAGATTTAACTAATTGATTTCCTGTCCACTCTTAGGAAATTCAACCAACCTACCAACAAATTCAAACCTCAAGAGTGGAAAATCACATTAAAGAACATTGCTAGCATATTCACAAGCACAAAATTGTGTCAGCTTGCAGCTTCAAAGCCACAATCATCTCTATCTTCCACAACCCTCAACTCCTCTCAAACTAATACAATTATATTCATTGAGCATTATTTGTAATTTATTGATAATTATCTGGATATTTTCACTGTAGATATTAATGTACAATAGCTATAAAGACTAGACTAAGAAAATTAAAGTTATGCAACATGGGCTTAAGTCTTATTGCACCTATATTACTATTCATCTATCAAGAATCACACATTTTTCTAGTATCAGAATCATACAATGACTCTTTAATGACCCATTGCAGTGGATAAAAACATACATTGCACGGGAACAAAAAAATAGAGAAAGATTGAACAATAAACATTAATGACATTAACTAATTTACATTAAACAATATACATTAAGAACAACACCATTTTATATCTTTCTCCTTGTAGTTGCAGTTACTTATAACTGCATTCTCCCTCGGAGTTCTTTTAGAACCTGTTGAATACACAGGTGATTCATGATACAGATTTAAATGTTTTTCTTTAATCATGTCAAACTGGACAATTAGATAGAAAGATAGATAGATAGATAGATAGATAGATAGATAGATAGATAGATAGATAGATAGGTGGGATTCAGCCGGCTCTCTCCGGATCGTGCGAATTGGTAGCGGCAACTGCGGGAGGCTCCGTCCACCCACCCAGACATAATGCACAACTACTGTGCATGTGCAGAAGACCGCGTGCATGTGCAGAGCTGGCGCATGCGCTCCCATTTGTGAACCATTAGGGAAGATAAGTGAATCCGACAGATAGATGGATAGATGGAGATAGATAGATAGATGGTAGATAAATTCATTTTAACAACCTTGTCACAACTATTGTTGTTCCTTTCAAGTCTTTTAAAAATTACAATGTCTTTTGCCTGTGTGATTCTGAGATGTGCTTAACCAAGCTCGGACAGGGCTGTCTAAAGTTATTGTTAACTAAATTACCAAATTACTTCACATCTAGACATGACCCATGTGGAATTGTCTAGCAATTGTAATCATGCATATTTGTTCATTTGTATTGTAAAGGTGCCAAACTTGTCTCCAATTAATTTTTATGTTGATTCTATAGTACAGGTGTTCTCAAAATGTTCGTTCTATCCATCCACTACTGTCAGTAGGTAATAAACCCATCTCCATCTTGCTATATGTTAACAATACTGTCATTTCTTTTCTTTTCCTGGTCCAGATTGGCGGAAGGCTCAGGCATTAGCAACATTCAGCCATGATGTAAAATTAGAAATTAATTTATTTAAAACAAAAGAAGTACCAGCTGCTACCATGATTGTAAAATTAGTGGTATACAAGCTGAATATAGATTCAGGTTTTTAAATATTTAGGAATCCACATTCAGTCTTCTATCATTTGGAAACAACAAAATCAAGAAATTTCAGAATCTGCCCCAAAAGCCTCTCTCACTGTAATTAGATTTGCTATCTCTCATAAACAAAATATATAAATGCATACATTACAGATGTAAAAGGTTATTTTATACAATGGGGTTGTGCATAGCTCAGAAATTTGGGAACAGAATATTCTAATATCCTTCTATCCCTCTAGATAGAATATCTTCCCCTCTAGACAACACCAATTTTCCTTTGTTCTAGTTCAGCAGTTCTAATTCTTGAAGCAGATTCTTTGAACTACAAGTGTTTTGTGGAATTGTCTGGACAAAACAGGCCTGCTTTAGGATCAGACCATCACCTAGAATGCGAACAACTTTTGGTTCCAATGAAATTCCAGAAATTGCTTGACCATCTTGAATGTCACAATGTGAAGAGATTTGGTATGGTCTGGAAGAATATACTGTTCCAAAGTTATTAAAACATTCCTCTCCCAAATCAATGAGTTTCTTCCTACCTGCAAGTATTTCCAGAACAATTAAGAAAATAGTCACTCTGAATTAAGACTAATGATGAGTAGCTAGCCAACCAACTGCAAACAGGAAAAAATAATTTAAGCTTGAAAGCCAGCACAGAAGATAATTTTTAATCTACTCTAAAAATTTATGGTATTTATTTTCTGAATAGATAAAGAATCTTTTTAAGAAAGCAACATTTTAGTAAAGGTACCATACAGTTCTGAATAAATAATAGAATAAAAAAATTCAACTGTTTTGGTCATTGCTATGATTTATAATACCTAAATGTAATTTTTATTTAAAAAAATATCTTACCTGAACACAGTTGTTCAACTTTTGTGTAGTTTAAAGCTACTATGTCATTCACCCATGCAATGATGTCATGTCTGCTCATAGTCTCCTGGGTTATAGAGGTAGAATACACGTTGACCGCCATTCCCCAACTGCAAAATCAGATATGCATAGATAAGTTTGATACCAGAACATTTGCCATTCTGAATCCAATATCTATATAACACATGCATAGCAGGGAAAAAAACCCCAGTATTTCCAAAATATATTCATTACCAATTCAGTTTTTTTCAAACTCAAGCCATGTTTATTTATCTGTAACCCTTATAAACCTCACTTAGCATATTAATATCCAAATATAGATGGCAAATAATTAATTAAAGGAGCTGAAGTCCAATGCATTTTGGGGATTCACTGTTATCTGACTTTTCCCATTAAGAAAAAAGAAACTGAATACTTTTATGAAGACTGGTCTCCCATTATTTGACAAGAGAGAATCTTCAAGTCATTCTTATCTTAAATTCTCTCCTAAAACATCAGTGATGGTACAATATATACAAGACCATGTATTATTAACACATCCATGGAAATATGAGAACAAGTTCTCATATGGTCAAAAGCCCAATCTGAAACAGGGTAGCTTTGAGAACTTTGCATTGCATGAGTATAAGAAAGTCCTAAGGATCTGAAATTGATTTAATTATGATAGAGTATGCATTTGAAACACAGTAGTCACTAGAATTCTTCCATGTCTTCAAAGCTTTTCTGGAATAAATCTACTTCTCTCAGATTTTGTGTCCTTAGAAGTATATTCTTAAACTTTTTACTTTCTCAACAGTTGGAAGCTTGACTTGTATCAATATATAGCAACTCCCAGTATAGTGTTTGTAAATGTGTTGGACTACATTTTAGGATGAATTCTGTTCAATAACTAACTTCAAGATGTTATCTGTTGTGGCACAGTACTGGAAGAAACAAGAACTACCGTCGATTCAGGAATGGACATCAAAGGTTGTGCATTTGGCAGAAATGGCGAAAATCTCCGCATATCTTAAAGACTATTCGAATGAAAGATATATAAAGGAATGGAGAAGATGGATAGACTATATTCAAAATAAATATCGGAATAAGAGTTTTCAGTTAGCTTATGAATGACATATGTAGTAGAGATAGTCATATTATGTAGGATTTGGTGTTATTTTAGTTACTTTTTTGATTTTTTAATAGAAGTTAAAGATCAAGATTATTAATGAAATATTATATGGTTAACTAATTATAGTGTTATGTTTGTACATGTTGTACCCTGAGCTAATCCCGGGAAGCCAAGGGGGGGAGGGAGGGGGGTTGGTAGGGAGAGGGAGGATGGGTGGGAGGGGGGAAGAAAATGTTTGTAAATTTTTTTTTGTAAAACTTTTTAATAAATAAAAAAAAAGATGTTATCTGTTAATTTGGGAACTGTATATCTATCAGGATAGCTTAATTCTGAAAATCAAACAATCATTGTTTATATCAGTAAGTAGCATGGAAAAGTATGTATGTTACGCCAAAAGATCATTATTATATTATGGTTTAGCTTTTCATGTGAACTGGATATATATTCTTTAATTGAAGCATAACAGTACTCTGTATAGTACAATACAGGGAAAGGAAATTAGTTTATCTATTTTAACCTGTAAAATTCTTCACTTCATTAACTCCTTATCTCCTAAATTCAAAATGTACTTAAAGTACTCTGTGTTTAACAGAAGACAATACTTTGGCAGTAAATTATCAGTTTAGTAAACTACATATCATAAGTATTTTGACCAACTTGGGGAATACAGACTTACTATTCTGGAATGTATGTATACTAGGAGCTGATAGTTATATTTTACCAGACGAATGTGTTTTCTATTATTATAAAATGATGCCTATGACATGAATTAAGATAATATAAAATCACCTGTTGCTTATTTTGTGGTGAGAAATGGGTATTTATTTATTTATAGGTACATATCCCTACCTTTAATATATCTGAACATTCATTTTAAAAATATCAAAAAGAATATCAACAGAAGATAAAAACATAGTATTTTTTTTAAATTTTATTTATATGCCGCCCTTCTCCAGAGACTCAGGGCGGCTTACAATGCGTTAAGCAATAGTCTTCATACTTTTGTATATTTTATACAAAGTCAGCTTATTGCCCCGACAACCAGGTCCTCATTTTACCCACCTTAGAAAGGATGGAAGGCTGAGTCAACCTTGAGCCTGGTGAGATTTGAACTTACAGTAATTGCAGACAGCTGGATGTTAAATGCTGCCATAGTAGGAGGCATTAGCCTGCTACGCCACTTAGGCTCCTATTACAGCAATTAAAATCTCAATTTTAAAAGTTTTTCATCTTTCTGAAATATTATTTTAAAGCTTTTATTTAAATCATCTTATGTTTAAAAATATGTAAAATAATTTACCAAGCAAGCTATTAATCAGGTGGAAAAAACTGATAATAGAAAGGGTTACAATAAACAATCATACAAAGAAATAGAAAAAAAAATCCACATTAAAAGATAAATAATATAAAAACAAATATACAAACCCTAGGCAAAGAGAGGATAAAAATTGCTACCTCTAAACATGTCTTTGGTTCCCTGGGAGCCCCAAACCTGATAACTTAACCAGGACATGAGGGAATTCTGGAATGTGAAAAGGGATGGAACTAATCTAATCTTGGGAGGAGTGGAAAATGTTTCATAAAGTGAATGCTACAGCAGATCTGGGACCCACTAAATGCAGGTCCCCAGCTGATGATATATGCAGCATGCCTTCTTTACCAATCTAATGGAGCAGGCTAATGTAATCGGGGAGAAGCAGTCCCTCAGACAAGTCTAGTCCTGTGCCATGAAGGTCTTTAAAGGTTAAAACCAAGACTGTAAACTGTTCCCAGAAACATACTGGCAACCAATGCAGTTCATGGAGCAGAGGTGTAACATGCTGTTCTAGGGCGCACGTAATTGCCCATGCTGCTGCATTCTGTTCTAGCTGAAGCTTCCAGACATTTTTCAAGAGCCGCTTCACATAGATTGCATTTCAGTAGTCCAATCTGGAGATGACTGGCACAAACAACTTTAAGCAAAGCCTTAATATAAAGTAACTTCTAGAACAAAAATAACATACTCCCTACATTGCATTAGGGAGCGTATTTTTCTATTTTAAGAGAAGGAAGCTGCATAGGAGAAATGAGCAGAATGCTACCTAGTTTTAAAAAGCATAAATCCTTAGACTGGGTTGGTAAGAAGTTGGAAACCTTGAAATGTTCTCAGATGCTTTTCCAGGGATTTCTTCTTTGTCCCACTGAAATGGCTAAAGGTACTAAGGCAAAGAAGCAACACATATCACTGAATCTTGCCTTTGGTTCACTAGCTCATTAAACTGATGAAGTGATACTTCCTCCATCTATTGTACTTGCAAGATAAATACGTTAAGCTTTTAAAGAAAGAAGTATCTTAAAATGAAAATAATCTCCTTCAGTAAAAATTATATGTCTGGCAATCTCTGCAACTCATATACAGTGCGTAATCAAACAATCAGTATCTGTATAGCTCAACCTTCCCCAATCTAATGCCTCTAAGTGTGTTGGGCTACAAATAATATCTCTCATTATTCTCGCCCAGATAGTATCTGGAGAACAGATAATTAAAATATATATAATGATGTAAAATGTTTATTTACAGACAAAAAACTCATGTAACAAAGTACATTTATTATTACATTTTTGGTGTAAGATAAGACAGTTTTAACAAATGAAACAAATCATAATATGAATGTAATTATAATTTATTCCAAAGGCCAGGGGTGAATATTATTCTTGTACTAAGTCATCTCATAAATTTTATTTAACAGAATGAAACATCAACGACATTCTTCTGGAAAGCAAACAATCAGGATCAATATCAATTTGACCAATTTTGGGGGTTATTTGTTTAAACAACCTACCCACATAAGAATAATTTGGAATTTCATATAGTAGTCCTCTCTTGCTTTCAAAAACATATTGAAACCAAATCTAATTGTACTAAAAGGGACAATAAGATTAGCAATTCAGATTGATCTTCTGGGAGAAAAATGAGAAAAGCTATTCTTATATACTAGTGTTAATAACTAAATACCTTTTATCTTCATTTATACATCAAGTCACTCACTAAAAATAAAAGTTGGGAGAGGGTAGAGACCATTAATAAGAGAGTTAAGAGAAAAAACTGAAAATCAAATAGTCAACTGTGCCATGAGGAACATAATAGCAACAACAACTTTGAAGTTTGAAGTTTATGAAATACTCATTCTTAATTTCAATATTGAATGTTGTTATTCAGGATAAGAAAGTTAGATTGGTATTTTATAACTGCTGAAAGTACTAAACCAAGCAACCCTTTCAAAAGAAAAAAATAAGCTTGAAGACAGGTGAGAAGAAATGGATTAAATTCCACAACCCCCACCACTCATTCCAGAAAGCAAACCAAGAACTTAGCACTGGAACCTACTGACTCTATTAACATTTTTATTTCTACAGAAAAAAAAGGCCAGATCACTACACCAATTTTAAAAGCAGACTTCTCTGCTTTCATAGTGTCAGGATATAATGTATCATTGCCAAAGCAAATTTATCCAGATGCATTTGGCCTGCTCAGTATGCAAATAGTCAGGCAACTACCGGTACATAATCCCAGAATGAAAAGTCCTGAGAAAAGAGAACTGGTTTAATAGAATGTGGCTTTTAAATTCAATGAGACTGAAAAACAATGGCTTCCAGGACAGAACAATGTAACTATATTTTATAAAATTTCTAATGGGAATGTGTGGAGAGACTATTTCTTTCCAATGAGCTCTCATTCTTGGATCTTCCTAGAAATGCACAATTTTTTTACTTCCAATCTTCTTTGCACAAAATGATAAAGTAACCCACAAAGCCACCTGTACATTGAATTATTTAATTATGTACAGATGTTCCTTGTTGGGAATTTGATGTTTAGAGGAAAAGAGGAGCAATTTCAAGTTCCAGGAATCATACCTGGCCAGGACCTAGGTTTTTGCTTCTTGATTATTTGAAATGATGATATGTGGTTTATATTATAAAAGCATAAAATGGATGTTGGCTTACCTGAACATCCTTTTCAGCTCGCTGCGACGACAATCCAGTCTTTTTCAATGTGTGTGGATTGTTGGAGCAGCGAAGCTGGAAAAATTCATGTTTATTAATATTTATAACTTGGAGGGTGGGGAATGCAACAAGTACTAGAAAGTTCTGGGAGATTTGCCTATGGTCTATAAGTCTAGTAAGCATAAATAGGCATTAATGTTTTTTCATGTTTCTTAGCTGATTTTGCTTTGGCAATAAGGAATCTTTACCTTGGTAAAAGAGGTAGTTTTTTTAAAAAAAGAAAATATTATAAGCATCCACTTTATCATTGGCTGAAGAACCCAAGCCGTTATGGAAGATTTACAGTATTTCATATTGACAACTAGGACTTGGGACATTTAGGAATTTGATTACTTCTCCTGTTATGACAAAAGAAACAGAAAATAATCAATCACAGTGCTTGGCTTTTGATTGTTTGGGCTATCCATGTCCAGGCAAGACAAGGAGAGCATTCTTAAGATTCCGTACAATTTCAAAAGATAAAACTGAACAGTTTCTTGCTGCAGAAATAAAGGATAGATAGCTATATAATAGATTTCTATAACAGACTACAGTTGGACTGCTCTACATTTCAGTATTTAAGAAGCATGCAACTATGACAATAGATCATATCTGTAGTAGAAAAAAACTGCACACATTCTACTAAGTAAGTCTTCCACAAGTGTTACCACTCAGGTTCATTTAATTAGGCCACTGCAAAATTGCAATAATTGCAGGACAGATTAGTTTGGGTATTTGCTAATTTAGGTGCCTCTCCTGCTGCCCCAGATCATAGAGTTGAGTTTGTGCCAAACTAAGGCTACCTATTCTCATTAAGAACCAAAAACAAAGTAGGAAAAAAAACACCGGGTGCTATATTTTTATTCTATTGGAAGAAGTGAAGAAGTACAAATCAAAGGAAGCGGGGGGGGGGGGAGGAAAGCAACCTATCTGCTCTCAATTTTCAACTCAGGAAAAATGGTCAGCTGGGAGAGCAGAACTAGAACAGGGAGAATCACTCAGCTCTAAGAAAGGGGAGATCAGTTTTGTTTATGAATCTGTTTCCTGACAGGAAGTGGGTTTTATTGGTTCCTCCCAAGATTCCCACATTTGATGAGAATGCATCAACAACCTTTCCTAATGTGGTATCCTCCACAAATTTTATATAGCAACTGCTATTGCCACTTCTGTCTACAAGTTATAGTTTAAATTATCTGAAAGGGATTACATTAAAAAAACAAGATTAGTATGAACTTTATTTCTGAGCATGAAGTTCAGCATCATATAATTTGGGAAAATAATTCTCATAAAGAATTATATCCACAAGCCCATGTTTATTACTGGACCTTAAATTCAGTTACAAAAGTTGCGATTTTTGCCTGGACTCTTCAAGTGACTACTTACTATTTTTTGCCCCTGTATGATTCATTCAGCTTAGTAATCATCACTGCCCAATCTTTTCCCTTAACTGTGTTAAGATTCTAAGTCCCAGAACTGCCATTTTATTCACAATTAATAAATGTCATGTGGATTTCTTTTCTTCCCTGTCTTGCCCTCCTTCGGTTAAAGCTCTCACACACACACTTCCACTTCTATATAGAGAGCTCATTCATGGAGAATAATTGCATCATTAATTATCTCATTAAAAAAAACTGGGAATGTTTCTAATACACCAATATATTTTCTCTAAACAATGGGATTTTCTGAAATGAAGAACATACATTATCTGTTTTTAGAACCTCAGGCTATGGACAAATTGGTGTTTTAAAGTTAGCTTTGAAGATGACAAAACTATATTACTTTTTAAGTTTTGTTACAGCTTCTGAGCACTGAAAGGAATAAATAACTTCTTTTTCCATTCAAAAACTATACTGTATCCTATTCTTTTTTAGAGACTCCAAGTCTCTAAAATATATAATATATAATTATATTACATTTTATTTTTCTCCAACTTCATTGCTTAAAAGAGTCCAATTAAAACTAATACCTGCCAAGTCAAGATAACTTTTTGTGATTTAGTAAACTGGATTTCAAGGTACATCATAATTGATCTTTTAGTCCGAGATGCTACCAAATTTCTCTTATTTTTGCAGCAACACCAAGCCATCATTGCTTCTTTTTATCAAAGTTACTGTAAGCTAGTAAGCAGCTGTTCATCTTTAGAATATGAAGTTTATATGCAAATTTGAAACAAGACTAAGATACTATAAAATATATGCTTAAACATGCTGAGGAATTTCTTTTCAAATTCTCAACAAAATTGGGACCAGAAAAGCAGAAAACTTACATTTATTTATCTGGAGCAGTATTCAACAAAACTGGAATTTTTATTCTTGAAACAACTGAATACAGGCATTAAAGCATCCAGCTCAATCATGAACATTAAAGAACATCAATAAAAATATTAATCAATTAGTTGAAGAAATACTGTAGCTAAAACTAAGAGCTACAATCCTACTTCATTCTATTTTGGTTTATCCACACAAGAGATTTCATTTCTAACTAAAAAGTAGTACATTTGCATGTTAATGAAAAAAAATTGAGTTGGAAAACTTTTTCTACTTGCAAAAGAAAAAAAAAAGGAAGAGAAGGAATGTAAGGAAATCCCCTGGATTTCCTATTAAGAATCAAAGAAATGTACATGACCATTGCTACTGAAGAAATACTACTTAGATACATATCCCCAAAGGTTTAGAGACATCTGACTACAAGGCTGAATGTGTACTTAAATTACCATATTTATATTTCTTTTATTCAATATAAATATATGATCTTATTACTGTTTCAATTTTCTGTTTTCCATGTTGTATTCTGATATGTCCTAATAGCAAACAATAAAATATTTCTATTGCTACCATATGTAGAATGTACTTCATAAAAAGTAAGCTCTTGCCTTCTGTGTGCTAGTTTTTATACCCTTCAGAAACTTTGCATTCTGGCTAGAAAGCTAGCAAATGCAATGTTTCTGAACAGTAAGTACAAAGGCCTTTTCCAGTGATGCTGACTTTCTGAGGAAGCAAGTAAGGAAGATTGCAAATGGTGATTAGATGATCGCAGGACACTGGTTGCCAACTGCCTGAAATACAATCATGTGACCTCCAGGGTGGTGCAACAGTAACTTCAAAGATGGGTCATGTGTAATCTTTCCTGAGTCTCTTGTAATTTTGAACAGTCATTAGGTGATTGATAATAAATTGATGACTACCTATATGAAATTCTTCCATCTTTCTAAAGTCTTGGACTCTTTTAAATTCTGAAAAAGCTTTAACTTTTTACAGAACTGACTAGAGAATTCCAGGTTATGAATTTAACATTCTCCAGTCCAGCACAGCAATTTTCTTTTGCACAATGAGGGGAGAGAAATCATCTTGCTGGCCCAGGAGAAAGCAATTCAGATCTTCAGGATCCAAGCTTCCTTTTCTGCCCCATCTGGCAGTTCCCTTTCACATATGGAGAAGAGGGGAAGGTTTGCAGTAGATTGGAGAAATGAAGCTTGGCTCTTTGGGATCCAATCTTTGTTTTTTCAGCACAGCACAGGATTTCCCTTCTGTGCATGGAGGAGAGCTGCCTGCCGTCTTTCAGCAGGCAGCTCTTTCATAGTAGTGACCACTACTATGAGGGCCGGGTTTGTGGTTGTTGAATGAGGAGGACACATAGGCACCTCACTAAATGACTCCAATGAATTAATCCAAAATTCCAGGCCTAATTGTAATTGTAAGTTGAGGACTACCCATACCATTATGAATGAATAATGGAGAAAGGGGTCCTTTTCTATTATTTATCTGATATTAATTCCATATTTTCAGAGGAAAGTACAGTATCACACATCTGAAACTAAGAAGTCTATATAATGGCTGTGTCAAAGTTCATTTATTTGTACAGTTAATATGTTGGTTGCATTGCTTTCCTATATAATGTAATACAATTATAATAATACACAACGGCCATCTGTTGGCCATTTCTTAATGGAAATTGGCAGTAGAAAATATACTAGTTTAAAGGCCAAAGATTAAAGATGTAAAAGTAACAAAAAAGATTTTTTTAAAAGTATCTGTTGAGACAATTAGGGTGTGTTCAAATCTCACTTCAAACAAATAGCCAATTGGAATTACCAATATACGTCTTATTGCTAACATTAATAGAAAAATCCTGATTTAATTCTTGAATGTAGGATTTGAAAAACCCAAGATTCCACAAGAAACTAATTATGAGAGTAACTCGAGTTGCATAAGTGACAATTATTAACTCGCTTAGCAGAGAATACTGCTAATCCTCAATTTTCTTTCCAGCCCATAGTAAAGAAATGTTCACCAGACATTAGATAAGCGATATGATCATATCTCACATGTGTAGAACTATAGGAAAAAAAAATAAAGCAGACTTCTTGCTGGGTCTGCTTAAAATGTCAGAAAACTTGTAGAGCAGTATCAAGCAAATGTTAATCTGGTTTACTGGAGGCTTTTCAAGTGGTTATGCTTTATCAACTCTCTCCAAAATAGAAATTGTATACATTAAAGAGTAGGTCCCCAATTAACCAAAGAACTTCAGCTTAAAATTACAACTGGGAAAATGAAATTCTGCCATCTAAATACTAGCATCTATTTTTAAAAATTATGCCAACAGAAGTTGGTTTATTTATATTTCAAAATACAGTACAAAAAGAGACAGATACCAGTTCTCAGTTTTAATACCAGCAAGAAGAGAATACTGGCAAATTCTCTGGAAAGTCCTGAGGATGTTTGTATTCAATTAAGAATTCAGGTTAATAAAAAGTAAGGTAGTCTTAATTCAAACAATATTTTGAGTGGAAGAGACCCAACAATTTACACTTCTGCACTTCCCCATTTTGTGTAGCATTCCTCTCAATTTCCTGATCAGTATTTTTTTCTCAGCAAAGTAAAACCGTTGTGCATGAGCAGAGATAACTGGGAACAGCTTCCAAAGTAGCCACTCCTAAGCACTCTGAAGAACATTTGAAAGGGTTTTTACAACATTAAAAAACCAAGGAAGTTTTATATGTAAAGTACATTTACTAACCACATTTCAGCCTATAAGGCATAATAGCAACCTAGAGTTAAAGCTAAGCAGGAAACAGAAACCTCACTCAAAATCAAAGAAACAAGCATGCAAATCTACAGCTTGCATCCTACTTTGCATCCAGAAGAGTGCAGAAATGAACACATTTTTTGAGGCTCAGAGCCATTGGTCTTTTAAGTGTTGCATCAGGGAAAACACTGCTACATGTGACAGTATGAGGATAAAAAGCTGGGTGGGGCCAAATGTAATTTTAAATTTAAATTTAAATTCAATACAAAGTTAATATGATTACTTCTCACATGTATGAACATTTCCCCAAAGTGGAATATTAAAATTCCAATTCTGTGGCAACTTTTGTAGGGTGTGTCTTTGTTGTTGTTAAGAGGTTGTATATGGGCCTAAGAACACAAATTGTACACCTCTGATTTGGAAGCTTATATGATTTTAGTTTTAGGAATCAATCCATTTTTGTCTTTGCACTCCAAAATTGAGGAAATGATTTGAGAAAAGTCTAATCTTTATTTTAAAGTGTGTTGTGTTTTTGTTAATCTAATTCAAGTAGAATAGAATATATTAACCACAACACTATGGAGATGCAGCTGGGAGTAAGACTACTGTATGTAATGGGAAGTATGGTATGAAAATAATATAAGATCATTGCCAGAGTGGCACCATAATTACACAACTTACATTCTAAGATTGTTTTTTTTTTCCTGGAACTAAATATACATGAAATCATATAGTTGGCATTTTTATGGATCAGAAATTGTTCAAATATCAGCTTACTTTCATACAGAGGCTTCCATTTCAGTTGATCTTGGCATACTTTAGAGGATCAGACCAACTGAAACAATTACAATTTCATGGTGACTGTTAAGAATGCACCCTGGTGAAATATGAACTAAATAATATTTGGCTTTCAGATGCCAGTCTGTGGATTATTCATAAATTTGTATTTTGGTGTTTTTGGATTGTTCATATTTCTCCATTGAGGGGGAAAATATGTAGAATGGGTTATCTATAATCATATAGTTAGCACATGTCAGAAATAAAATACAACATCCATCAAGTAGTAGCAATTAGAGTGCTGCAGGGACATTTTGCTTCTGTACCATGTTTATTTCAGAAAACTTTAAAATGTTGGAGAAGTAAAGAAATAAAACACAAGCCTATTACCTAATCTAAACAAGCATTTCCATGATCCTTTGAAATATATTTGCAGTTATCCCCAAATAATATGTTACATTTTTGCAGTAGCCTAAACTTTTGCAATGTAAAATTTTCTTCTAAGCAAAGAAGCTTTTTCTTTAAAGAAAAAATCAGTATATACTGTTGATCAAGTAAATACATTATTTTCAGTAGTAATGTCACAGTATTAAGACTGATATCTTCAATGAGATCTCTGATAGTTTATCAACAAACATGAAATGTTCTGTTTTTAATGAGATTAACATTAGACAGATCAGTTTTTCAATAAAAGGGTTATCAAATAAATTTTCCAACAGAAATCTACATAGTGGAATGAATGAAGATAAGAAATAAGAGATTCCAACTTCTCAATAAGACTTAAACAAAAATAATCCAAAATTTCAGGAATTATTCCATATTTTCAGGGTCCAATTAGTGCCACACCTAACAGATGCTATATATAAAACACAAGAGAAAAGCTTAAGCAATTAGTGCATTTCAAATTAGTCCAGACTGAATGGATGTTAACAAATATAAGAAAAAGAACTTGGATTTCACAAATAATCCAGTGTGTTATATTTTGAAACATTTTTGTGACTTCAGCCATTCATAAACAAAATAGGAACCTACAGTTAGATAGGCTTTAGCTAAGCTAATGGCATGCAGCAATACCATTTTAAAGTACTATTCATACACTATCCAATACTCAATTGATCACTTTTATTTTTTTCTGATTTTACATTTCACAGTGTTGTCAAACATGTTAACAAATTTTCATTTTCAGAAGCTTGCTCCAGAGCAAGATACTCTTAAAAAGAGAAAGTGATAGATTGTAGGTTGTGGGCAAGAAACATAAAGATATTGATGCATCCAGTTGTGTTATTCAATCATTCTTCTTACCTTTTCAGAATGCAGGGATAAGAAAGCCTCAAACATGAGGTTCATTCTCAGCTACACTTTTATCCTTACTGAAAATGGAAGCAATCTTAAGGACTCTATCTAGGGGAACATGCCAGATATGCTAATGTGTCTAGGGGGAGGGGCAGAAAGAGGGAACTCTCTTACCAAAGGTACATGCCAAGCTATTATTAAAGATGTTTTATAACTATGGATAAGAACAACAGTCAACAGTCTCTATCAAAGCAAGGCACATAATGATAGTATAATTTTTTTTAAAAAAAGACAGGGATGTCAATGTATATCCTTAGTGTCCCCTATTCTTTTAGCAGCTACTGTACAGTCCACCTAGTTTCCAAACCCGGTATTAAGAGGATTTTTAATGTATTCCTGACACTCTGACCTCTACTGTCAAGCTTCCACCAATCAGGGGGTTGCATTTCTTACAAAGCTCCATCAATCTGGTGATTTAACATCACAGACTGCAGCTTAATCTAGAGGATTCCATTTTCCCTCCTGCACACCAAGGCAGTGCACCATTATATAAGCCTGCTTCTTTCTTCTCTCCCAGCCTCCTCTTCTGCGATCTTCCAATGCCCGCTTTACAAAAGAATATGAAGAAAAACATCCGCACCCCTTTGATTTTGTGTGTGTGTGTGTGTGTTTGTATATCTAAATACAAAAAGGCACTCACACCAGAATGCGTATCCTATTTTTGCCATGCAAAAAAAAAAAAAAATAGGAGGGGGAGCTGGAAAATAAGGAAAGGGAAAGCTCCTCTGTAAGACGGAAAGAATATTCATAAGAGGTTTTTCACCGAGACAATGCAAGGAACTCATTAGAACTGCTAAACATGCTACCCGCTACACGAGGAGACACGCTAGATTAGGCTTCGGTGCCCCGCTGCTTTTATTATGCAATGTCCTGCAACCCTGCTCTTTTTCCACCCGACACTGCAGCAATTCTCCAAGGGGTCAGGATGTGTGTGTGTGTGTGTGTGTGTCCACGACGCACACGCAGCGCGCACGCCCAAACTCGCACACAGGGCGGCGAGAGAGAAAAGCGAGCGGGTTACCTGTAGGAACGCTCCCCTCGCACTGTATGCTTCCTGAAAGGGATGATGGTGCCGTTATCCTGGATGATGTCGTTGTTGTTCTCTCCATTTGGGGACAGCGCTTGAGTAGGACCAGGCATTGGAGCGCTCCCAAAAGCAAGCAGCCCAAAACCTGGGTGCCTGGGCGAGGAGAGGCTGGGACGGGCTGGGCTGCTGCTGCTTTTTTCCCCTTTTACTACCGATTCTGTCCGCCTCTCTTCGCCGCCGTCTTCTTTCCCCTCCTTTCTGGTCGGTGACGTCAAATAGCCGGGAGCAGCACCCAGGCCACGTGACCATCTCCTCACCATAGCAACCGGCTAACTCATCAGATCTCCTCGATTCACACAGAGGGCCTGAGCGCGGCCACACGGAGGCAGCCAAACAGGCGCAAGGGGCGGGGCTAACATCTGGCACGTAGAACCCACTCGGCTTGGCGCGCCCCCCGCCCCGCTTCCTCTACGATTTCCCTCCAGCCGCGCGCTGTGTAAATGCGGCTGCCGATACAAAGAGCCCTCCCTTGGGGAAAGGGAGGCATTGAAGGAGAGCGGCTGCGCACGCTCCAAGAAGACATCCCACCAGTAACTGTATTCGGTGTAGCGGTTTGGGTTTTTTTTCCTTTCACGCCTCCTCACACCCGTTGGTAAAATTTTACAGTAACCACCCTGCTTTTTCAGCTCTATTGGATCGACCGTAACAGAGGACGGGATTGCATAATCAAAACACGCGATTAAGTGCTCGAAGAAGCCGAGTTTTAGAATTACCGTCCATAATCATCCCGGATGAAGCTTGGAAAATGTGCACAGCATGGGAAATACTTCTCAGTAGATAAAGCAAGGGAGATGGCGGGCCAAAGGCAAGTTTTCTACAGAGTTATATTGAAATGGCGATTACACTATTCCCTTTTGCTTTTTTTCCGTTAAGGCAACTTATTTTCAGGCAAAGAACAACATGATAAAAAGCTCTTCCCACACCTAAGCATGGAAACAAAGAAGCATTTCCAATTCTCTCCTTCCTGGGCAATAATAATTGGTTACCATTATAACCCTAGAAAACAAAATGAAAAGCCTTTTGTTCATAGCTATATAATCCACTATCATCTCCACCCTGACAATAGCAAATTACCTTTGGCCCCATGACTGAAAGCAGTATCAAAACCACTGTGTACAAAACTGAGATGGCATCAGTAATCTAAATATTAGAATTGTGGACATAAATCCTAATAAGGTGCTTGTATGGTATAATCCTCATCACTGTCATCATAAAATCACTTCTCAGACTTCAATATACTTTCCTTCCTTATTGTTAACATAAAAAAATGAGTAAAGCAATGCTGCTGAATTTTTACAGTATTAAAGATCTGACTATAAAGTCTGTGTGTGTGTTGTTAAACATTTTTCATTTTCCTCTTACTCCTAGCAGGAAAAAGAGTATCTAAAAACTCTCCTTTCTTAAAGGCTTTTGAAATCACCTTGAAAAGTTTAAATGCATTTTAAAAACCTCAAGAGTATTCAGTGAATCTCTTTGATGGTTTTCTTCCTTCAGAATATGCATGAAGAGGAAGGCAGTTAAATGTGTTTTGTAAAAAGTAACATCTTAACAACAATCTTGTTAAGAACCCAAATAACAGCACTCCTTTGGTCTCAAGTGTCCCTGCCTGACAATTGTTTTCATCTACTTACCATAAAGTAATAAATAAAGCTTTGATTTTATAATCTTTTAAGCAGGGAGAAGAGAAATATCCACCCAAATCAAAAAATTTTTGAAGAGCCATTCCTCCAAATAATAGATAACTTATGGATTTTGCAAAGATTAATTTAGGTCATGTGGGTAAATTGGAGAGCTATGGAGCTTTTCTGAGTGATAGGCTTAGAAATTTCAGATGTAAGGACCAAATAAACAAAATTACCATTTATTTTCTATGAATTCCTAATATCTGTGCCTACCACATTTTCTCCAAAGCTGCCTCGGGTGAAGTTCATATCATTATGTACATGAGCTGTTTCAACGATGATTTGCAAAAAACAAGATTTACAATTTGTAAATCAGTATGAAATAGTTGAAGACAAACAAAGGCTATCTGCCCATTCATAGATTATGTAGTAATTTGTCCAAAATGATCCTTTTGTCCTAATTTTGAAAATCTACATCACTATATCACATTAACTTGGCTCTTTATTTGTTTTAACTTAACCTATTTCAATATCAATCAAGATAGGTGGCATCATCTAGGCAACACTGGCTAATATGATCTTTTTAAAAAAAAGGTTTTGGATCTGGATAGTACTTTGAAGATCATCAAGGCATCCTAGGCATATAGTGTGGACTAGAAAGTTGAAAAATAGCCTAGAAGATGACAGTGAGAATGCATCATTGCCTTTTATTTCCATCTCAATTGTGATATGGTTTTAAGGAAGTCTGATTTCAAAGGGATTGAGCACAGTGGAAAAGAAATCTAACATATAAGCAGAGCCAAACCCACTCTAGTATTTGATGGGGGGGGGGGGGGAAGCATGTGTTAATTTTTTTTCTTCTATTCAATTGTGTCTGATTCTTGAAGACCCCTTGGACAAGGTCTGCAGTCTTCTTGGCAAGGTTTTTCAGAAGTAATTTGCCATTGTCTCTTTCATAGGGCTAAGAGAAAGTGACTGGCCCAAGGTCATCCAATAGGCTTTCTGTCTAAGGTGGGACTAGAACTCAGTGTCTCCTGATGCTTTAACCACTACACCAAAGTGGCTCTTTAACTACTCTTTATTGAGAAGGTGCAAGTATTCTTACCAAACAAATAATTAAACCAAAGGTTCTCAGAAAGGTGCTATAATCTGCTCTAATTACCCATTTCTTAATGGGCATAAGCAGTGCTGTAATATTCTCCAATTCATTACATTTCTTAAGAAATATTGACCAACCACAACCGTATTCCTCCGCATCCATATGTCTTTTTTTAAAAAGAAACCTTAGAACAGTAGACCATTATACAGTGAGTAATGCCAGTTTTCTGGAAATTGATTGAATTTCTCAATCAAGATAAGTGCTGTGCTACAGTCTATCCATAAATTTTGATGCTGCAATCCTATAGCTTCCTTTCTGATATATACACTGAACTTCTCATTTTTCTTTACAAGTACACCTCTATAGGCATTTTCCTCCACATTTATAGTCCTGTATCTTGATTATAGAACAAATAAAGGAAAAGCCGTATCTTTTCATATCAGATGCTCAAATTATTTACTACTCGCTTTGATTCTCAAATGCATAATGTACTGGTTCTACCTACTCCAGAATCCTGAAGAAAACTCTCAAAGAATTTTTCTATTTTTAATGTAAAATGCTCATCTCCACCCACTCTTCCTGACTCTACCCCAAATAATAACTACAGGATCATAAAAAGGGAGTTTTTATGTAGTATTGATACATCTTTGCACATTATTTTAGTTGTATTATTTTATACCTGAAGGAGTCCTCAAAAACACTTTTGCTTGTCAATTTTTCAAACAGTTTCAAGATGCAATCACCCCCCCACCCCCAAATTCCACTTTTTTAAATTAAACTTTTGGTAAAGCTTTTCTGGTTTTCATGCTCTGTGTAATTCCACCTATTTATTTATTTATTTATTTTATTTTGTCAAGCGTATATAAGATTATAGATAAAAGTATAAACATGATAATGAATACATGAAATGGATACGAATAAAAAGGGACATTAGGACAAGGACGGTAGGCACATTGGTGCACTTATGCACAATCCTTACAGACCTCTTAGTAATGGGGTGAGGTCGACAATAGACAGTCTAAAGTTAAAGTTTTGGGGGTTTGAGGAAGAAACCACAAAGTCAGGTAATGCATTCCAGGCGTTGACCTTAATTATGAGGACCCAGATTGTTGGGAGCAATATGCTGACTCTGTAAACTGCTTAGAGAGGGCTGTACAGTACTGTGAAGCGGTATATAAGTCTAAGTGCTATTGCTATTAACTAATCTAGCTGAAGCAGTTCCATTTTGCTTTTCTATTTACTTTTATTTTAAAAGCTTATACTTTTCTTGCATTTTTTTTGAGCTGCATTATATTATAATTTGCCAAGGGCATATATCATGTACTTCATGTACTCTGCAAAGCATTACATATATTTACAGTGCTATGTAAACAGTAAGGCAATAATAGTTTACAGCACAGTTGTCTAATCATTTGGCTTGCCTGGGCTGCATTGACTGAAGTGGAATTATCTTGGGTCGCATAAAAAATATATAATATAGTTAATGTATATAAATAACAAGTTTCCTTCTTTATATATTTTTTATTATCTTGCAGGGCTGCACTAGCTCTCCAGGGCCTTATGTAGCCTGTGGGTTGCAGGTTAGATAAACCGGATATACAGTAAATATTTAAATATCATTATAGATGTTGGATTGTATAAATCTTTTATCTTTCTTTGAGAAATGCACTTTTGACACATACTTGCACCATTAAAAAATTAACATGAAACAAAATAACTTAATGGATACATCTAAAAACTTGTAAACTATGCTGAGAGAATAGTTCTGGATATTGTAAAAATATTTTGAGCTACCTTTTAAAAACTGAAATTTCAATGTCTACTTCATTGACCCCTTTAAGCAACAAATTCTAAAAATACTGAATATAACATTGTAGCATTGCATGTTAAATTTGTTTCAGGTCTGAAAAAATCAACTATATTTCTGGGGAGACCTACTCTCAACACCAACTATTTTATTCCAACTGTGTTTGGTAAAATTATGGTATAGAAAGGAGAAAAAAGTCCTACATTTTTTTTCTTTTTTTATAGTTACAATTTTGGCAGTACTATTCTGAGAACAGAGAGAAGAAATGATATCAGTTCCATATGGATAGCAGACTTTTTAGCCTGGCTGACATTCACTGCTTGGAAACAATGCACACATTACAGATGTACTTAATTTTACCATCATCACAAGCTGCTACAAATACACTAAGTCATTTAGTAGGATTCCATCTCCCACAGCTATAGTTGTACATTCTCCTCAAAGCTTTACTTCCATTTATGAACTAACTGACATAAGAACACAGCCTGAAAGCAAGTAGTTAGAGTACTGTTTGGTTCTTTAATTATGCCTTTTAAGCAAATTAATAAGTAGTAATTTGGGGTATGGGAACCATGCCTAAAGAGAGTGCCTTGCATTCACCCTCTCCCCCCACCAAATGAAAACAAAGGAAATATTTCTTATTAAATAGGACAGTGCAAATGGTTTTTTTTTAAAACAAACTAAATATCTTTAAAATATGCTTTAAATCTTTATCTCAGTATTTCCCTTTCTTTCTGCATAAAACTCATTCCAAACATTGTTTTAAACTGTTGTACTTGGGTAGTTCTCATCAGAACAGAAGAACCAGATTCAAATAATAAAGCATTAAAATTAAAAGACACTAACTTATATTTTGTTAGCATAATTTGTTTTCCAAGAACTTTGATTTGGGAATTTTTACACTAGGAGATTGTGTGTGTGTGTTTTTAAAAATGGCTGATATTGTTACAGTTATGGATCCCAAGCTGTTGCTACAAAGTTACCTATGTAAGAAAGGGGAAAAAAGAATCCATTCAAATGTGTTTCAATCAGCTTGCAAACTGAGTACAGTATCTTTTTTTGGCTCAAGGGTCTCCTATGTCACAGCCATTTCTTTCCCTTTTGCATTAATGATTATCAGATGCTCACATAAATAACAGGAGAGAGGCTCAAAGGACATTTAGTCTGAAAATATTTTGTGAACAACAGTGGCTCTTCTGTTCCTCTAGGCGCTGTTCATGTATCCAGATGCAAGAGTCCCAAGACTGAAGTTGCCAAGAACAAAAAGGAGGATGAACAAATGAACTGCCAAATAATACTGAGAAAGCTATTCACAGCTCCCATTCTCTCGTTGTCTCTCACACATATTGTTGCAAACATTCTGTGAAATGTATCTCTTTATCTCAGTGTGGAGTAATAAACAGAGTGCTAGAATGAGACGAAATCAAATAAATAACAAACTCATTAAGTTGATCGGGATGGTTATTATTTCTCACCCCACTTGACAGAGTTGTTAGGAATGTAAACCATTATCACTCTGAGTTTCTTATGAGAAAGATGAGATCATTAAAGCCATTTAAGAAATGATATTTAGGGGGGATTTAAACATTTCAGCAGCAAAGAGAGAGTGTCAAACTCTACCAGGAATAAAAATGATTGAAATGATGAAGATTTCATTTCCACTGTGCAACTTTTCCTATTCTTTTGGGATACAATACTGTCATTTCCTTGTAAATCTTCCCTATTCTATTACTGAGCAACAGATCTCACAACAAATGTATCCTCTATATGAAAGGGATTGGCATCAGGACAGAACAAAAGAATTATTTCCCTTCCAGGATTCCTGCCTTTTGCATACATCAACATTCAGTTTGTTGTGTAAGTTAGCACTACTATGTAGATCTTATGGTAAGGGTTCTGAAAAGACACAAGCAATAAAAGAGAAAGCAGAAAAGTTAATTTCTGGGTTGTTTTTTTTCAATGCCCCCAGATTGTTGGGACAGCCACAAAGGCTGAACTAACTTGAGAGAGTAGAGATCAAGAACGGGATGAGTGAGAGTTTTATCTCCTCACAAAATTTCTCTCCACACTTTCACTTCTTATCATCTAATTTAGAATGTTAGCTCTTTGGTTTTAAGGAATTTAATTTTAATTAATTTGAAAATGCCCTCTGTTTTGGGACATTTCTAACTGGTATAGTTTTCAATCCTCCACAAATCATTTGAAGTTTATCTTTAACCATCTTCATTTCTGCAGCCTCCAAACAATGAGAATAGATAAGGAATAATATGAGCCAGTCAATTCTCCCTGTTGCTGACCTAAATACACAAAGAAATTGCCAGCATCCTGTTGCCATCCAGGTTTTCAGTAAATCCTGTGAGCAGCTGTTACAGGAAAAAAGTGCCTTGGTGTAAAAGCAACATCTATTTCTATCAAAATGTCTGCAGTTGCCATTATGCTGAAAGAATTTATGGCAGCTCTTTTGCAAACAAAAACTTTCAAAACAGCTTTATCCATGGTTGCAAGTTGCTGTGTAGCCTCTGTACGAGGGAGGCAGGAAAGTGAAGATATGGTTTGCTTCAGCTTAGGGCAGTGATGGCGAACCTTTTAGACACCAAGTGCCCAAACTGCATGCATGCATGCCCAAACTGAGAAATGTGTACACACGTCCATGCGCACATTTGCAGCAGAGACCCGAAGACCAGCTGGCCGGAGGGAGGCAGGGCATCCCAACACCGGCAGCGCGGCAAGATCTTTTTTCTTTTGTGAGCTTCTGTTTCGTCATTTGCAGGGAAACAGAAGGTCATGAAAGAAACGCCACAGAGATCTGACCTGGGGCGAAGGCGTAAGTGCCAGCAGAGAGGACTCTGCGTGCCACCTCTGGCATGCATGCCATAGGTTCACCATCATGGGCTTAAGGGCTGGGAAGTGATTGAAGCAAGAATTGGATGCATATTGTTTATACAAAAGGTCAGAAAAAATCAGTGGACAGTTTTTGAATCTTTGTTTTTTAATATGTTTGTAAAATTAAGAAGAAACTGACTAGGATAGGATCTGCTCATTGGTAAAGTTACCAAGATCCCTTCCTTAGCATAATTCAGCAGCAGTGGCTATTGCGCAATGAGCTGTTTGCATCCAGGAAAAACCAATAGAAGAAAAAAATCCAACATCACAGAAGAAGAGGACCAGAGGCTTTATTCTTTTGGTTTCAGATGAATTAGTGCGGAGTCTTCAAGGTCACATGACCTTGAACAAGAATAAAAATAAATGTAGAAAACAGAGTGGAAAGTTTGACGTCCAAAAAGGCAGTATTTTTAGAAGGAATTTTCTTATTTTCTAAATAAGCCTAAAAATATCAAGCAAACAGTTGGTCAAACAAGAACATATCAAATGAAAAGTTTCACAGAAAAGTGGATAGCTTAGCATTCAAAAGATCTGAGTTCTATAGAAACAGGCTGCCTATTTTTTTTAAATTCTCCCTGCATTGGAAAATAGTCTGTTAGTTCCTGAAGAACTACAAGATAAGATCAAGCTAGAAACTTTGGTATGATCGATAATACAAAAAAGAAGTTGTAAAAGGCCCTTGAGCTGAAGAAAGTTGAAGAAAGGATGTGCTTCATATGAAGCATTGAGTTGTAGCTTCTTTAAATGAATATTTATTTATTTAACTCCATCTATAGAGCCACCCATCTCACATAATAATTCTGGGTGGCATACATAGAAACAATGAAGAATACATAAAAAACATTCAATCAATCAATATAAATTAAAATAAAAAGAAGATAAATAAAAAATGCAGGAAAATATACAGAGGGTGCAATCCGTTAACTTTCATATAACCAGTGAACAGGCTCCACTCTACCATGGAATTAATAGAACCATGTTTTAAGGGCCTTCTGGAAGGCCAATATATTATATACTAACACTATTGTCATTACTAACTAAACTTCTAACAATATGATTCACTATCTCTTTGGGGTTTTCTGCACTTTGCCTTTCAATAGCACAAACAAACTTTGGCAACATATTGGTTCTGCTGTTTCTCCACGACAATGCCTTCATCTTGTTCTCAGCCCATGAATGAGATAGGGTCAACTATTCCTTAACAATACTTCACTACCATTTTCCTTCTTATTCCAATACCCTTTTTTAAACTATGGAATCACTCCTGGATAATATCATTGCCCAGGACTGAGGCAAAGGGAACTAGATAATCAGAAGGGCCAAAACATGTTTGGGAATCATACATGCGCCATTAAGTTTTAATAATGGGTGAAACAATACAAGATATATATAAAAACCAGTCCTTTCTCTTTAATAGATATTGATATGTAAGGACTTTTTATTTTTATTTAGCTTCAAAAGCAATAATAATATTGTAAAATAGGAATTATAGAATCTTAGCAGGTGTACACCTTCCTAGTCTTGCAAAAGATTGTGCTCTCCTGTACAAAAATGGAAAATATTAAGATGCATTCTCTATGACTGTGCAAACAATTATGAAAATCTTTTCCTTGAAGATCTGAAAAAATCAGCTCCAACAGATCATTTTTAACTCTACAACAATTTAGAATGTATGCTTTCAATGGTCTGGGTTAAAGTCTAAGGAAGAAAGAACAATTAACATGTTTAACATGTTTGCTTTCTAATAAGATTTTTGTATTTTAAAAATCCTAAACTATAAATTAAGTGGTGTAATAAATATAAACATAGGAACAGAAAAGAAACTTACAAACAGATAAGATAGCAAGCAGAATAATCAATAGACTAGCATATTTTGCAACATAGAAAACCAGAGAGATACATAATGTATAAAAGCTAAATATTGCATGGCAATTTATGAAACATTATAATCATTTGACCAAAGCAAAAAGAAGTTACATCAATGCTGAAAGAGGCAAAAGCGCATAATATAAAAAGTTCAGGCTATTTTAAAGCAGGACCCTAAAAAGGCTCTGAATTTATCTTACTGCCATAGGACACATGTACAGGAGCCTAAAACAAACACTCAAATAAACTTTTATTTATCATTTTCATCAAGGGAAAGTATCTATCCCTCAAGTTTTTAACTAAAAGAAAGAATTTGTAATTAAGAATGTCCAACTGATCATGGTGCTTTGCAATTATTTTTGGATTGGTGACTCAAATCAGATGTTTGTACTTATGATATTAACGTTAATATTACTGTTAATAAGCATCAGATTGTAAGAGATGGGTACATAGTAAGTTCCATATATAAATCCATAAATAATTAATATGTTATCTATGTTAAACACTAATGACTTCACAGATCAGCCTATCAATTGATAGTATTGTAGGTGTGCTATTCTCTGATGGCAAAAATAATCAGAAGTCTGATAATACCTTTTATGATTACAGGTAATCCTTGATTTACAACCATTCTTTTACCGATTGTTTGAAATTACATTGTCACTGAAAATAGTGATTCATGGATATTTTTCACACTTACAACCATTGCAGCATCCCCATAGTCACATGATCAACATTTGGATGCTTGGAAACTGGCATGTATTTATGATGGTAGAGCATTCCGGGGTTATGTGGTCACCTTTTGCAACCTTTTGACAAGCAAAGTCAATGGGGATTTAGATTCATTTAATAACCATGTTACTAAGTTAATAACTATAATGATTCACTTAGCAATTGTGGCAAGAAAAATCATAAAATGGGCAAAATTCACTTAACTGTCTTGCTTAGCAGCAGAAATTTTGGGCTAAATTGTGGTTGTAAATTGAGGAACACCTATAATCAATTTCATTAAAAAGACATTAACTTCTGTGAATGAAGTTCTCTGACTTTATCAAATGAGACTAGCTAATCTGTGCATCTGCTGAAATGAATTGCAGCTCACAACAGTTTATGCCTTTTTAATAAAATCTGACAGTGGGAAAAGATACTACCAGACTCTTGATTTCTTACCAATGGAAGAAAAATGTACTATATTTAAAATCTCAGAAATACAAAACCAATTATGAGAAAAAAATAATTAAATGCATCAGCAGAGATGCGTATCTGAAAAGTATTTTAACAAAAATTTTCCAAATCCTGTCTGAAAGGCACTAAGGAAGAAAAAATTCTTCATCTTTACAAATTCATCTTGGTGCCTCTACCAAAAAGAGATGCTTTCTTTGTTTGCAGATATGCTTGAGCTCTTGTCATAATGGCACACATAAAATGCCTTCCAAGGCAGGGAAAAGAGACTGCTGGCTAGAGATGAGTGGAACTCATATTCTTCTGGTCTTTCAATCCATAACTCACACTTCAAGATCAATAGAAATAGATCTATTGCAATTAGTAGGCTGGAATCCAACTCATAGGCCTGGTCAGAGCAATTCTGCCAAAAATACAGCTTCTTTAAATTACCCTGAAATCCATGAAATTAATGATTGCTGAAGATATTCTGCCTGTTGATTATGGCATAAACTTTTGCAGAATTAAACAATTAGACAGTGTACTTTTCTTGTAGCTCTCTTCCCCCAGATATTTGTACTTATTCTTTGAAAATCTCTAAGCTGGTTGTTCTATGCAAAAAGTAGAAACTATTTACATTTTAAAGGAAAAACATCTTACTGCCTTTCCTTCTCCACAAAACAGGTATGATTATTTTTATGGTTGTATTGGATCTGGAATGTAACTAAGATTATTATTTTGAGAAATTAGAAAAGTAATATTCCTGTTATTAAGGATTAGGATTCAAGTGATGTATGATTTACATGTTTTTGAAAAGGCAAATTTATCTACACTACTAATAAAAAAAAGATTTTATATCTTGTAAAGGTAAAAAATAATAATGTTTAATGTTTAATTAGAATTTTTTTTTATTTGATCAATGGTGACATAGAGATACAATAGTTTCTATGAAAACTTTTCATAGTTTTTTATATCTTTTCCTGATTTTCTTGTATTTTGTGTTTTTCTATTTTTTTCTGTAAAGCTTAAGAAAAATAAATAAAAATACACATCACTAATTCTTTGATTAGATAACATTAACTATTTTGATGTTTTGTCATAGCATTTTACCATTTTTAAGTTATATAGTTCAGTATATATTAATCTAGCTCCTTTCTAACACACTAAAGCAGCTGAGATATATGCATCATAAAGAACAGAACAGAATAACAGAGCTGGAAGGAACCTTGGAGGTCTTCTAGTCCAACTCCTTGCTGAAGTATGAGACCCTATACAATTCCAGACAAGTGGATGTTGGGTCTCTTCTTAAAAGCTTCCAATTATGGAACACCCACAACTTCTGAAGGCAAGATGTTCCACTGCTTAAAATAGTTCTCACTGTTAAGAAATTTCTCCTTAGTTCTAGGTTGCTCTTTCCTTGATTAGTTTCCATCCATTGTTTCTTATATTACCTTTTGGTGCTTTGGAAAATAGGCTGACCCTCTCTTCTCTGAAGCAGTCCCTTTGATGTTGGAATACTATCATGTCACCCCTAGTCCTTCTTTGCACAGGACTAGACATATCCAGTTCTGACAACTGTTCTTCATGTTTTAGCCTCCAGCCTCCTAATAATCTTTGTTGCTCTTTTCTGCATTTTTTCCGGAGTGTCTACATCTTTTTTTATAATATGGTGACCAATACTAGGTGATGGAAGGACTCATTCATTTAATTAGTTCAATATTATCCAATCTATTCAAAACTGTTATGCCGTGGATAATACAGTACAAGATTGCAAAGAACAAACAGGGGTTCCCTCCCTATTAACAATCAAGTTTTTAAATGTTCTAACTCAAGAAAAACAAATTTCTCAAAACTGGATCAGGAGTCTATAAACCTGCTTCATTAAAGATTAACCATTTATCTCTATTAATTCATTTCAATAAAACAGAATTGTAATAATTACTGTTCATTTATTTGAATACTTCAGTGTTTATAATAGTTTTAAGGTTGGATGTTTATTGTGTTCTATGTTAATAGAATTTTTCAAGCCCCAAATAAGATCTTGCTTCTTCTATAGCAGCACCAAGAATCTCTGGCTGAAGAATAACTTTTCCAGAGACTTTCTAGACATTGCCACCTTGTGGATATATCTTCATATCAACTCTTATACAGCTTACTGAATATTTAATTGCTGTAATGCGGTAGTTATTAATGGGGTAGTTTAAATTGATGTTATCTTTTTTCCAATATCTTACATTTATTAGTTAATCATTATGAATTTACTATAGCACTGAACTGTTTTATTGATTGTGTAGATATATAAGCATCAACATTGATTGTAATATTGATGTTTTGGGATAATTGCTTAATCCTTTTAGTCAAGTACTTTAGATTTCATATCAAGAGAACAATGTATATAAATATGACATTTAATTTATTGTCTGCTAAGTAGTGCAACAAGTATTCAGAACTTACTTTGTATATTCATCCACTTGTAATATCTGCTTAGATGAACTCTTTCTTGTAGCAATTTGGTACTAGAAAAGAAAATATAGCAATTTTTAGTTTAACAGAAAATAGAAAAAATATCCAGTACATTGCCTTTGTACATCCTGATTATGAGATCAATTTAATCTTGTTTTAGAATCTTCATATCTGAGTAAGATATCTGAAAATTTGAACAAAGCATCACTTTTTCATGCCCATGAGCAGGTCTCACATCTCTCAGGATAATGAGGATGATGCTGCAATCCTTACACTACAACTTATAGAAGACCCCTAGGGCATATCATTGCATCTGTTTAAATGTTGCATCATGCAATACAAAACTTTCCAGTCACCACCACAAAGAGAGAGAGAGAGAGAGAGAGAGAGAGAGAGAGAGAGAGAGAAAGCAGATGCTTCTCCTAGAATGTTTTTAGAGATACTAGGCCTGCAGTTCCCAGAATCCTCCAATGCTTATGTAGGCTGTGGAATTCTGGTAATTATATTCAAACACCTCTAGGAAGCACCAGGTTGGAAATTGTTGTTTAAGAATGGTCTCTCACTGTAGACTGGAGATGAACCAATTAAACCTAACTGTGTAGTGGAAAAATTCATATAATTATAATAGCTATAATATAGAAATATATTATTTCCAGCTTAATATATGGGACAATAGAGCAATCTTTTTAAATACTACAGTATCCAGTTTTACATATCATTTTATTTGTACACGGTTTAATTTGGTTCAATCTTTTTCTAGTTGCTGTAAGAAAATGGCATTCTACAAGCATTGTGTCTGTCTGGGAGCTTCTGACTCAAGATACAAATTTCTGACTTATAGTAAAGCAGTTCCTTCTCCTTTTTGAATACAATTTGGAAATTTGCCAAGGCAACTGCAGTTATATTTCACATGTCTATTCATACAATTTCTGTTTGTTTCAATACATTATTTGAATTGATATTTCACCACTTGCAAATCCTTGTTCAGGTATGGACATTTTTTTGCCAATGCTCATTTTTCAACACATAGATATGCAGGAAGTCCTAATGTAAAATTAATGGAATATTAAGCAAAAATATTTTAGTGATTAATATTAATCTTTGTGAAGCACAAAATCTAAAACAGAAAAACAAATTCATTAAGTAACCCTGGAAAGAATATATTAAATAAATAGATTTGACTGAAAAAGATTTGATGGAAAAAGATAGAGGACAGCACTAAATTTATGTAAGAATATAGCCCAAGTAAGTATTATGGGCTCCAAGATCACTGCAGATGGAGGTTGCAGCCAAGAAATTAAAAGATGCTTGCTCCTGGAGAGGAAAGCTATGGCAAATCTAGACAGCATTCTAAAAAGCAGAGACATCACCCTGCCAACAAAAGTGCATATAGTCAAGGCTATGGTTTTCCCAGTTGCAATGTATGGCTATGAAAGTTGAACCATAAAAAAGGCTGAGCGCCAAAGAGTTGAGGCCTTTGAACTATGGTGCTGGAGAAGACTCCTGCAAGTCCCTTGGACTGCAAGGCGATCAAACTAGTGAGTCCTAGAGGAGTTCGACCCTGAATGCTCTTTAGAAGGCCTGATCCTGAAGATGAAATTCAAATACTTTGGCCATCTAATGAGAAGGAAGGACTCACTGGAGAAGAACCTAATGCTGGGAAAGATTGAGGGCAAAAGAAGACGGCGACGACAGAGAATGAGGTGGCTGGATGGAGTCACTGAAGCAATAGGCGTGAGCTTAAATGGACTCCAGAGGATGGTAGAGTACAGGAAGGCCTGGAGGAACATTGTCCATGGGGTCATGATGGGTTGGACACGACTTCGTAACTAACAACAACAACAAAATATTACATCTTTTGACCAATAAAGGACTAACTGGGCTCAAACTGAAAGGAAAGGTTGGTTACATTAAATGAAATGTAATGAAAAGTTGGATACATCACTGAAAAGGAAAGACATTAAAAATAATAATCAGATATCATCATCAACCCAACTCATCTCACTGGGTAGTTGTTGGGAGGGAAATAAGAGGAAGAAGGAATACTAGGTATGTTAGCTACCTTAAGTTATTTATAAAATATAAAAAGGCAGGATAAAAATAAATAAACATACATAAAAACAAGTTCTCCACATGTCTTTTCTGCCAAATGCTAACCTCTTTTTCATTTTGTGTTGCATCCTACCATTATTTACCCGTGTTCTAATTGGCTGTTATATAACAAAAGCCACATGGATGGCACTCCCCTACCATTCCTTCAAAGAGTATTCTAATATCACAGGAATGTAGGAATAAGAAGGAAAGAAATGCTACAGTTGCATGGAGAAAGGATGCTCTTTTTAGAGACCACAAAAAGATGAGCAATTTACATTGTTTTCCCAGGGAATCCCTTCATGTGATTTCTATGTCAACTGGAACCACCAGAGAGCAAGCAATCATTATGGATCATGTAACAACCAAGCTTGTTCTCTTTCTCTTGCATGACAGATTCCAGTTAGCTCATAAAACCTGCATTGGATTTTATATAGCAAAATTGCAAGGTGCTCAATATGCAGTTTTGAAATTTCAGCATTTACGAGGAATAATCTTTTTAAAGACAGCCTAGAAAAGAGTCTTAAATTACTATTAGTCTAGAGCTCGGGGGCACAGAAAAGATAAAGGACTTCCTTTTCCCTCTCCCTTGCAAAGGTCACCAAACCTTGCAGCACCAGAATCCATCTTTTTTTTAAAAAAAAAAAATAAGGATATATATGCATAGTTTAGAAGACTATAAGACTTGAATCTAAATAATCCCAAATATTTTGGCTCCTATTTGGTATAACATTGCATTTTGCGTTTCTCCTTCAGGCCAAAGGTTTGCTCCATGAGCAAGACCACACAGCAGCTGATAGTGATAGGATCACTATCATACAGTAGTCAGCTACAATGCTAATACAAGAAAAATATGGTAGCTTTTGCAGATTTCTAGTCGTGTTGTGCAGTTTTAATGACAAAAATATTGTGGTGTCTTGGAAATTAAAAAAAAATACATTGTAGCACAAGCATTCATAAACTGCATGTCATTTCATCAACTTTGTCTTGGAAGAAATTGTGCAACTATTTATCTAGTTAACTACCGTGTTTCCCTGAAAATAAGACCCTGTCTTATATTTTTTTTAAACTCTGAAATAAGCGCTTGGCCTTATTGCCATGCACTCAAAAGCCCAATTGGGCTTATTATCAGGGGATGTCTTATTTGGGGGGAAACAGGTAGTTAGAAATAGTTATCACAATAAAATTGGGTATTCTTGAAAAGACATTTTGATTTAGTTAACACATGAAACTATAAACCAGTTCCCAGTTATATTTAACATAAAACATTTTCCAATAGCTGTCAGCACTTGGCTGACCTTGCATAGTATGAGCAGTATAGTGGGGTCAGGACTGTTTAGTATTTGTAAGAGATAACATAGGAATCCTAGGACTGAACCTACTCAAAAGATCTTTATGGAAAAAGCCAGTTGAGGACCAGTATGAACTTCATCCTTAGCTATGCATGCTCACTAAATGACTGAGCTAAGCACTGTCTCTCAATTCACTCTATCATATACTTTATCTTATGGTGGTGAAAAAATGGTAGACAGTATGCTACAAAAGCCATTTTGAGCTGCAAAAGAAAGTTGGGATAAAAATGAGTCAAACAAACTTACCAAGAAAGCACTTAGACATGTCGAGGTTGCCAGGAATGGACCTTGACTTAAAGCAGACTCTCTTTTCCACCCACAACATTCTATTTTACTGATATCACTCTAAATACCTAATACTCCCAATTAGGGCACATTATCTGCATGAAAACTTCCTATATTCACCCTCTCTGTTTAGTTCTCTTGATGCACCCTAAAATTGCATTTGTCTCTTTGCAGATAACTCTGATAGCACATAACATAACACAAGGGACAAAATGTGTAAGTTAAACATAACAATAAGAATCAACAATAAAAATAGCTGTAACAGAGGCAACTTTTGTCAAATCAGCTGGGGCTGAATCTTCATTGAAAGAATGCAGTTTACTTTACAACATGCTAACAGGATTGTGCTTACTTGTACCTAAGGAAGGCAAGTGGTTCCAAGTACAAATACTACAAAGACCTTTTGTCTGGTCTACCTTCTATGTATATTGAAAGGGATGAAGTTATTATGTCCCTCCAAAAATAACCAGATCTGAATGGCAAGGCATTTCCTTATACATTTGCCAAGTTTTTTTCTGAAATCAAGCAATTTATATATATATAGTATTAACACAATATATTGCACAGGAAATACTTGATCAAAAAATGTGACATAGTCTGTCAAGATCTGTTCTTTTCATATCCATGGTAACTTCTGGTGATTAATGTTTTAAAGATGTTTACAGATCAATCTGTTTACGATCTGTTTTGGAATCTTTCCTGATATTGATGTCAAACTGACTGGTTTATAATTCCCTGGGTCCTTCTTTCCTCCTATTAGAGTGAGAATGTTTGCTCTCCTTAAATCACTTAGTACTTCACTAGAGCTTAATGAATGGGTTGATATAGCAACTCTTACTCCCACATAAAATGGATTTTGCTGTATGTTGGCTATGATTTCAAGGAGTTGCATTTCAGATGATTTGGATGACACTCCATTGGGAAGGATGATATAGCCTATTTAAGTCAAATGCAAAACTTTGGTCATGTGGTTTTAGTGTCATCCTAATTAAAGACCAACTATTTGCAGTACTCATAATCTATTGAAAGATAAATTGTTAAGGACTCCTAAAGCAGCATTTATTTAGTTTATTGGGTGGAGCACCAATTTTTCTCTTACTTTGCAACCACAAACTGTTTATTCTATGTTGATTCATACGAAAGAAATATGATTAAAAGAAGACAGTTTGCATTACTCAGGGGTTAAGACATTTGAAATAATGCTTTTTTCAAAATAAAAATAAAAATTACCTAAGCTACAATGGGAAGAGTATATGTCAGATAAAATAAGGTTAATAGCAAATGCAATTTTTATTTGTGCAATTAAATGTATAATTAAAGTGTTAGAAAAACTAACCAGCAAATCAATGATCTCTACTTTAAAAATGTCAATTTTGACATTTATTCTTTTATTCCTCTGCATTATCTTCAGGTACCATTCCATGCAGCTTTAAACTTTTCAAGTTTATAATCTTTACTATGATTATTATTTTAAGAGGATAACAAGACTCCTCAAATGTCAAAGTAGGCCTGTTTAGAGGAAATATGGTAGTCCCTTTGTTTCAAATTATTCCAAAACACAAGAATCCTTATGAAAAATCCAGCTGTCCTGAAGTTTATTAAACTGTAAACAAGAACATTTGACATGCTATTGAAACTTCTCTGGTGTCCTGCCTCTTATCATCTTTTCAGAATTTCCCATAGTATTAATTCATATTCAGAACTAAGATAGACACTTATAACTTTCCCTTTCTATATACTCTAAAATTCTGCAAGTCTCCACTGATTAACAAAGAGATGGGGTAACACTGGATTATCCTTCAACAATATTGTCTTCTGTCCCAGCGCAGAACAATGTTTTTCCAGATTTATCCAATAAGTTGTTTCCCTCCTCTTAAATCTTTCCTCAATAGCTTTCCTGACTCCACTCTGATTTATCTATTCTGGATTTATTTCTACTCGAATAGTTCATAAGCAAATCCAGATCTCTCCTACTGTCATTCTCTGCTTAGTTTAAAAATCTACTGGGCAAGCACCCTGTTTCAGTTCTGCATTCTGTAGAATGTCTAGCACACTCTGTTGAAGAATTACTAATAATAACCTAACCTTGAACAGCACAAGCAACAGACAGATGGTTGACTATAAAAACAAAATATTTTTAACATGCATTTTAACATCAGACTCCTGTATTACTCATGCTGGAAAGAAAAGTGGTAACTCAGCCAGAGTTTATAAAGCACAGGAATTTAGAAGAAGAACTGTATTCCAATCACACCTAGGTGGATTTCTTTGGAGTATTACTGTTGCAATATATATGCCTTTCTGGCACAATACAGCAGTAGATCAAACTTCACCTTATCTCCTATTTACACCACTATTTCACTAAACTTCTAAAATCAAAACATAAAATACCACCAGAGTAAGTCTCAGAAAGGGTTTAATTTTGCTTAATCTAATGCCTTATTCCTGCCTAATTTACAATTAGTATTCTTTTCGAATAGTGGGAGGAGTTGTATTCCTTTTGAATACAAATAGATAGGTCCCTCCATCTGCAGTTTTCCTGCATCCCAGTCCCCCACAAAAATTCTGTCTTAAGAGCCACTGGAGATCTTCTGAGAGGGAATAACAGCTTTGGAAGAAATGACAGAATGGACAATACACACCCCATTAACTTCACTAAGGTTGCAAACCTCTACCACTTAACCAAAAGTAAGCCTTATAGCAATAGCAATAGCATTTAGGCTTATATGTAACTCCATAGTGCTTTGCAGCACTCTCTGGGTGGTTTACAGTATAAGCATTCTCAGAATCGAAGGCTGAATCAACCTTGAGCCCCATCAAGATCAAACTCCAGGCTATGGTCAGAGTTTGCATGCAATACTGCACTTTAACCAATGCGCCACCTGGGCTCCTTATTGAACTCAATAGGAGTTTATTTTGGGCAGATACTGTATGCATGTTCCATCTTCCCACACCTCACTCCACATAATTCAAAAATATCTTCAGCCTCCAGAAGGGGTTTCATTGAAAACAGATGATGCAATAGGAAGGGCAGAACTGCAAACATTCTTTCTGTGAATCATTAAAATAACCTTTTTAGGATCTGTAACTGTCTTTTTTCTGACTTCTTTAAATTTAAATTTCATCTGAAGCATTCAAATCAGCTGAGTGGTAAATTCAAATCTCACATTTGAAAGGATTCACTTGATGCTAATTGCTCTATGCTGCTAGTAAAACTATATTGTTATAACTAACTGCAATATAAACAAGGGAACAATAGCTTTGAGTTATACAGAAAAAAGATCCAGAAATGGGATACAGAATACGAAGCAGTTTTTGAATGACTGCATATGTACAGTAAAAAAAGATTTGATCTACTTTATGACTTGTAATTCATGTAACAATACTGTTTCCAAAACAAATATGAGAAATATGAGGCATTAAATAGAAATATCTTGGCATTCCTTTCTCTATATTTCTTTTGCTAATCTGCTGGGCTTTCCTCAAAGTTTGTTTATGCTTTGAAATTAATTCCTTCCTTTAGAAACATATATCCTCCCTTAAAAACTATTTGCTATATATTTAAAATGAGGTGTGTTTTAAAATACAATATATTTAGCCCCAGCTATAATACTGGGTTATAGAGTTTAAGGTTTTCAAGCAAAATCTCCATTTATTTCAAACTTTATTCTCCTAAATAAATTTATGACTTTACAAACCCTACCATTAATTGGGAAAACATCCCTCCCTCCCAGAGTACCCAGTAAGAAAAAGATTGTAATCACATCTAGTTATAGCAATAGCACTTATATACTGTTCCCTAATGCTTTACACCACTCTGAGCGGTTTACAGTGTCAGCATATTGCTCCCAACAATCTGGGTCTTCATTTTACCAACCTTGGAAGGATGGAAGGCTAAGTCAATCTTGACCCCCATCAGGCTTGAACTCCAGGCTGTGGGCCTGGGCATTTATGAACATTTTGCAATTTTTTACTCATAACATTTGAAAGTGTCTAGGCATATGAAGAGTATACTATACCCATTAGTACAATAGTACAATCTATTTTCTGCCATGGCTTTGGGAGAGACTGATGTACTGATATGCTAAATCCTGTAAACCAGACATTAAATGTATTTTTATTTCAAGTATACCAGCAGATTGTTACAAGAGCAACAACAGTGTTAATGAAAATAGAGGCTGCAACTTCAAACCTTTGTTCTGATTCTGCTGGCCATGTTGCAGGTATTATTCCTGTGGATGAACAACTAGGCAATTTTTCCTGTTACTCTGATATTTTCTTTTTTAGAAATAGATTAGTGATGAAAATATTAGTACATTTCTACAGTATATTCTAAATGCAGAAATTAGAAACAATACAGTTCATATTTTCACAACAAGGATAGAGACAGAGTATATTTTATTTGTAGCTGCTGCAACCTTATGACTCAGTTGTGTACAGAGCATAAAACACCAGGGTATAACAGGTATAATGCCAAAAATAAAGCCAGCAGTATAATTGGAGGAACGATATAAACATTCCTGTCAGATTCTCAACTAATTGAAAGGTGTCTCCCACAGAACTCCCTCTTAGCTTGCTTCTGGAAGGCCAATACGGTTTAATTTAACTTAGCAGAAAATGCCATTCCATATAAGAGGACTACCACGAAAAAACACGTCCTCCTGATCTCTGTCCTGATGTCATAGTAGAAAAGAACAGCCCATTTTTAAAAGATGTATCTATTAATTCTACCTAAAGACAGTCCTGAACATACCTTGGCACCAAGTCAAAAGCAGCACTTTTACATTCAGAAAGTATCTGTAGCCAATGCTGGACATGAGTGCTTATGTCAGATAATGCCATTTTAATGTACAAGCTCTGCATTTGAACCAATTGCACACATCCTCATACAGACAGTATTGCAGTACTCTATCCAAGTAATGAAGAGAGCATGAGTTATTGTTGCAAAGTCTTTCAACTCAAGGTCCACAGCTGTAATGAGTGCTCGGTTGGGCAAATGCCCTCCTAGTTACCAGCTGCAGCAAACCAGGATACCAAAAGTATGGATTTGCTCCTTCAGATTCAATGCCACTTCTCTAAGTGAAACATCAGAGCCTTGTTGGATGAACAGCAATTTTGTCTTGTTTTGGTTCAGCTTCAGCCTGTTTCTTTCCATCCAGACCTCAAAGGCATGAAGCACTGGACAGAACTTCAACGGCACTCTCAGTGCAGCCCACTGTTAGATGGGAGTCTAGGAGTTTCACCACTTTAATGGGTGTTGGAGGAAGCAAATTAACAGGCACTATTTTTGAAAAGTTGCAGGCCAGTTATAGTAATAAGACAGGATTGAGTCTGTTATATATTAGGGAAACATAAAGCTTATATTTTCTGTTTTCAAATCATAGTTAATCTGTTAGGCATGAAGTAGGATGTTGCTGTATCTCGAGAAAAGGTCACCTTAAAATAGATATCTCTTGACAAGTAAATCCTTATGCCCTGGAAAACTAAATACCACCATGCCTATACACACACACACACACACACACACACACACACTTGCCAAGTTTATTTGTAAATGGATAAACAATCCTAGAGAAAGAAATCAGATTATTTTAGATCCTAGATGTAATGGTTTTACACTCTGCCCTCAACAAATGGTAAAAAAAATAGATTCAAAATATGTTCAAATATACTATAAAATATAGTGCACATGGAAAATTTCCTGCTCATCTAAATAAACAGCACCTGAACTCCTGTGTCCAGACCCTGCCATCATTGAAACTAAGTTCCTGTGACATAAATCAAGCTTCACCAACCATTCAAATGGATGCACCACTCACACAATGTGGAGGATACTGACACAAATTAAAAAATTACAAAGGGTCTAAAATCTCTCAAGGTTGGCTATGACAATGCAGAGAACTTGAAAGATTTGGCTACTGTATCTAGAGATGTCAGCTACTGTATTTTGTTTTTAAAAACTGTTTTGATATTGCTATATGCACCTAATTGCTAATCTCCAGTTTAATTTATAATATATTCCATCTGCTCTGCAGGATGTTTGTGTAGATGTTTTTATGTGTGCAAATGTTTGTCTGAAATTAACAAAACCAGAGATACATTTGCTCCAACGACAGACCTAACCACAGCAGAAATCAAAATTACTCTACTAAGTACCGGTATGCCTATTGTAGTATGTCTACTGTTCCTGCCTGCTGGTATGAGTAACTTGGCCATTTTTATTTTGCAAAAAAAAAGCAATCACAATTCTCTAAACCAGGATGGATTGCTGATTCAGAATGGGGTTTATGCCAATTCCCCCATCCTTGGCATTTTTGTGTACAAAAAGAACAGAAAGGAAACTTTTCAGGGAAAACCAGTACAAGGCCCCACTTCAGACTGCCTGTCACTATCACATTGGTGCTCAAAACAAAGGATGGCTGTTCAGCCTGACACCACGATTTCCTGAATTAATAGTGTTCTAAAATCAGAACTGGATTGGCTCCTTGACTGAGAAATTCTTATAAAGCCAGCAGGGCTGCCCAAAGGATTAATGGCAGGTTTAGAAAGTAGAAATAAATTTGGGCAAGGCCAAGAGTTCTTCAGTAAGTACAAATCTGTGACAAAATGCCCTCAACAACTACCATTGCTCACATCCCAGAAAAGTTATGCTTAATGACCTACCGTCAACATTTTTACAGCACACAAAATAATCAGAATATTTATTCCAGACAAAACGCGCTTTGTATTTTTGAGCCCAAGGTTGGGTGAAATAACCCTGTTTTCAACTCAATCCCAGGATCAGAGGTCCATCCCATTCACTCAGTGAAACCCATCAAGACCTCTCAGCATCCCAACTTAGTCCAGATTCCAATAACTCACTCCTACCCTCTGTCCGCTGAGCTATTTATTGTATTTATTGTTTTAACTTCAGCCGGCCGGCTGGCCACCCAGGGAGGTTCGTTCCAAGGCACCTCAAGCAGCTTGCTTTGTAGAAGCTTCTCCCTGCTGCTGGTAGCAGCAGCTTCAGCTCCTACCACAAACAGGGTTTTCCCCCCCGTGCCTACCTACCAGTTCCTGCCTACTAAGCAACCTCCACCCTCCCTCCCTCCCAACTCAACTCTTTCTTGGTTCGAACTTCAGGTTTTTCTGGGAATCCCCCGCCCCAACCTCCGGCTCCCCTATGACCAAGGAGCGCGCCTCCTCAGCGCGGGAAGCCTTCCCAGAGCCTCGGCGGTGCCAGCGGGGCGACCCCTTCTCCCGCTCATCCAACAGCGTCCGGCGGAACGCTTCCGTTTCCCCGCCTCGGGTTCTGAACACCACCCCGATTCCAGGCGGCCAGAGACCGGGCTGTTGCCTTAGCAATTTCTGGGGGCGCCTGAGGGGAGTGGGGCGAGACACTGTCGAAGAAGGTTCCCATTCCGCCCCTCGCTTGCTTCCCTGCCCCTTCCTAGAGAAGCGCCAGTCAGCGCCTCCTTCGCCCGTCCGCCCGTCACTCACCTGCTCTTATACCGAGCTACCGGGCGTGCAGCTCTCGGCGTTGACAGCTCCCTTTTGTTTTCCCCTCCTTCCCCAGCCTCCGCAACGCTTGCTGCTGCGCCCGAGTGCCACGTGAGTCAGCCGGGCGGGCAAGCTGGGCTGCTCTGGAGATGGGCGGTCCCCGTGCGCAGCGGCGGCGGCGGCGGCGGCAGAAGGGAGTGAGGCCAATGGCCACAACTCAGCCTGGAGGCGGGGTGCGTCAAGCGTCTGTGGGGCTGGCAGGGAGGCAAAAGAGCTCTGTCACGCCTGCGACTCCCCGAGCAAGCCCGGCTGGGCGTTCTCCTCGCTCTCAGCCGAGGCCTGAGCAACTGAGGCCACCTCAGCTGCAGCAAGAGCAAAGGGGCGCGCGGGCCACGTACTTTTTTGGGGAGGAGAATGACGGTGGATTTTAATTGCCAAGTCACGGTGGCTTTTGAAATCACAACTGGCCGAATCCGGATACGCAGATGGATTCTTATCCCCATCTTTTATTGCTGAGCTTCCCAGCCCTTTCTTTGCACCAATAGAGCACCTTGGATTCTGGAAATTGCTGCTTCAGCCCACTGCTTACCTTGAAGCAAAAGCATTGAGGGCAAAAGTTAACTATTGGTACTTGTATCCAAGTCATCTTAAAGTCATTGCCTGATCTGCAACACATATTTTGTGTGTGGTTAATTGGGCAGTTATGAATTTTGATTTTTTTAAATTTTACAGATGTTCCCTTTTTAATTTTTAATTTTTTTAAATGTAATTGACCTTTGTGCTTATTTTTTGTGAATTCTCTGAGAATTTAGTTTAGCATTGGCTTGATATAGAAATGTTATAAATAATAAAAATAAATGAATCAAAACTGGTACATTAGGATAGGATTAGGATTAGGTAGGGTAGGGTAGGGTAGGATAGGATAGGATAGGATAGGATAGGATAGGATAGGATAGGATAGGATAGGATAGGATAGGA
>WNWU01000003.1:28352033-28390362 GCA_012654045.1 Ptyas mucosa | reverse complement strand
GATAGGATAGGATAGGATAGGATAGGATAGGATAGGATAGGATAGGAAAAGCTAGGCCAGGTTGTTCTGATGTCTGCACAAAAGACAATTCCTTTAGGTTCTTAGTTAATTGAAGGAAGGGAGAAAAATAAAAAAAATGCCTTTTACTGAACTTCGAAGTCAAAAACCTTTGGACTCTGGTGTGCTGGTTGGATTTGTCTTAGTCACATTTTACACTCTATTTTTGTCCATCTATTCTAAACTCAGGTAAATTTGGGTCTGTACCAAGTCACTCAGAACTGAGGTTAATTTCCTCCATTTCATGTAACCTTTCCCCTAATTGTTTCATAATCCTTATGCTGGATTCATTTCATTTCCCAATTTATATAGATGCCTAACTGACTCAATTTATATAGACACCTATGACTCAGGATGGCTTACAAAGACAATAGTAACATATAACTAACATCGTATCTCAACACTGTTTCAATAGAGTGCCTAAACCTCAACGTGACTGAAGAGGTCCATATAATCCATTTCTTCCTTGTGAAGAAGCAAAACAATCACCTTCTCAATAGGGAAGGTTGGAGATGAAACAAATTATTCAATATCGATGGCTTCTTAAGGAAGTGACAGGCAACTGCTTCTTTAATTCATCCTTAAGTTGAGGTGTAACTGCCCTCTCCCTCTATTTACTATCACTTGGTCCCACCTGCATATTGTTTCCCAGAAAGCATTGACAAACCAGGAAGAATATGGATTTAAGAGCAGTAGCACTTAGATTTTTATACCTCTTCACAGTGCTTTACAGCCCTCTCTAGGCGATTTACAAAGTCAACATATTGCCTCCCACAATCTGGCTCCTGATTTCACCCAGCTAAGAAGGATGGAAGGCTGAATCAACCTTGATCTGGTCAGGATTGAACTACTGGCAGTTGGTAGAATTAGCCTGAAATACTGCATTCTAACTACTCCACCACCATGGCTCTTAATGCACAGATGGCTGCACTAACTGTTTCAAGGACCCTGTTCATCTCCTCAGGGCCAACAGGTTCCAACTCTTCCCAAATAACCCAGTGAGATCATACCAATCACTTCATCAGACTGCATAGTTGGAATCATAGTGAATCCAAGTGACTTTATCCAACAGATACCTTGAACAGTCCTCATAGCAGTCCTTCAGCTGGTTCTCTGAATTATATTCTTCTCCTTACAGAGATTAAATCACCTTAAGCTTTTTATTAGTTGCTTTAATATTTTTGGCTTGGCTAGGTAAACGTTTGTTCATTATTTTGTAATCTTTAGATAGTCTTACTCTTAATGAAGCAATCGCTCTGAAATAGTATTTGAGATAATGAGGAATTTTATTTTTTCCTCATGTACAAGAGAGAAAACAAGCAAGTTTGTTTCTTCAAGCAAGAATCTGTTATTACTGTAAATGTCAAGTATAAATTCATCTTTCCAAAATGCCAAAAGGAAGATGGCATGTTCTTGAACACAGATAACAGCCTTTCAATCTCATAAATTCTCATATAAGCAACAAAATTAACATATCAGCAACATAAGAAATAATACTTAAAACAAATTTCATGTTATCCAGTGTATAATATATGAAGTTGAAACTAAAAATGCTATTTATTGAGATTGCAACTGTTTCCTCACTAAATTTAGCAAAGGTACAATCTTATTTACAATCATGTTTACTTCTCTAAAGGCAGAAAGTTGAAAAGCTGTAAAGTTATAAAGCTGAAGGGAGGTATAAGAATTAATACAAGATTTAATTGTTTCCTCTCAACTCCTTTAACATTTGCCTGGAAGAGGTTGGTTTTAATGCTTGTCAGTTCAGATTTTCTCCTCCTCCTCTTTTTTTTTTTTTTTTGATTTATGGTAACATTAGTGATCTCTGATGCTCTTTAGTTGCAATGCTCAATCTACTTTGGAAAAGCCACTAGTTGGTTGCTACAAAGATGTAAAAATAGTTGCTCCATAAATTGGACCAGGGCTCAAAAGGTGAATATAACTTTGTTGCATTAAATTGAGAAATACTTTTCAAATAATAGCATTATTCACAGCAGGTTTTCCAGTCTTGCACTGTGCTGCTTTCTTTTTCATTAGAGGATATTCCAATGATAAAATTACAGTATGGTGAAGTATGGATAGACCCTTCCAGGATCTGCATAGCTAGTATTCTGAAAATATTATAGTTATCTCACTGTGTTTCTTGCACTTTCCCCTCCGGAACATTTTCTTTTAGTTTTTGTATTTGCAAACTCACAACCTGTCATTCTTGAGATATTTTAATATCCAAAGTCATTTAAGTATGGGGAACAAGTATTGTGGGGTGATTATGAGAATATGCTATAGAATCTATCTCAGTAATAAAATTATCACATGATAATTTTATTTTCACCTCAGCCATAAACTAGTTAGTTGATCTTTTTATGGATTTCTTTTCTTATAATTTCTTAAGAAAATATCTCCATAAATACTATTAAACAATTGCAACAATAATATTTTGCTCCATATGCCTGCAATATTGTATCTGCTTACCTGAGAGTAACTTATACTTAATTTGTTTTTGAATAAATAATTATAGGTTAGAGAGAGGGGAAAGAAAAAATGTAAGTTGCAGCATCATGGTTCTTTCTTTTCATGATCATTTCCCTCCTTAAATGTTTAATACATACATTTTGAATAAGAAGTTAATAAACATATAGAAGTTAGTGAAGAAATTACTAATGGAGCAGAATAAATAATATCCTTGCAATTGACAGGTTGTAGTCCAACTTTAGCCAACAAATCATCTCCAGATGGGTTGGGATTTCAATTTATTACACTTTCGTAGCTAAATTGATCTATGTTTAAATGGGGTATAAAATATACTATAATTTCAGGCTTGTTGTAGGACTTGACAGGACATGATTAAGTTTATTTACTTTTTTTGCTATTGCAATCTGATGCTTATTTTTTTAATGCAGAAGGACAGGTTGAAGATCTGAGGTTTGTCCTAGGTTGATTATGAAGACAGACGTGGCAACTTCTTTTTGCCCTTGATGGCAGTATTCGTGTTCTCAAATCCAAAATTTAGGTACTTTTCCAGATTGAGGGCCTTGTAAAAAAGCAAGGAAGGCTCTGTATCCTCTGTCTGGATCATACATACTGTACTCAGTGCCATCTCATAATTAATACTGACTTTCCAGTGTTGAAATAAAGTTCAGCTGCCTATTATGTCATCTTCCCTATGCAAAAAGAAGGTGGGTGCATTTTGATCCTACATCTTTGGAGACAATATTTTTTTTCCAGTCAGTTTGATTTGTCATACTATGTATATACAAACTTGTTTTCTATACATATATCAGAAAAAGTGGGTACTAATCTGCATAGAGGTACAGCATAATAAGTGTATATTAAACCTAAAGAACTCCAGGACTCTTGCCCAGTAAATGTAAGGAATAAGATACTATTTCTATCTTTAATCATTCCAGTTGTATTTACTCTTAGAATTTCTGACAAAAAACAACAAGGGGTATTGTATGCTTCTTAGTGAACTTATAAATTGAATACTATATGCTATACATATTGCTGCAAAGTTTTGGATTACTAAGAGTAAATTCCTGTGTAACATTCATATATCATTTTCAAAAACCAAATCATCTAAAATCCTCAGTAGCCTTCTATAAATTTTGTTTTTCCCCCTACCTATGTTTCTTTATATGACATAAACATCCCTTTTTAAAAGAACTATAGAGGGAATTTCCTAGCAGCAAAATCCCTTGAGCATTAATTATGCTGCTTGCCAGGATATACAGGATGATTTGTTGGTCTTTGGAAGGAATGAGTACAGAAAAAAAAAATACTCCTGCCTTCACAGAACTGTAAATAAGAGATACATATAAAGGGAAAGCTACTGTCAATATCCTTTCTACTCTATATTGAAAAAAACACTTAAGCCCTGATATGGCACTACTGAATAGCAAACTATACAGAAAAGTAGTAAAAGCAAAGACCAAAAACAAGAAACACATTGAGCACTTTCAGCTTGCTCTAGTTCTCTTAATAATTACCATTTTCTTAAGCCCCAGACATTCATCTAGATTTCAGACAAAAATATGTTCATTCTACAATTTCGCTGAATTTACTTAATTGTCTACAATTGTTTCAATTCTATGAATTCCTATTTGAGGTGCATGTTTATTGTAACCATAAGACTATAAAATCTTCTACTGCTTATGCTTCTGCATCTCATTCAAAGACTTAAGTTTGAACCTAGGCCATGAGCAAGTTTTTTTTCCAACTTCATAGCAATGAACAAATTAAAAGTGTACTATTGAGCATGCCTGCAATTGTCACAAGCAGGAAGATGGTAAGCATTTTTCAGTATGCAGCAAGATTTTTTTTCTACCTAGTGTCTTACTGCAAACTCAAGAATTTGTTTTTTTCACATCAACCAAGCATTGATTCACTAGTTGTGACAGGAATTGATCAACTGGCTTGTTGCCCATGCCTGAAGTCACGAGTTGAGGAGAGTGGCAACACAAAAATAACTAGCCATTTAACCAATAGGCAGCGAGAAATGCCTGCTATCTCTTATCTAGAAGATGGTGAAACAAAAGTTGCAGAGTGAAGAAATCTACTTGACACCGAGTTTGGAAACAGACAAATATAAGATCTGACATCAATTATCCAACAAGCCGTTTAAAGCCATAATTTAGAGAAATAGGAGGAATATTATCTGAACTGACCTATTTTCCAAATCGCCCATTGGGGCAGGTAACTTTTTTTCACTACAGTATCTTGATAAAAATTCCAAACATTCTAGGATACTAGGGATTGGACTAGATGTCCTAGAAGGTCCCTTCCAACTCTGTTAATCTAATATAATTTAAAGGATCATTATCAGATGAGATTCATAGTCCATTTATGGTAATCCAGCAATCTTTTAAGAATATGACATGCATCACAGCATATGCTTTGACAAAACAGAGCTAATTCTATCAGATGTCATGATCTCTATCCTGCATGACAATGTGTGCACGTTTTTAAATGACAAATGAAAAATAAGAGTTTTTTCTTACCAAAGCCAGTAACATCTTTCAAATAAAATCCAATTTAAAATTTAAAGAAAGTAAGACATTATATAACCAATTGGCTAAATATGGCTGACGTACAATTGCTTCATCTCTTCCCATTGGCTATGCTGGCTAGGTGCTAAAATTGTAATTTAATATCATCTGCGAGGCTATTAATTCCACACTCTGAAAAGAATCTTAGTAGCATTACTTGTCTCCTCCAAATTAGATCCTGAAGAATTAGGAGCAAAATCTTATTGCATAAATTTACTTGTGAATTTGAACGCTGACGATAAAAATGCTGGGAGGAAAAAAGCTGGTAATTTTATGTTAACAGATTGCCAGTGGAATTTGTAATTCTTTACTCCTCTGTATCTGTAAGAAATCCAAGACTCTTCTCCTCACCACCATCATCCACCCATGCTGAACTTTTAATAGTAGATTTTTTTTCACTATAGTATTCAAATTATAGAATTCCCTGTTTATTAATTCATCTGTAAATATTTCAGTTCTAACAGGCTTTTTCGGTCTGATTGGAAGGTCATTACATTTGTCAATACTGTTGCTGGTGAGCATACTTTTTGTGATAATCGTGTCATTCTGATGTTAGCAGTCTTAGACATTATTATTAGAACACATATGTACCTTTCCCCTTTTTTCTTAACAAATCTAAGAAAGAATTCTGCTGGAATAGGGGAAAATATATCTTGGATTCAGTATAAACAACAAGAAGGGAGACTTCATGAATTACTTTTAAAAATTCTTTTTTAATGAAGAAATAATTCCATTCCAAAATATAGACACACAATTAAATAGTTTAATCACTTCAAAATATGTCCCCAATAGGCTTAACACGCACGCACGCACACACAAAACAATACTTAACAGCAATACAAAAAACCCCCATACAATAATAGTTCTGTTTACAATACCAATGGATAATGTAAAATTTGCAGTGTGTCCATTCAGACTGGTGTGAAATAACAGTAGTTAAAAACATTAGACAGTTAGTAGCTTCAAGGTGTAATTCTTCATACTTTTTGGTTCACAAATAAATTCCTGTCCTGTCATTCAAGGCTCTGGCACTGAATTGAACCAACTTAACTGCTGCAACCCGCAGTTGTGGTATTTACAAGATATATCTACAGCAATTCCGAGGAACTCATAAGAATGGAGGAAAGTGGCTAAAGTAAAAGGCAGACATTTGTGCTAAATAATGATGCAACATTTTGTCTCATGCATATAAGAAAATACATATTATCACAACAAAGGCCACACACCTTTTAATGCAGTTTTAAAGTTAACATTACTACTTACAGAGATTCTATCCTCTCTTTTCTTTCAACATTCAAGAATCCTGCTATCTTCACATTCGAATTCCTGCCTCTTAATGATCTTTTCATTAACAATCTACAAAGAGTTTTGGGCTATAGTAAACAGCCATGAAAAATGATAAATGGCTATTTCAACAATTCCAGCAACTTTGAAGTTCGCCATCCAAACATGTTTAGCAAACAAAGACTGTATGGGCTAAAACATTGGCATATTTGGGACAAAACTCTCACTCAACTTCCTCTACATGCTTGTTTCATTGTGCATGGGAAAGTATGTCTATAACACTAGCTTTGGGCCTGGATTCCTTGGGCATGCAAGTTGATGTACATCTGAATAAGGACATCCACATAATATCCTATTCCATTAGATTTTATGACATCCCAGATAAAATACAGAAACAGATAATCTGATTTAAGGCCTTTGCTAGTGGAGTTTTATGCAAGCATATCTTTATTCAAATGTTATACTCACACATTGGCTAATGGCCCAGGAGGATGAGTTGCTGTGTTAGATGACAACACTTTTGCTTCCCAGATGCTAGATAGAAATCAGGGGAAAGTATTGTCCATACTGAGCCACTGTCAGCTTAACACTGGTTGATGTAGCAAATTTAGATTTTGGAGGCAAATGAAAAAGTGCTTTAACTTGGACTTCCAGAGTATAAGAGGCCACCTAGAGCTCTGCTTTGGGGAATCTGTGCTGAAACCAGACTGAAAAAATGGTGCATATGTTGTGATGACAATAAGTGTTGCACAGATTTTCCAAAGTTTAGACTCATGCATGAGCTTTACATGCAATATGGGTGTCTAAATTAAGGATTATATCAGAGAAACACAATCACTATTCTAACTGTAGGTATTTAGCTGGATTTAGATCTTTTCAATAACATTTTGCTTCTCTTTAGGAAATACTTGGCTGGAGTCCTGAGCTGTCAGCAAGAATTGCCAATATACTGTCTAGTACTAACTGATGTGTGCTAGGCACTAGTAGAGAGTAACCAGTTCCTGAGAGAAGGGCATAGGAGAGGTAAGTTGTCAAAAGTTATGTATCCACCATGTGAAGATGGTAGACACTTACAGGAGTAAAGAGTAATTATTGCAAAGGTGGGGTTCCTGGGGTGTCTCTATGTAAACATTTTTTTTAATTGTTTTCTGCAGTTCTCTAAATTCTGTGATTTGACTACATAGAGACAATGTTGAGAAAGACACAAGAAGGAAGATGGCAGGAATTATTTTGTGTATGAGTGAGAAAGTACCTAGAGTTATTTAATTCATACATCTTTGATCTGAAGCATGTCCCTTGTAGAATCAACAGAAAAATTCAGCTTTTAATTTGGACAATACAATATATAAGCACGTTTAAGGAGTTATTATTCTTTTAACAATAACTCTGGATTTACATATTTGAGCTTTTCTAAATTCATGCTTACTGTTAGAATTGTTGCATCATTAATAAAATATTGCCCTTACACTTAACAATTTCTAAATCATTTGCTGTTTTCCTTGGAGCTAAAATTTGCTTGTAACTAATTTACTATATATAGGGAAAATAAGATTGCAAAGTATCTTTTCCAAATATAATCCTCAGGGGAGCAGCCTCCTCTTTTATTATTTTTTAAATAGCATATTAAGATTTACTCAAAAGTGATACTGCTGTAATTACATAACATATTCTTTTTTTCTTTTTAGAAAGGACACACCTCCCCTCCATGTGCTTTTCATATTTAGCAGATTACCCCATTCAGCCCCTGAAGAAAGTCTCTCTACTCATTCCAGGAGTATCCAGAGGGTAAGATTAAAAAAAGGCAAGATGGCAGCCATGATAATGTGATAAAAGCTCTGCCTAGTTATGTACATTGCAAGATGTACATGGCAGCCATCTTGATTTTTTTTCAATACCCTGCAGATACCCCTGGCCCATTTCCAAGAATGCACACAAAACAACTGGTGGTTGACTAAGGCAATGCACATTCAAAAATAAGAAAAAAAAGTAATCGCAAGCAATCTTTTAAAGCCTGTACATTTAAAGCTGAAGGCCTCAACCAACAAGATATGAAAGATGGAGATAATGTGAAAGAAAGTTCTAAAACTGCAACAAAATAATACAATGAAGATTATACAATTAGTTTAGGGATTTTATGGCACCTGTGGTTTATAAACAGCTTTAGTAACGAGTATTTCAAAACATAGTTCACAGTTTTAAGAAGATCTGTACTGATTTTAAAAACTAGATTCTATATAATTTGAATGTTGTCTTTTGTATATGATTTCTATTTGGAAAGAAAATATTTACACTAACTTCTATGGCTGATTTGTTAGATTATATTTTGAAAGAAAACATTCGTTAAGTTATGTAGTAGCCCTAAGTCATAGAGATACTTCTTAGTGCATTTTGTACAAGTTTGTTTTTAAATTTTCATTTATTTATTTTGCAGAAATATTAAAAACAAATTGCTATCCAAAGATGCAATATTGTAATATCAACATGTATGCAATTCCTAGTAATATCTGTGAGAATTCTGCAAGTGTGGTTGGGTTCAGTATTGCAACTATAGTTCATTTTTGGGCTATAAATATGTACACACAGGAGTATATTTATTCAACGATAAATGCATCATTATACTTTTAAAATTCCCTCCATGGAAAAACAATGTACAGTGTGTAGGAAAGTGTTCTAAAACCTCAAATTATTCGGAAATCAAACTCCTAATATAAACAGTACTGTCATTGTAAACTGAACAGGTTTAAAAGTATGTGCAAAGGGTTTGTATTTTGTTAGTACAGCCAGTGTTCTTCATCAATAATAAGCCATGTTACATATGATGTAGCTGATATAATTTAGCTTTAAATAAAAATCATGTTTTTTTAATCTTCCAAAATAAAACACCTACAAACTAGAACTTGGCAAACAAAATAATTGTGCTACAGTCTGGAGACCTAGTTGGTTAGAGAGGCTGCACTTGATTTTTCACTTCTTCGTTGAAGCTGCAGCTAGGCTATCTTTGTCATTAGTTGGAGTGTTGTCCTCTTCTTCTTCCTCTTCCTCCTTCTCTTTCCCCTCCTCAGTTCTTACATCACTTTCATTATCCATTTGACTGCAGCTTTCCTGTCAAGAAACGTTTTAATACTGTTTATCACATTTCAAAGAAACTTACCAGCCCTATTTAGGCAGTGTGTAAATGTGAAATACTCACCATGTGAACATTCCTGATAAGCCCACCCCTCACTGTTACTCGGATTAGGCTAGCTTCCTGTAGACACCTGATTGGATTTGTCTTAGTCACATTTTACTCTGCTCTTTACTCTTACATTTTCAGCTCTGCATATGCTAGCTTCCAGGATAGGTATAGACTTTCTATTCTGAATGCACAGTTAAGCATGATTGGTAGGAGAATAGAGTTACTGAAAAGATTTGTGTGATGACCATTCCAATTCATATAATACCTGAATAATATTATCATTAAAATTTTATGTGTATGTGTGCTATGAGTGAATCTTGACTCCTGATCTGTGCATTTTTCTTAGCAGCATTTTTCAGAAGTGGTTTGCCATTGTCTTCTTTTTAGCACTGAGAGAGAGTAGTTTACCCAGCTGGCTTTGTATTTAAGGCAGGATTAGAATGGTCTTCTAATTTCTCATCTCGTGCCTTTAACCCTTATCCCAAAATAGCTCTATATGATCAAATTGGTATATTCATCATACCTATTAGCAAGTGAACAAAAATCTGTCAGCTCTACAGTAATACCGTATTCTATTGCACACATGTACGGTATATAGAGCACAGGCACATTTTTGGCAACATTTCCCAATTCTTTAAAGATATCCACAAACAATGAATGGTAATTGAACAGCAAAATGTTAACAGTACATATAGATTATGGTAGCTAGATTTTCTTTGTTTAGGAAGGACGTCATTTGAGAAAAGATGCATCATGTCATGAATTAAACTTAGGCCCCAAAAGGTGTTACATCTGAGAAAGTTGCTCCATAAATATTGTGATTGATAAAGTTGAAAGCCATGGGAAGATGTAAAAGTAATAGCAGGACAAAAGTCATATTATCCATCTAGAAAACATAATTATGGCTTTAGAATTTAAATCTTGGAAACTAGCCTTCCTCAGTATTGCAGTACTAGATTACAGAACCACTTCCAGTACATACTGGTTGAGAAATTTGGGATAATATTAATACGGTAATATCCCTGGAAAATATCAGCTTGGGGATATTTTTTATGTGACAAAACTCCAAGCATTATTAATAAAAATATAAAAACCTAAGTAGCTTCTAAACAAGGGATGAGAACAAGAATAGGTGTCTTGTATGGCTTGGTGATATAATTTGGGACAGAGACAAAATTGAAGCTCACTCCATATGATAAGTAGCTCCTGGGAGAAAGCTGCCATAAAAAATTCTGGCCTTTAAAAACTATACTAATTTAGTAGAATCTGAAAAATATTTATAGTTCAATTATGTGAGATTAAGCATTTTTTAAATAATCTTACACTTGCATTGAAAGCTCTTCCACAGCATTTAAAAAGGACTAGAATAGTAGAATTCAATCTTCTGTACTAATGTAAAATAAAGTATTAATATTCAAAATTACTCATTGTTTTTAACAAACTCAAAAACATTTTCATCTGGTAATTCTTTGAATGGCTAACTTCTTAGATTGCACTTCCTAATTTTTAACACATGTGTTGAATACCATTAACACTGACAAAATCATGATCCATCAATTGCAAAAGGCTATTTGCTTGGAACAGCTTACACCCTGCAACAGTACATTTAGCACCGTCAAACATCATCTGCCTATCCCAGGTCTTTGGAAAGGGCTTGATAGGTGGACAAAGATGTCAAATCCAATCTAAACATCTGGCTGGTTCTGTGACCAACCATAATAATATTGGTTCAAAACATTCTTATGCTGTGTTGCAAAATATTACTTTGAAAAGTCTAGACACTAATTATGATATATGATAACCCACATGCAGCTCATTTGCATCCAGAAAGCAGATTTATAAGCTAAAGCACTAAATTCTAGTTTGGGGAGTTATGTTTCATATCATTCTTTCCAAATGTGGTATTTATTCCATCCAGTAGCATTTCATATTAACAGGCCCATAAAAAGCACATACAGTAACCTGCAATCCTCTCAATAGCTTTCCCACTGCTACACAATAGGAACATATTCTTATTTGACAATTAGAGTTAGAATTGCAAAATGATTACAGTATATTATAATGTATTGGTGAAGAGAAAAATGTGATCAACTTCTTTGCCTCCCCCCCCCACTCCAATCAGCATAATTACTGAATGAAAGTGATTGATGTTGGTTTTAAACCAACTTAAAACTTACTTGAGAGGAGAGTGATACAAGGATGGTTACTCATCCTTGTAAGCTGACCTGTAAAAAAGAAAGTGAAAACAGAAAATGTGAGCAGCCAGATCAGTGCACCATTCTATAGACAATGGGACTCATGAGGGGTGAGAGGTGTCTTATGGGCATGCAAGAATAGCACACACCAAATGAAGAGGTTAGCATGCAAGAAGAAACTGTGAGAAGGTTGTTGCTGCAGAAAATGCTAGAAAGGATGAAGATTCAATTTGTTCTTTTGAATGAAAATGGCATTTGCTGCAAGGCCCAACAAAAAAAGAGAAAGAAGATTGTCTTGTAACTCTTATTCCTAAATACTTTAGGCAGTTATGGGCAATAATTTCTCATTTGTATTTGTAACTTTTACAATATACTCTTTTAAAGGATATGTATAAATGGTCCTAAAGCTACAAATTTTCAACAGCATTTAAAAGTACTTTCTAAGATAGAGGTAATTTGCTCATTAATCAGTATTCCTTACATATAGTGAAACAGAAAACACATTCTTATATTGTTCAGTGCTTTGATCTCTTTAATATTTCTTGTACATGTAACCCATATTCCCAATAAATAAGCATAATATAGGCAGATTATCTATTGGTTTACTTAGAAGTGACATTTCAACAAACTATGCCAAGAAATTTAGACTTTAGACTGATATCTATTATGCCAAAATGATGGCAGGCAGAGATTGTTATCTTTTTAAATTACAAGAAAAATTTAAAATACTAGAAAATTACTAGAAAAATATATTTTGCTGCTTGGATCCACACACATACTATGCTGATACTTTATGACATCCTAAGGTCTTGAGAAGATCTTGGTGAATATGATGGCTAGTAGCAGCTAAAGACTTGGCAGCTGTGATTACACACTGTGTTCATGTACTTGTGAAATAGTCTGTATAACTGCATTAGAGCAATTGTGCTATCAGTGATTTCTACACAGTTCTACCACTGTCAGTATCTGATGTAGTTTCTAGGGACTTTGTGAACTAGATCACTGGGTTTTTTATAATGTCTTTGCCCACGTTGAGAGAGTATAAGATTTCTATTATTATCAATGTACACTAGTGGCAGCTCTCTTTAGTGGGCCATAGAATTGGACTAACCACCTTTATTTATTTGCATGGTAGGTAATTAGGTTTTAATTTAAAATTATTTATTTTGCTGAAGAAAAGACACTATATTTGAGATGATTTTGAATAAGATGAAAGTTCTACCTTTGGAGATTACGTCTTGATGGCTCATTCACACATGCAAATTACCACTTCCTTTCACAGTATAAAAATGCCAAGAATGCATGTGTGAACACCCACCTACTCTCAAAGTTATTTTGTGAAAATAGAACAGCACACTGTTGACAGAGTATGTTACTAGCATTTGTGATGCACCAACTAACAGCTTGTGAAGGTTAATGTCAGCCTATTAATTTCAGTACAAAAAGTACTTCCTGATTATTCACAGAAACATGAGTGCATCTCACTATTATTTGGAATCTACACCCTTATCACTATATTCTTCCAAAAGAAATAAAATCTAGGACAGTGAAATTTCTTTCAGCTACGTAATTGTGTTGAATTCTTATCTTATTTTTACCTGATAAGCTTCATCTTGCAGTTTCTGCTTCAAATACTCCTCCATCTTGAGTTCATTCTCTAGTTGGCGGACAGAATCATTTTCATAGTTCTCATCATCAGCTCTAACGTAAGAATCTCCATCCTCTGTAACCCTAAACACAATTATTAATAAATAGGGTTGTGCAATTACTGCCTGACCTACTTCATACTTAGATGTGAAAGCAGTAAGTTCCATCTTATGTTAATCTAAGTTTGCAGAAGTGATGGTGGGCAAACAGAGTATACAGCCCACACCAAGTCATTTCTATTGTGGAATGTGAGTTTAGAAAAACGCAGTACCCTTTTTCATAATTTAACTTTTGTAGAACAGATTGCCTAGAAGGGCTTTTTTGAAAATCAGTATAGAATGAAAGTCAAGGCACTATGAAGATTCAGGAATGTGGTAGGTAGGTAGGTATACTGGCTTTTGTGAGTTCCCATAGAGTGAATTCTGATGCTGATTGTGATTTTATACCAATTATAGTAACTTTCGTAGGTTTGTATATTATTTCTTAACTTTCTATTGTTTTTACTGTTATGAGCCTCTCAGAATGGCTTTGTTAAGATGGGCAGCCATATAAATCAATTAAATAATAATAGTAATACACAGAACTCTGTATTTCAGAAAAGGATGAATTATTTGGTGGACTACCAATTTGGTATGTTGGTGAATACCAGAATGTTTAGTGCCCAGAACTGAGAATTACACCATTTTACATTCTGTAAAAAGCACCTCTTAATATTTTATCTGAAAAAACATGCAGAACAAACTCATCTGAATCATGTTGATATCTGAAGCAATGACTTCAACAGATACTTGAATTTCATTTGCTCTTTTGCTATAATGTTCCACTTTGGATCAAGATCTGTTCAAGATATCTCCATCTTATAATAAGATGTCTGAGTGGGTGGGTGTAATTATAAGATCATCACTATGTAACTTTGTACACAGATATATCATACACTTAGTTCCTAAATTTCCATCTAAAGCAGTACCCTGATCTTCAGCAGAAAACAGTCAATTCTTCTCAAAGGAAATAAAAAACTGCACCCAATTTTGGCATACTTTCTGAAATGCCCCTTTGAATGGATTCAAATGATCTTCCTAAAAGAGACTTGGCTGTTCTTTGGTATATATTAATTATCAACAACTTTCATTCAGAGTTCAAATATAAAAATCATTGTAAATTGTTTTTCTCACCAAAATTTTACGAGAGTTTTATATTGTAGTTCAAAAGTCACCCTTTATTGCTAACCTTGGCTTAATCTTTAATTTAAAAAGCATCCCAATATTAAATGGAAACTTAATTTCTCAAGCTTTGAAAAAGGCAAGAAAAAGATAGAAATCAAAGAGAAGGCAAAACAGGATGGAGTACCCACAGGTCACTGCGAATGGTTCCAGTAGCAGCTACATTGTGAAGATATCCTGGCTTCCGGGCATGGATTTGTGCCAGAAAAGCCTTTTCAGAAGTTGGTGATGGAACAAGATCATCAAAATGAGTCCGACCAAACTCTGAATCCACATTACTTTCTGTCTCACTTCCAACTTCTGTATGAAGAAATAGGTTGGTATGATAATTATATCTTTCTTTCCTATTTCTAGCATGCTTCTCTCCTGTTTTTATTTTTAGCATACTGTACATTGCCATCTTATATTGCTAAAGAAACACCATATTGTCTACATTAAAAACACATGGAGAGCAACTTTCACTTTTGCACAGTTCAAACTTGCCATTTATTATAACTTGCCATACAGACAAGTAAAACTCTGATGCCAAGTGGGGTGACTCAGTGTACCCGGTATCCCTAAATTAATCAGGGAATATGCTAATGACTGAGTAAGCTATTAAGCAAGGAATTAACAGTTAGTTACATGACTGGATTGCCTCTTATTACAATACTGATGCATGAAACCTTGGACAGTGTTGTTGTATAAAGAAACTAAACAGCATTGACCATCTGTTTAGCAAGAAGACACAGTGCTGCATTTGAATTCATTTGAGTTAGTTCAATTATATTCAGTGAGATTTAATTTTTAAAATATTTCAGTAGCACCTGGCATTACAAGAGCTACCAAGTCTGTACTCTACATAAATATAATTATTAATAAGACAAACAAACTCTTATTTACTAGCCATAAAAACTAACAAAAATCCCAGACACTTAAAAAGCACTGGAAATAAATAAATATCACAAATTAAAATGCTGGAATAAGAAGGAATCTTGTCCTGAAAAGACTGTAAATCAGTAGTTCAAACTGTTAACTACTAGCTTAGAATATTTTGCAACACATTTTTCAAGATTGTAGCTTGTCTTTAGACTGTATATTAAACTAGTATAAAACACTTAAGCTTTAAATCATCAGACCTGAGTTTAACTCTTTCACGAGAGAAGACATGGTATTGGTGATTGAATCAGCAGCTACCAACAAGTCATTTCTTAAATTTCTTCTTGTACCTAATCAATAGAAAAGCAAAGTGCAAAATATTTTTAGCAATGTTTTGAGCTTTTTGTGTACATTGTGTACATTTAACAAGGTAAAATAATAAATGATGCAAAACTCAATTAAGAAAACAATTTAAAATTTATGAATTTTAAAAATCTGTTTAGATAGTTTTTGTAGCAGCATAATCTCCGACTATCCGCACTACACATGTATAAATTTCTTTATGACCTCTGCAGAATAGATTGGCTTTAATAAAATTAATTTGTTTGGAACTGGTATAGTTTTTTTAGGTAGGCGGTGTAGTGCTCCTGTATCAAGATATAAGTATTGCCATATAGGGACAGCATCAGATGGGACAAAGTTAGATTTGGTAGAATTTTGTCTGAATTCTGTGCCTTCTTCATGAAGAATTAAAGGGAAATTATTTATCAAATGAATTATGCTACAGTAGGTTCAGTGACCAGCCAACTGTTGTTTTTAGTTCTAAGATGTTTTATGTTTTTGTAGGGATGTATGATGAAATTATAATAGTCTGGGATAGACAACATGAAAATGATACCCAACAGCTTGGCCTCTGAACTACTTGGAGCCATATTGTAATAGGAGCTTGGAAGCCAATGTAGAAGCCTCCGGACTGTCGAGCAGCTGACATGAGGAACAATAACTACAAATCACAGTTTATAATAGCACATTATAAATAAGTACAATTGCTATTGTCTGAGAATAAAATGCATCTCTATGTACATTTGCCAATAAAAGATGCTGTGTCCATTGCAGATAATTTAGAAAGCGGGATATTAGATTGGAAGATTTTTTTCTCCTATTATTGTATTATGCAGCAATAAAAACTAATGTTATTTTTTTCATTTCTGCTTTAGTCTGTCATGAATTGTCCTCTGGTGCTGCTTGTCCCAAATGTAAGCTTTGAATTACTTGATTAATTATTTTAAGAAAAAACTCTTTTCAGAGAGTTTAGTAGATATGCAATGAGGAAAGAAGCTACGGATTATCAATTTTTCAACAGAGGATGATTTGAACCATTACCTTGGGCAAAGGCTTCTTGCACATCTCCTCCCACCCCTGTCAGAGAATCTTGTGGTGTGTGGGCTGGAGTTGAGCTGGCAGATGCAGATCTGATAGGCATTGGGATTGGCCGACTGATCGTGTGGCTGGGAGATGAACGAGGAGAGCCTGCCCCTTGGGTCTAGGGGGAAAAGGAAGCCATGAGTGGTTCAGGATGAAGTAGAGAAGAAGACACTTCTGTCCCACCATCTCCAATTATTTCTCTGTTATAGAAAATAATCAGAATATGCCCTTGCTGGATAGTTTTACCATCCTGATGGAAAATGAATGAATCAATACGCTGTTAGTTCCTAGAACCAAAAGCACATATGCTAAAACAGAGACGATCAGAAACATAGGGAAAAGGGATTGGTGAACTTGCCCAAGGTATAAATATACAAAAAGTATGAAAGCTATTGCTTAGCGCATTGTAAGCCACCCTGAGTCTCTGGAGAACGGCGGCATATAAATCAAATTTTTTTAAAAAAAAGGTCCTAAAGATCATATTGACATATTAATTTTAAATTGTCCCAGCTGAAATAGCAAAAATGTATTTCTTTTTGATGTTTTCTTTTTCCAGTTGCCTGAAAGTTAAACAACAAAACAAATCAAGTAGTAATTATGTTTGTCTTTTGTCTTAGTTATCTGGCAGCAGCAATGGAGAAAACTGTTGGACATCACTGTTGAGTCATGGCAAAAGAGGTATTGAATTCTTTGGCTTATGTTATGTTAGAACTTAGAGGTAAAGTAATAAAACTGATAAAGTAAGTAAAGTTGTCATAGGGATGTTTTTATTACTTTCCATGAAACTGAGTATTTCTATGTCATCTATGGTCCCATATTTTATGTTTGTGGGAATGGAAATTAAGTTTGGAGTCTCATGACCTCTGAACTAAAAAGCAGGCAATGCTCTATTCCAGGTATCCTACTCCATACAGATGGGAGATGTTCTGATACATATTGGACAGAAGTCAGAATCCAGTTTAGAAATTGCCATTACTCTCTAACCCTAACCCTTTTTAATGTAGTTTAATCAAATTCACATAACAATTACAGTACTTGTTTTCTTATCATGCAGACACATTTAATGTATTTTCTTGCTGTATCTTATTCATATTATATGTAGGCAATGTAATCAGACAAATGTTTACATTTACTCTCTTCCCCCCATTTATAATACATTTATTTATTTATTTAGTATATGGCATTCTTAATACAAAATATAGTTAACTGTTTTTTGTCTTTGGTATATAGCTCCCTCTGCTGGAAACTAGATAACTCATAATATAGAATTTTGTAATCAGTAACCTACACAAAATACCTTAATAATTCTGAAATGTTTAGGGAACATCATTTTATGAATACAGGAAATAATAATAATACTATGCCATTTTTCAGTTATTAATATTATGGCTTGTTGCACAGTTTATGTAGTTGACTGCAATGAACCATAATTACTGAAAAATGATTTGTTAATTGGAAGAACAATGGCCAATACTTGAAAGATATAGAAGGTAAAGCCGATTTTTAAAAAATCCCTTGTGGATTTGATTAATATCAGGAATGCTAAAGAAAGAATCTGAAGGCTTTATTTTAGCAGCTCAAAAAGATTAATTGTATGAACATGCAACAAACAACAGCAAATGTCACCTTTATAGTAAAAGGGATGAAACAATTGACCATTTGATTACTGCTGCAGCAAAATTCTACAGCCTACAAGTGATGTCATGACTGGATTGCTAGAATTATTCACTGGAAATTTTGCTAGAGATTTGGATTTGAATGTGGTAGACACTTCTGGGGCCATCAAGTTGAAAAGGTTTTGGAAAATAAGCAGGTTAAGATTTTATGAGACTTTAAGAGCCAAACAAACAGGCATCTTACTCATAGCATGCCTAATATAATAGTTACTAAAAAGAAGAAAATCTAGTTCACTGATATTGCTATTGCAGGTAATGCTAGGATTGAGGAAAAAACAATTAAAAACAATTATGACGTATTAGGACTTGCAGATCAAAGTTGAACACTTATGGAAAAAGAAATCTGTTGTTATATCAATTGTGATTGAAGCCTTCAAAGTTATACCAAAAGGACTTCCTCAATATATGGAAATATTGAGTACTTCTCAAAAAACTCCACCCTGCTTGGAACTGTCCATATCCTTAGACTCCACTTTAATAATTCTTAGGACCTTGGTTAGGAGTTGAATTATTAAGTTTCCACCAGTGTGAATCTAATTGTAGACTCATGCATAACAATATCAAATACCATGTAAATCAGTGGTGGGTTGTTCCCGATTTTGTCTGGTTCTATAGAACGGGTAGTAAAACCGGCGGGAAGCTCCGCCCACCTGCCACGACATCATCATGGGTCATCGCTCCTGCTGCGAACCGGTAGTAAAGGTAAGTAGAACCCACCCCTGATGTAAATATATTGATACATAATTTACATACCATGTTTTATACACTATTTATATATACCATATAATATATTGATACATAATATAAAACTTCTCTAATGTTATAAATGTTTGTCCTCTAAAAGTGTGCAAATAGGGTTAAAAATAGATGTTTCTCACAACACATGTAACTGACATAAACCCTCTTGATTTTTTCACATACTTTTGTGACATAGCATCACAGTGCTTGTAAAGAGGCAGGTTTAAAGATAGAAAGAATAGAGTTTTATATTGAAATTGACTAGAAACAGCTAAAGAAATGAATGTGCTTCATATCTGTGAAAGTGATGCTGCGGTTGCGGTCTTGGAGGGATTCAGATTTCCCAACCGTCGTGGGCACTGGAGGAGAATGCTAAGATGTGTAATGTCAACCCACGCAGAAATAAGACTGGAGAAAGCTGCTATGAGGATAATATATACACAAACAACTCTACAATATTGAAATGCACATATAAATGGAATGCCATTCATTTGCCATTTGATTTCTGCCACCAATAGTTGTATGTAAGACGTACTCAGAGCAGGTTATAATGAAATGTTGCTGAACATCTGTTCTTACTTGGATCAAAATGAAATAAAGAGTGGGTTAGCTTTATTCTTCCTGTAACAGGGTATTATATACTTTTTCTTCCAGTTCTACTTCTTCTGGTTGGCTGGATGTTTATTATGATTAGCTCCTTGGATATTTTTATGAAAGAGGTTATAGATAATTTAAAACAAAGAAAATAAAAAACAAGTGTTGCCAGCTACATCATTACTGTATCTATGTGAATTGATATCATTATCATGATATGAGCCATCATAGGCAGAAGTTACACCTTAAAGGACAATTCCCTCTTAAGATATCAATCATGGGGTTAAACTGGAGTTAAAACAAAGGGAGATAGATTGAAAGGGAGATACATGGTATTTCCCATGTTCCTTGAACACAATTTTTGAACTTGAAAACTAGTGCAAAACACCTCACCATAGCAATTGAATCATTCTGTGTTTAAATTAATGCAGATTTCAAGATGCTCTATAATTATTGCTGCATGCTTAAACAGAATACGTTAAAGAACATAAAACAGTATCATACTGACCTTAATATTTCATATGTTTATGATTCTACTTTTCCCAATTCTTTTACTCCAAAAAACCACAACAATGCAATTATTTTACATTTTGTCATATTAAGCATTAACAAGGGTTCTTTGCTCCAAAATACATTTTGCCAAAATATAATGACAAGCAGATATTGACATAACAGTGACTCAGTGCTACTACTTTGTCTTTTGTCAGTGAGTGTTGTGGTCCGCCCGCAGCCTGCGGACCTGGCAGCAGAGTCGGACAGTGAGGAGGCTGGGGAGGACAATGGGCCAGTCCTGGAGTCAGGAGAAGGCCCAGACAAGGGCTCTGCGTGGGAAGCAGAGATGGGGCCAGGGCCATCTGGGAGCAATGCGCGGACTAAGGAGCCTCCAGAGGTGGACAGCAGAGAGGCAGAGGAACAGGAGGAGCCTGTTCCTAGTGCATGCATGCGAAGAGCTGCCAGAAGGCAAGAGCAGCTGAAGAAAAAAGGACAACTTGGGAGTAAGGCCAGAAGATGACTGGCCAGTCCCATAAGGCTTAAAAGAGCAGCAATGAGCCCTTGGGTTCTTTGTAGAAAAGCAACGTTGATTTCCATGCTTCTTGTCAGCGCCTCTTGAACTTTGTGGGGTTTTTGCCAAGAAAAGCCTTTGGCAGGTTGCCAAAGACATCAAAGGTTGGTGATAAGGCCTATGGACTGGTTATTAAGAATTTTGTTTTGGACTATGCTGAGAATGAATTAATTCTCAGCTGTTTTAATAAAAAAAGTTTGTTGAGGACTGAATTATGTTTGGTAATCACTACTTGGGCCTTGGTCAGAACAGTGAGCGACTATGCCTTCAATTGCACTGAACTGAAAATCAAAGTTCAGCTTTGTTATAATGGGAAACCTCTCACAGTACCTCTTGACCAATTATTATACTACGGTTTAGTAAACCCATGGAGTTAGTTATTCACTGATATTAATAAAATTACAAAGGGCATGCAAATTGTGTCTTAACAGAAAAAAAAAAACCCTTTATGAATCTATGTTTGAAATTTTTCTTGAATTATTAGCTTGCATGCGGTCTTGGGAAAGAAAAATGTGAACTGAATGTTAGACCAGATGGGACTTTGCCTGATTCTGTAAAGCTCTTATTGCCTTACTTTTTAGGAATTATTACAAGGGATTTATTTGGAGAAATAAAATCAGGCACATCAAATATATTTATCAGCAACATGAATATTCCTGCACTATAAGACTCATATACTACTATGGTTTGTATTGCATAGGGTTATTACTATTTAATGACAAAGTGCTTTTAAGTCAGTAGAAAGCCATGCATATCTCTTACATTTTTAGCAACATCTCAGGAAACTATTTCATAATTAGATGATTGAATATAGTACCTTAATTCCTTAGATAATTGGTTAAAGGCATGCAATATACTAGTGTTGTTTAATTGACCACAGCAATATACATATTTTATGTATGTGGATTTACAGCACACATTTGGATCACAAGAACACTACCGGTACCTATGTGTTAGTGACATTGACAGGCTAAACAACTTACTCCCTGCTTCAATTCTTCTTCCTAAAGAAAAATGGGATGACCATGAATTAGATGATTCTAACTTTAGAGAAGAAGATAAAAGAGAAGTGAACTGCAGTGCAACAAAACATAAGTGCTATTGCCAGCAACAGTGTGAAACATTTGCAATTTTGGGAGGAGGTGGCAACATAAATATTAACAGAAGAGAACAATAAATATTATCAGTGCCTTCATGCCCTGTTGGTACAGTTATTAAACAGCTTTTTTTTTTTTTGCTCTTAAGCCATATTACTTTATGGGAGAAAAGTTGGGAGTTGCATGCTTGGGGCATAACATAAGGTACTACCTTGGGTCAGTACCTTTTCCTCATCAACTTCAGTCTCCATTACTCCTCTTTAACTTTTCATCTCTTTAATCATTTCTTTCTTACTTAGCAGACTCCAAGGGAAGGGACAGATTTTTTCCTGCTAGTAGTCTGGGCTGATTCCTTGCAAATAGCTCTGAAGACTAGGCTGAACTCTTTTAAATGCACATTTCCATTCTTCAAATACCTGCTTGACTACTTTTAGAACCAGTCTTCCGGATTCAGTGTTTATGCCCTAGTAGCATTTATATTTTCAATTTTTTTCCTGAAAATTCAGTGCCCAAAGAAAATTTACTCCAAATTTTAACATTCAGAGACACAATGAATATAAGATGCAGGAAAACTGCCTAATAGCCATTTCACTGAATAATTGCTGTGATTCTATTCTGAGAGTACCAGGATCAAACCCTCCTCATCTTCACAGTTTATCTGTTGTAAGTCAAGGAGGGCTTTTACCAGTTTAGGCCAGGTCTAAAATGTTATATTTTCAAGAATTCCAAATAATTACACATAGCTACCTTCTTATTTTCTTCTCAGGAGCATTAATAATTTTATATTAATCATTGTTCAGATTACTTGTGCTGAAGAGATTGACAAAAGACATATAAATTAGATTCTTAACAGCACTTACTATCTTCAAGGAGCAAGGAGGTAATTCTTTATTTGCAGAAAAAGACCACCAAATAAACTGAATTCAGGCTGTTTTATGGTAACAATCAAACTGCAGGTCACAGAGTAGTAAGATAATGCAATTATATGATTTTCATTTAGAGGTCAGAAGCAAATGATTGCTATAGCAAGCGAGGAACATATCTCACCACAAACCTCTCTGCCTATCTATAGAATGGGTAGAATGAAAATAATGATACCATAATAACATTGTACTGCCTTCCTTTTTTATTGCAATTTTATAGACCTATTTTGCTTAATACAGTGCTGGAACATTTTACCTTGAGTAGTTTCATGAGGCCTTCTAATTGAACCATGAGTTCTCTTCGGCTTTCCTGAAGAGCTGACATTCTCTGTTCCAACTCGTCTTTCCTCTGTCTAAACAGCAGGCAGTGAAGATGAAAGCAGTGCATAAACATGGAGCAGAAAGTCTGCATTTGATCTGAGGTATATGACAATCTGAATATAAGAACTGTACTTGATTTCCTATGTGGACAGGTCTTCCAAACTTAGACATGAACTGGCGGGAACAACAGCAATAATTCTTTATTCATAAACATGTCAGCATGTTTTACTTTTACCATTTCTCTGACAGTACAGAGTGCCTTAGGGGGTCTTCATTAATTTTATCTCCACAGAAATAACTCTGCAAAATGGATTTGATGCAAAGCCATCCAGTGAGCAAGAACTGTATCTCCTTAGGCTAAGTCTAACATTTTAATCGTAATATGTAGTCTTGCACTGGCTCTATGTCCATTTTAAACTAGATGTTAAACTATGCATATTTCTTTTGGTTCTTTGAACAGAACAACTGGTTTTATTCAATCTTGGTGATAAACTAAGGATAACTCTTATTTGTATTCAAAATGTTAATGAAAGTAGCTCTACAAAAGGATGTGTGCTTTCATTGGAATATTAAAATAATGAATATTCTCACTTGTAAGTTTAAAAATGGTAATTGTTTCTTACCCAAAAAAACAGTTTTACACGGAATTAAACAAAAGAAGCAAGAGGTGTTATGCTAAATGTGACATATCTCTACCTCCCCATATCTCATTCACATATTTACCTCAGGAGGCGAAGTTCTGCCAGGAGCGTAGGGTTTTGTGCTGCCTTTTCTGGGGTGGTCTGAGATGCCTGCTCATGTTCAAGCCGCAGCCTGTGAATCTCTTGTAAGATTTCTCTGGCATAGGAAGAGAGAAAATTAAAAAAAGGGTGATAAGTATGATTTTTTTTTCCATGAGAAAAGTTGTTTAACACAACATTGCAAATAATGTCAACTAATTTGAGATATTTATGGATAAACTTCTGGATTTTAGCAAGCAATTCATAGCAGAGAAGCTTTTAAACATTTAAAGCTGCTCTTTTGACAACCAACCCTTTGCCCTCCATCCAGGAATTCTTCAAAAATTGCCACAGATGTAATTCAAGAAGTTGCTGCCTGAGACAAACACTGCAAAAATTGATCAGAACTAGGGCTATCAATCACCAACACACACATTAGAACAGGGGTCCTCAAACTTGGACTTCAACTCCCTGGCTGGAGAATTCTGGGAGTTGAAGTCCACAAGTCTTAAAGTGGCCAAGTTTGAAGACCTCTGCATTAAAATGACTGAGAATTCTCTCTAGTCACTTCACAAGGCTGAAAGATTAACCATTATAAGTTAAAAATGGATGGCTTCATGCCTAATACGGCACTAAATCTCTTGGTTTCTAAATTGGTGCCTTAACCACTATAGTAAACTGGTTTTATTGTAATATTAGCATATTATTTCTCCTTCAACACTGCTATTTTCTTTCTTTCTCTCACCTTATTAAATCACGTGTTTTCTGAAGAAAAGAGATGACAGATTTCTATCACAAAAATCTTAAATGTATATTTTAAAATACTAAGTGTAATAATGTCATGGCAAAGAAAACAAATAAACTCTTCTGTATGATGGTCACCTGTAATGTATCTGTGGGTCTCCTTATATGCAATGTTGTGAATTTGGCTTTGAAACCAACTATATATGCAATATGTTTTGTCCACAGACATACATTTGGACTAATGTAGGTTTTGGGACTTTACCTGTTCTTATTTTCAAGTTCTGCAATAAGCTGTCGTTGTTGCTTATTTGCATCAATAGAGAATGAAATATCTGGAGTGCCTCTTTGTTGTGGTTGCTGTTGTGGCTGCTGTAAAACAGATTGAACATGTTACCACATATATATGTAAATGAATATTATTTAAAGGAAGAAAACGGTAGTTTTGTTCCTTAGTATATCTAAGTATATTGTCCATAAGCATAAGTCCCTGGTTTCAAAATTCACTTTAGCTGATATTTCACATTATATATTTGACAAATATGTAATTTCTCTCGTATCACCTCTATGGTAACATAGAAGATAATAACCTTGCTTGTAATTTACTGTGTAACTGTAAGGACTGGCAAATTTTAATAGAAATCTTACCCATCTAGAGTAAGGTCAGAACTAGGATGCTTCCATAGACATTGTGAGCTAAATAAAACATATTTGTATTTAATAGCAATAGCATTTAAACGTATATATCACTTCACAGTGCTTTACAGCCCTCTCTAAGTGGTTTACAGACTCAGCATATTGCCCCCAACAATCTGGGTCCTCAGTTTACCAACCTCGGAAGGATGGAAGGCTGAGTCAACCTTGAGCCTGGTGAGATTCGAACTGCCAAATTGCAGTCAGCCGGCAATCAGAAGTAGCTGCATTCTAACCACTGTGCCACCGCGGCTCTTTAAGTCTGTGTGAAGGAGCCTTTTGTTTTATAAAGCAGTGAAATGGTGGACAGATAGTAAAATTAAAACACAACAGACAATACTCTGCTTTAAGCTGTAATGCTATACCCACTGTAAGTGGATATAATAGGCACATACAACCAAACAAATGTCTAGAGGTCCCTGAATTGTAACCTACAGTTTTCTTTCACTAGTAAGAAAGCCAGGAGGGTCTGCTGACTAAATACTTGGCCAGATACAATTGCTTCCTCTTGAGAGTAAATAGTCAAGAAGGAGAGTGCTAGGGTGGCTGGAAGTGGTATGAAAAAAAGAAGGTGTCAGCATCAAATATAAGTTAAAGCAACCTCTGCTGACTTGGTTGGGGTAGGGCAAGTAAATGGAGATTCTTATAATTTTATTAAACTCAAGGGAATATACTTTTGAGAAGAAATCTATATGATTGTACGTAATGATGAATCTATATGATAGGTAATTCAGAAAATTAAGAATTAAAAAGCAAGACGAAAAAGTCAACCTATGGCAAAGAGGTCAAGTAGACTTCATTAAGTTATGTTCAGTTAGAATTTGTTTTTCTTTCTGGCCAGTGCAATCCATTTGCTAAATAATTAAAAATTATTTTCTATGATACTGCCAATTGCTAGTTGCACAATTAACGTTTTACTGAGAGATAATTATACCTAGTATGTAATATTTCTTCTACTGCTGAAGGGGGGGGGGGGGGGGAGGAGCAACAGCAGTTACCAGAAGCAGTTTTCTAGGCTTTTTCCCCTCAAAGAACAACAATTTGGTGAAACCAAATCTCTCATAGACGGGGTACAAAGTTGCTGCAGCTGCCTTAGGAGTAACTTATGTTATAATCTATTCAGTGATCTGTGTCTTCTTTTGTTTTTCTAAGCTTGAAGTTAAATCTTAATGAACAGCCTCTTAAGGGAACTCCTTATATAATGCTTCTAATAAGAAAGCACAGGCAAATGAGGTACATACACAATGATGGACACCCACACACATATTCCACTACTCTAAAAAATTCAAAAATATCACAAAAAGTGAAGGAAATTAATTAAATCTGAGGAAATGACCAGAAGACTCTTTGAGGAATTAAAATAAATTTATAGTGGAAAACAAGTTTCACTATAGTATTAGGCAATCATCCATTGCCTAATGTCATCGAATGAGTTGCTGTATAATCAATAACTTGCTTGTGGCAAGAATTTATTCTGCACATTGCATGGGTGACTACATATTGTTCTTTGTTTAGCTGAGGTATAATATATATATTATATTGATTCAAGGCTTTCCAAAGCAACTCCAAACCTTAACAATAAAGTACAGATCATTTTTCTGAGGCACAGAATAGCTAAGGCACCTTTAATATGTGTCAGAGAAATTTCAAAGCACACAGGGGTGAAAGAAGAAGAAAGCCTACCTGCTCAATGAAGGCCCTTTTACCCTAAAGCTACATTGCTGGGTGAGCTTTTCCCTTTGTTGTCCCTGCAATATCAAATCTCCAAAGCTCTTAGTTTATACTTAGATATTGCATCTGCATCAGTGGGCACCTCCCAAAGCTACCATTTGTTTTTTCCTTTAAGACAAGAAGTCTATTTTCTAATACTACAAAAAAATTAAGTGAATGAAGCTTGGTGCTCTCTCAAAGCCTTGAAGGAAAAAAAGAAGCAAAGACAAATAATCTCAAAAGCCCAGCCTTAGCAACACCAAAGACTGTGTGCAAAAGAAGAAGCGAGATTTTTTTTATCTCACAGAAGACTTTTAATAGGACAATTTGTTTTGTTCTGTAGAATTTGCTAGCTCTTATTAATTTTGTTATTGGTTCTAATAATTGTCATTTGTTTATTTTACATATAAATTCATACCATGTTTTTAAGAGCAAAAATACAATTTGAAAAGCAATGCTAAAATAACAAAACACTGAATAATGAAATAGCATAACCTTAAAAATTTACAGCTATAAGACACTGAAGGACCTAAATATTTTCCAAAAGCAGAAACTAAGATTGTTCTTGTTCTCTCTGAAGTTTATATGTTTGTACAAACTTACTACTCTAATAGGTTTTGTTAATCTAGTAACCATACAACTGGAAGGAGGTTACTTCAGGATACCCGGAACTAATTCTGTAGCATAAAGAATTCTAACTTCTAAGAGAAGAAGAGAAATATCTAAGAGAAACAGACGGGAGGCTGAACAACTAGCCTCGTGGTGCGACTGGAACAATCTGAAACTGAACACACTCAAAACCATAGAAATGGTGGTAGACTTTAGGAGAAACCCTTCCACCTCTATCAACAGTAGAGGCCTTCATATTTCTAGGTCCTACATATCGCAAGATCTAAAATGGACAGCTAACATCAAAAACGTCATCAAAAAAGCATAACAAAGAATGTTCTTTCTGTGCCAACTCAGAAAGCTCAAACTGCCCAAGGAGCTGCTGATACAGTTCTACAGAGGAATTATTGAATCTGTTATCTGCACCTCTATAACTGTCTGGTTTGGTTCTGTAACCCAACACGTCAGACACAGACTTCAGAGGATAATTAGAACTGCAGAAAAAACAATTGCTACCAACCTGCCTTCCATTGAGGATCTGTATACTGCACGAGCCAAAAAGAGGGCTGTGAAAATATTTACAGACCCCTCATATCCTGGATATAAACTGTTTCAACTCCTACCCTCAAAACGACGCTATAGAGCATTGTACATCAGAACAACTAGACACAAAAACAGTTTTCTCCCGAACGCCATCACTCTTCTAAACAAGTAATTCCCTCAACACTGTCAAACTATTTACTAAGTCTGCATTACTATTAATCTTCTCATCGTTCCTAACGGTAGGGCTGGTGCTTGTACCAATTTTTCTTTAACTAGATTTAGGTTCCATTAGATGCAAACAAGCACATCAAAGGGAAAAGCCAATTTTAGAGTAAGATGTGCCAGACTGCAATTACAAGGATTGTCTTGGCAAAGACTTTCATTTCAATATGTATTTTTTTAAATGAAATATCTTTCCTCCTAATTAAAATTACTTACTGATGAAGTAGTCTCTGCTGCCAGTCTTGCTGCATACCGGGCAATCAGTCTATGTTCTTCATCTAGACGGTTTGGGCTGTCAAGTAAACTGTTATAGGAGAAGGGCAAGGAACAATGAAAAAACATTAATATAAATGTTAAGAGGAAAATGCTCCTTAACTTATAAAGAGAAATGATATCTGTGATGATGATGGTAGAGGAGACATGATAGAAATTAATAAAATCATGGAAAAGAGGGAGAAAATGGACATATAATGTTCTTCTAAAACCCTGTATCCCTAGTTCAAGTGAAATAGTTTGATAGCAATTAAAAGAAAATTAAGTAATGTGAGGAATTCCCAGCTGATGAAGAGGGTACAAATTACTGACTTTAGCAACTTTACAAAGTGACTGAAATTTAACGACTTCACAATTTCATAGTGATTAAATTAACCAAAGGCTACAATCATGCCATCAAAAAGTACCTGCCATAATGAGAAACAGCATGCCTATAAAAAGGAGCTTTTTTTTGGTCAGGTAGGGGTTTTTCAAAAGTTTTTGAGTGATCACTGCTGGAAATAGGTTGCTCGAACAAAGGATGTCTACAGGGTATGGTTTAAACATGTCAAGATTGTGGCTAAGATCCACCTATTTTTCTGTGCAAATCATCTCTCTCTCCCCTTCCTCCCCCTCCCCCCCCACAGAGATTCAACTGCACTATCATGGCCAATGGCCATCATCTTGATTTTTTGTTTATACTCCTAGATGACTGAACCATATCTACTCCAAATGTATTAGGACTTCCCTATTTCTTATTGTTAATTACATTTTTGACATTATTTGTGTTGGTTGAAGCAGCATAAAAGCACTTGACATAAATAAATGAACAAACAAACAAATTAATAATACACATATCATCATACCATCCAACATACCCAGGAGGAATCTATTTTGAAAGGCAGTGGTAACTTAGCACTTTTGCCATCATTCCTAAACTTAAAATCATTCTGTCACTTCTATTTCTCAAAGCAAATATTTTCCCCTCTCCTAGCAAAATTTAAAAGTCAAAGCATCTTCTTTTTTCATAAAGTAAAAGCATAACAATAATTTGGATTTAAAGAAACTAAAAAAATCATTTTTTTCACCCTTTTTAGTTTTTTTCATTCTAGTATGCCACTATGGTAAGGTAATAATACTGGTAATTTCTTTGTAACAATGAGAAATAACTACATTTTAGCTATTTCACGTTACTTTCAGGATAATGAGTCTACACCTGTAATGAAACTTCCATAATTTACTAGACAATTTGTGATCCGCTGGGTCATCCTTTTAGATATATTTCCTCATCTAAATAGAGAATGGAAGTCCAAACCTCTGCCACAGTCTGGCCATCAGCCACAATCATGTGATTCCCATTGACTTTTCCCCTGTAAGCTTCCCAGGTTTCTCATTGAGTGGTGGGAAAGTGTCAGGGACTGTTGCAAATTAGGATTATGAGACCATAGTAACATATTCAACCTGAACATTTCTGCTCTAAACCTAAGACTAGACAAAGGTATGCAAATAACATTTTCTTAAGCTTTTAAGTAGCAGGTGAAGTAACACTGAAAATTCTGAATGGAGAATGCAGATGTAGGCTATGGGGGATACATTTTGCTCTTTAGTAAGACATTATTTATCACTCTCCCCCAAAATGTATCTGCCTAAATTGTGTGGGCATGCACACTCATACAGATAATTAACAGATAGATAAAGGAACACAAATAAGGGTTGTAATAATGCATTAGGCTGAAAGGGGTGGTGGTGCAATTATTCAGTGAGGTAGTAATTGTACTACATTTCAACCTAATCAGGAAGAAGAATTTACTGCCAGATGTTTCAAGGCAAAACAAAAAACAAAAAAACCACTAGCAGACCAAAGATTATTCACATAATTCTTAAAGCTAAAAGACTGCTTAATGGAATAAAACAACAGGAAAAGCTAAATACTGCAACTCCAAATAAAACCAGTCCATTCCTTTAGTGCTATGACACCTGAACATGCAAATTTATCTTGCTTACACACAATAAGAAATACAGGGTTACAAATGAGTTATTTCTTAACTGATACAATGGTGAGATTACAGAATGGAACTAATTTGCTCTAAATCAGTTCAGATGATTTAGGTCTATTAATGTGCCATGATAAATTATATCCATACTTCAATAAATACAAGGCACTGTGCTCTGAGGGACAGTGTAAAAACAACAGCTAAAAGCAAGCTGAAGCAAACTATTTTATTTCTGAAATCATCAAATCCCCAAATGACTGCTTGGCTATGTATATTAATAGATTAAGATGAGCAAAGGAGCTCCACACTATGAAAATCTTCAGATTCTGAATTCTTCATACAGTAACTGCTGATAACACATAACAGCAGGCCAGTGTTTCTCCTGGCATTTTAGATGATCCTAATACCTTAAAGCTTCTCAAGCCGTTAAAAAAAAAGGGGGGGGCACATAATATACAAAATTCTGAAGTTCTTGTGCTGTTTTATTTTTATGAATATGTATTTCTTATAATTTTTTTCACCCAACAGCATTTCTTTAAGGAAGTCAGTGCATTGATTCTAATACTTTAATGCTTCTCAGTCCATTCAAAAAAGGACCTCACAATATACAAAATCCTGAACTTCTTGTGCTGTTTATTTCTAAGAATATGTATTTCTAATTTTTTCATCCAATAGCATTTCTTTAAGGAAGTCGGTGCATTCTGAGTTTACATATTGGACCACAATATGGCTTAGAAAAGATAAATGGATAGATATAGAGATATATAGATTAGATATAGAAATAGATGATACAGATATAGATAAATATATAAACAAATGTGTCTGCCTATTTCACTGTTTGCTGGGCTCCAATCATAGTAGACTCCTAATGGTGTACATGTTCTATACAACAATCCAATTAAAAATAATAAATAAAAATATTAGCCCAAAGATCTCGGGGATCATTAGCAACAATTCACATGCAGCTAATTCTTCTGCAGGCAGGAACAAGATAACAATATGTCCCAAAGGCCTGCCAAAAACAGGTGTTTTTGAAAACTCAGAAACGCAAGAGCCAATCTAATATCTGGATGAATGGTGTTGCAGAAATAGGAGCAGCAATTGAAGACGCCTTGCGTCATGGGTTCTGCAGATGACACTCCCTGCAAAAGGGCCTGCAATAAAATGCTTTCTTCCTGATCTTAATAGATAATCAGAAATCATTGAGGATACATGGCTCCAAAGATACACATAGTGCTATGAAAGCGACATCACCAGGACCTTAAATTGCACCAGGAAGCAAATTGGTAAATAGTGCAATTCTCAAAGCAGTTACACTTTGAACTGATTTAATAGTCATCTGTCTGAGCCACTTTTTCTGGACCATCTGAAGTTGTTCAAACCATCTTTAAAGGAAGTCCAATGTGAAAGCATTGCAGTAATCAAACAGGTGACCAAAGTGTAAGTAAAAACGAGTTGGGACAACTTCTTGAGGAAAGATTATACCTGATGCACAGGACAGCACCGTGGGAAAGATCCATCAAAGGGCAGTGCCTTCTACCCCCAACCTTGGCATACAGTTCTATATGTGCAACATGAAGGCTTCAGAGAAATTAAACAGTAGCAAGGCAGTCATCCTTCCCCTATGTCAGACTTTCCAGAAATCCTCCATAGGAGCAATTGTTCTGGACTTGTTTCCATATTATGCAGGGCAGAATGCAGATATAAAAGTGTGCAGATAATTCATCTCTTCCAGAGCTCTGGAGAGACTCATATGCTTTCAATAATCTTTTGTTATTTTATTATAAAAAGAAAATTACAACTAAATATCCAAACGTTTTAGCATGTTTTCTGTGATTTACAGTCATGCATGAAAAACACGCTTACCTGAAAATCTAATCTTCATAAAATGACCATACAGGATATTGCCCTTCCAAAGATTGCAGCTCTCTGAAAGAGATGACCAATCTAATGTCCTGAGCAAGAGTGGATGGCTGACTCCTGGGAATATAGCTTGCAGGAATGTTGCAAATGTTGCTGCTCATATGCAAAGAATATAGATTTGAAGGCACACTGATGTTCAGCTATCTTATAGCAAAGTGAGACTATTCACTTGGACTGATGCTAGGGAAGAATGTTTACATATTTTATATGTCCTTGAAAGACCAGGAATAATTACCGGTCCAGCAAAATGGTGCCAAATGATCTCATTATGTTCCTGATGGTCTGTAGTGCAAACCGACTTTTTGCCCATGGGTGATTTGATGATGGCCATACCTAATTGATACATTTTTCACTATGGCTGTTCGGTATGGCTGAGTGTTGAGGGTAGGATATTGTTTCTTCCAAGCAGGATGAAGTTGGAGTGACCAAACCCCAATCTATAAAGTACAGTGCAAAACAGGGCTGGAGCTGGACTTTGTATCACCTTGTTTTTGTGTAAGACACTGAGCTTGTCAATCAGAAGGAAGGCAACTTGATTTATCAATGTTAAAAAAAACACACCCAGTTTATGCCTATCTGAAGGAGATACTTTGCTCTAGCAATACTGGTATGTTTGAAAAAGAATCTTTAGGGATGTAAAACCAAAAGTCAGATGAGATGAGATGAGAAGATAAGGATCCTTGCACAGTTTTAAAGTATTTTAAAGATGAGATGACAGAAGATTAAGCAAGCTAAAAAAAAACACTCTTCAAAAAGGACGAATTGTTTTTTTTTATAAAGCAATTTGATGATCGGTTCAAGGACAAATGTGCTGATGTTGTGACAACAGAAAAACAGAGATTATGTCTACTTGCACAATATATGAAGGGACAGGGATCCTACCAATGAATTCTATAAAGTCTAGATGAGTTTCAGTGTGGCTGTATGCAAACACATAGATCAACAGTATGAATCACAGAGACCATGATGAAGTACCACTTTGACTGATGTCGATTTTCTTCACTTTTAATAACTGAACGCTCCTCTACACACTTTTCTCAAGAGGAAATCCAATACAATTTAATTTAAATGATTTTAGAGTTGAAAGAAATAGGCAGAAATCTTGGCTAAGCCATGGGCTTATTAGATGCCTGATCAACAACTGCATCTATTTCACAAGCTTAAAGTGAAACATAAGATAACAAAAAGAGTGGAAAATAATCTCTTGCACATTAAAAACACAATTTAAACAATTATCAGTAACTTTACTGTTAACAGTTTGATCCCCAATTCTCCAAGTACACCTGTTTGTTGAATCTGTATTTAACACAGCTTTTTTAGTAAAGGTTATATATATTTTTGCTTAGAAGTCACTCCCATGTAAAAAAAGAGTATGCTGCGCAGTATTTGTAGATCAGGAGTTTGAAAACTTTTTTGACCTGATAGTTATAGTTCCCCATGAATCGATACATTCTAAAAAGAAAGTAGGATCAGGGTAAAGTACAGGGTAAAGTACTAGGGCTAAATAAAAACTTGAATGTATATTAAATTTGTAAAATAGAGTTAATATTATTAAATATTCAAAAATAATTATAATTAGTCCTTATTTAATAATTTACTCTTTGTAAATTTAAAATCTTAATTTTTAAAAAAATTAAATTATAATTTGGCAGCAAATATTGTAGGGGTTGGGAGCTACAACCAAGTATTTTTTGTGTACTCAGAGCATATAAAATATTCCTAAACTGTCTCGCATAGGCTCTTTGTACCCCAATTAGTATGTTACTAAGGTAAATGAGTCCCATTTAATATAATATTTATAAATACATGAATGATTGCATCATAAACACTAATGCAAATCAATATTCATGGCAATAATTCTAATCAAGGCAACTATTTATGAAATTTAGCATGCTGTGGTAATAAAAGGGAATGAGAAGACCAGTTCAATCAAGTCAGATCTGCTCCATTGTTGAGGAATCTCCATTGGATGATCAGGCTTGTGTCCCTCTTCTCTAGAGACCCCACCAAGGCACCCAGCCTGCACTAACCGTGAGGGGTTGTTCTGGAGCATGTTGACATACAACCCAATGAGAACATGTTCATCGGCCAGCCTGTCTGCAACATCGAGGCTATACTGTAACCTGAAACAGGGTTGAGGGGAGGAGGGTGTAGTCCGGACAGACAAAGAGAAATAAAACAGAGAAAGCAGGAGCAAGTAAGAGTGCGAAATGGGAATTTACAAATGCGCAGTCAAATGTTCTTCAGTTTGTTACCAAACCCAACCATTGCAGGTAGAGCTCAGGACAGTACTTAAGATAGCAGGCCTATAGAGCAAAGGTATCAATTTGCTAGTACAGTACATACAGACCACCTACAAAGTTTAATAGGGCAGTGATGCTCAAGGACATGCACAAACTAGCCTAGGATTAGTGCTACTATGAAGCATAATGTAAAAAAGAAAATCTTACAAAAGTTGCTAATTTTATCTGCAAATGCTAAGCAAATATATTCGGAAACAATTTCAATGATAACAGATATTTTACTGTAGTGCTAAGCTTTATAAGCAGAGCAGTCATGTTAAATGGTTCCCAGGAATGAAACTTTCAAACAGCATGCAGAAGATTACATGTGAAGAAGCTTGTGCCCATAAAATATTCTTTACACAAGGCAACCTAGTGTACCAGAGAGAAGGTTAAAGGTGGATCATCTCGCTAATATGCTAGATTTTCAGTGGAAAAGATTTTTTTAGGAAGGAACAAATATATGATTTCTTCAAATGCCGGTTAAAAGGACAGAGTCCTAGGAACGGTATATTACATTACTGAATTGCAAAGACAGATTAGCTATTTAAGATAAGCACATAATATGAAATCTGGATAGATACAGAGCAAAGTGTAGAATTATATTTTAAGAGATTATATTAGAAAATCATTAAAATTGTATAATGTGTGTATGTGAACACACTTAATTCCTCTGGCATAGTAATTAAAACTATCTATGGTTATACTCTTAGTAAAATACATAATATATTGAAAGGAAACGGCATTTGCTTTAGTTGTGTTAGTATACACTACTAATGCTTTTTGAAACTTACCCTTTGCCTTTCAAAAAACCTGGAACAGCCCTAGCCAGCAATTTGTCCTGCTCTACTTCATTATCCTTGTAAGGAGAGCTAGTTAATAAGACAATACATATTGACAGCTAACTATTACTGAAACTTGTTCACTAACTGAAACCTAAGTAATTAATAATAAAAATTATGAATGGCTACTCAAAACAAAGAATGCTTCTCCCAATACAATATAAGTACCTCATCACAGGATTGCAGTCTAAAAGTATAATGATAAAAACAAAATATTGCATAAGTGTAAAACAACTTGCAACACTTTTGCTGCAGAATATTTTTCACAACTATAAATGCACTGCCCACTAAATGATACCGTGTTTCCCTGTCTTATATTTTTTTGAAACATGAAATAAGTGCTTGGCCTTATTGTCATGCGCTCAAAACCCCGATTGGGCTTTTTATCAGGGGATGTCTTATTTTGGGGAAAACAGGGTAACAACTTTGGAATAATAATGTACTTAAATAAAAACTAAACATACTTTGATAATAACGTACTTAAATAAAAACAGATTCTAAAAATTATTTAAGAGTTGCAAACTAGACATTGTATGAAACAAAAGTGAAAAATACTAACACTTTAAAAATCATTTTCCAACATAGGGTTTCTGCAGGAAGTATGAGAATGCAATAAAAACACAGTCCTTTTTGTTACCACAGAAAAATAACCTTGCCACATTAAAGAAAATATACATGAAACTGAAGAAGCACTTAGTGAAGATTTTAATTTAAAATTAGAAAAGTATATTTACTTAGGTATCTCTGCACCGATAGTTCAATACTGCATTTTAAGGCTCAGGCTAAAATATGTACCATAAAAACCAAAATTTCATTTCTTAATGCAATTCTGAGCAAAAAAATACCATAATTTGAAAGAACTTTAAAAAGATTTAAAATGAAACGTATTATAAAATCTTGTCCCTGTTTCATTTTATTCCATTCCTGTTTGTCATTCCCAAAAGCAGACTTTTCATGACAGCTATATATATGGCTGTATGTCATTCAAAATAGTGGATTCCTCTGTTTAAAACATAATACCAGAATATGTTTTAATGAAGGGAAAAAACTTTACCTAATGCACAATGCAGTTAGTCCCAAACAAATGTTATATTTATTTAATCCAACTCAATCTGCAGATACTACATTAATATGATGTGGACTTAAGTTTTCATGAGTCCACATCACTATATCACTGATATCTAATTCAGGAAGAGAAGATGATTTCAAGTCCTATGAAGCAGGTTTCAGTATGAACAGAAGTTCTATTTGTGCAGAGGACAAAAGTAGGAAATCTTTTTTTCATTTAAGCTAGGAATATTTCTTCATATATAAGGGAAATTACAACGTATCCAAAGGGCAATTATCTCTCAGAAGAGCATCACTTCATAGGAACATTAATATCTCCATCTGTGGTAAATGTGCCATGATAAATGTAACTAGGAACAGAGAATAAAATGAGATGTAAGTTCTCTCTGATTTCTAAAATATAAAAATATGAGTTCAAAATTAAATGCTAGTATTTAAGGGCTAATTCTTTCTGGTATGAATCTATCAGGTTTCCAATACAGCCAAAATCTGCAAGTGAATTAAGATGATCAAACTGAAGACATGATTGGAGTTATTCAATCCTTCTTTAGAAATTTAGCAGAAAATATTTTAAACTCTCAAGTTTTTTGGAATTTGACATAGAATCTGCAGTTTTCTGTACTCTTGATGAATATCACAGGTTCCATACGTTTCCTCAACATGGTAGATTTCATCTCTTTCATCTTATTAATTAATTAATTAATTAATTAATTAATTAATTATATTTCTATACTACCTTTCTCCCGTAGGACTCAAGGCAGTGTACAACCAAGAAGAATATAGACATACAAACATCATAAAATTGCTAATTAAAATTATTACTTAGTTTGGTCAATTAAATAAAACCCAGAGTTAGATAACATTTAAAAAGATCATTCACATGTTCATATGTTTAGCCCCGCCTGCTGGAACAACAGGGTCTTGAGGGCACGGTGGAAAGCACGGAGATCAGGGATATTCCGTATCTCCAGGGGCAGTTCATTCCAAAGGGTTGGAGCCCTCACAGAAAAGGCCCTCCCCCTGAGAGTCACCAGTCGGCATGATTTGACTGACGGTACCCTGAGTAGTCCCTCCCTGTGAGAATGAACTGGTCGGTGGGAGGCTATTGGTGGCAAAAGACGGTCTCGTAGATTGAATGTTGCATTCAATCCTGAGTTATAGTATTGGCAACAAGCCAAGACTCCAGAATACTGGAATGCTAAGGTATTCTGACATCTGCCTAGTCCAATCCAGCATTTTACTACTAACATAAAGTAGAATTCAGCAGCATTTTACTCAACATGTTAGGAATCTAACTATAAATAATAAATTTAATTGTTTTTCGATAAGATTTCAAATTGTATATGTATATGTGTGTGTATCTATATCTATATCTATATCTATATCTATATCTATATCTATATCTATATCTAT
>WNWU01000003.1:28330705-28351743 GCA_012654045.1 Ptyas mucosa | reverse complement strand
TATATGTATATGTATATGTATATGTATATGTATATGTATATGTATATGTATATGTATATGTATATGTATACGGAGAGAGAGAGAGAGATACTGTAGTTATAGATATACTATAGATATAGATATCACATCTAGGAATATCACAATGCAGTGATCAACAGTTACATATTGAAATTAATTTCCTACTAAGCAATGGAGGAGACATGCATAGTAACAAAATATATAGAAAGAACAGGAATTAAAATACAAAATAAAGAAGAATTTAACTTTCATGAAAGGAAAAATAACTATCTACTCTATATGTTTCAGCTATGCCATTTATCTGATTTCATGTCACACTTGTCCTATCATTGTAGTAAAAATGTTTATTTTCAAATATTATAGTAAGAAACATACTGTCCCAGAATTTTATTTAAATCTTGATGAAACAAGGCATTATCTGTTTTAATAGGGGAGAAATGTGGACTAACCTAACACTGCACTAGTTAAAGGCTTTGTATCATACAAATAAAGCTGATTTTTAAAACATAATTTAGGATTCAAAATACAGTGAAATATTACAGAAGATATTTAACTGAAATGGGATCAGATCAAATTTCTCTTTTCTCAGGCATCAGCCAAAAGCTAAATTACAGTTGGGTGCAGTGGTGAAATCCAAATTTTTTACTACCGGTTCTGTGGATGTGGCTTGGTGGACGTGGTGTGGCTTGGTGGGCGTGGCTTGGTGGGCGTGGCAGGGGAAGAATACTGCAAAATCTCCATTCCCTCCCCACTCTGGGGCCAGCCAGAGGTGGCATTTGCCGGTTCTCTGAACTACTCAAAGTTTCAGCTACCGGTTCTCTGAACTATTCAAAATTTCCGCTACCGGTTCTCCAGAACCTGACAGAACCTGCTGGATTTCACCCCTGGTTGGGTGGTTGTGAGGTTTTTAATTTTCATGTGTCTGTTTGGGAGCTTATACCATCTTTTTCAACAATTTCCCGCTTTAAAGGACAGGAAAGTATGCCGCCAGGTTTTAGCAATAATGTGCAAAGAGGATCTAAGAGCTGCAAAAAGATAATTCAAGGAGTAAGCCTGAAGACTGACTATTCCTCCTTTACTTCCTAACCTTCAGATGTAATGGAGGCTGAATTGGCTTAATTCATTAAGTATTATTCAGATTATCAGTATCTACTGGAAACTGATTAAATGCATTCACTATGTCCTCATTTATTTTTAAGTGCAGACTCTTTGCTTTGATGCTTAACAGCAAGTTCCACTTTACTGCTTCTGAATTTTCCTGTTTTAAATTCAGAATACTGTTATTTTATATTTATATATATTTATACACATACAAAACATAGACAGAACGAGTTATGTTGTATTTTGGATTCTGTCTATAATGTTTTATCAGACTTGAAAGTAGGCTGTTCTTCACTTGATTTCTTTTTTCTGGGTGAGCGTGGGGTATATACTATGTAGGAATATGTTTAGAACAATTTGAGGCAATATGAAATAATACAGTTGGATGTATGCATGAGAATGGAGAAAGGTTCAACAAAATGAATCTATCTATCTAACTATCTATCTATCTATCTATCTATCTATCTAGCTAGCTAGCTAGCTAGCTAGCTAGTTAGCTATTACATTCCTTCATAACCATATGTTTTAAAAATGATATTCATGATGTCATTTGTGAAAATGCATACTGATTTACTTATACTGCAGTCCTGTACCAGTTTATTTGGAACTAAATTTATAGAGTTAATGGACAAATTCCCTGTTAAAAATATATAGAATTATGATCTTAACTTTATGAAACATCTATCAGATCTGATTCAAGTCAGGTATACTTTATATATGGAGTATTATATGATTCTTTGAAAAATGAATAGATTTTGGAAGAACTATTACTGTATGGGTAAGCACATTAGATGGGTAAGATCAACAGGTCAGTATAGTATATTCAAACTTTCATCATGCAAGAATGCCCGGCCAGCTATTTCTAAGAATCTCAAAAATAGGACATTGAGGATATTTAAGCATAATTGCTGCATGCGTGAATAAGACCTGTACCTTGGGAATTCCTCTGAGAAAATAACTATTGGAAGTAAAATGAAAGACATCATTACAGGATTAATCATACTGGATAATTGAAGGGAGAAAATATTTATTTACCACATTTCTAGGACACCCAGATAACTCTGGAAAGCTTTACAAACAAAAAACACAATAAAATATAAAACAATATAAAACCAAGCATAAAAAAACCCACAGATATACAGAGGGAAACTACCAAGAGGCACAACATACAATCACTACATCCATTACTAAAAGAGGACTTGCCCAACCTGCATAACCCCAGGCCTAAAGACATAGTAAAGTTTTTTGAGATACATTGAAGGCTGGTAAGGGAGCCTTCACTGGCAACCAGTGAAATTCACATAGTAGGAGCTAAGAAATATCCTTAGAACCAGGAAGACCAAATACCCAGACTTGTTAGGGTTGAGCACAATCCTTTTCATCCTCATCCATATCTCAACAGCTTCCCATGCACTTGGAGAAGTTTGGACAGCATTGCTTGGTTTGCTAGTGGTTGAGCTTATAACTGGGTACTATCTATATACTGATGATACTTGATCCCCAACTGATGACCACAGGTAGAAGTTAAACAGGAGGGGCAAAAGTATTGAGCCCTGAGTCATTCCACAAAATTAGGACTTTGGAAGTCAATCTCCCCTCTCCTATCAACATCCACTGTAACCATTCACAGAGAAAGGAGGAGTACCACTATAACACTGTGTCCCCCATTTCCATATCCTGCAGCTGGTTCATAAGGATAGTCAGACTGGTGCTAGCAAAAGCCCCAGTTGACCTAGGAGGGCCAGGTTGCTTATAGCATCACCATTCCAGCCTTCCCAGAATTCATCAAGTTCTGTTTCAGTTTCTATGTCCGAACCTGAAACCTAACTGAAGAGTCCAAATAATACAAGGTGGTTGGAAATTAGGTGAAATTTTCCAGGAAGGTTGGATTTAGCAATATCTTAACAAGGGGAAGCACTACACTTCTTGGCACATGGGGCCACACCATCTTTTGGATGTAGATGACACCAAATGGACTCAACCACTTATCCCCTCTGAAACAGCCTTCAGAAAGCATGCGAGGCAAGGCAAGGCAAGAAATAGGTAATTGGGTTGACAAGCCTTAAGAGTTCATCATTTCCTCAGAAGTCACAGGACCAAACCTGTTCCTCTTAACTGAGCCAGTTCATGCTTCCATCACCTCATTTGTATCTGCCTGGTTAAAGTTCAACTTGAACAAATCTGAGTGATTTAATCCACTGGATACCTAGAGTATTCCTCACAGGAGCCCAAAAGATGGTCTTTTGGTTCATCCCTGCCTATCAAAAAGTGGGATAACCAAAAAGGGTAGTGGTCTGTTAACAGCAGATATGACAAGGGAAGAGAAATAACTATATTTCATCACTCTTATTACTACAATGTTATCCTTAATATGGGTTACTCCATGTGCTTGGTTGGATTTGCTCTCCATTTTCCTCTAATAATGTTCTAATGTCTCTTCTGAAGACACTTTTCTGGAGTTTCAGCTCCTGGAGTTCCTCAGAGTACCAAAGACCTAATAGGAACAATTTAATCTAAGGCTTCAGTCATCCACCATGACTTCTCTAGACAATTCATCAGATCCTTGGGCAAAACCTCAAATACTATTTGAAACCTTAATGAGTTCATTGGATGCTTTGGGTGGACTGATTGAATAGGCCCTACCTCAATATGGGGAAGGGGAGCACTAAAAAGCAATCAAAGGATTATCTGACTATGTTACAGAATTGAAAGCAATATCTTCAGATCAATTTCCAACTGTCCTGAAATAAAAATTAGAATCTCTGTGATCTCTGTCAAGGATTAGTCTGTCAATAATTTGGGACAGGTCCATGGCTTCCTTGATGGCCATGGACTCAATACTCTCAGGAGCAACTATGATTCTTGAAGATTTAACTGCAAGCTAGCCATGAAATCCAGTAGCTCAGGCAGGGATTCACCGTGCAACAGAGAGGTGAATGGAGCAATAATAAACCTAGCTGCTTCCTGGAATGCAGCAAATCCAAATCCTTTGAATATGTTATGCCATTATCAATAATAATAACAAGAAGTATGTAAATTACCCATATCTAGCATCAGATACTAATTTATTGTAACTACATTGTGCATTTGAATGCTTATCTTGTACAATATGTAAGTAAGTTCAAAATTGGAAATTTCAAATTAACATGGAATTAATTTGAAACCCAATTCAAACTATAAAAATATTATTATTATTATTTTTAAAAAGCCTATTTCTTTGATTAGTATTCTTACGGAATGACTAATGTATAACATATTGGTTTTAGTGTACAAGTTACAGAACTACATCAATTAGTAGTTTAGTGCTCTCATACTGACCGTGAATTGTTGTGTAGCTTATTTACATACAGGCTTATAATAGCATGCTCATCAACCACCGGATTGTCTATATTTATACTCTCAAGTAACCTGAATGAGTCAAACAATGAAACCTCATTAACAGGATGTATATGCAGAAATACACATTGGGATATATATGATGGGGATTTAATGCATCCAATTCAGTTCCACTGAATAAAGACTACTTCCTTTAAATAACGAAGTATAAACATGTAATTCAAGTTAAGAAGACCTAGGAATAAAAATAATTAGAAGTTACTACTAGTTATATCACTGAGAGGAAATATTATGAAGTGTAAAAAAAATCCCAACAATTAATTTATCGTATCATAGGGTATCAGTTGACATTCATACAACTTACAAAAGGATTTTGCCATTGTAAGAAATTTGTAAAGCCTCAATAATTAAGGAAGAGTGGCTTGCATGTTCTCCATAGAAACTCAAATAAGCAAATTAAACACACAGTACATTGTCTATGATTATTTCTTTATATGCCTTTATGCAGTATTTTTACTGTGTTTATGATGGAATCACAAAGGAGTGTTATACAACCAATGTGGTTCTGGGCAAAGTAATAAATACAGCTTATAATACTAAACTACATGGCACACACATCTATATCACGCTTAAGAATTCATACAGGAGAAGCGGATGAGGAAAGAAAAAAAATTGATAAGGAATAAACATAGCTCTTTTTTTTGTGCTTTCAATATAACTACTTAGCTTTCATTTTTTTAAAAATACAATGATGGGCTGTAACTTCAGTGGTTTTCAAAATGTTCAGCAAGTTGATTGAGAAGAGGTTATCCATATTAAGTTCAACTTGTATCTCCAAGGACAGGGAATCACTGAATACACATAGTTCTCGATTTACGATCACAATTGAACTCAAAATTTGCATTGTCAATCGAGGTAGTTATTAACTGATTTTTGCCCCATTTTATAACCTTTCTTGCCACCGCTGTTAATGAATCACTGCAGTTTGTTTAGTTACCGTCTTTTCCTGAAAATAAGACCCTGTCTTATATTTTTTTGAACCCTGAAATAAGTGCTTGGCCTTATTTTTGGGGAGGTCTTATTGTTTTGGGACGCGTGGAGCAAGATGGGGGTCCTCTTGCCGTCTTACCTGATTTCCAGCTCTGCGTTTAAATATTTTCGGGGAGGGTTTATTTTCGGGGGGAGGTTTATTTTTTAGCAAATGCACTCAAAAGCCCAATTGGGCTTATTATCAGGGAATGTCTTATTTTCAGGGAAACAGGGTAGTAATATGTTCGTTAAGTGAATCTGGCTTTGCTTGTCAGAATGTTGCAAAAGATAATCACATGACCCCAGGGCACTGCAACTGTCATAAACACATGCCAGTTGCAAAGCAGTCAAATTTTGATCATGTGACCATGGGGATGCTACAACTATCATAAGTGTGAAAAACAATAATAAACCACTGCTTTCAGTGCCATTGTAACTTTGAATGGATGAATGATTGTAAATCAATAACTACCCATAGTGGGGTGCTAAGAGCATATCAGGGAAAATATTTGTTTTTTGCTGTGTTTTTAAACTTTAAAGCAGCACTGTTGGACTTCATATGTTCCTCTCTTCTTTTTTATGTTTATATGAGTTTTGAATAATATATTCAATATATATTAGTTCAATCTATTTGAACTGGAAAAATTTAAAAATAGTAACAAGAAAATGTGAAGCAATATCACCTCAGTTTCATATTCCAACTTTTACTGATTATAACAAACTAGCAACTTTTTAATATGGAAAAGTTATCACAAAAGTAAATAATTATGTGTCAACAAATGGAATTTTCTAGACCTCATTATAAAGTAAAAATTAAGGAATGAAGAAATTCTTGCTGAATGTGTCTGGTGTTGGCGAACTTGCTCTTATGATAGTTCTTAGTTGCCTTTATTTAGCTATCAATGTTCAACCCAGAACTGCTTTTGTTTAATGCCCTTGTCCTTGACTGTCGGTTTGTGCAAGTCTGTTCCTGTTCAGGTAAAGAGGCCAAATGTGCCTATAATATACGAATTAATAAAACTCTTAATCTTCCAACCTTGAATAGAACTCAGTTTCTTCTCCAGAGGTAGCAAATGTGAACAAAGTACTTTTCTATATATAAAAGACTAGCTCAGGGGTGTGGCCCGCAGGCCGGATGTGTCACCTTGATTTCATTCAGAAAAAAATTTCAAGACTGAGTTATTCCCCAGAACATAACTGGATGCCATCTAGATTGAATGTGAGTTTGGGTTTTTTTTTGATGGGATCTGGCTGTCACTTAACTTGAACTAGTAATTCTAACATTGATGTGTTATATATGTTAATTCTGATTGTGGATATTTATTAACCCAAAGCCTGTTTAGATTTGGCCAGTGTCATTCCAAGGCAATCTGAATTCTTCCTTGTCCTCAGTGATGAATGAAAAGCCTGAACTCTTTTGTTTTCTTTGTTTATATTTTGAAGCAAATACAGAAGCCCTGGAGCTTCATTTAACTTTTTGGGGAGGTAACAAGAGATGCAGCATGCAAACCAATATTTAAAATTGGTGAGTGCATCATTGGTCAAACTGGAATTTTTAGTGAAATTCCCGTCCCCCCTCCCCATATAGGATTTTTCTATACAAAATCTGTATCTTTTTCAGGGTTTTCACCACAGTAGTTTCCGTTTTAAAAAAGAAGTTCAGTATTTGCATCAGCCTTGGAAGTGCAAATTAGCAAACTTATTTTAAACAACAACAACAATTAAAAGGGTCCAATGCTTACTTTGTACTATCTTTTCATAGTAATCTTTGAAATTAAAATTTTAAAAAATCCTGATTTTAATTATATGCAGTGTATTAAAAAAAACCTCTCACCTTCTGTTTGTGAAAGGGCTTCCTGAGGGAACAGAGTGGGAGAATAGTGTGTCATTCATGCTGGTGACCGGTCTAGGAGGCCTTGAAAGAAAATAGAAAGTCAAAAAATGTCTTGTTTGTAAACAGGGCATGAAATAAAAAATTTAAACATAAGTGAATGTCATCAGTCAATAATACTGCAGAATGTCCTGCAACTATACTCTTCTTCTACATTAAACATGCAAAAGTTTAAATTTTATATTTTTTACATACAAGGCTTAATGTTAGAAATACATTCTTTTCAAGTCATCCATGGAAATTTTCTGCAGCTTTCTGTCTTTGCTTTGTTCTTCCTTCTTTGGTAGTTTTTCCAAAGAAGCTCACAGAAGTGTTTGATAAATTAGAAATACTTAATTTCTTCAAAAGACATTAAGTTATTTGACAGAAAATTTGTCCATTTTTGAATGGCCAAATAGATCTATTTTGGACTCCTAACAGGCATTCAAAAAGACAAGTACTTATCCTATAAACCAGTGTTTCAACTTTGACAGATTGAAGATGTGAACTGGGGAATCCTGGCAGTTGAAGTCCACACATTTTCAAGCTGCCCAGGTTGAGAAACACTGGTATAAGTATTTCCATTAAGTGCCAACTCCCTCCAAATTACATCACAATTCATAAGACATCCACCCAAAAGTTATCTGCAGGGGAAACTACACAGACAGTGATTTCTGTGCGAGCAAGGTTCCTGATAATACTGTATTCTTAGCCATGTAGAAGTCAATATATTTCTGACTTCTTTCATATAGCAGACATCCATTACTATAATTTGAGCAAAGTTGGTGAAGACCAGAAATAGCTTATAAATTCTAAATATATGGAAAGAGCCTGTAAATTCCAAATAATTGGAAATATACCTTATTTGTGACTATCAGAAAAAAAGGCTTCAAAATATACTTGAATTAACCATCTGATCTCTTCTATATTTTAAGGCAGTTTATTCATACAGCAAAAAAAATAAAAAAATAAAATAAAAATACGTACTGTAGGTATTACATATAACTGATTAATATGTGCAATAGGAGGTATGAGACAGGCTGGTCTTTAGCTTCTCTTCTTTAGAAAATGTAAATTACCCTTGAAAGGCAGACTGTTCAGCAGTTTTTATGAGTTTCCCAGTTAGTTCTCATCTAATAAATAATTTAAAATTTTCTTCCTCATTGAAATGCTTGAAGGGATAATGCATTACTTACCAGGTGTCTCTTTTGCAGGCAAAATAAAAGTAAGAGAACCTTATTAGTTAAATGCAGTCTTGTCTTTTTAAATAGTGGAGTAATTTATTGTTAATATTCTGAACTTGGAAACAAAGTATTTGTAAGGACTGTACTAATTTGCCATGTTGAGGGGCAACATAATTGTTCTTGAAATGTAAATATTTCAAATGTATAGCTCAAAACTGAGCACAACTGCACATTTTTGCCATGAGACTAATTTCTATCAAGATCAAGGTTCCTCTCGTACATATGTGCTAGTTGTTCCTGACTGTAGGGAGCGGTGCTCATATCAGTTTCAAAGCCAAAAAGCCAGTGCTGTCCAAAGACGTCTCTGTGGTCATGTGGCTGGCATGACTGACTTTGTATAAAAGATACAAAAGTATAAAGGCTATTGCTTAACGCATTGTAAGCCGCCCTGAGTCTCCGGAGAAGGGCGGCATATAAATAAAATAAAATAAAATAAAATAAATAAATGACTAAATGCCAGAGGTGCACACCAAAGGTGGTCCCTATTTTTACTTGCATTTTTTACAAGTAAACTGCTTTCGAACTGCTAGGTTGGCAGAAGCTGGGACAAGTAATGGGAGCTCATCCCATTACGCAGCACTAGGGATTTGAACCACTGAACTATCAACCTTTCGATCAACAAGCTCAGCATCTTAGCCACTAAGCCACCGCGTCCCTTATTTATCACTTTAGGAGACTTCTAATGTGAGGTTTTTTTCACCTCCTGTGGTCTTCCATATTTTCTCAGAACCATTCCAAAAGATTTCCGAGCTCCCCACACAGATTTGTGAAATATACCGTATATCTTTTTTCAAAATTATGTTCTGTTAACACCACCCTCAGAGAGATACATGGAACTGCTTTGTTGTTTCTAAATTGTGTAATGTTTATTTATTTATTTATTTAGTCATTAAATTATTATAGCCACCCATCTCAGCCAATGAATTGGGTGACTTATAATTCAAAAAATATATTATAATTAAAAATATTAAAAACATTTTTAAAACAGTAAAAACACTAAAACATTCATATAATATGGATAGGAGCAAGATATTATCATAAGGAGGTGTGCCATAAAATTTTTGATTGTGTTTGTTGCAAAACTTTACAAACATATTGCTCTAGAGCAGGGATGTCAAGCTCCCGGTCCACGGACCGGATGCATCATGTGCTGGCCACACCCAGTTTAGCGAATGGGAAAAAAATCCCAATGTGATGCCGTGACGCCGTGAATTTGACACCCCTGCTCTAGAATCTATTATATTAGTAGACCAGCTCCTTGGTTCATATGTTAGAGCAGGAATAGGCAAACATTTGCTTTTCAGATGTTTTGAGAAACAAAACCCTAACACCAGCAATAATAAATATTAGGGAAGCTGTTGTCCCTAACATCATATAGGACAACTGGAGCGAAAAGGTTGCATTTTTCTATCTTTAGAAATTCATATATACCAGGTTTTGTAGAGACACTGACTAATCTCACACAAAAATCATAACACTGCTATTTTACAGCCTTTGTTGGATCAACCTAATTGAGTGTAATTTTTCTATATAGTGCAATGTATTGTACTCCTTGAAAAAAAGAACAGAACATTTGATACACAATGGATATTAAAAGATATTTCAAAAATTAAGGCATACTTACAAAAAGGAATAAATAATTTAAAATATCAAGGTATCCTCTTCCATACTACAAAGTTTATTTCATGTCAAAACACAAAACAGCATTTTCTATTGGCAATAACTACCTGTAAGTGGCATATGGTGTGTATGTATGTATATATGTATGTATGTATGTTAAATTACTTCATAACTTATGCTAAATTTGCTGCATTAAAATTAAACTTTATTAAATTAAATTAAAATTTATAGCGACAATTCACAAATGATTTTTTTTAAATGTAATTTTCAAGCATTTAGTTTTTAAAAATTAGCTGTTGCATTTGTCAGTAAGTGAATTATACATAGGTCAGTAAGTTCCAGAATATTATATGGTAGCATTAGTGCAATTCTGTAAATCGTAATTATTAGGTGATTTCTTTCCATTTAATCTTAAGCAAAGGCAAACAGCATATACGGTAGAACAAAGAGCATGCAAATACTTACACTATATGTGCCAAGTTTAGAGGTTTTTCAGGCTGATCAGGGAACATTGGGTGCAAGGGTTCACGGCTGGAAGCACAGCTTAAAGACTTGCTAAGTGCATTGGTTAACTTCTTAGCAGGAGATTTCTAGGAGAAACAAGAAAGGTAAAGGTGATTTGGACAAATAAGGGCTGAATACTGTTATTGCCAGCAGTAGAAGGATAAGAAGATAAAACAAAACCATATTCTGGTGGTTACTACTATAATGCATCAACTCCTAAAGTCCATTTATTCTGAGGCTCTCGTTCATCTCATCAGCATATGCTTATAAATCTATCAATGGACCTTAAAGAGGATCTGATTTCACAGAGGGCATTTGGCATAAATATAGATACATTTCCCAATTCACCAATCACCTTGTGTGAAAGAATGCAGAGGACACAAATGAATCCCAAATGTGCCATGAAACTTCATTATTCCAAAAGCATAAATCTCTAAATAACTGCTAATGAAAAATCAGATCTGGAAGCTAATCATATTAATGATAAAACAATCAAGAAGAAAACAGAGATACAGAACCACATATTTTTCTTTTTGATGGCCCAGTCATCATTCAGATACATTTCTGCTTTGCAAAGTCGAATATTAATGTCTAAGAAGTGAGAGTTCATAAACCATAGCAGAATCAAATATTTCATTCACTGCCCAATGAATGACCAATCTAATTGGTATTGCTAATCAGAGAATCTCAAACTTTTTCTTTGTGATTACAAAATGAAAAGCAACAGTTTCTTATACCACACTTTTTGCGTTGCAAACTTTAATTTTTATCTAGTATCTGTAGCACAAGTCTGAGAGCATTTTGAGTGTGGCTATTGCATCCTTTCTAATAATACAACTGTGATCATCTCAGGAACTGGAGAGACAAAGAGGTTTCATTTTCATAATGCTTTCTCTGTCATAGAGTTTAATCTACAACCCAATTATTCTGCAGTTCTTGAATAACTAAAAGCAAATATTATTGATCTAACAGAATTAACTGCCAGGAATATGGGCATAGATGTCTATTACATATAGGTTTGAATCTGATGAATTAGATCAATTTAGCTGTGGCTTGTATGAGCAGTACAATGGATCACAAATATAATTTCAGATACTTGTGAAAAATGGAGAAAGCCCATATAAATACGTTTCAGTTGCGTATAAAGTAGAGTTCATGCACTAGACTAGAGCATATATGAAAAATGTGAACTGCTAAGCAGCAATTAAGCAACTGAGCTGAATTTATAGCATATATATTTACATCAACATCTAATGGAGTTTTGTAGTAAATCAGTAGTTTTCATAATTCTTTTTACTTCTGAATCCCATCTACACACCATCATTTAGGTTTGCATGTATTATGAGTGTAGGTGTATCTTTATGCATGTGTATGTTTGTGTAAATATATATGCAGGTATATATAAAATCTCTTATATCTAGCAAACAACAAATAGAAAAGCCAACATACTGACTATGTCCTACAAAAATTAGTAACTTACTGTGGAAATAGTTTTATAATCCAAGATCCTCCTGCAGCTGTTCTGTCATCCACCTAGTTTAACCTGTTAGACTGCTCAAATCCACACTGATGGTAGTAGCCACACCATTCAGTTCTTCCCATTTGACATTTCAATACTGATTGAACCAGGAACCCAGACAGGGCATCTCCATTATAGTAACCTCTAGTTAAACTGGCAACAAAGTCAGCTTCTTATATGTGATCTTAAGGAAAATGATCTAGTCATTTCTAAATCTCTGACTGCTAAGTTCAAACAGTCTGCAGTAATTTATGAACCTTCCCTTACCCATGACGTGTATTCTTTCATTTGGTGTTGGTTGCTATGGGAACCACTGGCATGTCCCCTCCAGAAGCAATCTTGACAGAGCTGGTAATTGTGACACTGCTGGCAACGGTAGCGAAATCCCATCATGCTCTCACTATGGCAATAGGAACACTCAACAGGGTGGAAGACTGCAGGGGGGATATATATTCAAACCAAATAAAAGAATTAATCAGCATACTGTTAAAACTGAAGCTATTAAGAAGTCTTAAAAACATCCTCTTGTGATTATAATTTTCAAAATCAAATTTATTTCTAAATCATTACAATTTTCTCTCAATGAATCATCTGGTTCTAAGAGGGAAACTACAGCAAAAATATGAAAGAAAACATTAGGGGAAGAACTATACTAAGTTCAGCTTGGAAAGAAAGGAAGATATAGATCAAAGATGCAAGCATAATGGTTCCATTTGGGAGATGAGTGCTTTTGGTGTATCACGCCAATTTAACAAAGATAAGAGGAGAAATGCCTATGCTACAGGAATTTAAGCCCATTCCAAACCACTCTTTTTTTCAGTTAGGTGGTATCATAAATTAAATTCAGACAAGACAATAGAACTGTAATTAGTAGAAAAACAGTCATGGGGATTTGAATTCAGTATTTCTAGACGGGAGTGCCTGCCCATTGAAAGAGCAATTGGGATCTTTTCAATGTTGCTTGAAGTCTACATGGAATAGTGCCAAGGAATGGCTTTCCATGATTATATCTAGGGCATCAATTAAGCACTCAGAAGTAGTTTCAACTATGTTCTTATCTTGTTAGCATAGTGACTGGACTTTCAGTATATTCTACATGGAACTAAGCTTAAGGGTACCTGGAGACTTGAACTGAAACAAAGCACAAAAAGTAGGTTACCAGACAAAGCACAGTATGAGGACTGTATCATACCCTGACACTAGCTGCCCATTGTTATTTTCCAGGTATAACTCATGTTAGTTATTTTAAATGTTAGTTTTAATATGTAAAACCTAATTACTTAATATGTAACTTTTTGCAGGGTGTGTTGTGAATCTGTATGCTAAAATCTGCATCTCTCTTAAGATGCCATCACTGTCAGCCATAGAAACCTTTCTCCTAAGTTATGTAATGCAATCCATTCAGAGATAGGTCTGGCCCTCACAGTTCAAATGTTCTGCCTCTTCATTTAAACTGTTGCACTGGTATTTTAATATTTATTTAATGGTTGGGTTTTGTTGGGAATATGTATTGCTGGGTCTCTTGATTGGTCTGTTATGTCAGCAACTAATTAAATTAATAATAAAATTTGTGTTTTATTTTTAGAAATATGTATTTAGTGTAAATACACGCTGAAATCTGTCCCCTTTATAATCATATACTTTTGGGAAAGAGCATGTCCACTTCTTTCTTTTCGAGGATTAAACAACTCTTTTAAAAGGATGCAGACAGAAAGTGGTGGGAGAGAAGAATACCTGACAAAGTTTCTTTTAGCAAGTTTTTTTCTTACTTTAAAAAACTCCTACATTGTTGTAATTATGTAATTTCTCTGTCCTCTTCTCTTTAACAGTTACATTGTTAGACAATTGTTTTTTGAAAGGAAATGCACAAAGGGACAGATCCAACAGGTATGCACGTAGCAGCATGGAGGACACTTTAAAGTAAGAAAAATATACATTTTGCTCCAAAAAGTAAGCAACTTTCTTTCCCTAATATTGTGGAAGGAATTTAATTTCTTCTACCAGTCATCATGAATGGAACGAGTTAAGGATAGCCAGTAGTTCAGAATTATTATGATTTACATTGCTATTTCAGTTGTTCCTCATGTTTTAGCTACATACCATTCTCAACATTTGCCAATCGGTGTAAAAGTGGCAACCAGACAAGACATTGTGGGGGAGGATCAGACATAAGAGTATCCAAAAAAGCGTTCAGTGTAACTTTTTTCTGTTAACATAAACAAAGCAAGAAAAAAACATTAGCAAATAATGGAATGAGTTTAGTTTTCTCAGCAGAAAAATATACTGCATTTGTAGATGAGAAAAGCAAGCGATTAAATTATAAAACTTCACTTATGATGTTGTTTAAGGTAACTTAAAATCCAGGAGTCCCTTTTAAGAAGACATCACTAATTCAAATATGTTGTGGGTTCACAGCCCAACTATACACCACATAATTGATCAAAAATATAATTCAATAACTTCTGTTATGAATTCCCTCATGGTGTATAATAGCAGCATTCTTTTTCTTTTCAACAGCTGAATTGAATACTTCTCAGTGATTGTGTTCCTTTTGTGGAATTCTGCTCCATCAGCCTACTATAAAGGACACAAAAATAATTGCTGCTTCCTTCTGAATGTGCCTTCTGTATTGAGAAGATTTGGTAGGCTCAGAGGTGACTGAAAAGGGGAAAATACGTATATAAAATGTGTATTTTAAGATGTAAGAGTTAGAGAAACAGTTTTACTGAGTAGTTTTGAATCTCCTCTGATGGGCACAATATTGGCTATCTCTATGGAGATAATACTTTCACATTTCAGAATATGGTATCATATCAGAAGTTTCAATTCACCAACAATATTTTTCTGAGAATAATATCAAGATGAGATGTCAAATAATTTGGTTGCAAATAAGGCTACAGAGTTCGAGATTTGCTTAAGGCAAAAAGAAAAAAGGAGGAAAGGATTAATGGATAGGGAGCTCATTTTTCTTATCCAATTATTCATGTACATATGTTTTTCTCTCCGGCAGGAGAGAAGATAAACAAACTTGTTCTGTGGCTTTCATCAAATTTACAGTATCTCATAAGTCCATTTTAGGATATATTTTTTTTAAATAGGGAGAGCATTTACATATATTTCATGCCATACCTACATGAAATTCTATTACAGCACTATTCTGAATTGCAAGTGCAAAAGATAGATCCTATTTAAAACTAAATAAAATATAATTGGATTTTGACAATGTATGCCAGTATGAATATGATGAAAAGCAAGAAATGATGAATAACATTTATTTACCTGTTGAGAAAAACAAGACTTTGCAGATTGTTCTGTATAACCAAAAGAAGGACCTTCAAAGACTGCAGTCGGCAGTTTAAGAACTTCTCGCAAAAACAGGTCATATTTTCCATACACCATTATCCCACTAGTGTCTGAAATCATTGAGAATATATCTGAAGGGAAAAAAGTGGAAACTTTGAAACAAAAAGCTATGAATTACAGATCTAAATTCTTTAAGCTGAACTGCAAGCATATTCTACACAGTGGTGACTTACATCCTCAGTATGTAGCACCACACTGCCATACTGTGGTAAATCACATAGAACTATAAATAACTACCAGAGATGACCTCAATGCAAGTATAGAACTATCTTTATTAGGAACAATTAAAAGTACTGGGCAAATAGTCTTCAGGTTCAAAGTTAAAATAATATATTTATTTATTATTAATAAAGTATTGTTAATTATAAATAATAATTAACAAAAAATCATTGTTTATGCTCTGGGTATAGTGAAGTTCCACAAATATATATCTTTTATTATTTCTAAAAGACGGAGGCAGCCAATGTTTATTTCCCCCCAAAAGTGATAGAATGAAAAATGTTACCAAAAGAGGAGGGGCATACTTTTAAATAGATATGCATAAAAATAATTATAAATCCATTTTCCACTTAATATCTAATGTTTAATTACTTTGTTGTATAATTCAAGATGTATTCATATGGCAAGCAGTACAGAAATATATTCATAAAGAAATGGCTAATATAACTAAATCAGAATATCACTTTCAACACTTGTTATTTCTTTTCTCCCTAAGATCCTGTTTGAAGATGTCTTCAAATCAGAATTTTTTTTTGGGGGGGGGGGAAGTGGTGACAGTTATTTTAGTAGTTGTTTAGTTTTATTTTTGTTTCTCATAATGTAGCAGCATGTGACTATAGTTTTGGTCTCAATGTCTTCTGAAAATATTATTAAATGCATTTTTCATTTTAACCTGTGTACTCCTCGCTTTGCTGAATGATAATATTCTTTAGTTAGCAGAATGATAGCAGTAAACCAGAAGATAGCTGTTTGTAGACTGATAAACATAGAAAGAAAACTAATGGCAAAAAAAGACCTAGTGGTCCATCCAGTTTGCGTTTGAGTTTGTTTTTTGTTTGTGAGATGATGATCATGTGCTTATCCCAAGCGTGTTTAAACTGACTCACTACATCTGCTGGACATCGTGTGTAGCGAGTCCGTGCCCCGGTCCCCATGGCTCGCCCCGTTCCCCAGGTTGTTCAGAGTCTCAGGGCCCGAGTTTTCGGCTGTTGCTATGCAATACTAGGTCTGTAGTAAATAAGGCCCCCCTCATCTGCGATCTTATTCTAGAGGGGGGAGTGGACCTGGCAGGTATTACGGAGACCTGGTTGGGCCACGAAGGGGGGGTTCCCCTCGTGGATATGTGCCCACCAGGCTTCCGCGCATTTCATCAGCCGAGAGCTCAGGGTAGGGGCGGGGTGGTAGCGGTGATTATAAAGGAAGGTCTCGATCTGAGGGAGGCCACTGTACCTCAGATAGTCGGATGTGAGTCACTTTTTGTGAAGTGGGGCTGTGGGATGCAGATGGGTTTGTTGGTCACGTACTGGCTCCCTGCCATGTGGCAAAGACCCTGCCCGAGCTCCTCAACGTTATAGCCGAAGTGGCGGTTGATACCCCCAGACTTCTGGTCATGGGGGATTTTAACCTGCCATCTATCGGTGAAACATCTGAAGTAGCTCGGGAGTTCATGGCTTCCATGACGGCCATGGACCTGACTCAAGTAATTAATGGCCCTACTCACATAGGTGGACACACTCTGGACTTAGTTTTTATCTCTGTCAGTGGTTGAGTGGTCTCGACATAGGGGATATAGACTATAGATATAGTCATTGAACCCTTGTCATGGTCTGACCACTCACTCCTCCGTCTTGCCTTTCTGTCCACTACACCCCATCGCAGGGAGGCGGAACCGACCAGGTGGTTCTGCCCCAGGCGCCTGATGGATTTTGATAGGTTCCAGATGGAGCTTGGGCCATTTCCCGAGACTCTGGCTCATGACTCAGCTGAAGACCTAGTGGCTGCCTGGAATAGTGCAGCCGCCGGGGCTCTGGACCGAGTCGTGCCTTTGCGGCCTCTGACCCAGCACCAAACTCACTTAGCTCCTTGGTTCTCTGAGGAGCTGAGGGAGATGAAGCGCCGGAAAAGACGCTTAGAGAGCGGTTGGAGGGCCAGCCGGTCTGAATCTGACCTGACACTGGTAAGATCTTATATTAAGGCTTACCTAGTGGCAATAAAAGCAGCAAAATTGGATTATTTTGCTGCTCTTATCACGTCATCAGATAACCGCCCAGCTGCCCTGTTTAGGGTGACCCGCTCCCTCCTCCATCTGGGAGTGCGGGATGTCCCCTTGCAGGGTTGAGCTGAGGATTTTGTACAGTATCTGCATGATAAAATCACTCAGATTCGGGAAGACTTGGCCGCTGACTGGGTTAGTTCAGACGAGATGACTGAGGCAGGTCCTGAGAACATTATCTGGGAGGAGTTCGACCCTGTGGCTCCCGAGGACGTGGACAGGATCTTAGGATGGCTGAACGCAACCACATGTTTATTGGACCCGTGTCCCTCCTGGTTGGTACTGGCCTCCTGGGAGGTTACACGAGGCTGGCTACAGAGGATTGTTAATGCTTCCTTGAGTGAGGGTGTCCTGCCGGCCGCCTTGAAAGAGGCGGTGGTGAGGCCCCTCCTCAAGAAGCCCTCCCTGGATCCGGCTGTTTTGGCCAACTATCGTCCAGTCTCCAACCTTCATTTTATCGCGAAGGTTGTTGAGAGTGTGGTGGCGCGGCAGCTTCCCCAGTACCTGGATGAAGCTGTCTACTTGGATCCGCTCCAGTCCGGTTTCAGGCCTGGTTATAGCACGGAAACGGCATTGGTCGCGTTGGTGGATGATCTCTGGAGGGCTCGGGGTAGGGGTTATTCCTCTACCCTGGTCCTGTTAGACCTCTCAGCGGTTTTTGATACCATTGACCATGGTATCATGTTGCGCCGGTTGGAGGGATTAGGGGTGGGAGGCACCGTTTTGCGGTGGTTCTCCTCCTATCTCTCCGACGGTCGCAATCTGTGTTGACAGGGGGGCAGCGGTCGACCCTGAGGTGCCTTGTTTGCGGGGTGCCACAAGGGTTGGTCCTCTCGCCCCTCCTGTTTAACATTTATGTGGAGCCGCTGGGTGAGATCATCCGTGGTTTTGGGGTGGAGTTCCATCAGTACGCTGATGACACCCAGCTGTACATCTCCACCCCAGACCATCCCAACGATGCCTTGGAAGTGATGTCCCAGTGCCTGGAAGCCGTGCGGGTCTGGATGGGGAGAAACAGGCTTCGACTCAACCCTTCCAAGACCGAGTGGCTGTGGCTGCCAGTGTCCCGGTATAGCCAGCTGGTGCCATCGCTGGTTATTGGGGGTGAATCACTGGCCCCATGGAAAGGGTGCACAACTTGGGTGTCCTCCTGGACTCACAGCTGTCTTTAGAAGAGCATATGACGGCCGTGGCCAGGGGGGCTTTCTTTCAGGTTCGCCTGATACGCCAGTTGCGTCCCTTTCTAGATCGGGACTCCTTACGCACGGTCATTCAAGCACTCATCACTTCTTGTCTGGACTATTGTAACGCTCTCTACGTGGGGCTCCCCTTGGGGTACACCCGGAGGCTCCAACTGGTGCAGAATGCGGCCACGCGGGGGATTATGGGAGCGACGGGGCGCTCCCATGTGACGCCTCTCCTGCGCAAGCTGCATTGGCTTCCGGTGGACTTCCGGATGCGCTTCAAGGTGTTGATGACCACCTTTAAAGCACTCTATGGCTTAGGGCTGGGGTACTTATGGGACCGCCTTCTGCCACCAACTGCCTCCCACTGGCCAGTTCGCTCCCACAGAGAGGGCCTCCTCAGGGTGCCGTTGGCCAGACAATGTCGGCCGGCGACCCCCGGGGGAAAGCCTTCTCTGTGGTGGCGCCTACCCTCTGGAACGACCTCCCCCCAGAGATACGAGTGATCCCAGACCTCCAGATTTTTCGTTGGGCCCTTAAAACCCATCTTTTTCGGTTAGCTGGGCTGGCCTGACCCCATGTTGGTTTTAAAGTCTTTGTTATTGATTTTTAACTTAAAATTGGGCCAAATTTATTTATATCATTTTAAATTGCTTTTAACTTTTGTATATTGTGCTTTTAATTGGCTGTTCGCCGCCCTGAGTCCGAAAGGAGAAGGGCGGTATAGAAATTTTAATAATAATAATAATAATAATAATAATAATAATAATAATAATAATATGCTTATCCCAAGCGTGTTTAAACTGACTCACTACATCTGCTGGATATATTCTGAGTTTCTTCATCTGATCAGAGCAAATAAAGTGCTGTTTAAATGTAGAATTAATGACTAAATAGATAGATGACTTTTTTGGTCCCAGGAGGCTTCAGGGAGGCCTGCTGGGCCCAAAACAGAGTGTGGTGTGTGTGTCGTGCTTGCATGCGTAGGGGTGGGGAAGGTCGTGCATGGTGGCATGCGCATGCACGGTGGGGTGTTGTGCGTGCATTGTATTGTGGGTGTGAACATGCACGCGCTGTCCTGTGCGCTTTTGGCCCACAAGGACAAAAAACTTAGCCATCACTGATATAGGGTGATTCTACATCAGATATTAAATTATACTTGTGTACTCTGTTTCTGAATGTTGTAGTGAATGTGTTATTTAAAACCAGTATTTTAATTGGAACTGCAACCCAATTAAGAAAACTTGATTAATCTAATAACGAAATTGGCCTATTTTTCAAAGGTGTTGCTGATTGCTTTTCTTTTTGCTTTTGGACTCAGAGAAAAATCAATCCTGTAAAACAGCGGTCCCCAATCTTTCCGGCTCCATGGACTGGCAGAGGGCAGTGGTGAGGAGGAAGGGGAGGGTTTCGCATGTGCAGCCTAATCCCACACATGTGCAAATGGAGCTTTACAAGCTTGCCTAAAGCTTGTGCCACCTGGTTTCAAACAGGCTGCGGACTGGGAGTTGGGGACCCTTGCTATAAAACATTTAACAAATATTTTATAGGTAATTAATATGGTCCTCAACTTTTTGTCTTTTAATCAAATTAAAAGTATTAGTTTGGTGATATGATATTGCATAAGCTGGAGAATATTTGCTCATCTGAGTTACCCGAGTAACTGAAGAGATTTTTTTTTTTTACTTCTCAAACGCTGGGGTGGGTGTGGGGAGTGATCCTATGATGCAAATTTTACATTTACATTATTTTCACATTTTTTAACATTATAAAAAGTAGTCAGAAAAATAAATGGCAAATTTTATCAATTGCAACATGATTATTTTTAATTCCAGAATTCTAAAAAGAAGACACAGACATTAGCAATGATGAGAATTTTCTATGAAGTCTATACAAAAATTTGTTCAAGAATTTTTTTGCTGATTTTGATTGTTATTACATTAAAAACCAAACACATATGGTTCCCTAACAAACTACT
>WNWU01000003.1:28318266-28330695 GCA_012654045.1 Ptyas mucosa | reverse complement strand
GTTATTACATTAAAAACCAAACACATATGGTTCCCTAACAAACTACTTGATCAAAATTCATAGAGAGACTTACATCTTAATTTATCCATAATCTTTCCTCCACAAAGTGTTGCCAAGGCCATTTTGACAGCAAACACAGATATTTTTCCATGTCCTTCTCTATACAAGAAAACATAAAATAATCTTTGCATAGTTGTTGAGTAACATAGCATAGATATCTTAGGCTTGCGTTTCTTTTTTCAAATCTGAAGCTATGATTCATAAACAATTGAGAATAAACCCATTTGAAACAATTTGCCTTTTAAAAAGAAATGGAGATTCTTGACTGTCAATTCTTGATTTTTTTCCATTTCTCATTTTTCCAGTTTCATTTTTCCTCTTTATATTTTTTGCATTAATTTGTGAATATTTCTCCAGTCTATGCAAAGTTAATATATATGCAAACATTTTTCCATAATAGAATGGATTTTTATATTTTTGCTCATGTATTTTGTTTAATATAATGTATATGCTGTAATCAAGGTGTATAAATTACAAAACTGCAAAATATGCTGAAAGATCATTACATTTCAGTTCACTTATGGGTTTAAGAAATTAACACTGACTTAATTCCTCTTCTGTTCTTGATTCTTTTTTAAAAAAATGTATATGATTTGCTATGAAGTATTTTGCTGAAGGTAAGAGCCATTTTCAAGTTAAACTTGGGCTTTATGATTTCAGAACTGAGAAATCCTCCACTGCTAATTTTCTATGCATAGCATAGCATGACACCAACAACACTTAACTAATTAATTCAGTCTGGAAATTGGCATCTTCAGTTTGAATCTAAACCATAGACGTCAAAAGTGCTTTTATGCAACACACTTTGGTGGATGAAGTAAAGACCTCACGACACTTTTATACAATATGAAAGGCTTTGTCGGTATTACCCTTGATTATATTTTTAGGACTCAGTACGTTGTACAGATCCGTTTGGTTGATTTGTGCTTCAATGTATTGTGCAGCCTCCAAAGGTATAATTCAGCAATCAGATTCTTGGAGACAAGAACATTAGCTAAATTGTGGGACATTTTCTCTCTTGTTGTAATCCTTGCTTGTTGTTCTAATAAAAACTTCTTGGGACCCTCAAAACCTATGCATTTCTTTATAGCAGTTAGGTTAGTTCTAATCAAAGCATTGCCCTTTGAAGACTTCAGATATATTTTTAAAATTCACATATAAGAAATAACTAAATAATAACTTCATTTAGTATCATTTGTTTCCCTGTGACTCCATGTAGTTTCTTGGCAATATACAGAATTGGTTGTGTCAGAGTAAGAATATTCATAAACTGGAATAGATCAGCCAATGAATAGGCATAGCAACTAAGTCTGCCAATTGGGATCCAGGGAATGTCTTAGTCTGCAGCTTCTGAGTCTGTGCAGAGAATTGAAACTGAAACTAAACAGTCTGTGCATGCTGTCTGCTCTGCTGAAATGAAACTAACTGTTCTCTCCTGCCTTTTGTTGTAACTGCTACTACGTTGAAGAAGAATTTATATTGGTATTGTAAATACTTCATCTGTTATTATGTATATAAAGAAGTTAATGAATCACACTGAATCAGTTATCTGTGTGTGCTTCTGGATTTTATTTTTGCAAGAAACTCTGACAGGTTGGCCACTGCCTTTTTCCAGGAGCTCCCCCCCCCCCAACTCCCCTGTCTAGCCTGGGATCTCACAGCCAACTCCTAAAAAGGTCTGAACTGCTTATCTTTTTCAGCCTAGGATGGAAATTACTTAATAATGTACAGCACTTTTCTTCATGTAAACTTACTTGGATATTTTTGAGATGAGACGTTTGTTTTACAATGAAAAGATTTATAGAAGGAGTGGACTCTGCTTCAGCAGCAAATTCATCTATAAATTTTTCAAGGTGGACATGAGTATGTCCAATTCCAGCATGCTTTGATCATTGTTTTATGGCAGAAGAGATTTCAGATACTAAAGAGAAGCGTAAGTGTTTTGGGGAGGGATGAATTAAGGAAATGTGTAAATCCTCTAGAACTTTGATTTCCAGGGATGAAATATTTTATTTTACAACACTTACTTGATATTAAATATAATTTGGTATCAGGAAAGGATGAGTTGTGGAGTGATTCAAAGCCCCTCCCCTCAAATCTGTTTAATTGGCGACTGTATGCTTTCAGGGTGAAAGTGTTTATGTGTGCATAGATGTAGATATGCTCATGTATGCTTGGCCCATATGCTGCTATAAACATTGTTACAGGAAAAAAATGTTAGGACAGCATTGTTACAATTGATTTGCTTCTTTGCCTTATCTCTAATTCCTTAATGAAAGCTGTTACAAATTCCAAGTCTTCTGTCTGGACACTTCAGAACTACAATTTGCACAATTAAATGAACTGCTATTCCTGAGCAAACAGGAAACACTCTTATATTCTAGTTCAGTTATTCAGCTAAGAAAAACCTATGTAGCAGTCACTGAGCATATTCTACATACTTAACGTCAATATTCTTCTTTATTTAAAAAAATCACTGTGTCACATCTTTCTTGGTTTATTGAACAATAGAAAAATGTATATCATAATAATCTCATTTTCACAGCTATGATTTTGTGAGAGTGACTTGGCAGTGAGCAACAAAGTATGTGTCCAAGTATTTGCAATTAATTGCCTTCCTGTTCTTGTTAGAATCAAAATTTCAGGGTCTGAATACATTAAAAAGACCCCCTTACTGTACAGCCTTTCAAAAATCCTGAAGGCCATATTTCTGCAGCCTACTGACAATTTCTCCTTGGGGAGGGGAAGGGAGATGTTTGGATGCAAACATACAGCGCCTCTGCTGCTTTTTCATGTGGAACAGTTGCTTTCCCACCAACTCAGCTGTTTCCATGGTGACTAAGCTGTACTAGTTGATCTGGCTCAGGAAAGTACACAGTACCAAACGAAAGGTCCATCAAATGCACATTGGAGAGGACACAAGAGGGTGATAGGCGAATGGGAAGATAGATAAACTCATCAGAATGTTCTTTAATTGTGTTGATTTCCAACCAGTACATTTCCAAAATAAAATGCAGTTAAAACAGTAATGCAGTGATAGATAATTTGCAACTCGCACAGAACAGAACAGATGCCAGTCAGTCCAGTTTGTAATTCAAGGCTATTCAGATGCTTTTAAGAATGACAGCAGCGTACTGATGGATCCTAAGTTCAATTACCATAATTTGCATATTCACACATACCATTCATCTATGGGATGATATTAAGGAAATGCCATTAACATTTTTTTAAAAAACTGGAACTTTCATTGTAAGAAAGTAGTAAATAGCATGGATTCCATTGCTTTTTTTCATTTATTTTTGCACAATTCACTGTACCAGCTGGGAAGAAAGTAAAATTATTCACAGTTGCAAAGGCAACTGTTGCAAAGGTATGCAGCAAAAAGCATTCAATTCAAATAATAAGCCACTAGTTCATGTTATCACCACAAAATAATTATTACTGCAGATGTTTACATGATGTTATCCAAAGAAAATTTTGATGTATCAGTTTCAGGTCAAAATAAACATTATGTATATAGTCTCATGAGTCTTGTAATAAAACTATTATAGTGTGTGTGTGAGAGAGGGGGGAGCATTGTGAAATCAGGATTTGATAAATAATGGACTTGATAAATAATTCCCCAGTCCATTATTTTCTTTGTCAATTCACTGCCAGACAGAAGTCTTTCCAACTGACTCCTGAATGTGTATTTGCCAAATTCTTTGAAGAAAATGAGATTGAAGGTAATATAGGAATGTATAATTTTCAGTTCTGTATAAATTCATCTTTTTTTTTTTGAAATCAGTACTTTGCTCAAGAGCTAATGCTTTCCTACAACAAAGCAAAAAACAAGATTCATTATTATTATTATTAAAGGAACTTACGGATCAAAAGCTGCCAGCAAAAAGTTGAGCAGTAAACTAATGGATTGCTCGACATTAATCTGGTGGGTTGTTGGCATACGTTTGTTGAGTTGGTAAAAAATAGTGGACAGCACAGCTTCAAGTCGAGCCACATTCAGCTCTATAGTTGGGTCCAAGTTGTTCAAAGAGTTTTCCCGCAATGCTTCTATAACATTCCAAATGTCCACTAGGTGCACTATGTATAAATTCAAAACCAATAGTTAAATATTATTTAAGTATTGGACAAAAAAAATCATGATATAGAATTTTAAAATAATATTCATGTATTCACAGAAAACCATAAGAAATGCTAGTCTTTACATAGCTCCTTCATCCAAAAATTTAATTGATAGCTAAAGAACTATAAGATTTATTTTGATATAATATTAAACTTCAGAAATCCGAGTTATATAGTGATACAGAGTTATATAGTGATACAGTGAACTACACTAAGATGGGAGTCCTTTGGTTCTTGTACGTCTGTCTCATTCCTCTGCGGTTGGAAACTCAGATTATGCAGATTTTTTTGCTCCTGACTATCTTTTGGTTATTCCTTCTGCCTAAATTCTTCTGATCTAACGAAGTTGTCTTGGACTTACTTTTTTATGATCGATTGATTACCATATCCTTTTTTGGGATTTTCTGATTTCCCTTGTAGGTACCCTTAGTTCAGGACAGTTTTTTGCATTGCTTTTTTATGATTTACAGAAGCTACTCAAGACAGGTTTATTGGTGGCATCATGGTTTATTGATGCCATCTTTATCAATTTTTTTGATATTCCACTGGATGATGTCTACATATACAGGCATCATTTTGGTTGTTTTTAATTTGAGTTAGTCATGAATTGGATTGGCAGAAATTGATAGAAAAATGCTCTCATGCTTCATTTCTGTTCCATGGGCCATATAGCCTAATTATATTTTCCTTCATACAATTTCACATTTTGGAATCCCATTCTCTAATCACAAGTAGCATATCTTGCTTGCATGTTCTTTTAACAACTATAACATTTCTTTCTTCCGTATCAATTATTAAGCATATCCTTGGACAATCATCATACTAAATCCTTCTCAAATCTAATTGATATTATTCAATTGTTGACTGTATTGTACATAGGTATTATCTTTGCTGTATCCTTCCTAACTAGGAAAGCAATGTCATTTCTTTTTTATTTTTCACATCATGAATAGCATGAATGAGAGTCCAATTCTAGACCAGTTGAATTCTCTGATGCCTAAGATATCCTTTTATAGTTAATTCATTTCATCTTTCACTATATTGAGCTTTCTCATATTCCATATTGCCACTGTGATCCTATCTTTGCAGCTTCAGATTTTCTTTTCCTGTATGGCAACATTAGCAGATGTCCTGATTGTTTTAATCAAGCCATGTTATAAATGGCATTAGTATTCCAAGAGATCCTCAGTACTGCTTCAGTGGCATATTGAATACCATCCAAGCAAAGGAGGACATAATCTTGCACTATACTGACAATCACTTTATCTTGTTTATCCATATGGCTTTCTTTATAAAAAAATGTGTGAGTTAAGATTGTCTTCTTGTATGCAGTATGAAATGATGCATTTGCAGTTATCATTAAAGTGATCATCCATCTGCAGCATCTCCCTATATTGCTGCTACCTGATACAGATACCTAACTTAAATTAAAACAAAAACTTTCAGTGATGTTATGGAACTTAAGACAGGAGAGAAAGCAGATGTTCAGAGGAAAAGAGCAAGTAATATTTTAAATGTTTTCAAAGTGTTCTGATATAATCATGGATATGGCTCACTTTAAGGCTAAAACAAAAGTGACAGAGTAGTTAATAGAATCAATTCAATACTTTTTTATGATAGAGGAAATCTGCTTTTGCAACTGGTATGCTGTTACAGACAGTATTGCAAGCTATTAGACTAGTGTTTTCTATATCTCTGAAACCAAAATAAAAGCAGATCAGAGTTATATTATTATTATTATTGAGTTACAAATGATAGACTAATTTACATAATATCAAGGAATAAACACATTTGGTTGTATCTGACTCTGTAGAATGAAATTAGGACTGTACTGTACTGTATGAGAGATAACTTGTTTCTAGAAGTTGCATGGAACCAAGATTTTGACTGGACATTTAACAAAAATAGCTTCATCCACAATCTATTTAGGGTAGCAAGCCTTGGGAGAACACAAGCAGATCACTATTTGAAAGATTTTCCAAATAAAACTTGGTTGTCATTTGACAGCTAAAACCACTATAAAACCCTGTAAGGACCAAATTACATTTTTTAAAAAAAGAAGATAGTCTGGATTCAGTTCTTCCTCATATGGTCGGAAAGACTGGCTAAAATATGATTAAATGAATCTAATAACAGCAATTAATATATTTATACAATGTCGTGGTTGCTCTTAGACTTAATTTTATTTCTTCAAAGGCACATTTGGCCAAATTGCAATAATGATACAGAGACTGTGAAGTTGCATCAGTAGCTAGTAATAATATTACATTATACTTGGATACATTTTGATGCAGCCATGTGTTGATGCAACACATCAAACTTCTTATTCTCATTCTCTATTCTCTCTTCCCTCTGTGTGTTTTTGAGATGTAGGAAAAAATGAGCAACTTTTAAATTTTGTTATTCATTAAATTTATTTTAGTCTTGCAAATGAAAGCAAATATACAATGTCCCAGGATAATATTGCAGGATCCAATCTGAGTTGATCACTGGGACCAGAGGTTTGTTCTTTGAAGCTTTTGGACCTGTGCTACAGCCCATCCTCAGGGAACTTCTCAAACTCCAGAATGTGTGCGCTGGGCTGTTCTATGTGTAGTAGTTATGTGGTGCCTGGTTGTATGTGGCTTTTAATTGTTAATTGTGTGGTGTTGATGACTGGCTATTAAGTAGAATCTTACACATTCTCCATTTAGAAATCAGTCTTTCCCACTATTTGTGTTCTCCAGTTTTGCTGGACTTCTGTTTGCCTAGTGCAGTGCTTCTCAAATAGTGGGGCGCGCCCCCCAGGGGGGCCGCGAGGCTCCGTAAAAGGGGGCGCGTTTGACCTCGGCATCTGATTGGCTGTCCAAAACCCTTGTGACACGAGCCTGTCGGAGCCATCTTTAGTGTGGGACGTCCGTCCACACTTACTTTGTTGCCCGATGGATGTGCGCCCAATTGATGCTCAAATGACTGACAATGACCTTCTCCTGTGAAACATAACGCTGCCCCAATTAATCAAACTTGCTAAAGAAATCGGGCTACCGCTGCTGACATTTGCATCGATAGTGAGCATTAAGCCAGTACATGTGACTGTGCATGCTCCTCCCTTTCAAGGAGAACAGACCTTTTTCTAATAATGATACTATTTACAGTCGTGCAGGGGGCGCGAAAAATGTTTTCTTCTTCCTAGGGGGGCATGACAGAAAATAATTGAGAAGCACTGGCCTAGTGGAAGATGAAACAATATGTCTCACACTAGATTTGGGGAAGTTGACACAATGCTCAACTGTTGGACTCCCAACAGGACACCAGGCTGAAGAATCTATATCTACAGAAATTCACTTTGCACTCATAAGGTACATATAGGGACAGGAAGGTTTCACCTCAGTTTGGTTTTGAGATGCCATATAACCAATGGGATTTGGCTTTGCTATAGTGGCTGAATCCAAAGCAAAGCCATTCTTCTTGTCCTTTTTTTGACTAGTAAAAAATAGAGAGAAAAATAATTTAATTGTCAACTGACTTATGCTCTCTATAAAGATGTAAGGATATACATGTAATATATCTTGGCCCACTATTGCGTTATTTTGTTTTAAGTTTGTTAAAGTGATTTTAGGAAAAATAATATGGTTTAAAGCTATTACTTTGATGCTGACAGCCGTTTTGACACAGTTTGAAATATGCCAAACATTTGGAATTAATCATTTTTTGAAGAACTGTAGATTTATTGAGCATCAGCTGTAGCAAAGAAATATTATTTTATGATGGAAAGACAGTGCCATGCCAGATTTATGATCTTGGACTGGTGATATATGTTTATTTTCTGCCTGTGAACTGACTTTTTTTTAATGCAATAGAAACACTGATCAATATTATTCTGTGTGGTCAGTGTTTAATGTTTAGTCAATCAAATCTTTATTGCGATCATGTTTAATGTTGTGTTTAAAAACTGAGCTGTTTTGTATATGTGTGCATCTGTTTACTTTTTTTAAAATGCCCTTTCTGCCTTATCTGTTTTTGGAACCCTTTTTTCTTTGCTCATATATTAAAACGAAGAAATATATAGGAAGGTAAGTGAGATAAGAATACTAGAATATTGGCTGTGTGCTAAATAAAAGCTGTGCATGCATCTACAAATGATATATAGCTGTAATCATATTTTATATATCTATTATAGTTCTCTCAACTGCAGCAAAATCTTCAAGGACAAAACAATAAAGCAGTACACAGAAAAGTACTAGATAACCAATAGATGGCTACTTAAAATATCTTCAAATCTGCCTATCCCTAAGAAGCTGTAGAAGTATTATAAAAATAAAACTATTAAAAGTATTTTAGCATGACAAGGAAAAACCAGAGGAGCTAAATTAGTATTATTTTTGCATCAGTTACTGGAAATTATTAATGTGCCAATTTATTAATTAATAAGATAGCAACTTGCTGTTTTTCCTTCAAATAACTAAGGGAATTTTCCCTCTGTTATCCACCTGACTGATATTTGTTTAACTTTAGTAATATAGCAACCTAATTTATCCTCATAATTCAGGCCAAGGGACTACTACTGGTGTCTGTCTGCTCTGTCTTTCTGTCTGTGAGCATCTATTATTGTTTCCTATACCGAAGATACCCTGATTAAAAAAGTGGTTTCCTTATTACAGAAAGAAGATTGCCAATATCAACATGGAATTTTGGCTAGCCAAAAGGGGTAGCCAAAAGGGACAACAGAATTAGGAGAGACCAGGAAGTTGCAAACCAGTTTTACAGAGCTAAACAGATATAAAGAATGCAGTATGAAGAAACTGAATACACCGTCTCTATCAAAATGAATAGAATAGCTACACTTGCTAAGGAAATAGTGATACTTAAAGCTATCACTAAGTAGAAACAGCTTGAAATTTCATATGAAAAAGGGAGCTCTGAATCATAGATAATAAATTTTATATCACTTCCTGAAGATGAGGTAATACAGATTCTATTTCTAATGGAGAAAGACCAATTACTAACCACTAGGTGGCAGTGAGCATATTTTAGAAAAAAAAACATTTCATTGAGAAGTATGCGTAAGGCATGCATTTATCCTATTTCTATTACAGGTGAGGGGGGAAATCAGTTAAAAATAAATTCACCCTTGTTGTGTGAAGTAATATATGCACTTGTTATCTTTAACCCCACATTTGTACCATTAAACTGGCCTATTCTACAGAACTATAAAGATTACCAGGATCATATATGCGAAAGATGTCCAAGGGCATCTGCAGAGTTTCGATAAAATTAAGATGGCATTAATGATTATACCCTCTTTCTCCCAAAATAAGACATCCCCTGATAATAAGCCTGGGCTTTTGAGTGCATGGAAATAAGGCCAACTGCTTATTTCAGGGTTCAAAAAAACGTAAGACAGGGTCTTATTTTCGGGGAAACATGATACAGCTGAAGTCTTGCTCTCTTTTTGCCATGTGTTGCACACAAAATAGGGCATAGCTTTGATTTAATGGTCATGGTGCTCATCTTTTTTTTTAATCCCCTCTCCTTGCTGTAGATGCCTCCAGTGACAAGTTTCTTGTATTAGGTTCTGGGGGGGAAAGTAACTTTTATTTTAGACTAACAATAGAATGGATTTTTTGTTTTTTGTTGCTCCCTAGTTATGTGCTAGCCCTAAGCAAAGGTTGTTGATTGGCACCTGAACCTTTCCCTGGCTTCCCAAGACTTTTATCCACGTTTAACAGAATAACAGAAGGGATTTTGGAGCCTATCTTGAATACTATGTTCGGTTCTGGGCACCAATCTCTAAAGAATCAAAGTTGTTGGGACAGGTTCAGAAAAGGGATATGAAGATAAATCGGGGACCAGAAATCTAGGTCTATGAAGAGACACTGAAGAAGCTGGATATTCCTTGAAGAGAGACTAAAAGGTTGGATATGATGACATGCAGGAGACCAAGAATGAGTTTACCTCATTCTAGATTGCAGAATATGGAACAGATTTAACAAGAGTGATTCCTACTGAATATTAGACCATTTTTTAAAAAAATCCTAACAGTTTGAGTTTGAGTTTATTGGATTTCTATACCGCCCTTCTCCCAAAGGGACTCAGGGCGGTGTACAGCCACATTTAAAACACATGAATTTATAAAATTTAAAACCAATTAAAACAAATATATATAATTTGGCCTTCAAATTAAAACACACATACACCCACTTAAAATTCATATATTAGGCCAGTCCGGATTGTTGAAACAAAAAGGTCTTTAGGGCACGGCGAAAAGTACGCAGGTTGGAGCTAAGACGAAGCTCTAGGGGCAGCTCATTCCAAAGGGCTGGTGCCCCCACAGAGAAGGCTCTCCCCCTGGGTGTCGCCAGTCGGCATTGTTTGGCCAATGGCACCCTGAGGAGCCCCTCTCTATGGGAGCGTATTGGCCGGTGGGAGGTTGTTGATGGCAGAAGGCGGTCTCGTATGTACCCCAGTCCTAACCCATGGAGTGCTTTAAAGGTGGTAACCAACACCTTGAATCGCACTCGGAAGACCAACAGGAGCCAGTGCAGCTCGCGCAGGAGGGGTGTTATGTGGGCGCGCCGAGTCGTACCCATAACCACCCGTGCAGCCACATTCTGGAGCAGCTGGAGCCTCCGAGTGCTCTTCAAGGGGAGTCCCATGTAGAGAGCATTGCAGTAGTCCAGATGGGATGTGACGAGGGCATGTGTGACTGTGGGCAGGGCATCCCGGTCCAGAAAGGGACGCAACTGGTGCATCAGGCGAACCTGATAGAAAGCTCCCCTGGCCACAGCTGTCATGTGCTCTTCTAAAGACAGCCATGCATCCAGGAGGACACCCAAGTTGCGAGCCCTCTCTGTGGGGGCCAAGATCTCACCCTCAATAGTCAGCGATGGTGCCAGCTGACTATACCGGGGCACCGGAAGCCACAGCCACTCAGTCTTGGAGGGGTTGAGTTTGAGCCTGTTTCTCCCCATCCAGATCTGCACGACCTCCAGGCACCAGGACATCATGTCAAGGGAATCATTGGGGTGGTTCAGAGTGGAGATGTACAGCTGAGTGTCATCAGCATACTGATGGAATCTCACTCTGAAACCACGGATGATCTCACCCAGCGGCTTCACATAAATGTTGAACAGAAGAGGCGAGAGGACCAACCCTTGTGGCACCCCACAAACAAGGCGCCTCAAGGTCGACCTCTGCCCCCCTGCCAACACAAACTGCACGTGGTCAGAGAGGAAGGAGGAGAACCACCGCAACACGGTGCCTCCCACTCCCAACCCCTCCAATCGTCGCAGCATGATACCATGGTCGATGGTATCAAAAGCCGCTGAGAGATCTAATAGGACCAGGACAGAGGCGCAACCCCTCTCCTGAGCTCTCCAGAGGTCATCAACCAATGTGACCAATGCCGTTTCCGTGCTGTGTCCCGGCCTGAAGCCCAACTGGAACGGGTCTAGATAATCAGCTTCATCCAGGTACTGGGGCAGTTGTCGCGCCACCACACTCTAAACAACCTTCACCATGAAGCGAAAGTTGGAGACTGGGCGATAATTCACTAATATAGCTGGGTCCAGGGAAGGCTTCTTGAGGAGAGGCCTCACCACCGCCTCTTTTAAAGAGTGGGGGAAGTGCCCCTCACTCAAAGAAGCGTTAATAATCCCCTGGAGCCAGCCTCGTGTAACCTCCCTCGTGTAACAGTAAGAGTTTCTCAATGATCTAACTAATAGCAATATATCTTTTATTGAGTGGCTTCAAACAGATGTTAAAATTGCTTTATCTGTGAGATGTTTTAACTTGAGACTCCTGCAGTAAGCAGGGATTGGGTTCAATGAGTAAATGGCTTTTCCAGTTCTATGATTACATGTCTCTCTTAACACAAAAATACATTGTAAGGTATTACATGATTTGTGGAAACAATACAGGACATTATCAACAACACATCACCATAATTTGCTCTCTCTCTCATTGCAGGAACTAATATATGCAACTAATACATTGACAGCTTTTTCAGGTGGTTTGCTATTGCCTTATTACTAGGTTAAAAGAGAGTGAGAATGGCCTAAACTCATTAATCTGATTTTTGTGCCCAAGGTAGAACTAGAATTCATGTTTCTCTGTTCCTAATCCAGCACCTTAACCACTAAATTGGCTCTCTTAGTAAATCTAGCCAATCTATATTAACATCTATACTATCTTAAAAGATAGAGGAATGGAATGGAATGGAATGGAATGGAATGGAATGGAATGGAATGGAATGGAATGGAATGGAAT
>WNWU01000003.1:28278500-28318156 GCA_012654045.1 Ptyas mucosa | reverse complement strand
GAATAGAATAGAATAGAATAGAATAGAATAGAATAGAATAGAATAGAATAGAATAGAATAGAATAGAATAGAATATTGTCACTTGAATGTACACTAATTGGCATACATTAAAATGAATTTTTGTTGCATATTGAATTATATGATGCAATTGAATAATCTTCCTTACCAAGAATCTTTTATTCCTACTTTTGTAATAATCTGCCTAACGCCTGTTTCTATAATGCAAGCTCAATTATTTGAAGTTATATCTGTTATCTGTTCATTTACATCTTTGTAATGTTTCTATAGATAATTTGAAATGAAAATATAATATAGCCATAAAGTTTGACTCTACTATTTTGTATTGGGTTACCCTTACTATAATTCCTAAAGGAAGGAGGCTTTATGACAACAGATTGAAAATAACTACGGTGCAACCTATCTTTGTTTATATATGGCCTAAGCTGACCTAATGCAACTGGAACTGACGAGCAAATGTGATTTGTGGCTGGAAAATTCAAACAGAACTGTTCAGTTACTAAATTTGAAATGATTGCCTGTGGCTCATCCAAGATAAAATAAAAGGTTAATTAGTTACAGCTACCAGATCTCGGCTCCTGGATAAGAGTAAAGAGCTTTGCTGGATTTTTCCAACTCAATTCTAGAAGCCTAAATTAGTTGTTGGAGAATAATTGATTGTTGACTGGAGGGGCACTGGAAGGAATAGCATTTCAGTTCGAAGTCAGAGAAGCCAGCTGGAAGATGGCATAAAGACCAGAGTTTGCTGCAGATCATGTTTTCAAGCAGGTAAAAGAAGGGGATTCAAACAGTGGTACAACCAAAAGGTGAACTTTCAGAAGTAGTGCTAGAAACATTTGAATCATACAAAAAACCAAAAAGGGGATATTCAGCCAAAGAAATACATCTGTACAGCAGATATTCCTGGCTGTGAGTCTCTAAGGTAAAGAGGAGGGAAATCTGCTCTGAAAGGGAAACCAGTTTAATCAAAACCCCTACTTATTCCAATGAGACCAAACTGCATTTCTACCAGTATAGAGGATTTGTTCTGACTGGGATATCTGAGGTCTTCTTACATCTTCTTTAAATGCAAGTACCAATGCTTTTAAAAAGAAAGATATGAAGAATAGCTATAATACTTCTTTCTTCCTTTTTAGGTGGAAGTAAGACTTTTTAAAATCAGTTAAGTATTAAAGTAAACATCGTTAGGTCTGGGTTACCAGAGCTTTTAAAATTCAAATAGTACCACATCCTTTAGGTCTGTAGCTAAATTCCTTTAAGTAAGACTTGTTTTATCTGCTTCTGTTTTATGCACTGAATAATACTAAAATCCGGTCTTAGGGCTATATTAACACCTCAGAAAATTAAATGCTGCATCTTCAAATATTCAGGAGGAATGATAGTAGCCATCTACAGAAACAGGAACCACTTAAATTAACACAAAAATATCTTATCAATAAATACAGTATTAATATAGATTAGAAACAGTGAAATAGAAATAGAATAACAGAGTTGGAAGGGACCTTGGAGGTCTTCTAGTCCAACCCCCTGCCCAGGCAGAAACCCTACACCACTTCAGACAAATGGTTATCCAACATCTTCTTAAAAATTTCCAGTGTTGGAGCATTCACAACTTCTGCAGGCAAGTTGTTGCACTTATTAATTATTCTAACTGTCAGGAAATTTCTCCTTAGTTCTAAGTTGCTTCTCTCCTTGATTAGTTTCCACCCATTGCTTTTTGTTCTATCCTTATTCTTGTTCTATGCCTTGGAGAATAGTTTGACTCCCTCTTCTTTGTGGCAACCCCTGAGATATTGGAACACCGCTATCATGTCTCCCCAGTGAAATGAGAAGAAATTTAAAACATTGCATGCATGTTGACATTTATGTATTTACAATCCAAAGGAGCACAGAAGGAATGTGAGTAGGAATGCACGTAGATGGGTTTTTATTTGCAATCTAGTTTGCTCTTAGAGGTTCTTAAAATGAATGGCAAATGTTTTCCAGGAATCAAAGAAAACATTAGATCAATGTATTTTTCAATTCTGGCTACTTTAAGATGTGTGGAATTCGATTCCCATGCCTGTCAGTGTGACTAACCACAAATATAATGAGAAGGGCAAAGAAGAACTAAAAGTAAGACAGGCATGGAAGTGAACAGGTTTCCTTCATAGTCAGCAAAGCACTGTTCTATTTCCCATGAAAATCATGATATTGTTCTAGAGGTAAAGCAGAAAAAACCTTTTTCTTAAAAATGTGAAGAGTAAAGGAACACAGTTAATGCCAAATTAAACACCATCAAGGATATGAACTCTTGATTTGGCTGCTTTAATTAAAGAATAATCAGCTTGATCTTGTATTTAAAGTTTCTGACCATCAACTGTTTGTTCTCATATCAGGAAATCAGCTATCTTTGCTCTTTCTATAGTTGTCACTATAGAATAATCACATAGCAAACTGAGTAAAATTCAGTAAGTCTGGCAGTAGCTCTCCAGCTGTATAATAATACTTTCTTAAATAATTTTAATTATGGTATGTGGCTACACTCTGACTCAGTGGTTATAGACCAGTGTAAAAAAATAGCAGATTTTGGTTTATTAAATGCTTTTTAGAATAAATGATTAAAAATAAAAGCAAAAAAACTGCACAATGAGCCTATAAAGCATTTTAGTCTGAAAACTGAACAGTAGTTTTGGAATTCCAATTTTTAAAGACATTGTGAATGCCCTATTCTGAAATCAGGCCCAAAATTCGTGTTGGTATTATCTGTAGATTTAACTTGGGACTGTTCACCATTTTTATCATGTACTCTATTTCTATAAAATATTTCTATATTTTGTGAGTGGCATCTATTTTCCTTTCTTGCCCTTTTCAGAAAAACATGCACAGTCAATTTTGAATTTTGCAGAAAATATCCTTAATTTATCAAGTCTTTATAGATAGTCCTAGACTTATGACCACAACTGGGCCCAAAATTTCTGTTTCTAAGTGAGATATTTGTTAAGTGAGTTTTACTCTATTTAAAAATCTTTCTTGCCACAGTTGTTCAGCGAATCACTGCTGTTGTTAACTTAGTAACACAGTTGTTAAGTGAATCTGGCTTCCATATTGCCTTTGCTTGTCAGAAGGCTGCAAAGAGTGATCACATGACCCCAGGATAACACAACCATCATAAGTATGAGTCAGTTACCAAGCATCTGCATTTTGATAATGTGACTATGAAGATCCTGCAACAGTTATAAGTGCAAAAAACAGTCATGTCACTTTTATCAGTGCCGTTGTAACTTTGAACAGTCACTAAATGAACTGTTGTAAATTGTACCTATACTTATAGATCCTGTACAAATTTATGTAAAAATCTTTGTTATTGGCAATTGGGTGATTTGTTCATAGCTATAGATCTGTAACTTATACATTATTTTTCTGAGAACATTTTATAGTCTAAAGATGAACCAGTCTAAAATATAAAGGGGAAAAAGTAACAGAAAAAGGGAAGAGGAATGATGAGAAAAAAAGGTAAAGTTAAAAGCCTGAAGAAAAGTGCTCTTCAAAAATATTGACGTTTGGTTTATTAAAGAGTTGGTCTTTGTGAAAAACTATGAGTTTTGAAGAAGATACATATATGAGTGTGAAAAAAATGACATAGCACAATGCCTATGTTCAAGGAGAAAATAGCATCAGTGGAAGCTGAGAATGAGTCATACCGGAAAGTAAAAGATTTTTAAGTAGTTGAGAGTGGTGAAGCGAAGGCTACAGCCAAGGATATAATGAAAATTGACAGTCAAATTTAGTGTTAGTCAAGGCTACAAAAAATTGAACGTATGGAGTGATATTTTCATTATTAATGACGTATCTACTATTACTTTCGTTGGAACTGTTCACACGGATATGTACTCTTACATCACGATGTAGGCAATGCTGATGGGCTTTCCTTTGCTTCCATCTTTACAAGATTCTGACTGAACCAAGTTATGCACATGATTTCTGCTTTGAAACATAGTGCCAATTTTCAAAGTGTTTGAAATGGGCTTTAGTACTCATAAAAAAGAGGCCCAAGAGCAATATAATGCCCAGGGATTACAGGTTGCCTACTCTACGTCTAGTTAGATCCACAGTTGAATCAATACAGGACAGTACTTGTTTATTTGTGCTGAATATGGAAGAAGGAAGTGAGATGGTGGAAACAATATTGGAGATGGCAAAGGAATATAGGTCACATAGAAGGATTAGACAAGATTAGTACAGTAAAAGAGAAGAAGGAAAGGAATGGTAAAGATCAAGAAAGAAATTAAAGGCAACGTTGGAGAACGACTGTGATGTATTAAAACAAGTTTAATATTGCCACTGAAGGAGACAAGGTCTTTAGGCAGACATTAGAATAAAGGATAAGGGATGTCATAGTATTACGCTTCTACTATTTATTTGATTAAGAGGGTAGAGCTTTAAATGTGTGGGCCACATACAAATTTAATTCTATTTTTGTCATCCCATCTATTTTAAGCAATATGATTCTTTCTTATATTATACTCTGGCTTCCAAATTTATAAGAAATCAACAACCAGTTGTCTTTACCAGCCATCCAATGGGAAATGCAAATGGGGATTCGTTGCTGTTCTAAAGGCCACATTATTTTTGCAACCAAGGATTGCATACAACACAAATTGCCCATGCTTGGTGAAAACCAATATATGACATTCTACCAAGACAAATTGAGAGATACTGACCAGATTCTACATGTATTAGTTCTCATGAACAGAAAAGGCTTCATTTCTTCTGTTTTTAAATACCCACTAAACTATGAAAGATGCATATCTCTTATTTAGTGACTCAGGCAGAAAAATAATCACTGAATTCAAATTTCTACAAAGTAATAGTAAACAATGAGGGATCCACCTGGGAAGCAGAGCCAAAGAAAGACTCCTTCTCACATAAACTCACATATATATCTTTTAAATGCTACTGAATGCTACAGCATTTGATTCCTGTAGTATGGAAAATGCTAATAGATATTGTCAAATAATTGTATAGTGCTGAACATTTGAAAAGCATATCACATTCCCAGGAATAGGTTATATAATTCATTCTTTATAAAGAAAACATGCTAATTTGTTTACCATTCCAACAGTGAAATTTTTAAAGGCAAAAATTAATATGTTATTACTGCAGATATTTAAAAGTTAAGTTACCCCAAGGTGTAAAAGATAATACCCAATAAAATAAACAAACAATAGTATTAAACAGCAAAATTGTGAAAGGAAAGCTGTTTGCTATAGTTTCCCTTGGAATTTTACCTCAGCAGTTTTTAAATTCTATGCTCTTAGTATCTGCATCCAAACATGTAGGTTTAGATGTTTTATTGCATATATAAAGAGTTGTGAATTACCTTGTTATCCTGAAGAATTAGCTGTTGTTATCTGCATTTTATGAATGTTTATTAAAATCAATTCCTAACAGTTATACAACATGTACAATTTCACAGTAGTAGACTAGTGAAGGTAATACAAATTAATCAGTGATATACTTACAGTTGCATTTTTTCTGCACAAATCTAAGCTTGCATGCTGTTCGGTAGGTGGACAAACGGATACGATCCAGATCTTGAGCCCCTAATGGTAGAGAAGTATATGTGCTAAGATATATGTGTTCTGTACCTAAATCTCATCCAACAATACTCACATAAGCTTTCTCTAGGATATTTTAGAGCCTTTTATTACCTATACAGTTAATTTTGGGTAAAAGGTTTTACCAAATGGGAAGTTTCAATTTATGACATTGAACGCCAATATAGTTTTATTAAATAAATATGTTGCCTGACTCCTAATATGATCAAATCTCAAGCAAACAATATAAAGGAAATACCAAACAGCTGAGTTCCAATACAGGGAAAGTTCTTAAAATTAACAGTTTAGTTCACATAAAAAGCTCTTTTGAACTGAAGTCCTGGTGACTTCATGGACATTTCCTACAGGGTTTTATTTGATTGATTGATTGACTGATTGCCATGGTCCTCATGAAGGCAGACACAGCATGGCAAGCTGAGTTTATTAAACACACTCAAACATTTCAGTGGAAGTTTAATCTATTGATTATAACAGGGAAAGATTATCTTTCTGCAACCAAAGGCAACAGTTATTATTTTTTAGCAACCATGAGCTAAGACAGGGATGTGACACCATTGCCCAAGTGCTAGGCTTTTGAAACTTGGAAAGTTAATTTTTATCAGTAATGGACACAGAGAATTAACACACCTGTTCCTTTAATTCTCTTCCTAGTATTAGCAGGAAATCATACTGTCATAATTCTGTGGTTCACTCTCCCGAAGAATTTGGTAAATATTTTGGGAGGCATCAAAAAAGACTCCTGCTGTTAACAATGAATTGCCCTTTCCTTATATATGTAAACCAAGCTAGAAAAGCAGTCAGTTGTATATGTTAGCATCAAGTGTGACTCAGTATCTTTGCTTGACTGAAGCTGATACGTTATCTTTAAACAAGATATGACCTACTTACGGTCTTTGGATAAATTTGTTTATGACATTCATTGGAGAACACAGATTGCAAGAGGACTCTTTGCCTGAGCACTTACTGTGTTCTCATTCATCCAGTCTATTTGTAACATTGGAGCAGAGGTGATCTTAATCTGGGGAATCTCTGAGAAAAAGGCAGGGGGGGGGGAACCCAGTGCTCTACTCTGCAAACAGAAATCTGTTTTTATTACAAGTAGGCAAAGATAATTCTCCAAGGTAAAATCAAACAGCTTCAGTCTTATGATTCAAAGATACTGTTTACAGTTTTCAGAATATAAAGAAATATTTTTTGGTTATGATAAAATAATGAAATTTAACTAGCAAAATGAGAGCATTTCATCGGTTAGCCCATCAGCAAGAGGAAAACAGACGGTTCCCCCCCCCCCCCACTCTTCATTGCCACTAACAAAACTTTTACTTATTTTTTCTCTTTCATCTGCCAAATACTCTAGACAAGTTCCTTTTATCAACTACTGCTTCAGTGCAATCTGTGGCTGGCAAAGATTGTCCTGAACTATTCAGTGTTTCATACTGGGAATTTACTTTAATCACTGGTCATGTTGTCAAAACATAAAAAACCATTTCAGCGAAGCCCACTTTCCCCCCCTCTTTTTAAAATGTCATGTTAACTATTGAATATCACTAAGTTTGCCTTTTGCTTTTTAAAATATTTCTGGGATTTTTAAAAAAAATTGTTTTAGCATAGTTTTATTTAATTTCTTGTCAAAGATGATACATTTATTTTTCAAAGGATTGCGTCTTTTGATGGACTTCCATAATCATCATCATCATCATTCCACAAGTATTAATTGGGTCATTAACAATGGGACTGAGTAATAGTAACACAGAGCTTCAAGATTTGTTTGAAGGAGCAATCCATCATATTGATAAGTTCTAAGATGCAGTTGAAGTGCATCTGCAAAACAAGTGACATAGCTGTGGATCTTTCTATATATAGGTATGTTTTGTATATTGTATTATAATACTATTTTATTTGGACTTTGCTTGTGGCTGATAAGAGCAGAAGTCTAAAATACTTAGATGACTTTAGTTTGATGACCAGGTGCATTGTGAAGGATCCAGCTCAACTGCAAGTTAAAGTATCTTAATTAGGGTGCACAGCACTCTAATTTGAATGTAAAAAGGTCCTTTGGAGTGTGTGGCATTTGTTTACATATTTCTTCTGCTATTGCATAGATGTCCTTCAATGGCACCACATGATTCAGGGAAAAGACACATCCAGGTTAAGAACTGCAGACAGCTGCTACATGTATGATTCCTTATAGTTCAAAAACCTTTTGTTGCTTTTCAGCCTGAAGCATTGCACAGTTTTAATATTAATGTCAACGTCATACTGTTTCAATTCTACCCACAAAATAAAATGCCAAATAACATTTGTATTCTGGCAAACTTTTAAACAAAATTAAGAAACTAAAAATGTAATTTAAGAAACCCAGAAAAACATCAGTGTGTTGCTTGGGATTGAACAATCCAGAATGAATTACATAGATTACGTAGAACAAGATACACATGAGATTATACAGAATTAGAACAGCCTTTGACTTTGGTTTCTAAGCATTGGGGAAAATTCAATCCCAACAAATTGGGTCAGCATCCATTGAAGAAAATGGAATTACAGTGAGAAAATATATTTGAATTTCAGTATGGTTATTGGTGAGAAACAATGGCTTTGGCTGTTCGCATTCCTTTTCTCCCAAAGAAAGAATACTAGAGATATTTAGCCCTATATCTGCATTGAAATAATTAAAAAAAGCAGCATTCTGTCAATTAAATGTAGTTTCTTGCTCCTGCTTTGTGTTGAAAATTCTTACTTTGTAGAACAAACTGCCTATAGCCCAGGGCAAAAATCCATGTAATATTTACCACGGGTATAGTCTATCTTGTTGGCCTTTTGCAAGAAATTTAACATCTGTCGGAAAAACAACAGAACAAAATATAACATGCCATAGCACTTACGCATTTCTGCAAACAGCTGCCTCCTTTCTGCCATGGTAGTGCCTCTTTTCCCACAATCTTCAATCATTCTAAGCAAAAAAATATTAAACATACCTTCAGAACCATTTTCAAACTAAGAACATAAGGCCCAGGGAGTTGGGCAGCATAGAAATGCAATCAATCAATCAATCAATCAATCAATAAGTAAATAAAATATATGAAAAGTTCCAGTGCACTGTTTTTCCAATTCTGTATTCAATATTTATTTATTTGATTTCTATAGCCTCTCATCTCAACAAATGACTAGACAGCATACAACATAACACATAAAAACAATTAAAATTATTAAAACAATACAAAATAAATATATATGGCACCAAATAAAAGTGTTATTATGGATGTTAATATAGTCTGGAAATGCGGGCCAGTCTAAATATCTGGCTGACTTTGCAACTAATCATAATGTGAAGAGCCTTGGATAGTACAGTGGTCTAAAGCCCTGTTATTAACATCAGCTGTCTGCAATTATTGCAGGTTCGAATCTCACCAAGGCTCAAGGTTGACTCAGCCTTCCATCCTTTCTAAGGTAGGTAAATTGAGGACCCAGTTTGTGGGGGCAATAAGCTGACTTTGTATAAATATACAAAAGTACGAAGGCTATTGCTTAGCGCATTGTAAGCCGCCCTGAGTCTCCGGAGAAGGGCGGCATATAAATCAAATTTTAAAAAAAATGTTTAAAGCCGTTTGAAACTTTTAGACGAAATTATATTGAAATGTGTTCATCATTGGGGAACAAAAGGAAGAACATATAGCTCAGCTTCAGTTTAATTTCAATTCAGTTTAGTTTAGAGTGTCGTATGGAGAAAAAATCCATACCTTCCCATACTGGATTATAAACTTCAGATTATAAATTTCAGTCTGATTCCCTTCCTGCATTTCTTTTATCAATCAACATTTATCTACCAGCGGTTTTTTTCAACTATACATTTAACACCAATTCTTGGAGAATATCAGAAAATTGTTCTGTGTTCTTTCATAAGATTTCTTATAATTGAAAAGTGCTAGTAGCATCTGTCTGTTCTACACATAGATGAGGTACATAGAGTGTGGCAGGAAAAAAAGAGCTGCTAGTTTACATTAAGTGTGATAATTCAATAACTGTGTTCAATTTTTGCCTTGTAAGAAGGAGGAGGAGGAGGAGGGGAAGAAGAAGGAGAAAGAGAAGGAGAAGGAGAAGAAGGAGAAGGAAAAGGAGAAGGAGAAGGAGAAGGAGAAGGAGAAGGAGAAGGAGAAGGAGAAGGAGAAGGAGAAGGAGAAGGAGAAGGAGAAGGAGAAGGAGAAGATTTTTTAAAAAATATTTCTTTTATTAAACTCTATTGATGATGGCAACCGTTATTTCTATTGATAAAAATAGGTTTTTTTTATTTCACTATAAATAATGAAACAAATTAAATGTTATAATTGGACCCATAATCAAATTATGTTTATTTTACTTTATTGCTCCTGTTGGGGGCTTCTTGTGTGAGAAACATTTTAACTGTTGGCCCATAATATTTTTCTGATTTAAACTTTCCCCAGAATCTATTAATATATATTTATAATAATATACAAATTCCTATATATTAACATTTTTTCCTCTAGCAGGGTTAAAAACAATTTTAAAGATGACCAGCAAGAGCAGATAAAAGCTGGCCCATTTGTCAAAGCTAACACTGATTTTAACATCAGATAAAGTGATATTATACTGGAGATCTGGAAATCATATATTTTTCTTTTTTGAAGCAATAGGTTTGGACAATATAATACATTATGAGTCTACAATAATATGTGTCTATTTATACCCCCTTCATCTATGCATCCAAGAGTGATTAATACAACAGAAACTAGAAACAGAAAAATATTTATTTTGGCTTCTGCCTTCTTCAGCTGTTGTGAAATAGTGGAATGTTCAGTGAATATACTACACAAATTTCTCTGTAATATTCCAAGTATCTATATTAGACAAATGGAAATGCATAATAATTCACACGCTGTCAATTTTTATTTATTAAATTAAATTAATAATACAGTTCTGGCAACTGTAAGTATAATGTCATGGTCAGAATAATTAACGAAGTTAACCGACAATATTTAAGGATTTGGTGATATTGGACATCAATTATATTCCTTCAAATTAGCTCGATTTCCTACAGATCAGTCTTCCAAAATAGGCAAATATTTATTTTATATATATGTAATGAATTCTTGTGATAACACAAACTTTATGTCAACATGCTATAAACTAGCTGTGTAGTATAGGATTCTGAGAGGATAAACTCTTTATGGCTACTACTATAACAGCCCATGAAATGGGAATATGATTTGAATCATCCATTATAAAAAGAATAAATATGAAGACTCTGAAAATCTTACTTTGGGTTGTATTTAGGAAGAAACACTACAGCAGATTAGAAAGAGATTAAAGTTGTTCTTTCATTTATAATACATTAAAAATTATGAAAGGACATCACAGTCAAGAAGGTCATCTATCATCTATATGTTTCCAATATAATACAAATTCAATACAAATTAACCTTGTTTTAAAGCAACAAAGCAGTTGTATCAGTATTTCCAGAATTGCTCTAGAAGAGGCTGAGAGGTATATTTTGAAGTGAAACAGGTTGTTAATGGAGTTACTGTTATCTTCCCTTATAGGTATTTGTCATGGAGGGTTAAAATCAATGTACTGTAAAACTTATCTCTATTAAGATCTACTATAATAAATGAGCATCAAGATCAGTTCACAATAAACTGTTTTTATTTACATAAAAATAAATAACCTGTCACACACACACACACACGTTTCTTTTTCGTAGGTTTTATGTGTATTTCTCATTAGCCAGGTTCTACCTACGTAAGCCAAGATTTTATGCAGCCCTAGTTCTGTGAAATCTTATTCACAAGTTTCTGGGCTTTTTTTTTTTCCTTTTTCCTTTTTTTTCTGCTGGCTGCTAGAAGAAAAAAAGCTCAGAAACTTGTGAATGAGATTTCACAGAACTAGGGCTGCATAAAATCTTGGCTTACGTAGGTAGAACTTGGCTAATGAGAAATACATATACATATACATATACATATACATATACATATACATATACATATACATATACATATACATAAATTGCTCTATGCGATGGCAGTTCAGGCTATTCTTCCTCAAAAGAAAGAGTCTTGTAAATCATCAGAACTGCATCAGAACTGCCCTTCTAACTGACTTCCAAACTGCCCACAGTTTTCTAACAGAAGAGCTCGGTTTTCTCTCAAGAATCTCCTTTTATACTGTCAACTGTGACAGTTAGGGGAGGGAACATAAAAGCTCGGGAGATTCAAACCTATTAGCTGCTTTCTGATTGGCTTATTAATTTGTCCATTCCAAAAGCCATTAATAGGCCCAGCAATTGAGAAATAACTTTTCTCTCACAGTATTTAATGGTTTCTTCTGAGAACTGAAACAATAATTTAAATTATCTGAAGAAGTAAATGCCATGTATCATTCCCTCAAGTAGAAAACTCAGGTAGTTAGATTGGAACAAAATGGGGGCTTCTGAAAACAATGAGAGAGATAAATAGCATTTCTAGATAAGCCCAACTTTTAAAAAACAAATAAACAAATGACTGGCCTAAAGTTACTCAATAAGTTTCCATGGTTGAGGATGAATTTGAACATGTTCTCCTGATCCTGCCTTGAGCATGAATCACTACACCATATTACCTTGGATGATATGGGCCCCTTACGGCTTGCTGATTTTTTGGGGAAGGGGTGGTACAGCTACAAAGAGAAGAACCTGCAGAAGCAGTCATTTTAATATGCAAAAATATATTGCTATTTTTTTTATTACAGAGGCAAGCTGTGTTTTCATTTCTAAATATTTTAAAAAGCAAGCATGGAAACATGAAAAACCATGTAAACCTTTCTGAGAAACAATATGCCATTATTCATTATTTTGAAATTGTTAATATTGTGCAATTCAGCTTTTTCTGATGTTTTATGTGATATAACTTATGCCCTTTCTCTGTATTTCAAAAGCAAGTGTCAAGATCAATCTCCCTTCATTTGGGTAAGAAATGCCAAGGATAATGTTCACTGAGACGCATTTAGAGATATAGGTCCTTATGAGACTTGTGGAAATGGATTTTTAAAACTTTTGTTTTCTAGTCGCAGCAAAGATTGAATGATACTGTTCCATTTTTTTTCTACATCCATTCCTTTTTCTTGAGGACAATTCATGTAGCTGGGCAACATTACCAAGATGGACACAGCACCTCTACTTAGCAAAAAGGATTTCAAAATTTCCACTTTGCATTTTAATCCAAATATTGATTCCCCACCCCCCAAACTAATGGTGGGCCAAGTTCTTGACACATGTCTGAGATTATTCACAACATTTACATGATCAGGCAAGGGTTGAATGGGGATCAAAACACAGACCTTTCCTTGTAAGATTTTGTTAGCTCAAAAGATGGGCATTTTGTGCAGATTTATAAAAGTTTTCATCTGAAAAAGAAGCCTTGAACCCAAATCCCTCAGTATCATCAATGCCTCTTTGGCTACACCAGGATGTTATTGGATAATTCAAATATAAAGGCTGAGACCCTGCAGAGCTCATAAATCTACACATCCATGATGATTTAGAATGACTGGTGGGGTGACTGCTGGGGAAGAAAAGGCTTCTTGGGGAAAAGTTAAGCTTCTTTGAGAATAACTCCCTCTTCTGATTATCATCTCTGAAAAATTACCTTCTGGCTCTAGGTATAAACTCTGGAGGCAGGATCATAAACGTTTTCAGTTAACTGAAGACCAATGCTACAGCAACATTCAATTACTGTTTTTCTTGCTGCTGTCTCATTCTTGATAATATGATTTTCATGAACTTAACTGCCTGGATGTATTAACCAGTGCAACATGGAACCCATTGAGTACTGTCTGCTAAGTAGCTGATTTTCTGTACCTCCTAAATCTTGCTTTGCAGTTTGTACTATGGAACAGATATTAAAATGTTAAGGAAAACTATCTGCCTAATGGTGCCACCATTCTTAATTTCCTTAGACTGCCTGAGTTGAATTATTGCAGGTTGTTAATTTGCTTCCAGTTTTCAGTTCATTAAGTGTAACCTACCACTCCAGATCCTGAAGTAAATAGTATTCTGCTAACTTCACCTCATCTAGATGTGCTAGACTTCAACTTTCATTATTCCCAGAAAACAAGGCCAATAGCTAGGCTGCTCAGACTATGATTCATGGAATATATGATGGACATCAGGTTAATGAACAATGGACAGTGTTATACCTTGCTTTAGGACCAAAAGCTATTAAATAGGATATAAATAGGATTCCTGAAATATTTTTCTCATTCTTAGCAATCGGGGGAATTAAGCTCAAATCTGAAACATAAGGACTGTACTGCTATTGGGTATCTAAGAAAAATGTGTAGAAGAATTTAGCTTTGGCCTTGAGAGGAATGCGGGAGAGGTTGCTTATTTGCCGGAAAATAGAAAATGATATTGACTCAAGATAGCCTTACCTTTATCTTACTGTCATTCAAAAGGAGGCAGGGAAAATTTGGAACAGACTTTAAAGATTCTGTTAATATACCCTTCAACAATAAATAACATTCCTGGAATCATTGGGGTTTTTTTCTTTTCTTGATCAGCTTTTCCTTGAAGGGCCTTGAAGGAGGTATGAGTCTATTAAGCAGCTTCAATCACAAATTCAGAAACCAGATCAAGAGAGTTGTTATGTAAGGAATGAAGGACCTTTAGTGGCTTCCTAAGTTGCATGGTTCTTCTGAACTAATTATAGCTTCTTTTCTGACCACGTTCAGTGAGAAAAGCACAGTTCACACTACTGATACCCTTGCTCAGGTTGTGGTCCACAGTGGAAGAAGCTCAGGGACCAGGGTTCAGCTACTGACTCTGTACGCCCAAGAGTGCTGTATACTGTGCCTAGTTCACCTCCAAATTGATACCAGCATAGGGATGGGATTTGCAGTGAAGGACTGGTATAGGAAGAGAGGCCATTGCTGGTTGTAGAAGATAAATAAATTAGGACTTCTGGTAATGCTTCCAGGATGGGTTGGTATTTGGTGCTTAGCACAGGGAAAATTAAGAGTGTATCTCTGCTCTGAGTTCGCCTTGAGCAACAGCTGTTTCATCAAAACTGCATCAAGCTATAACCAACCTAGAATTACTATATGCTTGTATGCACATGCATGCATGTGTGCATAAAATAAATCTGCAAAAAGAAAACTTTGCATATTAAAGTGCTGTGCTAACTATAACAAAGAAAAAGCAATTAAAATGATAGAAGGCATATTGGGGTTCCTTGTTCCTGCATTTAAAAAGAAAAAAAGAATCTTGTATATTAATTTTAATCTAATTAAGATTTGACAGATTATTTATTATTCAACATTATTTTTACAATAGCACAAAGGGCAGAATGATAACAGCATTATTAAGCAGAACATTTATTTATACAGAGACATCATATGGGGATAAGGTGCTAGCATAGAGACAAAAAAATGCATTAATAGACAATAATCTTGCCGGCTAAGGTCATTTTGATGAACTCTTATTACTATAAGCAGTACAAAGTGCATTTGAAGGAGAACAAATTTTAACAAAGCAATGCTTACTTTTGCACCCAAACAATGTTCTCTCCTTCATATTTGCTTCCCAACTTTGTGGAATGGAGGGATATCTTTTAAAATGTATCTTAGAATTGTCTTTGAGTTGGTGGGGAAGCAAACACAAGAAATGGGAAACGTCTATGAGTTCGTAAGAAAAGTAACCATGGTTGTTGTTTTTGTTGTTTTGAAAAAATAAGTGTTTACATGACATTGCATTAGATAGAAAGACTTTTGTCAAATTACCCCTTATATTTAGCACTGGGCTAGAGGGTGTGCACAGTATCAAGAAGCGTATATCATTTTTCCCTTTCCTTTCTTTCACTTTCTGATCAAGTAAGGTTTTTTGTTTGTTTTGGTTACAAACCTGATCTTTTTTATAGCGAAGAAGGGATTGGACAAGCATCTATCTGAAATGGTGTACGATTTCCTGCCAAAGCAGGGGGTTGGACTAAAAGACCTCCAAGGTCCCTTCTAACTCTATTATTCTGTTCTGTTATTCTGTAGCAACTTTGGGTGGGGAGTGATTTTCATTCTCTTTTTCTTTACGTCAAATCAGCAGAAATGAAGACAATCACAGATCATTTTCAAACTGCTTCTGGGGTTTGAAAGGGTTGATGAATGAAAATGATGGCAGTACAGAAATGCCCTAATTATGCTATGCAAACCAGAGCACACTTAGACTTCTAACTTCAGTCAACTGACTTTATACAGTAAATAAAGCAAACTGAGTTTAAAAGGGGACTCAGCTGGATTCTAGACCTTGTCTCCTGACCAGCTGCTTTTATTGCTGACCTATCCTGCAAACTGTAAGCTAAAACTGACCAAGAAGGCACTTGCACGGGGTTGCAAACAAAATCTAGCAACATATAAATGAAAATGTCAGCAGTACACACCACTACTACAAGAAGACAGGCTGATCATCAGGCAGTTAGTTTCTAGGTCAAAAATTTTATTTATTTATAACCTTTGTTATTTTTCCCAGAAGGAATTCCAAGAAGGAATGCAACTTGAAGCATATAACAAATATAAGCAGTAGAAATGTAAGGCAACATGTGACACCACCACAGCAGCAATATAACCTAATTGCAAGGGACAGATCATAGCCAAAGGAGATTTTTGGAATGCGGTAAATAGATAATGTTGTTCACAATAAAAGGGCAGCATCCTTTAAGAAGGGATCTCATTTTGTCTCTCTTTAAAAGAAATCAAAAATCCAGTTGGCTTCTCCAAATATTATTGTGCACAGAATTATCACTAAAAGGACAAATTAAGTGATATACATAGTTTGCCTTCTCCCACTGATGAAGGATGTTGTTGAAATATGCCACAGTCCTCAAAACCTTCAGATTCAGGCAATGTTATCCCAAAATCCTAGGGCAAATTAATTCTGCAGCTGTAAGCTGCAGCTGAGCTCACTGAGCAGAGGGCACTTTGTGCCTTTTCCCTTCACCTTCTGTAGCATCCACTTAATATTGTCAGGGAAAAAGAAAGAAAGAAAAAAAAAACAGCTGCAGGTCAATGTTTCTTCTGCCATTGAGCATAGATTGCCAGAACTCCTCTTCTATGGGAGTCAGAGGAGATCTGAAAGGAAAGAAGTTTAGGAATGGAAGATCCTGACACCCAGATCTTGGCTAATTGTAAGCAAGAAGCAAATTATTCATGCTCTCAGTTTTTAAGAACTCAGAAATGAAAATCCTCAAACTGCCACAATATCAATTATTTCTGATGGAAAAGATTATTTCTTCCCCATCATCAACATTAAATTGGAGTGTTTAGTTCTCTGCTACACTGTAATTCCTTGTATAAAAGTACGAAGACAATGAATGTCTTGCTAATAATATAGAAGTGAATTGCTATACTCCTACTGCTACATTTTTCCTTTGAGCTTGGTATTACTGTGAGGGGGTAGGTATTGTAGTTCTCAACTCTTGGAGGAAAAATGAATTTCAATGATTAGTCATTGAAATAGTGCTGACTATGTTACAGGTAGTCCTTGACTTATAACAGTTCCTTTAGTGACTGTTCAAAGTTACAACGGCAATGAAAAAGTGACTTATGACCATTTTTCACAGTTATGACATTTGAAGCATCCCCATGATCATATGATCAAAATTCAGATGCTTGGCAACTGGTTCATATTTATGACCGTTGCTGTGTCCCAAGGTCATGTGATCACCTTTTGCAACCTTCTGACACGTAAAGTCAACAGGGAAGCCAGATTCACTTAACAACCAGGTTACCAACTGCCGTGTTTCACTTAACAATTGTGGCAAGAAAGGTCATAAAATGGGGCAAGACTCAGTTGACAAATGTCTCACTAAACAACAGAAATTTTGGGCTCAATTGTGATTATAAGTTGAGGACTACCTTTATATCATTGTTGATACTCAGTTTATGTGATCTTCTTGTAGGAACTGAATATATGATCTGCAGTCTGAATCATTTGATAATTTTTCAATTCTGGCCTTGATTAAATTATTTCAAATAGCTTGCTATTGAGCAGCTAAAATCAAGCCTTCAGTTCCTTTTTTTAATGTTCCACTTGTAAGTCATTGCCAGGTTTTAACTTTCTTTACTTACCTCAATACAGTATTTTTTTTAAAAAAATGACCATGTACTGCTTTTCCTTGCCAGTGTTTGGTTCATGTTTTTATTTCATTATTTCAGAGTTAATGTTTTGTTTCCTGTACCATTCAGTAAGTTCCATTTTTAAACTTGCATTAATGCTTCTTGGCTATCTTTTACGTATTTAGCCAGTGATTCTGTTTTTTCTTCAACAGTCTGTTCAACAGTAAACGTCTGCCTTCATTTCTGGGGGACAGGTATAATCTATCAATATTACTTCAGAGATATAATGCATAATGAATGGTTATGAATTTTCTTGTTTTTTGATAACAAACTTTCCAGGTCATGTTATGTCCAGTTAATAATTCCAACTGTACTTTGTATTATAGATATGGCCCAGGTATTAAGGATTTTGATGATGTTTCCACTGTTCAATTTTGTCGTTAGTCATTTTCTCACACTTTGGTTATATTCTTTACTAATCACATTTTAACCAATCCATGGGAAATGTGTATTTTTATTTATTTTTATTAAACAAATTTATATAGCTGCTTAACTCACACATTCCAGGCAGCTTACAATATTAAAAACAACAACATAAAAATTCACACACCCACCGGTTATCCAACTGTAAAATGCCCAGTTATTTCTAGGCTACATCCTGATGAGTCCAAATGATTTGGCCATTCAGCATTTTAATTCTATTAGTGTTCATGACTTTTTTCTGGTTTGTTGCAACTGTAGCAGATTTCTTTAGGCCAAATTCCATTACTCTATCTGTGCCAAAAATTCTTACAGTATATGCCAGTGAATTAAAAGAATCTAAAGAAATAAATCATGAAAGCTCACAAGGTATCATAGTTTTCCTTTGGAACCTACAATGCAAAAATATGTTCAGGGAGAGATGGACGTTGACTTGGCTAACTATAGAAAACTTATATTATCCTTGCAATAGTGATATCTAAAATTTGAGATATTTTTCACGGCTCACCTAGTACCGTGTTTGATTTTTTAAATACTTTATAAATAGGTTATTCTACATTATTTCCCATAAGAAAAGGATATTGTTATAGTTTAGTTGTGCATGTATAAATTATAGCTTAAAACATACCTTGCAATGCAGTTGTGCAAAACATATGAATGACTTACAAGAAGCACCTCTCTTTGAATTGCTAAAGTAGCGGTATCTTTCGCAAAGCTTCCAAAGCTGCCCCCAGCTGTCTGTGCATCTACTCTAATGATGTGAAGAGAAATGCTTTATTCATGTTCAGGTTCATGGCAAAAACATTCTTTCAAATGCAATGTGAAGCAAACAGTGCTGTGAGAAAACAAAAATGATAGTACCACAAATACTTGCTACGTTGTGTCAACTTGCATCTTTCAACATTTAAAAGCCAGGCTTACCCACTATTGGAGAAATCAAAGCCTTCGCAAGACATTAAAAAGGGCAATGGTGTTTCTCTTTTAGGACAGTGCAGAAATTAAATAAATAAATGTGTTGCAAGTAACAGACTTCTGTTTGCCCTCCCACAACAGCTGTGGTACAATCACTCCAGGGAAAGTTCATGCATCATTATGTCAGCTTACTTTTCTGTATCTTTATGTCACATTATTCAGGATTGGAATTGATAGGCTGCTTTAAAGAGAGAGGAAATTAACTGAATGGCCATCATGTAGTCAGTCATTTAGGTTGCCCATTTTGATAAATTCTATGTCTGATAGCTATGGCGAAATCTATAGACAAACGGCATTAATAAATTTACAAAATGAAAAAAGATACCAATACTGAAAATCATTCTCTCTTTGAACAGAAAATTGGGAATGACAAGCACTCTATATCAGCACAACAATTCATAATATTTATATGAAAATGAGACTGGGGAAAATACTCTGTAGTGTCTATAGCAAACTGTAATTTTTTTTTTACATGATATTTTTTTCAGAACCCTCCCCCTTCAAAGCCTGTGCTAAAACTTTTCAGATGTAGTATAAGAATTCACAATTCCTCTGGCTGGTGATTAAGCCTCCATTGGTAAAGACCTAAATATAAAAATGTGTTTTCTGAGCAGCGTTTACTGTAAAACTAGTATACAATTAAAATACCCACTTTTGGGAGGCTTGAAGGGGCAGCAGAGAAAGGGCCTTAAGCATGACTTGAGAGCTGTGCTGTCACATTTATTCAAACTAAATAATGGCAACCAAAGACCCCTTGGTCCCAAGCGCTTAAGGCTGATTTAAGAGTTGCTGGCAACTGCCTGTAGCTATTGCTGCATTCCTACGCTGCAAAGAGCCTTGGATAGTACAGTGGTCTAAAGCCCTATTATTAACATCAGCTGCCTGCAATTATTGCAGGTTCGAATCTCACCAAGGCTCAAGGTTGACTCAGCCTTCCATCCTTTCTAAGGTAGGTAAATTGAGGACCCAGTTTGTGGGGGCAATAAGCTGACTTTGTATAAATATACAAAAGTATGAAGGCTATTGCTTAGCGCAGAGGTTCCCAATCTTTTTCGGTTCGCGGCTCCCATAGCAATCCGACTTGCAACTGCGCATGCGCACTAGCCGTTTCAGAAATGGCGCATCAGCGTTAGACCCAGCGGGCGGAATATTTCGCGGCGCCCTTATGACGATAGCGCGGCTCCCCAGGGAGCCGCGGCTCACACTTTGGGAACCACTGGCTTAGCGCATTGTAAGCCGCCCTGAGTCTCCGGAGAAGGGCGGCATATAAATCAAATTTTTTAAAAAAAGGGCTTGATGGGTAAGGATAGGTTGCACATGGCTGCAGCTGGGCTGACACAAACACCTTCCAAACCTCAGCTGCACATTGTGAGGAGATGGGCATCCTGCATGCTGATTGGTTGATCTGACTTCTTGTTCTGTGCTTTGCTGTTTGAGTGCTCCCTACCCAGAACATTACATTTGCAGAAATATAAATGGAAGATCTATGCAGCCTGCCCCCAATGATAAATGCATACATTCCCTTGCCTGCAGTGACAGAGAATTCTTACCAAGTACTTAGGAGCCAAGGGCTTGGCAATACAAGCTCTGGTCCTAGTGACCAACCCAGATTCGATCTTGCATCATCATTATCCTGGGACACATATATTTTCCTTCATTCGCCAGAGAAGTCTGCGCAACCCTTTAGCAGTGGCAAAGCAATCTCTGCTCTTTGTCCTTTGAGTCTATTATCAAACTTCTCCCATTTTTCCTTCTAACAGGAATGTTCCCCTTCTTAATATTGGCCTGATGTACTTTGCTCTTTCCTTTTGAATGGCTGGGGCATACTCATAAAAAGACAATTCCTAACCATCAGAGTAGAAAATCTAATTATGTTATACAGATCCAAAAAGGCAGACACAAAGGAAGTGCAAAGGAGAAAGATACCAGTACACAAGGTATTGTTTCTCTCTTTGCCTTTTGCAATGCAGAAAATATATCCCCCATTTCCTCCTTCAGGAGAAAACAGCAAATGCCCTTGAAAATTCTAAACAATTGTTTTCAATTGTAAACAGACAGCAGTTTGATACCCTGAATTAAAATAAACACAATTAAAAATTAATATTGTGTAATTGAAAGAAATAAATTATCCCCATGTAGCAATTCACTTTCTACTAAACTTTATATCTTAGTGTTTATTTGGTGCTTATCCTTTTCACTATTCATAATAACCTCACAATATTCCATCCTAAAATGGAAAGTGGAAACACAAGTAGTGATCAAGTAGTGAATGATTACAGGTAAATTATGTTTGTAAAAATCCATGCTGGGTTTTTTTTTTGTCTCAGGAGGAGAATTATAACTGATTTTTTTTTGCTGATAGAAACAGTTTCCCCCCCTAAAATATATATCTATGGTTATTTCATTTATTTACCTGATTTATAGTGCTGACCAACTCCAAGTAACAAATCCTCCACTTTTAATTCTGAGTCAAAATCCTATTCAAAAATTACTTAGCACATGTTCAGATTTCATCTCATTAATGCCAGTATACTGAGTGTCTCTAAAAACAACTCAAAAATAAAAGTACTATGCTGTAGCACTTGCTTTAAATCACTCAATTAAATTTAACATTTTTAAAAATACAAATTTATAACAAGGGCCACTTTCTACTCAAAACAATATCCTGATGATTTCATACAATGGAATTAATGGTTGCTTTTCTATAATTTGCTTGTTTTAAAATTTCCTTACATTTCTGCCAGCTGATCTGTATTATAAAAATGATATATGGCACTATACAGTAAAGAGTGACAAATATGCTTCAGATAGTGTCCTTTGCTTGAAGAAATTGGGTAGTACTTTTTTCTGATTAACTAATATTATAAGGTGAAAGTTTTTGTTACCTATAGCTCATGATAAAATTTTTTATATTTGGAAAAAGTATTGTCAGACACAACCTTTCTTTTATGTCCCATGGTTATGTTCTTCTGTACAGTTGAGACCTATCCTGTATACTCATATACCTTCTTGGTCCTCTAAATCAGGGGTCACCAACCTTTCAGAACTCAGGGATCACTAAGTTCATAATTTTAAATCCTGTGGACCACTAATATGATCTGCCTAATGACCGGCTGGGTGGGTGTGGCTAGGTGGTCATGTGATTAGGTGGGCGTGGCCAACTCCTTGCCTCCCCGCCCAGGCTCCTTAGGGCCCCAACAGGAAGCAGTTGTTGGAGCTAAGCAGCCACCATGAGCAAGAGTTGGCAAAACAGCTCAGTTCAAATTGCATTTGACTGAGAAGGAGGCTTACTGAGGACTATCAGCATAGGCTTTCCAAATAGAGGGAACACCTGCGGGAGTGCAAGGCCAGGTACTGGCATCTGGAGGCTCAGCAGGCTGAGATGGTCAGCCAGTTCCAGGCCATGATGCAGTCCCACTGGAACAAGGCCCTTCGGCTCTTCCCCACCAGCAGCACTTTCCTCCAGCCTTCACCTAAAGCTCTGCACCAGGAGCCTAAAGCAGACCCCAAGTTGGAATTTCTGCCCCCCTCCAACCCACACAAAAAGACCTTGAAGGGGGAGACTCTCTGAAGCAACACAAACATTCATTGCACGTATCCAGCCCAGGCGCCATAGTTTGAGGACACCTGATTTAGTGCAATATTAAAAATGCAAATAATTTTTCTGTGGACCACCAAAATTTTCTCGCGGACCACCAATGGTCCACGGACCACCAGTTGGTGATCGCTGCTCTAAATCTTACCAATTATATTGGCCCATTTTTGGGCTCACTGTAAAAAAATGGTACAAAATCCCAAATGGGTATTGTGTGGTTGTGTGTGTGTGTGTGTGTGTGTGTGTGTGTTCCATCCCTTAAAGTTCAAGCTAAAAGTTCAAGTTCATTTTTATCTATCCATTTGCCTTTTGCATGGATGCTAGCTATAGATATAAAAACAATTGTAATTGATATTGCTGCCAAGTGGAACATCTGAAAATATTAAATTTAAAAGATAAGCAGATAAATGCCAATTACAGGTAGTCCTTGACTTGTAATAGTTTATTTAGTGACCGTTCAAAGTTACAACGGCACTGAAAAAAGTGACTTATAACCATTTTTCACACTTATGACCGTTATATCATCCCCATGGTCATGTGATTTACATTAACATGCTTGACAATTGATTCATATTTATGACGGTTGCAGTGTCCCACGGTCATGCAATCATCTTTTGTGACCTTTTCAAAAGCAAAGTCAAAGGGAAACCAGATTTACTTAAGAACCATGTTACTAATTTAATAAGTATCATGATGATCAGAACTGGATGCAACATTCCAAGTGTGGTCTTACTAGAGCAGTATAGAGTGGTACTATTCCTGCTTGTGACTGTGATCCTTCTGCTGCATTGAATGTTTTATATTTAAGCAGTGGCCTACTAGGACATCTAGATCCCTGAGCCAATTATTGTTTATTCTGTACCTGTGGATTTAGTTCTTCCTGCCTAAGTGTGGGACTTTACTTTTCTCACCACTGAACTGCATATTATTGGATAGAGCCCAATGTTCAAGTCTGTCAAGATCCTTCTGAATCTTGAGTCTATCTTCCAAAATGTGAGCAATTCCCCTCAGCTTGATGTTATCTGCACATTTGATGATCTCACCTTCAATCCCCTCATCTAAGTCATTTATGAAGAAGATGTTGAAAAACAGTGGGCCAAAGACAGGTTTGTTTGATTTATTCCTTCTCTTATTTTAAATCAAATGTTCTTTATAACATTTCCAACATTTGGATTTTCCAGCAGGAACAAATATTTTAAGGTACATAAGCTCCTCCCTTTTTCTTTGTTGTATTCCTTTTGAACCAATTCTAGCTTTCAATTGTTTACATTTCAGTCATAGGAGACATTCTTACCAAGTATCAATTATGTTTATTAAATCATATTTGCTCTTTTGCATCAAGACCATCTTATTTCCCATATGTTAAATATATATCTCATGAAGGCCATGAATTTTATGAGGCAGTTTTCTGATTTTTTGTTGAGTGGATTGAGAAGCCTCATTTCAGCAACATGCCCATTTTCCATACTACACATATCTTTACTTTGGGGAGTTTGTTTTCACCCTGCAAACTCTTTAATTTTCTTCCTAATGATTGTTCATTTAAACCTAATGTCTTTTAAAAGCAAAATAACTTTGCAAAGTCTGTTGGTGGACAGTTCAACTGTGAAGAATTTCACAAGAATACTTCTTATTAAATTGCTTAGCCCAATATCATTAACGTTCTACATTTGCCTGGCTTGAAGTGGATTTTTATCAGTATGTATCTTTTTTCACATTGAAATATATTACATATTGCTTTATAAAATTCTATCTCAAAGCTACTGTGAGATTAGAGCAGATAGCTTTGTTTATTTAACTACAGATTATTCTAAAACAATAAAATCAGAAACAGCAACAGCCACTTCTGAACTATACAACCTATAATTAATATTACAAATCTGATTATTCAGCCAAGACTAAGTACATTAATCTCAATACATTTTCAATGCAATGTAAACAGAGCCTAGACAAAAAGGCGATTAATTATAGGGCAACCATTACTATTAAGGAATAAATATTCCATACTTCAAAACAGACAAAAAGAATCATTCTTCTGTTAATAAAAATGTTCCCCCAAGAAATTTGGACCAAAAGAGCAATGTAATATAATCTAGCAAATACTCAGCTGTTCCAGAAGTATAAATACAAATTTTACATTATAATTTTCATCTTGTCTCTTCTTTTGAGAATAGAATATGACATTAAATTAAATCTAAGAAGGTTTGGAGTGAATTTCTTCTTAGTTTCATCTTCCTGGAATTAAGTCTCAATAAATGCTGTGGGTTTACTCCTGAGTAAACACATGTTAGTGGAGTAATAATAGACTTCTGGGAAAGCAATGGTGGATAGAAGAAAAAAGAAAAGCTGATAGAAAGAAGAGGTAGTAAATTAAACTGGTCCTTAGAATGCCTCTGTGATCACTCACAGATTTGCTCCATATAGAGACTCTTTGTAAAGAGATGATAAAATATTGCTATCTGGCTTACTTGAGAGTTTAGGGAACCAGGAAAAAAAAATCATCCATTTCTTCATTTGGATACTGAGTTCACCCACTTCCTTTCTTAACTAGTTGAGGAAATTGCTTGTTATCATTTTTGGGGGGATGTTAAAAGTCTTCTGAAGGGCAAATTTCATCACACTGTGAGTTTCCTTCTAACCTGGACGAAAGAAACTTTATGGTAAGTTTAAGGATTTAAAAAGAAAATACTGGAAAATATTTGGAAAACAACAAAGGGGTGATTAGAATTTGATTTTGGAAAGTTAAGGGCCCAGATGCACTTGAAAGAATATTTCTTGTGGGTTGTTTAAAATTTTATATTATTAATTGCAAGAAATCCTCTTATGGGAAAGTTTTACTGATTAAAAGATAAACAGATGATAAGAGAGGACTTGAAAGTTGATTAGAACTAGGGAGAACTATTTGTTTGTTTATAAAATTTATATGCCCATCTTAGGGTAATTCTGGAAGACTTACAATCATAAAAGGAATGCAATTAAAGGAAAAATGACCATTTTTATTAATGTTGCAATATTATTTGACTATAGAATTGAGTCTATAAATAACTATACAAGAAATTAAGGCTATTTAGGAAAAATGTATTCCGAAATTACTTCCAAGACTTTCTGCCACTAAGTTGCCTTGGAAAGTCTTATCTTGGATTTACAAAAGGGACATGTTAAGCTACCGAAACTGATCTTGAGAGGGGACAAAGAAAATGATAAGAAATCAATTTGTGGGATTTTTTAAAATTTTTTTGGAGAAAGCGAAAAGCTAGAATACAAAACATGAGTTTTTACAATTTCTTTATTGGTAAATGATGGGGTATGGGAATAAGAGATCCTTTTTACTGACATACTAGAGAAGGTGTTATGTTGCTGCAGTTTATGCTTATCTGGAGGGAGGGGGAAGTCACTTCTTTATATATCTTTTTTTCTTATTCTTTCCTCCCTTTCCTCTCTTTTTACTTGGTTTTTCCCCCTCTTTTTTATACGGTATTTTTCTTGGTTTGCATTAGTCTTTTATCTTTGTATCTGTAAGCTTTAATAAAATCATTACCAAAGAAGAAAACATTGTAATAATGCAGTATAAAACCTATTCAAAAGTACATTCCATAACTTCCTCTTAGATGAATAGATAAAAGGTACAAATTAAATGCATTGCATGATTTTAATTACTGGTATCAGAGCAAAAACACTAAACCATAATGGTGCTTAAACTTGGCAGGCATGTTGAAGGGAAATCTTGGAATTTGTCTTTCACATCCACAGTTTTTAGTTCAAATGTTAATAAGGCTACTGTGGAATTGAAAAAATAATATTGGGATTGTACAACAGAACTATCAGTCTGTATGTTTGGCCTTGCAATGCATAAAATACCTAAATTGATTATTTGTCTTGGAAATGTATTATTTGGCTTTTTCTGATGTAACAAAATAATAGTAGTTATAATTTTATAAGCAATAAACACTAACAATACTAGTGCAGGCACCTAGTAAACCTAGGAGTGAATTACAAAATATTATTGTGAATTAGATTATGATTTACAATTTAAAAACTTCCAAATATATGCAAGTGCAATTTTAATTAAATATGTTTAAAATGCAGAGCAGAAAGTGTTTCCCTACAACATATGAGGACCCAGATTGTTGCTGGCAATCTACTGACTCTGTAAACCGCTTAGAGAGGGCTGTAAAGCACTATGAAGCAGTATATAAGTAAGTGCTATTGCTATATAGCGATGCTTCTTTCATTTTTGATTTTATGAAAGATGAGACATATACACATCTTATCATTTGTGAATTGATAATTTTAATAGAAAATATTCTCCGTAGATTATTCATGAATAGTCTTACAAATCAAGCAGTGATGACTGTAACAATCAATGAAGCCTAATTTGCAAAAGGACTGTTATCAGCATAGGGTAGATGATTTCCTATAGTTTGCTGTGGATAGGAAACTAATTCTTAACTCTAAGAAGCATATATTTTTAATTAAAAGGTAGGAATAAGAAATGAAATAAACTTTATCAACTCTTGGTTTTTATCAGAAAGTCAAAGGGGATAATTTAACTTTAGTGCATAGCTCAATTTTGGTAGTATTTTGTCTCCTCAAGGGTATTTTGCAACTATAAAAATCAACACACAAAAATCTGTAAAAGCAAAATGCAACCAATTTTGTCATATCGCAGGTTGGTAATTAGAAAGGCTAATTAAAAGGCTAGTTGTATCTGAGCTGGAAGCCTGCCAGGTTTTTTGTTTTTTGTTTTACTTCATTTTCAAGTACCTCTGGTGTTCTATTTGGTCACTAAGCCAAATTAATAATGAATAATTGGAGAATTTTGTCACTGTTCTTGAGCATACGGAAATATTCAAGCACTGGTGATGATAATGGATCTAATTATACTGACACAAAAGATTTAGAAATCTACTTGTCTAGATTCCTGAAGGATGCCATCTTATTTTGGAGCTTTGTTAAATGATAATTGGGACAGCGATTCTAGTTCTACATCAAAAACACTGATGATAACTTTGTAGTGAAGGTTGGTGGCAATGACTGTTCTAGAAAATCAGGACTATTCTTCTTTTTTCCTCTTATTCTTTTCAAACATTTCCTTGGAAAACTAAGAACAACTGTTTACATTATAAATCTGTGATGCGAACCTATGGCACATGTGCCACAGGTGGCACGCAGAGCTCTCTCACCAGCTGCTCTTCTGGGTTCCATCAAGTCCATGTGCACCTGCCAGCTGCTTTCTTCCGGATTCCAGCGCACGCATGCAATCTAGAGCAGTGCACATGCCGGAGCACCAGAACCCGGAAGGTGCTTTTTCAAAAAGCAACTGGACTGTTTTTTTTTCTTGAAAACGTTTTGCTTCTCAGCCAAGAAACTTCTTCAGTTCTGACTGAAGTCCAATTGCCTTTTGAAAGAGCATCTTTGGGACAACCATGACCTGGATGACTGAGAATCTCCATAGATGTTCTTCACCACATGTAACAAACTATGGACCATCAAATCACATTAACTGCAGTTGTCCTCATTTAGTGACTGCCTCTTTTGGCAACAAATTGCAATTTCAATGGTGATAAAAAAATTAACTTTTCAACAAATCTTCACTGTAAAGCAAAGGAAAGCTGACATAAAATCACAAGCACAGTGATCTTAGCAACTGCTTTGCATAGTGACCAAGTTGCTAGTCCCAACTGAGGCCACTAAATGAGGATTTTTGTTTGGGCCTTTATTTGGAAAACAGAAAACATTACAATAGACAATGTCATGTTGTGATTTGAAGACCCTAGCAAAACTGGAGTATTAACATTTCATTTTGTTGGGATTACAATGTTGATAAGATCAATACATGCAAAAAGAAAAGCAAGAAAATATAAAAGATCTACTTTTCCATTTTGAGGAAGAAAGGGCAAAATTAAAAAAATGAAAACAACCTTTAACTTACCTGAATCTGCTGTTTAAAACAGCATCACAGCACTAACTTTCCTAGACCATTGACCATAAACATATCCACACAAGACACTCCAAAGTAACATTTAACTTTTTGCTATTCATTCTCCACTTGTGCTCATGCAGAGCAACCTAATATACCTTATCATGTGGTATGTTGCTATAGTAACAGTAGAGCCAGCTGCTGCAACACAAAAAACTAACAAAAACTTGTTTTCCTTCTCCTCTTACCTAGTTAAGAGACAAGGTGCTTTTCTTATGATATGCAGCATATCTGATGCCAAACAGACGTCCAGTACCCAATGCTCTGCCTTAAAATATGCACTGGACTGTTTTAAAATACACCTGTGAAATTCAACAGCTTCTAGTTTACATATATTAATGAAAACAAATCAGATACAATTGCTCTCGCTGTTTAAAATTATTATAAAGGAGCCAGAGAGATTCCTTTAATCAAAGAGAACAGATATTTTTAGCAAACAGATAAGTCACATTTTTTTTAAAAAAAGGATGCAAATGCATTCCTAAATAAACTCACAACACATACATAGAAACAGTTTTGGCAGACAATTCTGTTTCAGGCTTAATTAATATTGAATCTAATGTAAAGCTTCATAAAGTGCCTTCATTCTAACCTGCTGATGGGACAGTATTCAGGGTATTAAGGATTCTGTGTCATACAGGCTGCCTTTATTGAGTTACAAAATTCAAGGGGAAAAAATGAGGTATTTATAAGGAAATGGTAAAAATTCTGAGTTCAATGCTACATTTCTGAAAACAGATACAGTTTGGAATTAATTATTCGAAGACAGAGGAAGATAGAGGTACACTTAATTGGAAATTACAACTAGTTTGGGCAGTGGTGAAGGCATCAGACTAAAAACCAGTAGATGGTGAGTTTTGGTCCAGCTTTAAGCATGAAATCTGGTAGATGACTTTGGGCCAGTTGTTCTAACTCAGATCTAGGAAGAAGGCAAGAGCATCCCACTTTTCAAAATCTTGCCAAGAAACTTGACCAGACATTTGCCAAGAGTCAACATTCATTCAAAGGCTCATATGTGAGCGCACCCACGCCCGCAAACACACAAGCATGTGTACACACACGGAAATATGGATTGTCTCCCTCTACTATTGAATTAAAATTAACAAAGTCAGTGCACTAAGAAAGCTTGCTAACGCTACTAACATTAATAAGGTAGCCACATTTATTAGAAGAAATCACTGTTCGACATGTGTGTCCATAGAAAAAAACCCTGTATCTTTTGCACTGTAGTTTTCTAGTACATTGAAAGCAAAGTGATGGGGGGAAAATCTTTTGCATGTTTTGTTACATTTAAAAATCTACGACAAGACAAAAAAAAATCTGTCTTTGGCAAATTCAGTATGCTCTAGTGTTGTGGTTTAAAGGAGCAGCAAAGCTGAAAATGTAGTACCTCCTAGTTCTTTATAGAGGCTCTGATAAGAAAGTTGAATAAAGCTAGTCATTGAATTATTTATATCTGTTCTGGCATGCAGGAAATAAAGGCAGACTTCAGTGTCATTCACAGGTAGAGTTTGGTGAGTGCTTCTCTTGTCAAGGCCTTATTTTAATAAATCAAATGAGCTATATGGATTTAAATAATTCATTCTGTTTCAAAACTGGCCACAAGTTCTACATTTCTCTTTCAAAAAGAATTCCCTCTATAACCTTCAATGTTCTTTATACAGTAAAATTATTCAGAAGAACTTTGCCTTTTATGCAGTATGATATGGTTAGTGGTGCAAATACCATAAGGTTATGAAAATGGTGCTTTATCTTCTGGTTGTCAGAAGGCAAGTCATAGTCTTGTATAACTGGGCACATTTTCTTTCACCCAAAGATGTTGATCCAACCAAATTAATTTTCTTCTCAATAACACAAATTTGTATCACTTTGCAAAAGCACAATGAATATCTGATCTAATGCTACAACTGAAGTCATAATTATTAGCCTTAACCTGAAAAGGAAATTATATAATATAGTGGTTTAGATCAGGGGGGTCAAACTCATGGCATCACGGCGCCGTTATGTGATATATCAGGACTTCCCCCCTTTGCTAAACTGGGCATGGGCGTGGCCAGTACGCGATGCATCTGGCCCGCAGGCCATGAGTTTTACAGCCCTGTCTTAGATGAATTGAATAGTTATCTATTTAGAATGAAAATGGAGTCCTTTGGCACATGGGAAATATTTCTTCTTTTTCTTCCTCCTCCTTAATTGTTGTGCTTTCATACAGCTCAGTACTACTAATGCCACATTTCTATAAATAGAAATCGTAATAGTTAATTATGTGACATAATTTGGCTGGACCTAAATTCTCAAGAAAGGGATGATCTCAACCTGGCAATCCTACTTATTGTTGAAATAAATAATATGAACATGTTTCATAATGATGTGGCTATACATCCTAAGTTGATAAAGTCTTAGAAATCAACTGTCTATGAAGACTCTCAGTCATCCAGATTATTAGTCCAGATTCTCGTCTGGACTATTGTAACACTCTCTACATGGGGCTCCCCTTGGGGTGCACTCGGAGGCTCCAACTGGTGCAGAATGCGGCTCTGCGGGGGATTATGGGAGCAACAGGGTGCTCCCATGTGACACCTCTCCTGTGCAAGCTACATTGGCTTCCGTTGGACTTCCGGGTGCGCTTCAAGGTGTTGCTGACCACCTTTAAAGTGCTCCATGGCTTAGGGTCAGGGTACTTACAGGACCGCCTTCTGCCACCAATTGCCTCCCACCAGCCAGTTTGCTCCCACAGAGAGGGCCTCCTCAGGGTGCCGTCAGCCAGACAATGTCGGCTGGCAACCCCCAGGGGGAGAGCCTTCTCTGTGGTGGCACCTACCCTCTGGAACGACCTCCCCCCAGAGATACAAGTGATCCCAGACCTCTGGACTTTTTGTCGGGCCCTTAAAACTTATTTCTTTCAGTTAGCCGGGCTGGCCTGATTCTATGTCGTTTTTAAAGTTTGATACTGATTTTTAAATTGAAATGTTTTAAATTATGGGCCAAATTTCATTTAATTATTTTAAAACTATTTTAACTTTTGTGTACAAACATTTTATTTGGCTGTTCACCGCCCTGAGTTTGACAGGAGAAGGGCGGTATAAAAATCTAAATAATAATAATAATAATAATAATAATAATAATAATAATAATTATTATTATTATTATTATTATTATTATTATTATTATTATGGTTGTCCCAAAGGTGCTTTTTAAAAAGTCAACTGGAGTTTCTTTGTTTTGCTTGAACATATTTCCCTTCTCATCCAAGAAGCTTCTTTAATTCTGACTTCTTCAGTTAAAAATCAATCAATATGAAGGCAAATATCCATCCATTTTTTATTTACCAGAAATTGTGTTAAAGAAACTAGCTTCTTAATAAGTATAAATGGTATCCAACAATAAACAGATCCAATAATAATTATTTCAGATTAATATCTAGGGTACTTTCTGGATTTTATTCATTATTATTTGGAATTTATATAGCCACCCATCTCAGTATATGAGTTTGCAATATAAAACAAAATTAAAAAGCATATAAAACTATACAAAAATTCTGTCAAAAACTATACAAATCAAGGTTCAGGATGCTATCAATCTCTTTTTGTGCTGATTAAAGATTAGCAGCATATTTTATACTACCATATGCAAATGTGACAAAAATATTAGATACACTTCCTTTATTCAATAATTATCTATTTCTTATTGGCATACTGTTGTATTTCGTTTATTAAACTTCTATGTCACCCATCTCTCCTATTTACAGTGCCAAATTAGATTAATCCTATTGTCAGAAGACATGTAGCATTTCCCATTAGTTCTATAATACTTAGTTCCTTTTCATTTTTTAAAAATCTACAGATGAAAGAACTCCCTGTCCTAAAATAAAATGCTGGAATGTAATCAACATTTGGGCAAGGGATTTTAACATTAATCTTATGAATCTGCTTTGTTCTTTTATTAACACCACTCAAAACAGAATTATTAATGTACAATGTTAGAAGCCAGAGTTGACTCTACATATCCAGCTCAAGTGGCATTTGCCAGTGGAGCCACTTTTCTAGAATCTACGAAGCAGCAGGCTGACTTCATAAGTAGTGATTTGCAATCTGAAATTAATCATTCTGGCCTTCACATGTACTCACTCAAACTGTCACCTGATTCAAAAAGAAACTAGTGAAGATAGACAACATTTTCTAACTTCCCAACCTGATGTTCTCCAGATGTACTGAATCTTAGTCTCCTCGGCTAGAAATCGTATGCAGCACTTTTAAGAGATGCATTTTAAGACTTTTTAAGAAGGTACTCTTGCTTGTAGGTTAAAGTCCTTGCTAAAGAGGGAAAAAAACCCCATTTTTAAAAATAAAGTAAATGAAAATAGTAACAACGTGCAAGTTAATAACTATCATGTTAGATATTCCTGGCTTTAAAAATATATGTTAGGCTATTGTAATGCAACATTTTATCTCCTCAACCTGTTTTTTTAGATTATTGAATGAATGTTAAGTCTACTTCTGTTCAATATCAAAGGAGAAGTGTAATGAGATATATGAACCACTCCTTGTCAATTATTAAAATGTGCTCTGACCTCTCATTATCAACCTGAGAAATTAGCACAAAATGATGGAGTATCCTCATGAATGTAATTATCTCCTAGTAAAAAGGGAAGTTGGGAAGTATAGCTGCCAAATGTGGGATAATTATAAAGGGAACAATCCAGCCAAAGCTAAGAAGATGTATCTTTGCAACTGGAAAATAAACCACGTCAGTAATAATATTTTTTATTCATTGTGGCTTCAAATATCTAATAATGTTCTGCATCAACAAGAAATAGTAATTCATCTGGAATATATTCTTTTTAAATGAATTGCATTCCAAGGAGCCAGAAATAGAATTAAAAATAATGGTTTTAATTGTTTCATCAAAGATGGTAAAAGTGTGCATCTACAGAAGAATTCCAAGATGCTTTAATGAAATAGTATTTCCCATATGCAACTGTGCAAATTTGCCCAATGCCATGCTCCAGTTTTATTTTAATTCTAGCCCATAGAAAAAAATCTATACTAGATTTGTCATGTCTTATCTATGCAATCTTCCTTCCTTCTTTCCTTCCTTCTCTCTCTCTCTCTCTCTCTCTCCCTCTCTCCCCCCTCTATTATTTTTCATCTTTCTAAACTACCCATCTCCCTGAAAGATTCTGGCCAGCATATACAATAAAACACTGAAATATAAAATAGGACATAAAAAGTAAAAAGTTAAAAATTGGGTTAAAAATTTAAAACAATATAATCTTTTTAAAGGAGGAAAGAGTATGTTAACCTTGATAAAAGTTGGCTAACAAGGGTAAAGGGATGGCTCTCAGCACTAACCAACTCCAGGACTACGCACTTTTTGGGGGGTTCTCATGCAAGGCAGCACTGCCGTGTTTTAACCCTTTTTCGGAACGCCTGGAGAGAGGGGGCCTGCCTCTTCATTCTCTTTAACAAGTTTTCTAAAATTCCGAAGAACCATTTTAAGTAAGAGTAAAAAGGATTGTGCTAGGTGACCTAAATGCTTTGATTCCTGATAAAGAGGTCTCTGATGTTCCTGTTGAGGATGTTGAATAAGAAGGGGAGAAATGAAAACAGCAAACTGGCAATTATTTGGTATGTACATGAAGGCAGTCTCAGGAGATGGCAGTATTTGGAAGCTAAGCAAGATCAGCCAGGGTTAGTAGAGCGATGATACAGAGTGGGAATTTGGGGTACTGATTAGCTGGGAAATTGGGGGAAAAAAACACTGTGGGAGAAAGCGACACAAACTTCTTCTGTAATACTGTCTAGAAAGTCGTACAGATGCAGCTACTTGGCTCAAGGACTTTTTTTACTCTTTACCAAGCATGAAAATTGATTTACTCTGTAGAAAAAACTATTCTGCTTGCTAGGCTTAGAGTCGCCATAGGGTGACTTTTTGCACTCAAAATAAAATAGATTAATTGGTTTTGCACTGGCATCCTACCAGTGCCTTTTTAAAGGGGGACAATAGAGGCCATGCTGGCAGGCCGATTTCCAGGAGGCGATCCCATCTGAAGCATAATTCAGTATTTGAAATGATCAGTGCAGGATGTAGCGACAAGAATGGGGATGGGCAGGGGAAGTGTTCAAACATTTTGCCTTTGGGCTTTCTGGTGTCTTAAAGAAGTCCTGGCTGGTCCTTGAGTAAAGCTGCCAGTTTCCTTTTGAAAAGTATCACTAACTGGAGTTCCAGAAGATTTCATGATAAGAAAATGAACTGACATGGATAGAGCTATTATACACTTCTAAATTAGTCTAGAGCTTAATTTGTGTACTTAGATAATTGTCTCACACATAGCCTTATCCCCTATTTTCCACAATTTCCATGCATTCGTCTAAAAGTCTGAAGCACAGGTGGACTACACTTAGCTGGAGTATGAACACATCTCTTAATAATATCAGGATTCTAAAAAAATCCAAGTCCCAGTGAAGACCTATCGCAATATTCATACCAGACTTCTCTAATTAGTATGAAACTCTCAATGTGTCTATTAAATGTTTAAAGACAGCTTGGTGATTTTTTTTTTTAAAAAAAACCTGAGTTCAAATATTTACCCTGACAGTAGGAACCATTTTAGTATAGTGTCCTTTAGTATAGTGTCCATAGATACTTTATGAAATTGTTGCTAAGGGAACATTCTATGATTACAAAAAGCCATGTCTTCCCAATTACAGGTTTATGACAGCAACTAAAAAAGGGATTTCCTTTGTTAAGCAATGCAGTCAAGTAATGGGATTCAAATCCCAGTGCTACTGGTTCGCTATTTGTAGTGTGCGGATGTGTGCGGTTCTGAGCATAACGTTTTTGATGACGTCTGGGTGGGTGGGCGGAGCCTCCCACAGCTACCACTACCGGTTCGCCCAAACCAGGGCAAACCGGGAGCAACCCACTACTGATGCAATCATAATATGCAATGTAACATGACTGCATTGCTCAGTAATGGAAATCCTGGCAGTCCTTGTTACTATCATAATCCCTGGACTGTGTGGGTTGTTAAGTGGGAAAAGGCAGTAATCTCAGGCAAGAAGGCTGGTGGGTGCATAGATGCTTCAGGGAGCAAAAGAGTGTTGTTGGCAGGCACAGTAGAGGCAAGCAAAGAATGAGAAGTGCTACTTCTGACCAGGTTCCCCACTGACTTTACTTGTGGGAAGCTGGCAGAGAACATCAGAAATTGCAATGACCGTGGCTTGCTGCTTTGTAGTAATTGCAAGCTTGGCATCAAGCATCCAGATCACAAATCAAGTGCCATGGCGACACTGTGATGGCTGAAACTCTGAGGACAGGTTGAAAGTCGTCCCCCCTTGTTCAGCTCTGTTTTACTTTGAATGGCCACTGAATGAGTAATTGTAAACTGAGGACCACCTATACAACTGTAATAAATGGACAAGAGTATCTTCATTCGCTCCCAATCTTTAGCTGCTATTTAGGAATACATTTTTACAAAGCAAGATTCAGTGAATGAAACAATGACTGGACCAAGAGAAACAGGAGTTAGATTGGATAGATGGTCCTCTGCTATATATCACTTATGATTTTTAAGAAGTATGTGCTGAACGCAAAAATGAATGAGCACTTCTAAAAAGTATGTTGAGATAATTTGGATATATACAGGATTGAGCTGCAAAATAAATAAATAATGGATAATGAGGAAGGGCAAGGAGGTTCTCCAGAAAAACTGAGTTTTATTCAAAAGGTATACTACTAGCAATGAAATATTTAAGGTTAAAGGCTTTCCTTTCATTGGACAGAAGGAGGTGGATAAGGAATATCTACAATTTGGATAGAGTGGTATACTTTTCCATCTTTATACTCAGTTACAGCACAAAAAAGGTGCAACCATTTTTAACATTAGAGTAAATCCAACAAATATAGTTAAAAGAAGAAGCTTTCCTTACTGTAGTAAAATTAGATCACAAACTGGGCTACCCATAGCTCATCTGTGGCTCTGAAATCCTTTTTATAATACGTGAAACTGTTAGATGTACCCACCAAAATTTACTTCAGCCCTTAACAACTGAAGTAATTGTAACAAAAGTTGTGACAGTAATCTAGTCGTAGTGTAGACTCTGGCTATAAAATTATTTGCAGTCTTTACTCCTCCGCCCCCATAAGACCAGAAAAGTCAAAAGATCCAGGGGAGAAATTTATAGATGGAAAGTGAAGCAGTCTAGGATGACTTTTTGGATTTGACTTTAGATGTTAAGGAAGTAAAGAGATTCTGCAATGTCGATTTCCACAGGAGCAAAACATAGCTTCTTGATCCTGGTTAAGAAATGGAAGTAAAGACTTTTATACAGTTAAATTATTTCTTATAAAAAAAGGAAGTCCTCCCTCCCTCCCTCCCTTTGCATTCCTGCCAGCTCCCCCATTTACTCTGCTTGGGGGAAGGTTGCAGGGAGAATTTCAGTTGGGAAGCCAGTAGAAAGTTGCAAGTCCAAGGGCAGCAGACAGGGAAGGGGATGCTGGCAAGTGGAGGAGTGAGTAAGGGATGCACAAGCACCATGCAGGCAGGAATGGTACTTGAGGATACATTCCATGTATCTTGGGAAAGGTGAGTATGCACCAGAGATGCTGTATGGCAAAGGGAGGATGTGCAGTGCAGGTCAGGATGGGCATCTGGGGTGTGGGGTAAATTGGGGGGGCAGCACAGGTCAAATAGAATGTACAGGTTGTGATGCAGGTGAAGAAGAATGCATGGAGATTACAGAGTTATGTGATGATGATGCAGCAGAAGGTCAAAGGTGTCATTCTCTTTTCTCAGTTGTCGTAAGGGCAAACCCAGAACTGACAAATTCAGAGATAATATATATCTTAGAGTGATCAGCACAAAACAAGCTATGATCAATAATAATTATAAATTGGACACAGGATATTGTGTTTCCCATTGTGGCCTTCTGCCACAGCCCCCATGGCCCCCCAACCCTGATGCAGTCCTCAATGAAATCGAGTTTGACACCCCTGAAATAAACCATACTGCTTTCATGTAATCTCTGGTCAAACTGACAGCGTATGTACTTAGGAATCATATACTGTATTTTTTGGAGTATAAAATGCACCTTTCCCCCCCCCCAAAAGGGGGTGAAAATTTAGGTGCGTCTTATACACCGAATGTAGCCCCACCCACCCACTGGACCCCACCCTTTGGCCTCTGCCTCCCAGCAGTTACCTCCTTGCAGCAAACAGCAAGAAGAAACAGCTCGTTTCAGCTTCAGCACAGCCTAATTAGCACAAATTGATTAGATCGGCCTGCTGACTCTCAGCTGTTTTGCGCAGGGCTCTGCTCATTGCTGCAAAGAGGTAAAGTGCTGGAGCAGATTCTTTTTTCCTTGTGCTAATCAAGCTATGCTGAAAACGAAAATAAAAGTAAAGCAGGCTGTTTGCTGTTTGCAGCAATGAGGCAAAATTGCCAGAGGCAGATTTCTTTTTCTTGTTTTCCTCATCCAAAAAGATAGGTGCATCTTATAGTCTGGTGCGTCATATATTCTGAAAAATACGGTACCTGCAAACTTAAAGGAAATGCTACAAACTGCAGAAATAACAAACAGCTTGGCAGGCTAAGGGGGACTAGCCCCACCTAACCTAGATTATTTTGAAAGAATCCCCTTCCACTGTTAGTGCGAGGAAGAAAGAATGATTTTCTTTCTTCTTGCTCTAATTATCAATTCCGGCATAGAGGAATTCACATTAAAATAAAACTCCATAATAGATGCAAAGATGACATAGACAACCACACATACTTTATTCCCCTGAAAACATGCCTAATTTGAAGTTTATTACGCAACATAGAAGTAGCCTTTGAAATAGGTAAAAATGAAGAGGAAAACTTCTCCCCATTTTATCATTTTTTCTTTCTAGCGTAACAGATGTAACCCATATTTCAATAATGTTAAGCTATGACAGAGTCAAGGAATATGACAGACTATTCCAATAAATACTTTTTTATTTACTGCTTAGAGTAAATTCATCATGGAACAGATCACTGTAAAAATTTGGCAGACAAGTTGCACGAAGGGCTGAAGCCAAATACATTTCATATCCATATTAGGCTATGGAACAAGTTTAGAATTAGTTTTAGCAACAATTTTCTTTATAACTTTGAAGAAGTTAATGACCATGTCTTACCAGTACATGCAGAAGTCCTAAGTCTCCGAAAAACCTTTACACTCAGTAGCAATGCCTACTAACTTAATAAATAAGCAATATGTGTTAATTGAATTTGGCATGAAAACCAAGAAAGCATAAAAATGAGCATAGCACAAAACTTTCTATTACATACAATATTACATACAATAGCCCATATTAATCTGATATAAAAGTATCTGGATTGCTCTGAAAACTCTCTCAAGGGTTACAATATAGTAGAGATGCCCATCCACCAGCAGAGCAGCTGTACCAATGGGGGGAAGCCCCACCTTCAGAGAGGATTCACCTTACACCCACAAAAAGCTTGATAAGTCTGACACAGAAGGGTTATCATCAGTGCCTCTCAAACCAGTGGTGGGTTCCTCCTGGTTCGGCCCGATTCGACCGAGCTGGTAACAGTGACGATATGATGTCACCGAACAGGTTCTCTTTGTTCGGGTGCTGGGCCCTCCCACCCCCACATTATTCTTACCTTTTATTTGGCCCCACCCCCAACCTATTGCTGCCTCCTGAGTCCCAGCTGATCGGCTAGAAGGAAAAAAACTGTTTAAACTCTTGCTGCGGGGCTTCAAAGGGCCACCCTATAGCTGATCAGTGTTAAAAGGCAGTGTGGTGGTAGACCAGTGCACTCGAAAAACGAATGAGTAGACCGGTGCCTCCAAAAACGAATGAGTAGACTGGTGCCTCCAAAACCGAATGAGTAGACCGGTGCCTCCAAAAACAAATGAGTAGACCGATGCCT
>WNWU01000003.1:28198288-28278490 GCA_012654045.1 Ptyas mucosa | reverse complement strand
AAAAACAAATGAGTAGACCGGTGCCTCCAAAAACAAATGAGTAGACCAGTACAGCTCTGCAAGCAGTTAAAAGCCTGGTAGACCAGTACCTCTGCTAAATCCTAAAGAATTGTCACATGACCATCAAGCCACGCCCACAAAATAAGCCATGCCCACAGAACCGGTAGTAAAAAATTTTAGAACCCACCCCTGTCTCAAACATACTGTTTTGTGCATCGCCCAATGAGCAGTTATATAAATCTTTTAAAATAAAAAAGCAAGCAAACTAGAAGAGGAAACCCTTTTGGGGTTGTGATTATAAAAACATATACTATCTATTTCTATTATTCTCCTGGAATTTTGGATCTCCAAGTAGTATAACTCCTGCCTGGTGTCCAATCCTCCCATTTCAGAGGACAGGGGAAACATACAAATATAACTTTCGTATAGTGAATTATAATTAATTTTACATATATTCGTAGCACGTTTATATAATTCTTGACATTTAAATCAGTTTTGCAAACATGAAAAATAAACACAAAGATTAGTTCTGGTGCATGCAATCTAATTTCTCCCTGGTCTTCCAATTTCAAATCATTTTTCATATTGTAGAGTTAAGCAGTAACCTCTCAAACTTGTGCTATACTTTTGGGGGCGGGGGGAGGGGGTTGATCATAAAAGCATCCAATATCCATTTCTATTAACCTCCTTTTATTTTTCTTTTAAATCAGAAGTACCAAAAGCATCTAGTCTTCAAGAACATTAATATTCAAAATAACTTCTGTCCAATTATTTCCAAAAGGATAAATCTATAGAAAATTTGCAATCCAACTCAGGGACACATATGTTTGAAAATACGAAACTATACATAACCTACAACCGATTTCAGCTAAACCTTTAAAGGTTTATAAGTATTTATAAATATTTGAAATACCTTAATTGGATTGTGTAACAATTTATACATTTTATTTCTTAAAGGACTAACAAGCAGGGACAATCTGTATATACTGTACCTGACTGTAAATCTTATGACCACATGAGAATGAACAGGAAGTATTCTTTCAGAATTGCTCTCCTACTAGCTATTTACACAGTCCTTGCCATTGCAGGATTCAAGTGTGCTTTCATTACCCCAAAGCCTGGAATGTCCTATTTGTGTAGTAGCAACTCAGCATACTCTCAGATCAAAGCATACCGTGAACAAATGGGATGCTGACTCAGGAAAGGACAACAGAATATATTTTATTTTAATCCATACTTTTACAGATTGCACTATATGCAGAAGTCCTTATCAGAATAAGAATTCTTCTTGCACTGTCTTAGTAAGTTGTTTGCAATTCTCATTTTCATGGTTTTGGTTACATTGCTTCAGAAATAATATGTCACATTTTAACATGCATTGCATTATTGTAAACTGAATCTCATGCTAAATTATTATTTCAGCAAAATATTTATTACTGAAGCTACAGATTATTTTACATAACGATACACAAGTACATTATGCCTCATTTGGGACATATTGTAATATTTTATTTAATGTTTTAAATTAAATATCATCAAGTAAAGAACAACTGAATGAACAAATATAAACGATAGCTCCTGAACTGGGAAAATGTCTATGAAACACAAGAGATGGTTTATTACTGCCTGCTACTATCATAATAAAAAATAATTTGTGCAGTTCATTTCTACTTATCTCCAATTTTCTCAGGAGCATTTATCAATTTATAAGCATTCATTTTGCTATGTAAATGCAATATTTAAATATATATGAATTGAGGTAGTCTTTGATTTATGACCACAACTGCAATTGGACTGGAATTTCTATTCTTATATTAAAAGGCCTACTCTCTTCTTTGGAACACTGAATTGTTTAACCAATTAGTAAGTCCGTCAAGTTTTAGGAATAGTTGACACTTAAAGCAATAGTCTGGACTGAAGTAACTGAGCCTTCAGGACATACATTTAATGTCTGGCGGATGACAGAGTTTTATAGATCACTTTCATGTTTACTTATTTTCCCCAGATTAACAGATCCAAGTGTTAAAAGTCAAGAATGAAGGACTGTCAGAATATTAACACTAAGCCAGAGCTTTTGTAATTACTCATTCTATAGCAGGGGTGTCAAACTTACATCATCATGGCGGCATCACGTAACATATTGGGACTTTCCCATTTGTTAAACTGGCCATGGACGTGGCCAGTGCATGATGTATCCAGCCCACTGGCCAGGAGTTTGACAGCCCTGATCTATAGGAAGACCCATGAGCAACCAAATCCTGATTAAGCATAGTTATGGCAAAAATATACATTAGACAAGAGTCCTGTGATCACCATTTGCAACCTTCTCAGCTGGCTTTTGACAAGTGAAGTCAGTGGAGGAACCAAGATTCTGTTAATGACCACCTGATTGGCTTAACAAATGTGGCAAAAAAGGTTTTAAAATGGAGCAAAACTCACTTAACAGCTGCCTTGCTTAGCAACAGAAATTCTGGGCTCAGATATGGTCCCAGGTTGAGAACTATCTGTAAACACTAGAAAGAATAATTTTAATTTATTTGAGGAGCAGAATTAAAGAATCTATAGCCTTCTCCCAAAAGGACAGAACAATATAAATAACAATACAAATCTAAAGATATAATCTCGTGATCAACCAATATGAGTTTATTTACTTACTTTTTTATCTACCAAATGGAATTGGCAACATTCTAAGAATAGTATAAATTTAAATCTATCCCAACTTCATTATATACAATTGTAGAATAATTTGCTCTGTAACTCCCTAATTTTCTGTTTAAAGTTACTTCTGACAGGGATATCAGTAATTCATAGATTCTGTAAGTAATATTGTCAACACACTGGCTAATGTTTTGCAAGCTTGTTAAATGTTGGTTGATGCTAGTTGAACTTTACTTTCGTTGGCACTGACACGCTAAAGAAAAATGAAATGACTGTAAAGAAACTCAGATAGAGAACACCTGATAGGGCAACATCACCAAAAGAGTAGTGACAGAATAGAGAAACTAGTTCAATTACTTCCTGGAATGGCTATTAAAGCATTTTTTAAAAAATAAATCTTTAGATTCTATAAAATTTAATCTATAAAACTTTGGAGATCGTGGAAGGCAGGAGGCAGCTAGGATTCAATGCGGGAGAAACTTTGGAGATCAGAGAAGGCAGGAGGCAGCTAGGATTCGATGGGGAAGAAACTTTGGAGATTGTGGAAGGCAGGAGGCAGCTAGGATTCGATGGGGGAGAAACTGCAAAGATTGGAGAAGGCAGGAAGGCAGGAATGCAGGAGAAAGCTAGGGCATGATCTTCACAGTTTCTCTTTCATCAAGTCCTAGCTGCCTCCTGCCTTCCATGCTTTCGCCAATCTTTGTAGTTTCTACCCCCATCGAGTCCTAGCCACCTCCCTCCCCACCGTACCCCATTTTGGGCCAGAAAAGTCTCCTGCACCAACCTGGAAGCCAAAACGGGGGCCCAGGGCGCATGCACAGGGGGGCACATGGGCAGGGAATGTGCATGCATGCACAGGGTGTATGCGCAGGGGGCACTCACATTGCATTTTGGGGATTGTGGCACACGTACGTGCATTCATGCGTGTGCGCGCGTGCTTTGGGCACTCTGCACCAAAAAGGTTAACCATCACTGCCCTATACAATGAAATTTAAAATGTTCTGTAATCAAGCACACCCAGTCTGTCTAGAGAGGTTGATCAGTTTCATTACTAACTCAATTAGAAGTTTTTCTTTGTGGACTGTTGATCACCCATTCAGTCAGGATAAAAGCTAGGATTGATTTATATAATCACTGCCTTCAGTAAAGAAACAATCCTCAATTAGGATTTTTTTTGTAATGGAGAAATTCTATTCACAAAACACCTATTGTGGTCGAACACTTCAGAAAAGATCATCAACCATTTACTTCCTAATAGTAACATCCTAGTTATGCATACTCTTTTATATTCTGTGGAACATATTCCCAAGTACGCTGCCAAAAAATTACAAGCTCATCTTGAAAAATTAAGTAGGAGAAATATGTAAAAAAACTAATACCTGCGTACTCACTGGCATGAAAGTAAAGGGCTAAATGTCAGTCTCATAAAAGAGAAATGCATTATATAAAGTGAGGTAAAACTAAAAACTTACAGCCTGGTTATGGCTTGTTTCTTTTAGGTCTCTAAGGTAAAGGATAGTTTTTGCTGCCCTGCTAAACATTCATAGCAAGGACAAAGCTAAAGCAATCCATTTTGTTCACTTGCAGCTTTGAACTAAAAAAAAAAATAAAAATGGAAGCTTGTTCTCATATTATTTCTCCCCCTCTCAAAACTTTAAATGGTGATTGTGTGGGATTTGGAGATTATGTGCAATTGCATTACTGGGAGCTGGAACAAGAAATTTCTGATTTACTATAGCAGAGTCTAATCATGGTAATTCTTTTACTAATTTTGGTTGCATCTCTTTCACCAAGAAGACATTGGATCCTGCTAGACAAGAAGAAAGGAAGAATTTTCATGCTGTAGTTAAGTCTCTTCAAGCAACTTATTCTTTTGGAGAATTGATGCACGTCTCTATCATTTTGTATCATAACTTTCTGGTGCTTTGATCCTGACTGCAGGCTTTTGCTATGATTCCTGGTTTCCATCTCTGCCAAAGTCACAATTCTCACAATTCAGTCCTAATATCCAAGCTTACAAGGGAAGAAAGGAACAAGGAATTGTCCCCGATTTAATGCTGAAGTAGTACAATGTTAAGACATCATCCTGGCAAATTTTAATGTTAAGTTGTCATCAAAGCCAGCCAAAATCGGCTTTTGAGGTTTATATGTACATACATAAATCACAATAAAATTTTAATAACACCTCCATTGAGGGAAATGTTGCATAATCTTCATTCATATTCAATTAAAATAGTGTAATTTCTTTAATTATCTTATGTATTATTGATTACTCAATGCCTAGAAGATAATCTGACTTCCATAATTAACCATTCCCCAATTACACATACTCATGTATACATACAAATATACTTTTCATAGACAAAGCAGAATGGTTTGTTAACTGCAGGATTTTTTAAGGGCAGAAACATGCAGAACTAAATAATTAAATAGGGGATATATATAGACAATGCCAATGCATATGTCTACTGGCTTGAGAATCAAGGTTAAGGATTTTCTATTGCATTCTCAAAATATATAAGTTTTGCAAAGCACTTTAAAACCTACCACCCACCTCCATAGGAAAAGCAACAATAACGTCTTGGAAATGTTTGCGTACAAGGCACACTAAAAATGGGAATCTGTAAGTAGGTTTGCTAAGTGCTTCCTACATATCCCCAACTACTAGTGTTAAGTAGTCAATAAAGCACTTTGAAATCCTTAGATGAACTCTGCTTTGGATGAAAGGCATTATTGCTGCATTGAATCATCTGTCTTTCTGGTATGAGAGAATGTGAAGAATGACAGATAGACATTCACGTATCAATGTTCTGTTCTAAATTAAGTGTGTTGCTATCTTTCTCTCATCTCTAAAGCTGATGGTATCCAAGGATGGTAGGCTGTCAGTTGAATCTGAGCAAAACCAGAGGCAGGACTGGATAGACAGAATATTAAGGAAAAATATAACAAGCACCTTGGGGTGCCTCGGTTTACTACAATATTAAATATTCAGGTTTGTTAAATAAGCATAATATAGTAATGACACGAGAGCCAGGTAGATGTAGTGGTTGAGGCATCAGGCTAGACAGTGGGAATCTGTGGGTTCTAGCTCTGCCTTAGGCACAAAGCCAACTGGGTGATCTTAGGCCAGTCACTCTCTTTCAGTCCTAGGAAGTAGGCAATGTCAGACCACTTCCTTGCCAAGAAAACTGAATGGACTTGTCTAGATAGTTGTCAGGAGTCAACACTGACTCAAAGCCCCACCCCCCCCGCGCCATAATCTTTCCTGTCAACAGGAAAGCTCTTCAGTTTAGTTCTTTGGCACTACTAAGAAGGTAATTTTAGTGGGACAACACAGGAACAGTGTGCGAGAGGCAGTTTGAAAGTGAGGCTTATATTAAATTCATGAAAGAAGATAATTAATCATATATGCGTTTGGTTTAGAGCAGGATATAAACACAGGATTACTTATCAATAAGCATCAGCACTTGGAGCAGGAGAAAACAATGTTTGTCCATCTAGAGAGAGAACATGCATTTAAAGACCTGAATAGACTGCTACCTTTTGTAGTTAGACACTCATATTTCATATCCCAAAGAGATTTGCCAATGTATTTATACTCAAATTACAGTTCCTTACCAGTAGAACATTGATAATAGCATTATATACATTCCTTCCATCATGAAATGTAAAATAGGGTATGACAGCCATACAAGGGTTAAAATTCACTTTCTTTGCCTGGAGAGGGAGAATTTGAAGGGTGTTGAGGATTGGTTAAAAGCTATAATTAGCTCTAAGGATTGCTGGGGTAGGGGTGTGTGAACAAAGAAAAAAGTGCATTTACTGGTTTCAGCTCTGGTGAAGAGTCTTAAAACAAATCCCTGGGGTCCAAGTAAAGGAAAGGACTACAAGAAGGCTTTCTGCTGGGAAAGGGCAGTGATGAAAGAGTTAAATTAAGAACATGAAGAAACGTATGGAAACTAATCAAGGAGAGAACCAACCTAGAACTAAAGAGAAATTTCCTGACAGAACAATTAATCAGTAGAACAGCTTGCCTCCAGAAGTTGTGGGTGCTCAATCAGTGGAGGTTTTAAGAAGAGATTGGACAACCATTTGTCTGAAATGGCATAAGGCTCCTGCTTGAGCAGGGGGTTGGACTAGAAGACCTCCAAGGTTCCTTCCAACTCTGTTATTCTGTTACATATATAAGTAGCAACCATAAACCCATGAATAAATATGCACAGGATCTTTCATTGCTTATTTCATTTGTACACCAGAAAAGCCTTGCCTTGAGTCTTTTTGTTTGACATCTATCTGGGAGAAGGCTGAGGAGTGCTAGGAATAAAAAAAAAAGATGGGGGTGTGAACTATACAGAATAGAAGGTAGCCCAATTTTAGTATGTCATCAATTACTACCGGTACTTTCCAAATCAGTTTCATAAATATAGATTACAAGCCAGTAATTCTTCATTCCATAGGTATTTACTTGAATTCTGTTTTCCAAGGAAGATACCTTACATTCATAGCATTATCACAATCTAATCTGGAAATTACATGATTCAGGGGAAAAAAATTCTCAGTCTAATTTGTACTGTAAAGTACACTTTGTAGAATAAAATTCCTGATTATACATTCTACTAAGCCATAAATCTTAGTAATAAAATTATAAAAATTATAAAAATTACAGTGGCTGAGCATGCCTGGCAACTAAGTCAAAACCAAACAAACTAAGTCACAATATAAATGAACGGTTAACATATAGTTTAATCCTACTGTCTATATTGACTGTATCGCATGGGAAATATTCCATGGAAAGTATTTCACGTAGAATAACACATAGCAAGGTTAATGCTCTTCAACCAGCTCCTTAAATGACTGTAGATATGAATGGTGCCTAAATAGACAGGATGTACTTCCACCGTATTTGCCTATTGTACACATTTGAAAAATTGTATTAAGTTCAATAGTCCATGCAACCCAATATAGTCTGTATTGAACAACTATGATTTACCAAGAAAGGACTTTTAAGTGATCATCCTAAGCCACAGTAACTATGTTTTATTATTTGCTATGACACCATATTCCTATCTACTTATTGTATCATTTGCTCATTTGTTCATACTTAGTGGCTTCAGTGGAATCTGGTAATTGCTGATTCTGGTCATACAGAAAGAAGGGATGTTAATACATTTAGAACTGAATGTTTATCCTAGTGAGGAAACAGTACAAAGCAACAGAACATGGGGTGGAAAGAGAGAGACAAAGGAAGAAAAATTCTACAGCACAAAGCCCTTGATAAAATCAAACTCTGTGATGCTGAATTCAATTTTAATGAAAAATCAACTAAGTTTTAAGTAACAAAGCTACTGTAATATATTTTTTTCTAATGTAACTGAATGACAAGTGATAAAATGGGGGAAAAAAAACCTTCCAGGAAGGTAACAATGCCCTTCAGTTCTTTTGAATGCAGCTGCCAGCACAGGAGCTGTATAAGAGCCAAACAATGCCCGTGGCAATATCTATTAAATGACTGTCTTATGCTTCAAAGCATGTCTGATTTATGTTTCAAAATCCCAAATATTAATTAGTACTGTACAGTTGCTGAATCAGCCTATGCCAAGCTTATTCTTTCTCGCACTCAAAGCTTTTGCAGTACCTACAAGTCTTCTTTCTCTGATGTGAGCATTTACCAGCTCCACTGATCTGAGTTGGTTGCTTTGTGATAAGCATGATAGGAAGTGCAATATGGCAACTTCAGAGATTCATTTTATAAAAGGTTTATTAATATCTTTCCATCTGAGTGTTTTATGAATTAAAAGAGGTACCGGACAGGCCCTACCAACTGCTTTGTACCACAGGTCTTCTCAGTGACTGTAAGCGGAGCAGAACCCCCAGTACGTCAACACAGAGTTTTTCTTTCTCTTCAAACATTTTCAATTTGTCCCATCCCCACTGCAGCTTAACTTGCAGGAACCTACAGAATGTTGCTGCCATCCTGGTGCCAGCTGCCTTTGAGTTGTTACTTGCTTCTACTTGTAAAATGACCCAGCAGCACATGCTACTTAGCATTATTAAACAATGGCAGCATTCTCCACAATCTGCAGAGCATTTTGGATGAAGATTACTAAAACATAAAAGAAAAGAAGAAAGTTCAGCAAATACCCAGTAACTAGTTTTAGCTCACAAAGGTGTGTCCCCCACCCCCAACCCCCGGTATGGAGAGTTGCTCCAAAGTCCTCTATTGCATGTTGTATCAGCCTGATTAACACCTGACATTTACTATAGTAGGATCCTATAATCTAACCTAACCCTAACCTTGAATGCTAAGCAAAGAGAAGATAGCAACTAATACTCCAATGATACAATTGACTGAAAAAAACACTACTTTCCAAGAGCAATGAAAGACTGAGATACATTTTTTTTCTATCCATTAATTGCTTATAGCAATAGCAATAGCACTTAGACTTATATACCGCTTCACAGTGCTCTCTAAGCCCTCTCTAAGCGATTTACAGAGTCAGCATATTGCCTCCAACAATCTAGCTCCTCGTTTTACCAATCTCAGAAGGATGGAAGGCTGAGTCAACCTTGAGCCTGGTGAAATCCAATCGGCCAAACTGCTGGCAGTCGGTGATCAGCAGAAGTAGCCTGCAGTACTGCACTCTAACCACTGTGCCACCGTGGCTGTTATCTATTGAAGGACCAAAATGCCCACCGTTTTAGGCCAAAAGCAACAGTTGGCCTCTGCATGGCAAATCAGAGATCATCAACAAAAATATATAATATAATATTATTATATAGGCTAGAATATAAAACAGAACTGAGATGTAATTTTAATTTGCTTTAATTTAATTAGATATGGATAATGTTACTTTCCAGGGGGCATGATGGCTCAGCAGTAAAAGAAGCTGAGCTTGTCAGCTGGAATGCTGACAGCCGAGGTTCCATGCAACGGGGTGAGCTCCTGTTACTTCCCCCAGCTCCTGCCTACCTAGCAGTTTAAAGCATGCAAATAGATTAATAGGTACCACTTCGGTGGCAAGGGAACAACGTACTGTGCGCCTTTGGCATACAGCCATGCTGGCCATGGAAATTGTCTTTGGACAACATTGGTTCCCTCAGCCAAGAAATTGAGATGAGCACCAAGACCAAGAGCAAGTTACAACAGGGAAACCTTTACCTTTACCCTTAATATTACTTTCCATGTGATTTATAATTCTTTGAGGAGACTGCTGAAGGCTTCTTCAAATATAGACTGCTGTTCCATTTCTAAACTCAATTCAAAGTGCTAATACCTTTAAACCCTATATTAATTGGGAGCTACATAGCCTCCAACTCCCTATTTCAGAATTTTGAGATAATCATATAATTATTTGGGAGGAAGATCAGCATAAAAATAACTAATAATTAATAGTGCCTCTGCCTCCAGCTATAGGTTTTTTTTTCAGAGAATCACATGGTCACTTAGATATTCTAATCTTCTGTAAATTTCTTATGATTTTATGTAGTTTTATCATCATGGTAAAAACATGTATGTGGGGATTAAACAACAAACAAGAGAGAAAGAGTTTTCAAAAGCACCACTTCGGAAATACGACGAACAACAACTGAAACTGTACATGGTAAAACTAATAACTGCACAACTGCATAATATCAACTCTACTCTAAAAGAGCAATTTTAGTTTAATAGCTCTTATAATTAAAGCTGGATAGTACTCTTTCATGCATTATGGACAAGCTTAACATGACAGTCGTCTACATTGGTCAAAGAATTGATTGAAAGACTTCAATAATGTCACAGAACATATTCAGGAATGTGCAAACTATTTTTTTCTTACACGGACTTTTAGATCTGGAGTTTAAATCATTAAAATGTGAGACAGTTTCTGAATACAACTCATAACTTACACAAGTATGCTTTTACAGCCATGTATTTACAAAGTTTTTGCACACTGAGTCATACTGAATGTCATAACTTTACCAGCTTTAGTAAAAGAAAATGTAAACTATGATAAAATGGGACAGGACTGTGCCCATCTGATTTATTTCTATCCATTCCTCTTTGGTAAATAATTTTATCAGTTTTTCCTTTCTAGGGAATTTCCCCCCCACTGTGTAGTTTCCCATTAACCTATAAACAGATCATAGAGAAAAAGACAGGATTAATGACCTGTGAAATAGGTTCAGTACAGTGGGTACTGGCTAATCTTTGCTAACTTAGCCCAAAGGTTTGAGATATAAAGCCCACTTAAATCCTGGCCAAGTTTTGAACATGATGAACCAAAGTGAACTCACAATATATTTTCTGGAGCTATATATAAAATGGTTACAGATGCAAACAATTTGCCAAAGAACAAATCCTGAAATTACTGCTAAAGATTTTTTCATGTTTTAGTGGAAGAATGATTACTGATTTCAATAAGTAATAAAGTCACTTGACCTCATACTATAAAAAAGTTAAACATCTAAGCATCATAGCAAGCCTACAGGCAGCAGTTAATATATTAAAAGCAACAGCAAGTTTGTTTCCACAACAAATTGGATTCACAGTAATTGTAGGCAGCCTTAGGGGTAAGGATTGTCTAACCTAGTGATTTTTAAACCTTTTACTTTCAAATAGATTAGCTTCAGTTTCTCTGAAGAGAGATCCTTCCATATTGGAACACATGTGTTCCAACCCATGTTCCATCGTTTGTACTCAATACAGAAAATGTTGATCAGATTGGTTGGATTTTGCTGCCTCCATTACCCACTCAGGAAAAATTCAGTTTAATGGCTGAATTATCTTCATGGAAACGAAGGAATCCTTGATAAATTACAAAACTTATGGGTTCCTTAGAATACATTTTGAAACCAATAGTAATTTACTGTTTTGGCCTGTTTTAATAGCAAAGGAAAAGTGACATTAATTCGTAAGTGTATTCTTCAGCATATTATGAGTTGCTTTCCATTTCATATCAAATGTTCAGCAGAATTAGGCACAAACTAACTAGCTGCTGAACAGTTTACTTATAATTTTACATTTAACATTTATCTTTACCTTATATTTGTAGTTCATTTATATTTTGTTTTGTTGACATGTACTATAAGAATCGGTGAAAAAGTACTGAGGTGGAAGTTGCCTCAAATATACATTTAAAAGGAATATGGAAACATTTATTGTAGTCTTATGACATAGAATATTTATTTTCTAGGTCATAAAAGCTGCACAAAAATGTCACATTTGAGATGTTGCTCAAGGCAAGATTTACTGTAGCCAGAAACAGCTATTTCCTTGTTTGATTATATTTTTGAATTTTTCTCTGGCCTTGGAATCAAATTTCACTGGACCACAGTTTTGACTCATCTGGTAGGTAGCAGGTTGTATACTATGGTCTAGGGCAGGGCTGTCAAACTCGCAGCCCACAGGCCAGATGCCTCACACACTAGCCACGCCCATGCCTGGTTTACCAAAGAAGAAAAAAGTCACAATACATCACATGATGATGCTGTGACGATACAAGTTTGACACCCCTGGTCTTGTGTATGGCATAACACTCCCCAACATACCCTAATGCCGTGATAGCAAACCTATGGCATGCGTGCCAGAGGTGACACACAGAGCCCTCTCTGCTGGCACATATGTCATTGCCCCAGGTCAGATCTCCATGATGTTTCTTTCGTGAACTTCTGTTTCCCTGCAAATGACAAAACAGAAGCTCACGAAAGAAAAAGATCTTATCTCTTGCCGCACTGCTGTTGTTGGGATGCCCCGCCTCCTGCCGGCCAGCTGGTCTTCAGGTCTCTGCTGCGCATGTGTGCATGTCCGTGTATATATGCATGCATGTCCACACATGTACACAATCACACATGCCCATGCATGCACATGTTTGTGCATGTCCGCAAATGCGCATGTCTGCATGCATGCACACACCTTTCAGTTGAACACGCGTGTGTGCAGTTTGGGTACTCAGTGTCTAAAAGGTTCACCATCACTGCCCTAATGCATACAAACTCTATTTGCTCTATTCACTTGAGTAGTTAAAAGATTTTCAGCTGGGTCTTCAGCACATCCCTTTCCTTATATGTAAGAAAACATGTAAAGAAGGATTCCCTTCCCACCTCCGGCTTCTAGCACAAATTATCCTTCTAGTTATAATCTCCATTTTTTCCTTTGAATTTTTAATTTGTTCGTATAAATGTTTTTTTATTTCCTCTCAATCATAATAAGTGAGAAGAAAAAAAATAACTAAACTTCAAACATTTATTCTTCTCATTGTAGACCAACATTTCCCAGAGCATGGCAAGTTGGAATTAGATAACTAGCAAAAAGAAACAAATGTCAAATACATAAACTTTTCCATCAAATAAAAACAGTTGTAGTCAGGTGTTCCATATTGGCTATAAAAACAAAAAACACATACCAAAAGAATCCTGAGACACTTTATTCTCCTCCAGCTGTTTATAAGAAACTTTTTTACACATAACTTCAAATGTGGGAAGCATAGAATATATTATATACATGCATACATACATACATAGATACATACATACATACATACTTACATATATAACAAGTAACATTTTTATAAATTACAATGACTAAATAAAAGTCTGACAATTTAAAAAACTATAATATGGAAATACACAATGAGCTGCATAATATACTAATTTGGGGAACATGAAAGCAAGTATGCCAGAGGTCCTTTCCTACTTAGAATTAAAAAATAAACTAATGTTTTCATAAAATCCACCTTCCACAGGCCAATGCAAACTTCTGTTGTTAAGTATATTATCTGATGTTTTACAAACTCTACTTTGTCAAATATATATTTTTGATGCAACATAAAATACATAATGCAAGACACAAGATACAAAAGATGAAGATCGCTAAGTAGGAGAATTAGGGGAAAAACATAATTTTTCAGAGTACTGAAATATAATTGCAATTAGCAGAGTGATACTGAAAAAGAGCCAAGACAGAATCGGAAGCACCAGGCTGATGTTACAATGACCCGCCATTGAGCCATGTTTTAAAAACTGAGGGAGAAGGGTAGTAAAATAGGAAAAAAACCTGGAATTTTTCAGCGCAACATGTGAAACAGAACTTGCATTTCTCTAGGAAAATTAAATGAGGTTGGAATGAAATGCCCCTTTTAAACTACACTGTTAGGACCAGGAAAGAAAAAGGGATCTTTAAACAGAGTTCTATCACAGTGTCAGCCTGCCAAAGCACCCCTTTTGAGCCTCATAAAATGCAACCATGGAACATTATCTCTAAGTATGACTCTATGAAATGCTTAGAGCAGAGGAAGCCAAGCATGGCAAAGCACGGAATTTAAAGCACTTGCTACTTACCCTGTAGTTTGCACCATGATCAGCTCACCCTCCCTAATAATTCCAATGCATTGTCTGAAAAAAATGGGAACTAAATCCTGGGGGGGAAGCAAGCGGAAAGTTCCAGAAATCCACAGATCTACAAGACTCTCAAGTTTAAACCCCTGCCCAAGATGCTGGGTAGTCTGTGTGTCTATCTTTAACTTGTAACTGATTTGGTTTCACATTCCATTGAAGTCCTGCTGGCAAATGCAATTGCACAGCTTACCAATCACAAACAGTCAGATCCACTCCCTTTCGCCTCCTCTCTCCCTCCCACCCCCGTTACTCCACCCTCCCGATTTCTCTCTTTTTGAGAACCCATGCAGCTCCCTCGTCTCCGTGCTTTAACCTATCTTTGCAAGATGAAAGGAAAGAGTTTACTAATCTTTGCTATCCACGCATAAATAGATACCATTGTGGTTTTGCAGCCAAGAGTGAACTATCTTCCAAATGTGGCTGTCCAGGAAAGGCATGTTCTGCTAGTAACATTCCTGAGAGCCTGCAGCAACAGAGTACAGGAACGATCTTGCCTTTCACTGTGTGCTTAATTCTATAGGTTTACCTCATAGAGCGCACATCACTTCTTAACTCCTGAATGAAAAGTTTTAACATCCACTGAATTCAGGATTAATAAACCCTAAAATAATATTTACACATGGATCCCCAGCTGCTCAGGAAGAAGGGGTTAATATGTAAATAAATCTATTGGAGGTGAATAAAGGAACATTGAAGAAAAGGTATGTAGGAATGCAGCCTGACATAAGGTATAGATCTGTTGCTGTTCCTGATGGAGGTGTCTTGAGATTATTCAACTTTGTGGGGTTGTTGTTGGGCTCAATTTTTAATTGCAGACATAAACTACAGAGCATTTTTTGTTCCTGGCTGGGTCGTGTTTTTGTAGTTCCATTCGGTGTTGGTATTGAAATTGTCTGATTGCCTACTCCCAAGGTAAAGCTCAACTTTTGATGACTCTATGGACAGCTCCCTTTATTTTTCTTCTGCTTCTTCTTTTCCAAACAGCAGTTATAGAAACGGGATTGCCACTGTTTTCTTTTGAGATTTTGCCTGGGGTTTCCTATAGTTTTTCATCTAATATTAGAAGAGTTTGATTCAGCTTAGCTTTTTGAGGTCAAAGCTGGCTAGGTATGTTCATATTAAATTAATGAATTGTCACCTGTGTTTTTGTAATGGAAGGTCAATACAACATAACCCTCAGAAGAAGTAATCCCTCTGAATAGGAGTGGGGGTGTGAGAGAATGTGTGCAAAGAAAGGAAAAGAGCTATCCTAAGATGGCATCTGCAATTTTTTAATAATTATTTAGTTAAAAATAGGAGGATACTAGGTTAATTGATCCAAAAGCCTGATTGAATTATATTCCAGTTCAGTCACTTTATGTTACAGTATATTCCTACAAAAGCAATCCTGTGAGATAGGTTAAACCAAGATGGAAGGATTTATGCCAAATCACCTGTTGAGCTTCCTGCCCTGAGACTGGGGTTGACTGGAGCTGAATTTCTATCATTCAGTATCTTAATTACAAACTATTTAAATTGGTTCTTTATTAAAGTATTTAAGTTTTCCTTCTAAAAGCAATCTAGGTCATTTACAAAAGGTCATAATTCACTTTTGGGGATCCAACTCAGCCACAAAAGTTTAAACGTTACAGTTATTTACTCTTATGCATATATATTTTGTTGGCACAGAGACATGAGAAAAGGATTGCCAGCTGACTTCCAGGAAAAGATAGATGAAATGTGATACTCCTGCCAGATCTATTATTAATGGTTCCTTGCCGACTTGCCTTGTATTAAAGCAATGATTGGCTGAAATCCTGTACACATTTTCCTAGGAGTAATTCCTACTGAATTCAATAAGGCTAGCTTCTGAATAGCTTATGAAGCATGAGTGCAGAACATTGGATTTCCAGATATTGCTGAATTAAAATTTCCAACATCCTTTCTATTGGCTAAGGAGCTACTAGCATTGATCTAATTTTTCCTAAACAACTGGAAATCTGTTTTGGACAGAATAACGGAGTTGGAAAAGAACTTGGAGGTCTTCCAGTCTAACTCCCTGTTCAGACAGAAAACCGTATACCATTTCAGACAAAAGGTTTCCGATATTTTTTAAAAAGCTTCCAGTGTTCCAGAACTTCTGGAGGCTAATCATTCCACTGATTAATTGTTCTGTCAGGAAATTTCTCCTTAGTTCTAGGATGCTTCTCTCTTTGATTAGTTTTCGGCCACTGCTTCTTATAATGCCTTTAGGTGCTTTGGAGAATAATTGACCCCCTCTTCTTTGTGGCAGCCTTTAGTTATTGGAACACTGCTCTCATGTCACCCCTAGTTATTTTAATTCCTGCGACTTCTTCATATGTTTTAGCCTCCAGATCCCTAATCATCTTTGTTGCTCTTCTTTGCACTCTTTCTAGAATCTCAACTTTTTTACATCATGATGACCAAAACTGAATGCATCTTACCAAAGCATTATAAAATGGTATTCACATGATCTTGATTTTATCCCTCTGTTAATGCAGCCTACATCAGCCCTTCTCCAATCATCTGGTAATTCCCTGGTGCTCCAGGATTTTGAAAGATATGGTTCAGTAGTTTTGAAATCACATCTGACAGTTCCTTCAAAACCTTGGGGTATAACCCATCTAGTCCTGGTGATTTGATGTTAACCCAGTTAAAGTAGTTGTCTCTGCCTTTTCATATTGCTGGAGACTTACACAGAGTCCAACTATGATTCAAGGAGCATTTTTCATTTTTATATCCCTGTTTCATATTTCTCATTCAGCTATATTTGAGACTATCCACTTGATATCTTTTTAGGGCACTTGATAAGAGTCACAGGTCGCTAGTTGTCAATTGGTAACTCCAGTCCAAAGTCCAACTCTGCAAATATATATTGCATTAGAACTAGAACATGTTAGAATCACAACAGTTATGAGGCTGGTATAACTCTTTAATTGGTATAATAAATATCCATCCATCAAGTTTTAATTCATTAAGATCAAATGCCTGCTCAAATATGGATTTTAATGAACATTTTTAAGTAAGTAGGGAAACAAGAATCAAGACAGAAAGTAAACCATATGACTGAAGGCAAATACATGTGTCCTAAGATTATGTTGCAGGATCCAATCTGGATCAGTCACTGGGACCAGAGGTTTTGTCTTCCAAGCTTTTGGACTCGTGCTGGAGTCCATCTTGAGGGAACTTCTCTCTACCAGACTGTGTGCTGCTCTGTGTGTGGCACTATGAATACCACGCACAGAACAGCACACACACTGCTAGAGAGAAGTTCCCTCAAGATAGGTTCCAGCATGAGTCTGAAAGCTCGGAAGACAAAACCTCTGGTCCCAGTGACTGATCCAGATTGGATCCTGCTAAATCATATGAATTATTAAGCTCTTGGAGCGGAAACTTGAAAAATATAAATTCACCATCGAAGGAATTTCAATAGAAGGGTAATATGGCAGCACATTTTATTTTTATTGAGTTCAAACCTTGCAACATTTGCCATTTAGTTGCTAAACTTAAAAACTGTTTTATTATTAATATTTACAATTGAACTAAACTCAACATGTTGAATATATGACAGAGGGTTAACTACCTTCATGCTAGATTCTCCAACGTACACAGAATACTTACTACTAACAAGAAAAATATTCAATATATCGCTACTCAATTCATAATGGAGAGGGCCCTAGGCTTCTTAAGTACCTAATAAATGCCACCAATTTGTTGCTAATTCTCTTTTTTCACAGAGAATGGTATTTGCGAAGCAGAGCTCTTCCGGCAAGAGCTGTTTTTTCCACACTAAGCCTGAGGAGAAACTATTTTAACAATTTAAAGCTTTATATACAGTATTGGTAGAGAAGGAAATGATTCTTTTCTGAGCTAGTAACTTCTTTCCATGTCACTTCTCATTTCTGCAGCGTGTATAAAACTTGCTCTCCTCCGTAAGTGACTATGTGAGAGAAGGTTTAATAACAACAGCAAGACACAACTCCACTGGTAGTTCATCTGGAGTCTCATACATACAAAGCATGTAATTTAGACACTGCCACAGTTTATTTGTGCTCCATTCCCTGGAACGGCTTATAAGGATAAATTAAAGGCCTTGATTAGAAAGTCAGTCCTTTCTTTTTTCTATATTTCTGTTTCCATTTTTTTCCTTCACAAATAAAATGGGATCTTTCTTTATATTGCTATTACTAATGTCAACAATTATTTCTGGATACCATCCACAATTGCTTACATTAATTCCTGCCTGAATAACCGAATGTAAAAATGATATTCCTTTGAATTATAATTTAAAAGCAAAAAAATGGCATTTTTTAAGAATAAATGCTATCTGCTATATAAGGAATACATTGGGGCATTTATTTTTCAGCGTATTGCTTGCTTTTCTAGTTTTTCCTAATTGCAACTCATTATAGGCTGTTATTTAATTAATTAAAACTCTTAAATACAAGAGGAAACAAAGCAACACAGAAGGGGCTTATCTGAGCACCATTGTTGAAACTGCTGGATGAAAGACTGCTTGGAAATCACATGGAAGCTACTAGGGCCTACTTGAAAGCTAGGAACTCCTCACCCCACCAAACAAACAAACAAAAGAATTATAATATTTCTTTCCAGTAAGAATGAAACAGTAACAGAAAATTCCTGTCTCTATCCTGATACAAGTTAAATCCTTTGCCATTTAATGAAAATTCACATAATGATGACCTATCACCATAGAATGAGAAAATAAATGCTAAAGCTTCTGCAAGAAGCAACATCAAAAAGATAAGTAGAGTCTGACTAGGTCAGCACTATGATGGAAGAGCATCAGAAAATCTCAGGACTGTATACTCGATTGGGAAGTTGAAAAAAAAAATGCCAAAAAAGGACAGTTGCCAAGAAAGCTTTGTGGACATGACCCTATATCACCAAGAGCCAAGCTCAATTTGGTGAGGGAAAAGAAAATGTTAAAATATCACATTTAAGTCATCCAAAAGAGTCACCTTGATGTGAGAGGTGTGGCAAATAAATCAAATGAATGAATGAATAAATAAATAAATAAAGTCACCAAGTCTAGCAAACGGCATTAGCTTTTGAGAAGTATTTTTTGTCTAAAATGCTTATAGTCAACCATTGCTTCTATTTTTTATGAGACATATATTGAAATCCACTTACTAATGACATTTATCCTCTTTGCTACATTTTGTAATAGGAGATATAAACACTGTGGACTGATCCTAAGAGTTCATCTCTTTCTAGCACTATCAAGTCCAGAAGAGCCTCAACATCTAGTTCCTTAAGACAATCTGCTGAATCATTCCCCTCTCTGATGACTAACTGTAACCTGATAAAAGAAAAAATCACCAGAGAAGAACAATAAGGGATAATTTTGATTACTTCAAAATCCTAAAGTGCCCCTAAGATTGTGATTCCTTTTTGCAAATGTGACATAAAATCTTCTTCCAGAAAATAGAGCCAGCAGGGCTCCCAGCCCCCTCAAATATACAATACTAAAGACAAGCGGTGTCCACAATGGTAGTCAAAACAGTCAAGATGACAGCCACAGCCACAGCCCTGCCCTTGTTTACATGCAACAAGTTATTCTGTCACATATAACACCCTACAGGTTTATCTTACCAAAGTATTGTACTATAAGGCCTATATCCACAAAATGTGCATGTAAACTCAGCAAATTCAGTAGGACACACTTCTACTAGTTTGCTCTCTTGTCATTTAAAATGTTTTTTTCCTGCACAAATTACTTACTATGCCTAATCATAAAGCTGATCCTATTCAGCTTTGAACTCCAATAAGATAACACTAAGGAAGTCTCATTTTAATTATATCCTAATCAGTGGTGGGCTGCTGCCAGTTTGGACCAGTTCAGGTGAACCGATACTTGAGACCTGCGGAAAGCATGTGCGAATTGCTGTGTTTTTTGACACCACACGCATGCGCAAATGGCGTGCATGAGTGAATTGCTGTGTTTTGTGATGCTGCATGCATGCGTGGATGGCGCGTGCACGAGCATGCATGGATGGCGTGTGCACACGCACATGTTCTCATTTCCGGTTGTTACAGTATGTGACGCCCACCTCTGATCCTAATTCATGTGACTATTCAAAAAAATGTAGCAAGCACACAATCTCAGGTTATATGGCACCAAATCAAATTCCTGAACAGACCAAACATTCATATTTCCACCAAATGTTCATTTACCATCTGTGCTTTTTCAATTAATTCAAGCAAATATTTGTATAACTCATTTGCATTCAGGGATTTTCCAGCATTGTCCTTAAAGAAAGAAACTGTGCTGTGGTTCCATGGCCACAATTACAAAAGCACGTTATAATTTTTATTCGTTTGTTTATTTGTTTGTATCCCACCTTTATTATTTTTACAAATAACTCAAGACAACAAACATATCTAACACATCTTCCTTCTCCTTTTGCCCCCACAACAACAACCCTGTGAGGTGAGTTCAGACGAGAAAGAGTGACTGGGCCAAAATCACCCAGCTGGCTTTCATACTGTAGCTAAGGCAGAACTAGAACTCATGGTCTCTCGCTTTCTAGCCCGGTGCCTTAGCCACTAGACCAAATTGGCTCTAATAATTTCTTCACAAGATGAATAACTACAATATAAAAGTTTACTGGCATGGACTCCACATATTACACGTTTGAATAATTCTTTCTATTAAAAGTCATTGAGGACTGCAAAACGTGTGATCTGTCCCATATAGTTTTATTCAATGGATCAGTTCATACGTAATTCAAAATCATGGTTTTTCAGTACATAAGCAACTCACAGTAAGCTTCAGACTCACACACTTTGCTGCTAATTACTTCTCTCCTTTATAGCATCAGATGAAAAGTTTTTGCCAAAGAAACTCTAAATTGGAGAAAATACATTTGTTGAAGTTCTACAGTTCTATCAGCTGCAGCCTGAGGCTACGTAGCCTTAGAAGGCTCAAAGAGCAGCTTTCAGAGCTCCTGTAAAAGTTAGGAGTCTGGTAGCACCTTTTCCATCTAACACTTTTTATTAAAAACCATAACCTGACCAAACTGATGGAAGTCCGTGGTATCATCTTGAATAAGATGGAATACATTGAGGAAGCCAAGAAACAGCTCTTGAATACAACATTCTACCTATTTCTCTCCCCAGATCCACCAACAACATATCAAAGAGAACTATGCAATGTGAAGAAGATAAAGACATATCTGCAAATCAGTGGCAGAGCTATGGACATTCTGACTCCTCACTTTGACAATATCTCTGTAGTTCACCTAGCACACTTTCTTAACTCTCACTCCCTTAAGCCCTTCCTGCATTTGAGATTCGTTTGTGACATTTTATCATGTGGACCTATGGAAACAATCTCTCATCGAATTTCAACATGCCTTCAACAACTTCCAGCCCAACATTAACTTCAGCCTATAGGTACCCAAAGAATAAGTCCACTTCCTTGATGTCACCCTGAAACTGTTCAAGGGACATATAAATACTTTCATTATACAGGAAGTCTACTGATTGCTGTTACAAACCTACATGCTTCCAGCTTCCACTCAAAACATATCACCAAATCTATCATCTATAGCCAGGTTCTAAGCTACAAGTATATTTGTTCTGAGCCATCCAAGAGAGGCTCAATTAATGGAATTAAGCCAAATATTTAGGTGACTATACAATCAATCAATTCCCACAGAGGTCTTATTAAAAGACAGACCACAGAAACTGAACAACAGGACACTAATGATTGTCTCCTACAGCTCATAGTTCAAGCAACTCAAGCACATTATTAATAAGTTACACTCCATACCAGACAATGACACTGCACTTTCTCGGACATTGGCTAACAGGCCCATACTTACATCTAGATAACCACCAACCAAAAGCAGATTCCTACAAGTAATAAGAAACAACAATGCTAACATGAAACCAGATCCTACAACACAGATGTCTACTTTGCCCCCACATATATATCAACAACACCATCAAACACCAGTGAATACATGCGTAAGCCATCAGCTGCCAATACCTCTCTAGTTTCTACATAGGACAAATGGGACAAACTTTGCACAAAAGAATCGCTATACACATATGACATCAGGACTCAAAACAAGGACAAAGTTACACCCAAGCATTTCAGTCTCCAAGGACATTCCATAGCAGACCTCAGTGTGACTGTTTTGGAAAAATAGAATGTTAGCAGCACTATTGAATGAAATATTATTGAACTCACGTGTTTCAAAAGGTTTCAGACAATTTCAGAAGAGCTCAACAAACTCAATGAGTTTTAATGCATTACAATAGTTAATTAATAAAGCTATTTGTAAACTGTTCAATGTTCACCTGCATCTGCATAACCAACCTATCTTCCCCACATTTTCTCCCACCCCAATTTAAATCTACATTAGTCTAACCCCTCTATGTTTCTGATGAAATGAGTTGCAGCTCACAAAAGCTTACACCTTTCAATAAAATGTGTTAGTCAGAAAATGTGCTACCTGTTTTTTTTGGTAGTAGCTTAACATGTTTCTCTTTGTACAATGTCTCCAAAAGTTGCAACTTGTCAGAATAATTAAATACATGAAGAACAGTCATATTCTCCATGGTTCATTCTAATTAAGTTTGCATTTAAATTACACCAAAGAATTTGAAAGAAAATACAGTTTTTAACTGGACCTTGTTTCTTTTTCTTTTCCATGTTTTAGACTACAACCCTCAACTGAAAGGCCAAAAATGTGCTTTCTGAGTAACTCAAAAGAAGCAGTTTTGAATAATGGCTCCTAACTTTCTTACCTCAGAAAGTTTAGAGGAATTAAGTTTTCCTGATAAGGGTAGGGAATTGTGGCCATATTGTATAGCTTTCTGTTCAATTTCTGAGTTTGTGAAGCTTATGTCAAGATGAATTACCCTTAACTCTGCTCTCAGACTGACCAGTTTTGTGATAATTGAATGTAGCCTCAGTTGAGACTTAGGAACAAATAATAGTCTCCTTCCTCCATACAGATTGATGTTAACTCTTCATACTAATTATTTAGATTAAGTGTATATTTAATATAACAATCTGTTGCTTTTGAACCACTTTAACGCATAGATTAATCTGGGAACAATTTAGTAAAACAAAATCTTTTAGAGTATTTGGCCATGTGTTTTTAAGCCTGAGGTGGATAATATGCAATAAGAAAAAGTACAGTTTTCCCTGTATTTGTTTTATAATGCTCCATTAGGTCTGAAGGAACTAGCCTAAGATTTATTCAAAACCTACGTTTAAATACATTCCTCCCTTTTCCGGCATATCAGTACTGAATGTCTATGGAGATTCTCAATCATCCAGTTTATAGTTGTCTCAAAGGTGTTTTTTTTCAAAAGGCAACTAGACTATTTTTTCCTTGAGGAGGAAGAACAGAACATTTCGTTTCTTCATCAGTTGTGATGGCCAGGAAAGGGGGGGGGGGGGGGAGAGGCATGGAAGGATAGGTACTGACAGTTGAGACAGTTGACAATCCTCAACTGTCAGTACCTATCCTTCCATTCACCCCCACCCCATTACAACTGATGAAGTTTCTTGGATGAGAAACGAAACGTTTTGTTCTTCCTCCTTAAGGAAAAAAAGCACCTTTGGGACAATCAGTACTGAATGGGTAAGCTTACCACAAGGCATGGGCAATGCAATTGAAAACTGCTTCTCTTTGTTTAGAAATTATTGCTCTCTATAACAGGCAGCTTATTAAAAGATAATGATCTCATCTTAAGATAAAGATGGATGTCATGATTAGCTGCTTCATTCTGGTTTTTTTAAAAAAAATGCCCATAAAGTTGTCCAAGCACAGTTGCTTATGGCAACAGACTCATAAGTTATATAATGTATTCAGTAAATTCTTCACATTACATAGTATGCTGCAAACACTGGAAGGAATTAAACCCCTGATTCACAGTAATGCTGCATTAGATTAAAAATATAGTTTTAAAATATCCAAATATAAACAAAACAAAATAATGGCCTATAAAAAGGTTCAAAAATGATATCAGAAAATTATTGAAAAGTCAAATTACTGCATGCTTGACTTTTATCAGACAGCCTTACATTTTGCAAGGAAGTCAACATGCCATCAATGTTGGATTTCTTCCTTAGCTGATAATATCAATATCAACTTCGATTGTATTTTTAACATGTTTACAATCTTGCATTTTTGGAGAACATGTAGATGAAAATATTGCTAGGAAATGTAGAGAGACTACAGAAAATAGACCAGTGTGTTGTAACATGTATACAAAAATATGCATTGATGTTTCTTTTTAAGAAAACTTTGGAGCAACTTGGCAAAATTGTCAGACTTTCACGATTTCGTACTTTATAGAAAGTACTTTACTTTATAGAAAATACTTTCAGATGCCTGTTGAAAAAGCCATAAATCCCCTGTGCTGGGGAAACATGCATCCATGAGCTGGATAATAAACATGATTCCTTCTTGGAACAAAGATGGATGTGGAGAGTAATCACATGCATCCATCCAGTTCATACAAATGCTCAATACCTCAGTGAAGTATTCACATCACTTCCAGGATGTGAAATAAGATGGAACTTAGCTTGGTTCTCTTTCTTTGAGCTATTCCTCACATGTTGCTAATTATGGGACAACATAGCTCAAAAGCTGCCTTTTTCTGAATATCCTTATAGCAGTGTCTTCATCTAATCCAAGCCCATAACAAAAGCAGCTTAAAATTGTCCTTACTTGTTCCAGTTTTTAAGAAGTGTTTTCTCTTTTCTCCTGATACAATCTTTGTCCTGGATATGATCTGGTACACATTTCACTAATAATTTGGTGGATGACAATCAAGGGTTGGAATCTTACTGGCCACTTTAGGCTACTGAAAGTAAATTCCATTCCCTTTGGTCACTGAGAACTGATATCCATGGCCATTTTGACGTGAACTGCAAGCCAGATTGGATACCTGGTTTTTGCCAAGATATCAAGTATTCTCTAAAGCAAGACAAGAAGAAATGGATGGAACTAATCAAGGAGAGAACCAACCAAGAACTAAGGAGAAATTTCCTGACAATTAGAACAATTAATCAGTGGAATGGCTTGCCTTCTGAAGTTGTAGGTGCTCCAATACTAGAGGTTTTTAAGAAGACATTGAACAACCATTTGTCTGAAATGTTATAGAATTTCCTGCTTGAGCAGGGGGTTGGACTAGAAGACCTCCAAAGTCCCTTGCAACTCTGTTATTCTTATTTGTTTCCTTCATAAGCTATCTGCTCACAAAAGACCTGAGTGATACTTTCCATAGTACTCATCAGGTCTTATAGTGAGGTTTTCTTTGAAAGAGCACTACATTTGGTCTTTAAATGGGTTTAGTGCTCCTCTAAATGAGCACTACTCCTGGTGTAGTGCTACTCCTAAATTTGCAATTTGCTTGATATTGTCAGTTTGTTCACATCTGGATACATTACAGACTTTTTATGGCTTCTGCCTACAAGAGGTTAGGAGTGGCTGTATATTTTGACTGATTTCATATTTGTATTATTTTTAGGACTCGGTAATGAGGGCTACAAGTATCATTCTGGGGCTAATACAAGTAGTCCTTGACCTATGGCTACAGTTGAGCCCAAATATTTTGTTAGTAAGCAACACAATTGTTAATTGAGTTTTGCCCTAGTGGCTCAGTGGTTAGAATGCAGTATTGCTAATAAACTTAGATCCTGATTGGCTGACTCAGCCTTCCATCTTTTCAAGGTTGGTAAAATGAGGACCCATATTGTTGGGGGCAATATGTTGATATTGTAAATTGTCCAGAGAATACTGTAAAGCACTATTGGGCAATATATAAGTCTAACTGCTATTGCTATCGCCCCATTTTACAACCTTTCTTGCCATAGCTGTTAAGTGAATCACTGCAGTTGTTAAATTAATAATACGGTTATTAAATGAAACTGGCTTCCCCATTGATTTTGTTTGTGAGAAAGTCACAAAAAGTGATACATGACCTAGGGACACTGCAACCGTCATAAATATAAAATACCATTTAAAAGTACTGTATATCCTATATTTTAATTACGTAACTGCCTTGACTAATTAATTTAATAATAAGGTGGGATAGAAGTAAAATATGTACAGCAGGGTTGTCAAACTCAAGGCCCAGGGGCCAGATCCAGCCAGCAAGGTACTTAGATCTGGCTTGCGGGGCTGCCTAGAAACAGTGAAGGACTGGCCCGTGGTACCTCTGCCGGTGAAGATGTAGCTCGGGAGGCCTGTACGCGGGTCCTCCCGAGCTACATTTTCACTGGCAGAGGGTTGCAGGAGGCCGTAGCAGTCAAAAACAGAGCTCAGGAGCCCATTTTCTCTGGCAGAAAGCTCGGGCCTCCACAGGCGCCCCCAACATGAGTGTCATTGAGGTGGCCACACCCACTCCAGCCCCCCTGAGGTTAAACACAACCCTGATGCGGCCCTCAATAAAATCAAGGTTGACACCCCTGATGTACAGTACACACAAAACTGTTCCTAGGCAGAGACCTTAGGATAAATAACCGTCCCTCTGTGTATCTATCACTGCATAAGCATGAACATTCCTCCCTTTGCAAAGCCTCTATTACTCCTGGCAATTCCCAGGTAGGATTTGCCTTTATGCTGGAATATAAAATTCTTCTAATGGTATACAACTAACGTACCGGTACCTTTGTTTAAAAAAAACAACTTCTACTTTATCAGTTAGGGTTTTCTCCAAAGCAAAGGTGCCCAGGAGAGATACTTGGCCCTTTTTCTCCCTGTATCTGGGAAAATAGCAAAAACATTCCTCTATCACAAGGCTTTGGACTGTAAATTATTTCAATGACATTTTAAGAATAGTGTTTTTGCTTCTGATTTTATGGTTACGTTTTCTATTTTACACTTTTTAAAAAATATAAATTGCTTTGATTATTTCCATAAATGAAAAGACAGGGTATACATTTAATAATAAATATTTTTCTTAAAAATAATTTTATTGAAGAATCTTTTCAACATAATTGAAATGCAATTAGACACTTATTTGGTAAAACACACACACACACACACACACACACACATCTTTTTCCAGAAAGGAGATCAAAATACAATGCTTTTCTGTACATTGCTGCCATAAAAATACTCCTGACTGTCACAATCATGACTTACGATTCTTTCTTCTACATGCCTTAAATCAGCAGTGGAATGAAAGGTAAAACTGCTTTTTTAAAACATTGGTTTTGATCTTGTGTGGTGGATCTAACCTATTGAGACAGTACAAAGTAAAGTGTAATTTATGGATAGTGCAAAGTCCTGGCCCAGAGCTATGTGACTAACCTCACATACCTTAGAGTGATAAATGTAAAGTAGAAGAGAAAGATTAATTCGGGGTTTAGTTTCCCACAGGCAGAAATATCTGTCTACTTCGCCACAAACCTTAATTATGGAACATATGGATAATATAAGGGTATCTAAAAATCCACATCATTCGTACTCCAGAGGCAGTAAATTAAAAGAATGAAAGGGATGCTGTGACAAAACTAAAACTGAGCTGTGGTTTCTGAGGAAGGTTCCACAATTAAACTTACAAAATTGTCTGAAAACAAGCTCAAAGTATAGAAATTGGATGAGCGGTTGCTGTTAAGACTACATATGTTACAGTAAGTAAAGGAAAAATTGCATGCAGCTCTCACTGTCAGATTTTCACAAAATAAATTAGTTTTTTGAATTTCCAAACTAAACTTACTTAACATTCCAATTTTGACATACACATTCTATCAAAAATATGTGTATGGGTGTTCAAAGTGGTAATTTCTAGAAAGTAAGAATTAATAGCTTTGAGTCTGGATTTTTGCAACCCAGAGCAGAAAGGCCTAGAAGATCAAGGATGATATAATATCATAACGGCTACAGTGGCAAATGGAAAATTTACAATATAGTATAATAATGCAGCGGTATAACATTGTAGACTAGAGCTTCGTAAATTAAGCGTCTATTGCAGGTTATATTTTTCTCAATCATTAGTGAGACATACATACATATGGGACATACATATGGGATGGCAAATAAATTTAATCAATATATAAAATAGCACAGTATATAATCCCTCCCACACCTTTTAAAAAACATTTGCTGATCTTTTTTGATGTCATGTTTTAACAAAACCAAAATTTGCCTAAAACCAGAGACTGCTGTTATGATGTGTGAGAGAAAAGAATTCTAAAAGCAATTTTTAGCAATACATTTATTAGATCCAATCCTAAGGGCAGAAAAAAGCATGCAAGCTTTAGAATTCTCCAGAACATTGCATTAATTAAATTCACACACAAAATTCCAGAGAATGCGGGTGGGAGGGGAGGCGGGAGAGAGAGGGAGATAGAAGCAGAAATGCTTAAGACCTGAACCTTTTTTAAAATCTGAAACTAGATACTGTACACTAAATATAGTAAGTGTTTCATGCATCAGTTTACACTTGACATTGGAGAATAAAGAAAACTGCCATAATTCTGAAACAAATAAAATAAAATAAAAGATGATGCGGGACTATTTCAGACTATTGGCCAGATAAATAATGGGAACATAGGAATGTTAAAGTTTATTAGTATGTTTGAGTGGTTAATTGCTGATGGTACTATTGAGGCTGGATTTCAGGGCTTCCCAATGTAATGGACAACAACTCCCAGAATTCACAGACTCTTACCTGGAAGTTCAAAGAATTGTAGTCCAGTGTACAGAAACCCATCTGTTACAGGCTTTTACAGACTATATAAAAAAGAGTTATTTGCCCAATATTTCCACTAACAGTACCATAAAAATAGGGAAAAATAGCATTTTTACTCAATCAGTGAAAAGCAACAAAACATGGCCTAATACACCCACATATACATACAGACACAGGTGAAGTGTTCTACCTCCTATTTTAGGTTTTTCACTATGCTGATCAAAGTCAGTTCACTTTGGAACATATCAGAACAAACCCATCACTGAGACAAAGTATTTGTGTGACACCACAACAGAGGACTACTTATTTCACCTGCTTCAGCTTCAAATCTACAGTATTCCAACTGCGGTGACAAGTAGCAAATAATGTCAGATGCAGCTTCCACCATTAAAATGCCAAGACAAATACAGTTTACTCATTTAATTAAACAATGTGCAAAATCAATCACAGACAGTACAATTAATATGTTTGTCTTACACTCACATGCATCAGCCCATAAGAGGATATCAGCACAATGTGGAAAATAATAAAATCATTGCCTCTAAGAGCACTCAGGCTGAGTACCGAACCAAGGTTATAAATAAACAGGAGGGCACCTCCTGGGATGCTTAGGAAATTCTGAGGGCTTTCAAAAGTACATTCCTCATCACTCCCTTGTACTTTGGTTAAGCAAAATCTGCTTGTAATCTTCCCCTCCACACAAAAACAGTGTGGAGAAGACTCAACATGCTTGATGGAATGTGGGTCAGGGAGGGCATGCAAGTGTGCACAGTAGGTCAGGAAGAATACACAGGGGTGCATGAGAGGGTTTGTGTGTGTTGGCTAGGGCAGGGGTCTCCAACCTTGGCAACTTTAATCCTGGCGGACTTCAACTCCTAGAATTCCCCAGCCAGCTTTGCTGGGAGTTGAAGTCCGCCAGTTCAATTCTGGGAGTTGAAGTCCGCCAGGATTAAAGTTGCCAAGGTTGGAGACCCCTGGGCTAGGGCATGGTAGGTGCTGCAGGTTGAGAAGGGTGCATTGGGGTGCACAAGAGGTGCCACATGTGTTGGTAAAACATGCGGAGGCAGCACAAGTCAGGGAGAGTGCATGGTATGTGCACAAGGTACTTCACAGGTTGGGGTAGGTGCATGGGGAATGACACAGACTGGGAAGAGTAGTGGGTGTTCCTCCCTCATCTCCTCATCTTTTAATAATAGTAAATATATTCCTATATGAAGCAAATGTTGGATTAAGTAGCCATTTTGATTTTCATAAGGCTTCCCTGACTGATCTTCCCCAATAGCACAATCCTATTACATACAAGAAAAGTTACTACTGAGGAAATAAATATGCACAAGGTTTTCTGGTTACAATGGAATATACGTTCTACTGAATTCAGTAGAAATCCAGAGAAGTAGGAATACATTGCACTTCTTTGAAACATATGGCATCGTTTGTAAATACTCAGGTTTTCCCTCCTCATCTTAATAATTTCTTTAAATTATATTAATCTAAGATTATGATTATTTAAGCAAAATGTTATATATGTTGAACGCTGTACAAAATAATTTTGTTTGAGCATCTTCTTGATTAATGTAGGAATACAGTAGATCTCTGCTCAGATATTGGCATATCTATGGAGCATTGCAAGCCAGGCCACTAAAAAGAAAAAGGCTGTAAGTCTGGAAGGAATCCAGGAAATACAGTGCAGTGAGAATTCATGAGCTCATGTACACAATAACAACTCTATCAATTTCACATAAGGCAGGATCCAATGGTTTGCCTTTCTATTCCTGTTTTACTGTCTTCCATTATTATGTAATGATAATGAGGCATGGCAATAGTATGAAATCTTTGAATCTAACTGCTGTTTCCTCTTATTGTACTCATACCTTCCAAAGTAAAACTATAATCCAAGATCCTTGGCATGTTAGAGAGCTGTATCTTTTTAAATGGAAAAGACCTGCAATGGCTTTGTAAAGTAACATATAACCTAATTCTATCCAGTGCAGAACAGAAAAGCTTTTCCCCACTGTACTCTTCAAAAAATTTTCTGAACTATTCAAAACCCATCATGGTCCACACCATAAATACAGAGGAAAACCTTTTCGAACCAATGCAAAGTAGTATACTGTATGAATACCTATACCACAACAGGGATAGGCAACATATGGTACTCCAAAAGTTGCATCCATAGCAAGCAAGATTAACAGTGAGAGATGCTGGAGTTATAGTTCAGCATCTGGAATACCAGATTGACTATCATTTCACAGAATATGCTAGTTTGTAAGGTGTCACCTAACTCCTACTTATGCTGCAATAGATCAATGTAGTAGCTGCCATTTGAATTACAGTGCCAGCTTTTCACTTGAAGCCTGACTCTACAAAGTTTGTACTTGCCATTTACCTGTGTAACTAAAATCACACGCTACAACAACATATGGCAGCTATTCAAAGATAGTATGCTGGAACTGCTTAGTATGCTCTCTATACAACACACGAGTCTGTTTCTATGGTGTATATAGCAGTATCTTCTCTTCATCTGCTTCTTTAAATCAGATATTATTATGCTTTTATATAATTGTTCTCCTCCAGAAATATCTTTCATAAACTTCAATACTCACATCAATGTGCCACTTTTGATATTTTTAGGAGAAATAATTTTAACATGTAGATGGAGATTTCAAAAGAATTCTTCTGTTTTGTCCCCTTCTTCTACTATGGACATTTAGAGGTAAAATGAAAAGAGAACTCTTAGCAATGTTCTTCCTTGGGTTCAGTGGAATCTACCCCTAGAAGTAGCCAACCTTCATATTTTTCCAAATGAGGTTGTATCAGTTGTGGATTGTGCACTAATAGGATGAGTTGTGGTGAGAGGTGAGTGAATTCAAGAGTAGATGACAAAATTCAATCTCTGACATCCCCTTTCTTCTTCATTTACTCCTTTTGGTAAGGACAGATAGTTTTTACTAAGGATCTGAATAAATCACTCATAGAATATATTTGAAATTAGGTCAAATCCCATATACTTGGGCTAAGGTACACACACTGCCCAACTGTAGCATATAGAATTGCAATCTAAATATCTAGAGAAAATCCTACACATTTAAGCAAAGAGGGGATAATAAATTCATTCACCTTTTTTGTTTTAATTTAACAGGCTATATTCATCTTTATCCAATGTTGTTTATGAAGCATTAAATGGCCTATGACCAAAACATTTAACAAACCTGGGTTTTTTTTCCAACTAAGCCTACCTGAGAATTCTTTTCTGTAGCAGCACATACAGATTTGCTGACATTTTTAATACAATTTCAATCTGGCTGCTTATTGAAGTTGGAACACATTCTACTTTTAGCTATATTTGCAAACCGCAATTCTGTGGAAGGATTTATCCCTGCAAAGAGAATCTTGAAGGATGAATGTCCACATTTGTTAACTCTTTTGAGTCTGTCACTATGTTACTTAGAGGGAGCAGACTGCTGTACAACACAACTGGAAATTGTGTAGAAAAGTATCCCAAACTGTTAGTTGAATATTTGGCAAGATCAGCTGAGGAGTAAAATGAATGTTTTCCTTTAAAAGCTAGTAACATTTTTTTACCCTTAGAATAGTATTGCAGGAGGAAAACGGATAACTATTACTTAGAATCTTTAAAATTAGACTGTCATTCAAACACACACTTATTGGAAGAATACACAATCCAGTTAAAAGGCTGATTTAGAGTTGGCTGTAATTGCCCATAGTGACTGCCACGTACCTAGGCTGTGAAGGGGTTGATGGGTAGGTATAGGTTGCAGATGGATGTAGGGTTAATGCACAACACCTCCCAAATTCCAACTGTGTGTTGTGTGGAGGTGCCCATCCTGTGCTGATTGGTTGATCTGACTTCCTGTTCTTTGCTGTTTCAATGACCCCCTAGGTAGAATGTTACATTTGCAGAAATATAAATGGAACACCTATGCAACTGTCCTGAATGACAGACTGCCTATGTTCCCTGACATGCAGTGCCAGAAAAGTCTGCTCAACCCTTAAGACAGAAAAATCAACTGCAATCAGAGTTATTGTAGTGGAAATGCCATAAATTCTTTTCATGTTGAAAATGTATGACTCCTGGGTTGCTATTTTCATTCAATGTGGTAGTAATGTAGCATGCTAGGTTCTAAAAAATCAAGGGCTTTAGGCCACAGGAGATCCATTTGCATGACATGCACAAAATGCTCATTGTAGATAAAGATACAAATATAGATCAATTTCAAATCATAAAGAGCTGAAAGGGAATGTTGAGGCTTTCAGCCTTTTGCTCAATGTAGGAATCCAATATTTCAACTTGGTTTAGCATCCACCTGAATACATACAGGGAAGAAGAAGCCATGATCTCATGTGTGTGTGTTAAAATAATGTACATCTTCATTTTCCACACCTAAAGAGATAATGCATTTGAAATAAAAGCTTGATTAAAAGCAGATTATACTCTATAATAAGTGGTAATTTTCTTCACAGGGTTTAACTATGTAGAGGAATATCCTACCACTTATTCCCTGATCTCTAGCAGGTTGCACCAACTTTGCAAAGACCTAGTTTCAACTCTCTGAACCTCTGTTTCCTCATCAAGTTCCTAGGATTTTTTCAGATCAAGATATCTGAGTAATCAAGAACTAGTACCTTTTCTTTTTTAGCACCATGGCTTTTCTGTTTCTTCTATAAAATTGGTGATGTACTAAAACAAAAGCACATCTAGTTGTACCATAGTAATTGACAATTCACCAACATCAAAAGGTGTGCTTTTCAGCTTCAGTTAATGATTTCATCATCAGACAAGCTGCACCACTGTTTTGATAACCTTCTTATCTGCCTTTTGATTTCTAGACTTGCCAGCTTCCACACCCTCTTCTGTTTTCTCCTTCACTTCCTGGAGTTGCTGAGAGATTTCCCCGTGCGTGCAGTTACATCATGAAGCAAACTCTGACCTTATGTACTTGCATTCTGACATCTGGCAGTTTCACACTTGCAAGACTATGTTAATGTAACCTGCAGATTGAAAGTTGAAATCTCCCTTTTTATTGCTTGATAGGTTAGGGCAGATCCTGCCTAAGTTTCTTTCTTTGCCTATTATTCAGCTATGGGGTCTTCCCCTTTTATCTGATCATCCCCTAAGCAACATCACTTCCCGTCATTTCCCAAAGTCATTCTCACATATCAAATTGCTCTTAGAGAAGGAGCTTGGGGGTGTTGCTTTTGTTGTATTGTTTTATTTTTTCTTAATGTTCTTTCTTAATGTTTTATTCACTAAGTAAATAAACATAAACAACTAATAAATATATAAACTATGGCAGAAATGGCATCCAGGCCCTTTCCAATAATAAAAATATTTCCCTTGCAGTGATGGGGTGGAATATAGCAGTCTGATTGGTTGGCAGTTAGAGATCTGTCATGGGAACATGTGACAAGATGAAACTTTGGCTTTGATGTCTATTCTGACATGAAGCCACTAAAAGTCCCAGAGTAGCAGATGGATTGTTTCAAAAACTCAGTGATATCCAATTGGCCAACTGTCATGGCAAAGCTGCAAGATTTCTTCCCTCAAAGGAGGAAAAATATACAGCTGGTCAGTTTTCCCCATTTCCAAGGAAAGGGGAGGGATGAAACACAAGACCTCCTCTCAGGATCATCTTTTCGAGCTACACATATGGATCTTGTGCTTGCTGAACAGAGATTCAAACAGGGGCAAGAGTTTGGCTTCTGGCCTCCGAATCTGATAAATTATTTATCAAAATGGAGGTGCAGATCAACATTTGCAGCTTATCTGATGATGAAATCATTAACTGAAGCCGAAAATCACCAAATCTCATAAAATGGAAGGTGGAGGAGACAACCATTTCTAGGCATAGGATGCAGGTAGTGGGGCTTATAAGGTGTAAAATAGTTTGGTTGATGGAATATGGAATCAGTCTGCGGACTGTTTCAGCTAAGTGGAATTTAAGCCCTGACAAATAAGTTCAATTTGTATTGCATCAGACAGTTTCTCTTTAAATGCTAAATCGAAGCCTCCTTTATTCCAGCATAATCCTGAGCTAACAATGTGTCTTGTCATAAGCAGTAGGGCTTGTAGTTGGAAATCCTTGTTTTATGAGATCATCAAACTTAGCACTTAGGAACAAAGTTGGCATAGTTGTCCAAGATCAGGATGTTCTATAGCAAAAGAGGGATTTTCCTTTTCATAGTTCCCTCTGTCAGCAGGCCAACTGATTGACTATATCCCTGCCTTTCATTTCTCAGAACTCTGACCATCCCTATTTGAGCATAGTTCTCACTCAACGGCTAAAATATGTGTTATAAACTGATAATCTGTGTGCAATCATCTAGCTTTCCCATTAGGAGCAAATAGCAGTTCAGGAGGAAACTTCCCGCTGAATGTTGAAACGGTTAAAAAGAATCTTCCAGGTTTTTCACATATTGGATAGATGGGGAAAGAGATTCTATGGCTAATTTGGTTTTTAAAAGAACAAGAACTGTCATCAAAGGAGATACTTGATTTCCATTAGGCTCCACAGGAAAACAGCAAGCATGATATATTACTTCACATTTAAATTACTTACAGCTAGATAGTCTATTTTGGAGATCATGACATATAACCGAAACTGTCAATAATTATGCAATGCAAAAATTGAACATATGGCTGAATTAATTGTAAGTGATAATCCCCTGATATCTGCAAACAGTATATCCACATATTATATACATATCACTGTCCATTAACTTATACAACCTTACAACATGGTATTTCAAAAACATCTCTAAAATCTGAAAAATAATGCTCTCTGTGAGTATACATTCATATTTATAAGTGCGTATGTGTATGTATTTATGTTTGTATGTAAGATTCTATGGCTTTCATCCTTTTTAAAGACATTTCCAAGTTAAAAGAAGAGACCTAAAAAGTAGTGAAGACCTAAGAATTGCTTAGCCTCCTTCTCCACAAATGCTTGACTATTCCAATACCAATTTCACAGAGTTGAGAAGGCATGGGAATTAGAATTCTCCTGTTTAAAAAAAAATATGAAAGGAATCAATTTGTTTTCTTCTGTTGTACACACTGAAATGTATGCTCTCCATTGTTTTCCTTATTAGAACATCAATGGCAGCTCATTGTACCAAGCCTGCAAGTTAGAGTTTAAAATGTTAAGTGCAAATGTTCCTTAGCAACCAGAGCGGAGAACCAATTATAACTAGTGATGGTTAACTCTGAAACTTTTTTCCTGCTAGAAAGCTATTCTGCACAGTTCTGAATACATACCTCTTGGGTTTTAATAAATATTTTGGGAGTTATACTGAAATTTATTTTTCTCAGTCAGGTTTGATAATATTTTCAAACCTTTCTTACTGGATAGGAAAACAGAAACAACATTCAAAGTCTTTGGCAGCTAATTACAATGACACCAAGGCATACATCATGAGTTCGTGGTCCTAGGTACATCCTTCAATATGTGGCTTTGCAGTACAAATACACAAGGGACCTAATTTGTATTGCATGCATGTTTTGTAACTTGCTCCCCCTTGCCCCCTTCTGCAAACAGCAGGAGACAACTGCTGCTATGCCTAAGCATTAAATCATTCAATCTTAAAAACAGGACATTTTAATGCAACTCCAAGCATCAACTTTGTTTTCAAGGCTCACATTAAACCCTTAATAAAGATATGTACCTACTTGTACAGTATGTGCTGACATTGATGGAATTTCTGGGGTCAGAGGGGAGTGGATCAGTGGTGGGTTGCTCCCAGTTGGAACTGCTTCGCAAGAACCGGTAGTAAAACCGGCGGAAGGTCCCACCCACCATCCTGGATGTCATCATTGGCACATGCGCAGAAGCAAGGTGTGCACGTGATCCCATTGCGAACTGGTAGTAAGGGTAATTAGAACCCACCCCTGGACTGGATGTATATTCAGCACTAATCCACTCAAAAATCAATATGCATTCTAATCCCAAAGCCAGAAGCATGGAGAATGGATACCACCCAGAAGTTAACTAATATGGGGACTAATCTATGAGGTGCAATGTACTGTTGAATTGAATTTGCAGTTTTAGGTTCACTTAGTTGCAAGCAAATCCTACTGCAACTAAAGATATGTACTCCTGAAAAAACATGCATAGAATGAGACTATAACAGAGATTCTAATGAAATACCTTACTTGGAATTATAAATCATAGTAGAATGTTTTCAGAATTTGCAATCAGATACATCTGATAGCAGTTAGCTGAACAGAAAGAGGAGATGAGATAGACTGTCTTCTCCAACTTGGCAAGCCAAGCCTTTTGGCTCAAACTCAGTTTTCAAGGCACCAAATATGCTTGGGTTGCTGCAAAACTAAGATGACCTTTTTACACTCAATGTGAGTTTCTCCTGGAATGTGATAGATTTATATTGTTATTTAGCCTTGACTGAATCTCTACTAATTGCTTTTCAGATCTACAGGGTACATTCAAAGACAGAGATCCATAGTCAAATCTCCCTTACTAAGCTCAGCAATATACTGGTTGAAAGAGATAGTGTCCTTCCTCATGATTTCAGCTAAACCATCCAGAAGGCTACATCCCACCACAGGTCAAGAAAGGCAACTGAAATACAGCAATAGTCTCTCCAGCAATCATCCAAAGAGAAAATAAGGACTCTGAAAAGCACAGCAAAAAGAGAATTCCATCAGGCCTCCCCTTAAATTTGCTTAAATTTAAATGTCAACAACATCATCATAATATTCACAGCACATCAGAAATTGAAGGAGCATCTTTTTACAACCAACTCCCAAAGTAGACATACTGCAGAATGCTATAGTAGACAAAGGACGATATTTGCAACTGTATTTTTCCCTGTGCATATATACTACATTCCTTTATAATAGAGCCCCCACCTCGTGCTCTCTCTTCTAATTTTAAGATTTACAGAAACAGACTGCATATACTCTACTGAAATTATTTAAGATTTTAATAGTTTGACAAATACTCCTAAATCTCAGGGTTATGTCATCAGTATTTTTTGCTGAGCTAAACCAGAGGCCAGTTATTCTTCTAGTGTTCCCTAGTGATATATTGTACATATTATATTATTATAATGTTTAGCATTTATACAGCATGTGAGACAATTATAAAAACTATGCATATATACAATTTTGTAACGGGGGAAAAGGGATGAATAAAAGCCTCTCATTTTCACTGTGGTGAGAACAGCATAATATGTTTTTAAGTGAATGACATTTTTTCTTTATTTACTATTGCAGCAAGAGTTAATATGTAAGAATTAAGGGAAGGCAAAACTATTACCATCTCACTGTAGATACTAATAAATCACCCAGAACAGCAGTTACCTCAAGGCAGTGGATAGCCGTAATTCAATATGGACTGTTTCTCTCCCCTCCCCCCCCAAAGGTCACACTCTTGATTCAGACATCAGCCTTTTTGGAGGGAAGTGAATTTTTCCAAATTATTAATATGCAAGCACACTTGCCTCACAGGATATGCATACATGTCCAGTTGGCTTACTTCCATTTATGTCCTTCTGTTTAGATGGCACCCTGCCTAATAATAAAACATGATGGACTTTGATGAGTAGCCAACATTTGTCTCTTTTCCCTACTCTACACTACGTGATCAGACATTGCAATTCAGAAATGCAATGTCAAAAATATAGTTAAAGCATCACATCTTTGGCAGTCTGTATTGTACTTCATTTCAGTACAGTACTTGCAGTCCACCCTGAAGCATGTTTCACTGACAAAATCAACAATTGCCACAAAGCCTTTTAGAAAAATGAAATTTAAAATAACATCTCTGAGGACAACACACCTCAGAGACACAAGGCCCAAGAAAAATATAAATGAATCCTTTTGAGAAGTTTTCCTAATTCTTCAGGGCATAGTAACCCTCTAGAACAGTTTCTGAAACTATGAGGTGTACTTCCCTCAGTGAGGTGCCAACAGAATCCAGAGGAGGTGTGAAGGACCTTTTACAATAAATCAACTTTCCCCTAAGTTTCATTGTATTGTTTTCATTGTGAAAACAATTCACATTCATTTTGGTGTTCAGATTTTTTAGGGGGGAGATGTGTATTTTAAGATTACACTAAAGGAAGGTATGATGGCAAAAAGTTTAGGAAATCCTGCTGTACAAATAGCTTGGTTACCACCATCAGGGAGGAAACAGTGTACACAAAACATTTCTAAAGTGCATTTTCAAATATCTCAAAGTATAAAGATAATTTGCCAAAATAATTCTTTTCTGAAATACAGTTCTATTATATTCCTGAAAAATTGTCTGGATGGACATCATCCAAATATATCCATGGACATCATCTAAATATAGTAATTTAGATATATACAGTACTAAGTACAAGAAGGAGCTTTGAAAGAGTTTGACATTAACTCATAAAAATAAACATTTCTTAAACATTCACATTTCTTCCTGTATTAATCTTATTTATGAATCCGATAGCAGTAGAAATTATATCTTTTGCTAATCTTAATTATTAAACATTTTCTTTTGATAATGAAATTATTTTTATAATAATTTATTGAAAATTATATTACATAGATAAAACTGATAGACTCTACCTAATATAATATGTATGTATATGTATGTGTGTGTATGTATGTATATGTATATGCAGAAAGAAAAAAAGTACCTCCCTATTTATTCCCAGCAGGTATAATCAACATTAAAAACTTAAAACTATCTCTTCAAGCAAATCTTTATCCCGTACCACAGCCCATTCTTATAAACCAATCCCTAGAACCTCATCTCTCCATATTAGTTAGTAAAAGGCTGATGGGAAATTTTCAGTGAGCACAATGGCAAAGGGACATCCCTAGAATAAAGGGACAACATAGAAGCTGAAAACTGCAACCAAAGGCTGGATTCAGGCTTCCAAAATCTCTCCAGAGAAAGGAGAGATCTGAAGATTACCCACATTATTCCAGACAGCTGGATTTTTAAAGCAAATGGCAAGAACTGCATTTTTGCAGCTGGCTTGTGATCAGCTGGGAGTTGCGTGATTTCACTAAGCTTTTAGTCGCTAACATAGCCTATGCAGACTCTGGGTTCACCCGAAGCTCATTTTTATAAATCACTTTGGAATTATTATTTTAGTTGCATGGGATGTTTAGGGTGGATGTGGTATTTTTATTTTACCTTTCAAGTCCTTCTTGAGGACTTGGGATAGGTAGCTGTTTTTAATAATATTAAATGTATTGTCAAAGGATGTAAGCTATTCCAATAAAGCTGCCTTTTGCAATTGACTGGTGGTGCTTTTGTCAATGCTGATGGTATTCAAGTGGTTCTCCAGATGTTTTGGGATTGCACCCAAAGTGCCTAATACTGTATTACGTTTGCTTCTTTTGATGGAACTGTTTCTTAAAGATTGGGAACCCTCAGATCAGCAGATCATTGAAATCGCTGGGTGAGTTTTACAAGTGTAAAGATTTATAAAAAAAAAACCTACAAGCTTAAAGGTTTATTAAAAGATTTGTTTTAAATATGCAGCAAAAGGATGATTAGTGTTGGCTTTAGAATGTTTTAAATGGATTAAGGACTCAGAAGGACTTGATTTAAGATTTTGAAGTTAATTGAAAAAATCCTTTCCATGGGAAAATATATGTTTATATTTGTAAACAATTGAAGTTTGGATACTAGAGGGCAGGAGAAGGAAATAAACCCATCAATGGCTATCTTAAAGAGTGGGCTGCAATGAATGAGCTTAGGAAGTTTATTCACTATTATAGAAAAATTAGAAGGTGTTACTGAAGATAATAAGTCTCATTAAATAAAACTGAAATTGATTGGAATATGGATCCCAAAGTGATAGCCTATAAGAAAGACATGGAAATAATGGATTTACAAATGAAACTGGATAATGATTTAATAATTTTAAAGGCACATAAATATGTGCTAAAAGAGTGCTAGAATACGTGCTAGAAGAGTGATATGGATAATTTCTCTACACTGGATATCCAAAAGAACTTCTTGAAATTGTTAAAGATTTTCTAAGAAGAGACAAAGAGAACAGCGACATGGATAACTTCTTTCTGCTGGAATTATAAAAGGGGCTTGATAATGACACCAAGGATTTCAAGAGGAAGGACAAAGATTGTATGAGAAAGCTGATATTAGTATTATGTTTGGGGGATCTATAGATTGTCAGGTGAAAGAATAAATAATATAAAATTGGTTTGTATGATCAAGGTTAAAATAAATGAGTTATTATTTCTGGTGAAGTTTAGTAGTGTAGAAAGTTAGCACGTACCCCTCTCCTAGAAGAATGAAATATTTTAGGAAATATTAAAAAGGCAGAATATTTCCCCTAAAAGAGAAATAGAAATCGTAAGACAGAAATTCAGCCCCAGCTCCCTGCCCCCAGGAGATACTTTGGTTATTTACAAGGCAAAAGATTGGGCCAGTTTATCTGCAATACAAAAGACCTTCATCTTCAAGACATAATAGGATTAGCCTTCTACCCATCTCACCACATGGCACCTGGGAAGATTACATCACTCAGCACGATTCAACCAAGCCTGGGACTCAAGACAACCTACAAAGTTGCCCCTGCATGGCCCCATGGGAGTCTGACAACCAATCAGAATACATTCCTTTCAGAGGAACAGGAAGCTCCAAGGTGGGGACTAAGAGAGGGTATAAATCTCTCTCTCCCTTTCTCTCTCACCCATGTGCTCATTTTGCCCAAGACCTCAAACCATGTGGTCCTGTCCACCATTAAACCATCTTTCCAAATAGCCTCCATGTTTCCAGTGTCTTTCTCCCCACTTGGAACTGAACCCAGATGGACATTTCTTCCAACAGTAATTTGCTGACTAGGAATGGTTTTGAAGATTTTATTTGAAGAGAGGAAATGGGAGAATATGTTTAAATACAAATGGAGATAAAAGGAAGAATACAAATTGGATTTAGTATATATAGTTTGCAATGGTTATGCTCTTTTTTGTGATAAACCTTAATAATATTAATGTTCAAATAAACATGAACATAAGAATGGGAGATATTGCCTTGAGCTTTTAAACTCATTACTTAACCAACACTCCTTGTGTCACCAAATTAAGGCAAACATATGCTCTCTGGATAAAGAAAGAAAAGAGTTGTTATGCAATGCTGGTATCATTAAGTGCAAGTCTTTATTTTTTTAGATAATACCTTTATATTTTATCTTTGTTAGAATGAATTACAAGTTTATTTGGATATATTTATACCTTGCAACAAAGTATCAAGTTAATTTTCCTACCTCTGTACCCATTTGTGTGTCCAACAACTGGAAGGAAAGGAAAATTATTAAGGAAAGGAAAAGAAAGAAAAAATATTAAATAACAAGAACAACAACAATAACAATTTTACATGTTGCATTTGGCTTCATGTGAGTTTCTACAGGCAGAGAAAGAAAAGAGTTGCTGGCTTTTTAGATGCAGTATTATGGCAATAAGCTCTTTGATTTCTTGACATTGGAATGAGGCTCTGGCTTTCTAACATTTCAATAAACAGTATTCAAAAACAACAAAGCAATTAATGTTTCTATTACTTAAAAGATTTCCAGATCCTTGCAACAGCATAATATAAAGAATATCAAGTAGTCTACATCAGTAAAAGATGCAAAGAATAGTTTTAATTTGGTTCAATTTTCTGTTTAGTGACTCCCTTTTCTTGTTGCTGAGCACCTCATTTTACCTATTCTCTTGATTTATGCACCAGTTGCAAATGTGAAAATACCAAACCTCCATAATTTTATGGAAATGATGTCTAAAGAAATAAATGTGGACTTAAATCCACATTCTATGGATGTGAGAAACAGGTTTGCCTGTAGACATTCTAAAAATCATGGTATAATACAATAAAGTATCCTTGCAAATATGCAAACACCCCACTTTATAGGTTAATCCTCATTAAAGCAGCCCCTTATATGACTCTCAAGTTACAGATCATTTTCAAGAAACTGCTGGCACATCACATTTTAATTGTGCCCACTATCTTAGACCAAAAAAATAAATAAATAGCTGAACTGGAATTTGTCAGCATTAAAGGAAAATAGATTAAACGTATTTGCTTCAGCTATACTTTTAAACTTAATAGAGTAGACTAGAGAATCTGGAGCCAATGCAATACTAAAACAAATAACTAAATAAATCTCAGAGCAAAGTTGTGGAATTACTCCAGGTTCTATTTTATTTACCTGCATAGTCTAAGATTACCTTTCCATTTTGCATAAATATTTTGACTTCTTGGGCAATACCTGATCATAGATTACAGGACTAAGACTAAAATTATATGACAGTTTGGTCAAGAATAGTTGCTGAGGTTTAAAAAAAAGGTTCATTTCATTTTTCTCCTTTTTGGGGGGTGGGTTTTGAATGGAGACAAAGGTTCTCTGCTCACTTTTGAGTTCTACGTCTGGGTCTGAAGAAATAAAAGCCTTCAAACAAATTATTTTCCTTCAGATTGCTACAGAAATCAATCAACTTCCAAATGAGCACTGTTTACCAAAGAGGCAGAAAGAAAGAAAAATACCAGATTTGCTGCTGAAGGAAAGATTGGGAAATAATAAGATTGAACTTATATTCATGCTTTGATACTACCATCAATCAGTGGCATACAGCTGTCTTCAGATGGCAATATGGTGACACTATTAATTAGAATTCAAACAGTCCATCCAGGATCTTTAACAGCAATTGTACAGAAATGACAGAGATGAAATTTCAACTAGCAAGAAGATCAGGGTTTGAGAAAATATTCCCTCTGCCACCTTTCTTCATGCCAATAGCTTTTAACAGGCAAAGAGGAAAGCCAATAAAAGTTGACAACTCTTCATTTATTGTGGATACTTCCGTCATACAATTATTATTAAGAAATATCCATGTTAACATGATTAAAGAGTAGTTGTGCAAACATTATTCTGGCAGTCCTTTTAGTAAGTAAATGCCCTTGGTTATAGAAATATGTTTCCATTCACTATCAAACATACAATTAATACCATTAACTGCTATTAAAGTCAAGGTTGCCGTCATTCAGGGCCGTATTAACTACAGAGCTCTATAGCACATCTAGTATTCTCTCTAGAGAAATGTAGCTTGCTAGAAAAGGTAAAAATGGCAAGTCTGCAGCAAGATAAGGGAAGCAATAAAGTGGTAAGTAAGATGAAAAACTGAAGATGCAGGACCAAATTACACTGCTAACACAATAACAGAGAAATATATTACTGAAAATGATTACGAATCTACTGTTCTGCATACAGCATTTTTATTGCTCTTGCTTTATATTTAATCATTCACATCAAATGAGGTAGGTTAAAAACTTTTGTTTCTATGTCTGTGTTAGTATATGCATAAATTGGACTACTGAAACAGATGCAGGAGTTGATCCAATCCTTCATGTTACAGCCTCCTGAAGAGGTAGGCAAAAGTTAAAATAATGTAAAATGAGCCGATGAATAAGTTCAGCAGAAGATACTCAACATGAGGGCACAGCAGAACACATTTAGTGTCAATTTCACTTACTCTAGAATTACTAGTCATAATGCTGCTGACTTTAAATGTGACCAGATACAGATAATGCATACTAAGGGAAGTTGAACCTATTGAGTTGGTGGATAGAATATCATTATTATTCCAGGGTTATCCTAAACAAATACAATTTAAATGTTGTGTATTCCCAGCAGTCAAGAAACACATAAATAAGAGTTAAACCTTTTAGCATCAAAAGTCATTGCAAAAATTTCCTTCAACATCTCCATATTTCCCCTATATCAAGGTAGTAAGTAATGCACAATGATACAATTCTATGCATAATCAGACAAGGCAGGGGACAGTCACCAACTACAAGTCCCATGCTGCATGAGAAATCTGAATCAGTCTATGGTCTTCATCTGAAACAAATACCCATCTCTAATGCCTCTGCTTTACTAATTAAACAGTTCACCACCAGAAAACAAGAATTTTTAGTTCTGGTATTTCATTTATAGAGCTTCCACATCATAAATATCTTTTTGAATTAAAAAAAAATATTAACTTTTAAAAATGAATCAAAGCCTTATTGTTTTTGTTTTTATGTGTTTATTCATGAATTTTTTGCTTTCATTATCTTTTAATCCACAGTGTATGTAAATCAACTTCCATATTCTGGTGAATGGCAATATATAAGCCCATTTGCAAAAATAAAAGTAGAAAACGGAAAAAGATTTTAAAAATTAAAGATGCAATGCAACAGCTCTAGATTCAGGTATCCCTCAAGAATGTAACAACATGCATTGTTTACAAATTAAGTAATGAGCCATAGTGCCAGACAGAAAAAGAAGTGATATCTCAATTACCAAAGACAGTCAACCACATCCAAAGAAGTCTGAACAGAGACCATGGGCTTCATAGAATAAGAATTCAACTCTTGTTATGGGAAGAATGTTCCTAATGAACATTCCATAGTTCCCGGAGTGATATTAAATGAAGAGAATAAACATTTTGAAGAGAGAGGAAAATAAATAAAAGTGAAACCCTAATCCCAATGGCACTATAATCCCTGAAATAGCTAAACACCAGATTATATTGCATAGTGAAATTCTAGTTTGAAGCTGAATTGCCACCTGACCTTAGAAATGGCTGGGAGAATCTACATAAACATTGACAATCAGAGGGACCAATGTTTGGTTCTTCGCACATTTCAGAATGCATATAATCTGGTCATTCCTATCATATAGAGACCAATTATTCTCAGTAAATCCTGACCCACATGTCTTTGTTGCTTGTCAAAAACATGGAAATTTAGACATTTTTTAACTACATGAACTTATACTGGGCATACTGCAAGGTAGTATAAGATGGCCTTCCTTAAAGAACATAGGGAACATAAATTAACCTCCATGATAACAGACACACAATTGAGACAAACAGAACTTTTATTGATCAACTTTGAAAGTAGAATGAATTCTGATCATTTCCAAGCAACCGAATGCTAATCTTTTGGTGCATTCACTGAAATCTGTATGATAGGTGAGAAAAGAGGTGCAGCCTTTCCCATTGTTTTATATTACCCATGGTAAGCGCAAGCAATTGTTGCACTTCAGTTTTTGAAAAACAAAGGAGCATTGATAGGATTAAAAAATGGTGGGGGGGGGGGAGAACCCAGGAGAATCATTGGATTCTCACAGGTCATTATTGCTGATGATTTGGAGGCATGGTTACATTACTTTCATTAAGACAGGTAACTTTGTTCTCAACTATTGATTCCTTATATACCACTTCACAGTGCTTTATAGACCTCTCAAAGCAGTTTACAGAGTCGGCATATTGCCCCCAACAATCTGGGTCCTCATTTTACCAACCTCAGAAGGATGGAAGGTTGAGTCAGCCTTGAGCCTGTTGAGATTCAAATTACCAAATTGCAGGCAGCCAGCAGTTAGCAGAATTAGCCCGCAGTGCTGCATTTTAACCACTAGACAACCACGGCTCTTAATATACTTGTGTGAGAGAATTATGCCTCTTATTTATTTAATTATTTTCTATGGCTGCCTATCTCAATCAATGACTCTGGGTGGCTTATGCCCAGATAAATTCTGTTACAGAAGAAATGATACCAAATTTGATCAAAAATATTTACTGGGAATGATGAAAATTTTTCTGCAAATACATTTGGAGACCTTATTTTGGCTCACACTTATCTAAGTGTTCTACAATTCTCCTACTGGGAGACCTTCTCATAAGTGATTTACATACTGGTAGCAAATGATACTGTCATTGAGATACTCACCCGTTCCATGTAGGATGTTTCTTTGGATCCAGCTATTGGGTGGTCTACTTTCTGTCCTGGATTTAATTCTGCAACAGAAACAGGATTGTGCCATTCATTCATAAAAGAAACATTGAAAATGACATAATATTGAGTCAAGCCATCAGTCTTTAATATTCTTTGCATTGGTTGGCAAAAGCTGTTCTAAATTATAAACAGGGTAAAAAGATAACGGTAAAGGTTCCCCTCGCACATATGTGTTAGATGTTCCCGAGTCTAGGGGGCAGTGTTCATCTCTGTTTCAAAGTCGAAGAGCCAGCACTGTCCGAAGACGTCTCCATGGTCATGTGGCCGGCATGACTAAATGCCAAAGGCACACGGAACGCTGTTACCTTCCCACCAAAGATGGCCCCTATTTTTCTACTTGCATTTTTTACACGCTTTCGAACTACTAGGTTGGCAGAAGCTGGGGCAAGTAACGGGAGCTCACCGTTACTTGGCACTAGGGATTAGAACCACTGAACTGCTGACCTTTTCGATCAACAAGCTCAGTGTCTTAGCCACTGAGCCACTGCGTAATGGTGTAGGATATAGGGTAGGATCTACCAGACCCAGGCTACCAAAATCAAGATAATCACTGGCTATTAGTAAGCAATCAGTGTTTTCTGTATTGTTTTGTTACTATCTACTGATTGTCCAGATTTTTGCAGCAAATCTAGTAGTCTATTATAGGACCTTTTCTTAATGTGAGCTGAAGGGATTGGGGGGGATTTTTAAAAGTCAAATTATTCATGGGAAGATCTGGAGATGCATGAGCTGAACCTGAAATATTTTGCATGTGGTATGTGTACTGCCAATGAGCTGTTATATTTTCCAATATATAGCTATAGCTGTCCTTCACATGGCACATGGGAACTTGCCTGTTATCAGTTGATGTAGGAGAAGGAATGCCAGAATCTGGGACTGGAGTCAAAACAGGAATCAGCATAGAGTCCCTATGTAGCCAAACCAGACTAAGTCGAACCGTTCTCTCTAGAATTCCGTTAACCCTTATCTAGTACCAAAATAGCGCTAACCATTAGTTGAGTAGATTCCTGTGCATAGGCATGAGTAGTAATAAATCAGTTTAATTGGAACTTCACATGTGGTCCTGGTGTTTTTGCGCTTGACATTTAATAATGAAATGGGATCCCATTTTACATAAGTGTATATTCTTTTGTGGGATGCTATTCCAATCAACCTGGTGAAGCCAGATTGATTTTGCTAATATGCATTTCTACATATTGTCACAAGGAGAGGTTAGAACTGCCATAGGCACAATAGCATTGGGAAACATAACTTTCCCTTCCTGAACTTACTTGAGATTTAGTTATAACTTGCCTTCCTGAACTTACTTGAGATTTAGTTATAACTAAATCTCAAGTAAGTAAGTAAAGTAAAGCAAGTAAGTAAATCTCAAGTAAGTTATAACTAAATCTCAAGTAAGTTCAGGAAGGCAAAGATATAGCCCCAGTTGTAGATACTAGGATGCGGAAGCTCTGGTGGGCCTACAAGTCTCCCCACATTGTTGTTCTCCCCAATTAACTTGTTTTTGCACATTTTCTTTCTCCAGATTTGCTGTCACTTGCTGTCACTTTCTATGAGTCCTTACTTACATGCTACACTTTTAAGTCCTCTAGCCATACAGATAGGAATGATGTCAATCCTAGACAGCAAGAACAATGTTGAGAGATTACAAGAGTAGCTGTCAAACTGTGTTCCTATTAAACTAATCCTCAGAGAGTGAGCCATTACTCTCCACGGTTTAGTCCCACCTTCAGATAGGTAGTGTTTCCAGATCTAGAAATTTCATCCAAAGTATGGCCATAGCAGTTAATGATGGGAAAGGTATTCTAATACACCTAAATTAATACAGGTAGTTCTCAACTTGTAATTACATTTGAGCTCAAAATTTCTGTTTCCAAGTAAGACATTTGTTAAGTGAATTTTGCCCCATTTTATGAACTTTCTTGCTACAGTTGTTAAGTGAATCACTCAGTTGCTAAGTTAATAACATTGATGTTCAGTAAATCTGGCTTCCCCAATGCTTGTCTCAAGGTTACAAAATGTGATCACATGACCCCAGGACACTGCAGCCGTCATAAATACCAGTCAGTTGCTAAGTGCCTAAATTTTGATGACATGACCATGGGGATGTTGCAGTGGTCATAAATGTGAATAATGGCCATAAGTAACTTTTTCCAGTGCTGTCGAGTTACTGCATTTCTCAACCTGCGTTTCGCAACCTCAGCAACTGTAAGATGTGTGAATTTCATGATTCAGAATTCTGGGGATGAAGAGAGCTCTTATCCAACAGATGGGGCACATTAGTCTGACAAAGTTTTATATAGTATGTACAGATGGTCCTTGAGTTACAATTCATTTAGTGACTTTTCAAAGTTACAACAGCACTAAAACTTAATGACTGTCTTTCTCACTTATGACCATTGTAGCATCCCTTTAGTCATGTGATCAAAATTCTGATGGTTGACAACTGGTTCATATTTATGACGGTTGAAGTGTCCCAGGCTTATGCGATCACCTTCTGCAAACTGCTGACAAGCAAAGTCAATGGGAAAGCCAGATTCACTTAACAATAATGTTATTAACTTAACAACTGCAAGAAAGGTCATATACTGCATCTTGCAGTTTCACCTTGTCAGCACAACCTGCTTTAGGACTTGATAAAACCCTAGCTGAACCAAAATAGAGGATTTGGGATCTAGATAGCCAAAATGACAGAGCTCCAGACTCTTGTCCCTTTTATAGCAAAACCATTTGTCTTCCCTGGACTGTTCCTAGATATTTCTTTAATACCTTATACGTGCCATATGGAAGACAATTTAATTTGGCGCAAATTAGGGTACTACTTATCAGGACAGCAAGTGGTAGATATATAAACCTTCCAGACAAAAGCCTAAATTGTTTCTGATCAGGCTCGGAAGTATAATCTCTCTCACATGTGCTATTAAAATGTCCATTGTACACCCAATGATGATCAAGTTTAATACTTCCAACTGTTAATAGTTGTAATTGTCAGTGCAACCAGGAGACCAACTTCCTTTTCCTGGGTGACTATTTTTCAGAAATCTCTAAGGGTACAAAATTCTTATCAATAGCTTTAGCTGTCAGAAATCATCTGGTTCCTCTCTCATGTTGTTAATTGTTAGCTGTTAACTGCTTTAGGATTTTATCACAATTTTTAAAATCCCTTTTTATTGCTACTGTATTGTACAGGTAATCCTTAACTTACAACCATTTGTTTAGTGACCATTCAAAATTATGACACTAAAAATAATGACTTGTGACCATTTTTCACATTTACTAGTATTGAAGCATTCCTGTGGTCACTTGATCAAAATTCGGACACTTGGCAACTGGCAAGTATTTATGATGATTGCAGTGATCTTTTGGGTGACCTTCTGACAAGCAAAGTCAATGGGGAAGTCAGATTTACTTAACAACGGTGCTACTAACTTAACAACTGCAGTGATTCATCTAACAATGATGGCAAGAAAGGTTGTAAAATGAGGCAAAGCTTACTTAACAACTGCCTTTCTTAGGCATAGAAATTTTGGGCTCAATTGTAGTCATAAGTCAAGGACTACCTGAATGCTGGGTTTTTTATTGTGTTTGGTCTTGGACTATAAATAAATTTTTATAAATTTGCCAAATGGAATCTATTCTTCAAGACCGTAGTACACCCTAAATGCATCTACTACAGTAAATTAAACTTAACTGAAATCAATATAAATTAACACTAACAGTAGCTTCATGAAGATAATGAAGACAGGCAATTCTATTGTCCAGTGAGTAAACACAAAGAACTTTACTCCCAAGCAAACCCTGATAGTTTTGAGCTGTTGATTGATCATTTTCACTGTTAAATTATAATTGAAAGAATTACACCAGTCTAAACAATAAATCAATAGCCTCATATTTAGGTATTCCAAGGACAGAAGTAATATTACATTAAATGTTTAAAATATTTAGACTATTTTTCCATAGTTGAAATCCACAGAATTTAGAACAATTTTAAATTTATTACCAGAAGTGTGGCTTTATCATGGCTTTGTTTTTACAATTATTTGATTGAAATGTTTTGTTATCTTTCAGATATGGATTTTATATTGTCCACATTTAAAGTAGTATGTACAAAGTTTTAGACATGCAAGTAAGTTCACATGTAAAAATTGGATCAATTTTACAATCATTTCAATTTTATGCATCCTAAAGATTCATGAAAATAAATAAAAGTACATTTTCTTATAAATTAATATGTAAAATTCTCAGTATTTCTTGATAGGATGTACAACAAATCAATAGACCTAGTAACCCCAAGTTTTACAAGGACCATTGTAAGCCTCATAATAGATCATTCCTGGTTTAATATAACCTATTTGGCAAGAACATTACTGATCAACCTAAGTTGTTTTTAGAACAGCACCAAATACCATACAAGACATAATCTTTTAATTGTCATAATTATATTGCACTTAAATATTTCAATTCACCTGTAAGAATGTTCCCAATTCTACATCAAATCATGTCTTGATGTAACAGATTAAAGATGGGGAGGGAAGTCCACTAGTCCTTTGCTAAAAAGCATATGGAAGCTTACACATGAGTAAATTGGCATAATGCAGGTGTAAAATGGAAAATGGAATCTTAGCGAAACATAGGAGAGAACAGATTTTGTTCATTGCATCCGAAGTCTGCTAAACTGTAAATTGTCAAAGTATGACATCTCAGTTCCTATCTCCTTTTATCCTTGTTTACTTCTCTTCTGTCATGTTCTCATTATACTCTAAATAATAATAATAATAGCATTCGGAAGACTTCAAGAAAAAAAAATTAAATTTCTTATATAGATTTCTCATTTCTTCCAGTTCCTCTTCCAGGATTGGTACTAGAGGGAATTAAAAAAACAAGCACTGAAATCTATTTTAGAAAATATGTAACAGCGCTAGGAATCAGACACTGTGGGTACTATAAATCAGATTTCAGAATTAGGTATTAAAATGAATAAGCAAAAAACATTTACATCAATTCTGTCCTGGAAATCTACCATCCCTAATCATCTTACTCAGAATTTAACCAAATACACTTCTCATTGTTCATATGTACAAAATAGTGGAAAGGGTAATTTCATTCATTTTTGACCCATATTCTTTTTTAGTAGTAAAAAATGAATTAATTTCCATTTTATTAACAATAATGAGCTGCTTAACAGAGAACAATAGAAAGTCTGTACTTATCTCTAGCATATTTTATGTTCTGTGTATTTACTGGCTACAATTGATGAACACAAATATTTACAATAAGCTTCCAAAAAATGGAGGAAATGGATTGTTAAAGTGGGACTATAACCATTTTAGACAGACCAACAAAATCTTTAGTGGAAAATAACATAATTTCCAAAAGATATTTTAGGATCAGTTACTCTATCAGAGAAAACTTCTAAAATAGTTTTCTGAAATATAATGCTTTGTGTCAATTTAGCACGTTACTGTGAAAATAACACCAGTGTTAAGGCAATAGGTAATAGAGTTTTGAATGATTCCCTCCATAGATTTCTGAAATAAAAAGCTGAAGAACTCTGTACTTTATTTAAAATTCATTTTGAGAATAAATAATTTCTACTGTATTAATCTTTGTAGGCATCTAATGAAATAGAGTTTTACATTTGAAAACTTGTTCAGCAAAAATCATTAATCCATTCAGGTATCTAGGTCTTTTTCTCTCCTGCAACATGTTAATACATTAGTTTTTAAATGATTCTATCATAATCATGCCTCTACTATGACTATGCTAGCTTTCTAAAGTTATTAAAATATGGTAGTTTTGGATGGAACTTTCAGTGTCTTGTTGAACAGAAACAGCTAAAAGCTTCAGGCTACAATCACAAATACAAGTCAACTTCAAGCACAGAACAACCAAGCTAATGTACACAGATTACTCAGATGTGCATTGCGTAGGTCTTTACTCACAGATTAAAAAAATAGACTAAATATGTTTTTGCATGCTTTTACTAAAAACAAAAATCCAATAACAAGAATGAATTTGCAATTTCACTTTCTGAGAAGACAACTCCCCAACATTGTTTTTTGCCTTGATATTTTTTTTCAAAGGTCTTTTAAATCTTTCTTGCTGACAAAGTTTAGGATTTATTTATTCCCACTGGGATCTTTAAACATTGCATAAAATGTTACAAATGCAAACATTTACACTATATTTGTAAAGATATCTAGCAGATCCAATCTCCATTCCAAATGGCAGAAGTTTGTAAATTGACATGTTACTAAACTCAGCACATAAGAAAGGAATAAGGTGGTGTTAAATATACTTCTGCCTTTATAGAATTGATTATTTTTTCAACTAAAACTCAAGACTTCACATTACAAATAATTCTAGACAAATATGAGTTAAATCCACTAGCAGAGCCCATAGACACAACTGAAGGTATGACAAGCAGAAACAAATCTACCCACAATGACAATATTCAACATTCCTGTCTGCACACACAGGTTTTATATAAATATGAGCCCAAATGTACTATTACGTTGTCCTTAAAATGGAACATACTGCAGGGAAAATATCTCTTTGAATTCCAGAGCTGTTTCTCTTACGCTCCCAGCTCTACCTCTTATCTCCCAAACACTGAAGTACAGCAAAAGTCCAAGAGATGATGTCATCATAGGCCTGTATGTATTCCTGCCTGAGCATCTCACCACACGTATCACATCTAGAGCATCTCTCCTCACATACAATTGGATGCCTTACCAAGCTGTATAAAGAAATCTGGAATGCCAGCAAGGCTCTTTGATGCTACCCTAAAGCTAGTTTGTCACAAGACCTGCTGATCTCAAGTTCTCTTTCAACCAATTTGTCCCCTTTTTATTTCTCCCTATTGACTGTGCCTTATAGAAGGGGGGACAAACTCTCTTTAGCTTTCCTGCAACACAGGAAAGAAGAACCAGCAACAAATCAAATGAGGTTAGTTATTGGTTCCTTCTCCAAATGTTCTTTCTTTCTCAATCTCTCTCTCTCTCTCTCTCTTTCTCTCACACAGACACACACAAACATATACACACACGAAAGCCAGGTAAAAGAGACTGGCATCTCTAAACTGGCAACAGGCTGAAATTACCCCCATCTCACTCCCCAGCTGTCCCCAACCTATTCTCACCAACCACACTGCGGTGCAATGCTACATATGCAGCTGATTTCTGAATAATAATTATTTATCTCTCCCAATACCATCCCCCTAGTTCTAAATTACACTCTCTTTGCAGTAGGAAACACCATCCATAACGGAGACTTCAGCATCCTTGAGACAAGTCTGGCAAATAGGATAGAAGGATCAAATGGAGGGAAATATGAGGACTGGATAAGTGAAGGAAAGAAGGAAGGAATTGCTACCTCCAGAAAAGCTCTGTAGGTTGCTGGCTTCTCCTGCTGCTCTCGCTGCTGCCTCTGTCACAACCGATCAGCTGATATTTACCTGTGAGGTAATGCACACTGTGTAAGGTCACCACGCACCCACTTGAACAATATACAAAGCAGGAGGGGCGCACAGATATCCAACTGCTTGCTGTTGCCGCTTACCGCTCTGAAGAGGGGAAGATGTACCGCGCACAGGCTGCTGCTGCTGCTGTTCCCGCTGCTGCTGCAGCTCCTGGCACATGCTGCAGGTGTCATAGCTGAAACTGCCCTGCTTCAGAATGTACTCATTTTGCTTCTGCACATGCCCAGAGCACCTCGTGCAGCCTAAATGAGCATGTGCCAAGCTCAGGCGCATGCCCAGAAGGCACCTGAAGTCTCCGCGAAGCCATTGCCCTCATCAGCCCTTTGCCCTGAGTTCCGCGGGAGATCCATTCACTTTGCCCAAAAAGCGTCCTAGTGATGCGGAAGAAACGGAGGGACAGGGAGGAGCTGAGCATGGAGGGAGGGGAGCTGAGCAAAAGGATGACGTATTGCAAAAGCAGAGGAGCAGAGCGAGGGAGGAGAGTCGGCCAAGGGGATTCGCCGAGGCGAGGGGTCTGGCGGAGGACCCGGGAGTTTGGAGGGGATGCGCAATGGCGCGGAAAGAGAACATCGGTTGGGGAGGGAAGGGCGGAATCGCGGGGACGTGGGAGATGGGGCTAATCGCAGGAAGATCTGGGAGGTTTTTGCAGGGGAGACAAAGGAGAGATGAAAAACTGGGCGACGGAGCTTGGTCTGCATCTGAAAAGAAGCGGGAGGGGAAAACAGACGCGCGAGAGATGTGGGAGAGCGCAAAAGCCCGGGGAGTAAACGAGCGGAAGGCCAAGTGAAGGCGGGTGGGGTTGCTTCGGGTGAGCCTCGTTATAGGACATGTTGGCGTCAGGTTTCTGATCTCCTGTCTGGGCTTCCAAATCTGGCACAAAGAGAAGGGAAGGGGAGCCCTGACGAGACACGTCCTGGGAACCCCCAACTCTTCGCTAGGGAGCGAGATCGGTTCCCTGTCCGGGAAAAGTGTTGCTTTCGCGGTTCCATTTGTTCCTTTAAGCCTTTTGTTTTCCAGCCCCTTCTCGGAGTTTTTTCACGCTCGTCCTTGCCTGTTAAAAACGACTCCTTGGCTAAGGTCAGAAACTCTGGCTCCAGGAACAAATGGTGCCATTAAGGTGCTTGCCCCGTCTGACAATAATAGCTAGATAACCCTTGAAGAGACGTCATCGTTTGGAAAGACTCAGCAAAAAGAGGGAGGGGGTAACGTCGATGGCTAAAGACGAATTGGTGAAAGAAGAAAGGCACTTGCTTATATTGGCATGGTTTTGTTAGTTGCTATGGATTATCTGAGGAAAGCTAATAGAAAAACGAAGACAAGATTTTTCTTTGAGGCTGTTCACTTTTCCAAGCAGAATTTAAACCATCCATGCGAGAACGACATATTTGTGAGGCTGGTAGTAGATAGAAACCGTGTGAAGCTGCCTTAATACCTTCTAGATAGAAACACAGGATATAAATAGATACAACAACAACAACATGTCCATTTATCATGTCCCTCATTTAAATGCAAAACGGCATATTGGCTGCATATATATCTTATTGTAAAATAACTAGCCATCTATAGCAATCCAGGATAAAGTGGCATTCTTAACATGCTTACAAATCTTTTATTGCACAGCTGTCCTGCCTTACTGAATTTTATGAGGGATTTAGAACATAACATCTTCCATTTATAGTCCAGGCCCGCACTGTCTTGTACATGTCCACTTTTTCATTGCTTTTTTGTTTTTTTCTTCCCAAAGAAAAATCTTTTTAAGAAAATAGAACGGTGGAAGGCCTTCTGATTAATACTAGGAAGACTGCTATTTATGTAACTTATCTGAAATTGCAAAATGCTATCAATTAATATACATGGTGGTGGTGGTTGTTTTTAAAAAGTTTTTTTTTCTGTTAGCAGTCAACTACCAAATACCAGAACTTCTACCTCTTCTGCTAATGCTTTGCACCACAAATTATGAGTATAGAAAAAGGGATAAGTAGGCACTAGTCCTGAAGTAATACCCATTTGGGGAGGTTTGTGTTGTATTTTTAAAAAGATGGATTCCCTTCCACCCCCACCCCCACCCCCGCCATTGAGCAAAACCTTTGTGCTTGCCTGGTTCTGTGTAGATTGGTTTTAACAATTAGAGAAGTGAAGCATTCACCAAAAGCTTGTGATAAAGTCTGGTGTGGTGATTAAGGTGCTAGCCTAGAAATCAGGAGACGATGAATTCCACATCCTCCGAAGGCATCAAATCCAGCTGGGTGACTTTGGGATAGAGTGGGGAAGGAGAGAGATAAAAATAAAATAATAATAATTGTTTTCTTAAAAAGCATAGTATAGTCCCAGTACCAAAGGTGCTTTTTCAAGAGGCAACTGGACTTTTTGGTTTTTCTTTTTAAAGATGTTTCACTTCTCATCCAAGAAGCTTCTCTCTGACTGGATGGTGGGGAATGGAGGGATTTATACTCCCCACCATCCAGTTAGAGCTGAAGAAGCTTCTTGGATGAGAAGTGAAACATCTTCAAAGAAAAACCAGAAAGTCCAGTTTGCCTCTTGAAAAAAGCACCTTTGGGACAACCATGACTTGGATGACTGAGAATCCATAAACCTGTGATGCTTTCTGATCTGATGGAGAGAATTTCAGAGTTGAATATAAAACTGTCAAGATTTTCATGGATGGAAGCTGTTATTGTTTTATCAATTTGAATGAAATTTCTTGTTTCAGGAGGAATCTTTTGCAATGCTTCTGGTGGCAAGCTCATACATTTTTTTTAATTTTTTTTTCTTACCATTCCCTGTTGCTTTACACATTGATCTATGAATCATAAAATTCTTTGCTTCCTCTCAGCTGTTGCAGAAAGAGAGAGCAGACTGTTCTTTTTTTTCTCTTCCCGATGGTCACCTCTAGATACACTGGACTTAAATTCTCCCTGGAGAAGGTGACATTATTTTACTTAGGCAGAGGAAGAGGAACCCATCATCATATGACCAGAAATCAATTGGTGTGTTATGCAGATTGAAATCCAATTTTAAATAATTGTTTATCACACAAAAGCCAATAATCTGATCAACATAAGCTTGTTTAGCCCAGAGACTGGAATTGTAAATGAGGAAGTACAATTGCAGCCTTCAAATTTCTGAAAGCTTGTCATAGACAAGACAGGACAGAATTGTTTTCTGCTGCTCTGGAGAGCAGGACTTCCAAACAGCGGAAAATCTGAATGGAAGCAGATTCTGACTAAATAGTAAACTGTACTAACAGCATTATTCAGCAGTAGGATGGAAAAGCCTAGGACATGGTAGAGTTTCTTTCAGGTGAACAATTTAAGCAAAGCTTAAATCTCTCTGTTTCCAGGGCACCCTACATGGCAGATCTGGCCCTAAGCAGGAAGTTGGTTGTGGGATAGGAAGCTGGTGCTCTTCAGAAGGTTACATCATTGCATCTGTTAATATTGGCATGGTCAACAGAAGGAAACAATGGGAATTATAACTGAAATTATCTATGCCTTCTAGCTATTGATCTCAAAGGCTTGCTCAGATTTATAATACCATGACAATAATCAAAACTCTTCAACATTCACCTTGATGACAAAAACCAGTGATTCTTTTGAAAATTGAGGGGTTGGTTTTTTTCAATGTCTTCCCAGACATGTTTGTCCCCTCTCACTTCTAATATAATTATTGGAGCTGTGTTATTACTTTAATTCATAAATAAGCCTTGTTTGAAATATTTGGCTGTGTTATGAATTTACTACTGTTTTCCCCCACAGTTTGGAATGTAATTCCATATGAGATTCTGTCATAAATAGTAGGTATTCAGCAAATTGGGCTCACAAAACCACCTGTTTTGCAGGTACATGGGCAAAGCAAGGGATTCTTTTACCCACCAAATGCTATGTGACTAATCCTAAATTAGCCATCTGTGAAGCAAGGAGCAAGAAGGGAGGTTATTACCCCCAAACAATTAACAATTTATCAAGAGGCCCAACCCTGTTTCCTGTGGCCTGACTAGGTTAATGTGTAAAAAAATGTGCCCTAGCCAACTGGTTCTGTGAATGGCCTCTTAACAAGATGATCACCATTGTGTATACCTTTTTCATTTTCTTCTGAACTCACCAGTTCAAATATGGATGACCTAGACTACCCATTTGATTTGCCTTTTTAGAAACACAGTGTGAGTCATTGAGAAACATCCCCAACATATGCACTCACATACAGAAACCTATTCTGTGTGCTTTTTCAAGCATGAAGTTAAAATCTGGCAACATTCCTGGAACTGGCTCATTTAACACATTAAAATGTTGAAGAATAAGGAAATATTCCTTTTATTTGTTTAAACAAAATGTTTTTAAAAGTACTGTTTTCAAGGGGAAAAAGTACACTTAATGTTTAGTTATTTAATATTTTGGTCCTGATTCTTTTCTGATTTGTCCTAATTTCAGATCTGTCTTATCTATGATCTGATAGAAAATCTTTACACTAACGATAATGCTCCATAAATCCTACAAATTATTTGAAAGTTAAATGCAAGGCCTGTTGCTCTGCCCATATGAAAATGAGTGTCTGATGCTATGTGTTAAAAGGATCTTGATAAAATCATTGCTTGACTGTCAGAAATCTCACTCACTCTTCATATATTAAGTTGTGAAGAAGAAAGGGGGACAAGAAAAGGAAGATTTACATTCTGAATTGCCTCCAGTATAATTTTGCCAAAAAGATTTGTAAGATTTCTAAGCTGGACGCTACTAAATTTACAATGCTTCCTAGTGTTGATTCTCATATTTTTATTAACTGCAAACGTGAAAGAATTAACTTTCCTCTTCCTCTCCTTCAAGGCTTTGCTGACTCCAGACCCTGCAGTCTCTTTGGCAAGATTTTTTTAAGTGGCTTGCCATTGGCTTTTTTCTAGGGCTGAGAAAGACTGACTGACCCAATGTTTTCAGTTGGCTTTGTGCCTAAGAAGGGAACTAGAACTTGCAATCTCTCATCCAATATCTCAATCACTACACCATACTGGTTATATTTAGCCTTATTAGTAGCAAGCACAGTCAGGGAATGGGAATTTCCAGTTCTTTACATGTCGCTGGGTGCAACTTTCAGGATTTTTCATTATTGGCTATACCAATTTGGAATTCAGAAAGTTACTATTCTGTAACACCTAAAGAACCACAGGTTCCCTGACCCTGTTTTATAAAGTTGCTATTATCTGTTGTCTATTGTCTGTCAACTGATATGTGCTATGTCCATTTGTGTGGATATGTGTTTGCATACATTACAAGTTAGAATAATATTTGTTGACATGGTTCTATAAAAGCTTGTGCCACAATAGAAATATCAAGACATTAAAGAACAATGAGATTGCTCTTTCTAAATTTGCATTTTTTGTCTTATATTAACTGTACCCTCTCTATGAAACAGCTTTTAATCCATTCAGTGCTATGCTCTTTTTGCATGAAAGGTGAATTATGAAGTCAGTTCATCCCAATTCTTCCCATTCTTTTGTAATATTTTAAGAGCCTTGGATAGTACAGTGGTCTAAAGCACCCTGTTATTAACATCAGCTGCCTGCAATTATTGCAGGTTCGAATCTCACCAAGGCTCAAGGTTGACTCAGCCTTCCATCCTTTCTAAGGTAGGTAAATTGAGGACCCAGTTTGTGGGGGCAATAAGCTGACTTTGTATAAATATACAAAAGTATGAAGGCTATTGCTTAGCGCATTGTAAGCCGCCCTGAGTCTCCGGAGAAGGGCAGCATATAAATCACATTTTTTTAAAAAAAATATATTTTAAAAATGATAATGGGCAGAGATTTGGGCAGTCGGAGGAAACTGGTAGATCTACATTCCCTTTCCTTCTTCCCACAATTATTCTCTCCATATTCCATTTCAATCAAATCCTTCAGGCCCAACATTGCCCCAGGTTCTGCAAAGCATTTCTACCTTTTCCAATGTTCTTATGGCTACTGTGCAACTCAACTTCAATTTTCTATCTCCCCAAATATCTGGAGCTGTCACCCTCTCTAATCCTGCAAGCAAAGAATTCTGTAACTATTGCATGCCAGCACAGTGTAGATGTCAAGCTCCAGGAAGAAGAAGTTGAGTTTCAGTGATGAGACTGCAAAGAAAAGAGAGAAGGTTCACTTGAGTCCAGAGCCACAAGGGCATACTCCCCCACGGCTGTCAAAATGTGCTGTGATTGTGCTGCCAAGACAGGGTTAGTCCATGTTGTAAGCAACTACGGTGGCTGTGATGCAGATTTACCAGTGATCTGCACAAAAGAAGCAATAAGAGAAGAAGCAGAGGAGAAGTAGAGGCAGGAGAAAGGTGAGAACAAATTCTACCATTTGTTGCATGTCATCATTGGAATATCCTATAGTGTTGCAGGTGAAAACCATTTTCATCAGTTGCTTCCATTTAGTACTGTACAGCAGTGCTGGGTTTCAAAAATTTTCACTACTGGTTTGGTGGGCGTGGCTGGAGGGGCATGTGACTGAGTGGGCATGGCCAACATGACATCACTCATGTCCACGCCCACTCAGACACATTACCACCCCCCACCTAGCAATGCCCACAGGAAAAGGTAGGAAAATTTTTGGAATTTCCACCTATCTACCCTCATCCTCCCTTTGCCAGTTGCCCCCATTTCCCCTCCTTTAGCGGCCCCAGCCCTAGCCCCCCTTCCTCCCCACCACCACCTCTTTGTTTGGGCTGCTTACCTTCTGCAGCGGCAGGTCCAGAGTCTGGAAGGCAAGCTGACTGGAGTTTTTGGCGGCCTCCAGCCAGCCGCTGCTGCTGGAAAGTGGCTGGCAAAGAAGAGCCACTTTGTGGCTGTGGTGGCTGGCCACAGGCCGCCAAAAAGTCCCGGAGGTTGCAGAAAAAACTGCTGCCGTCTCTGCCATGTTCTTTGCACATGCACATCCCATTGGACTTGCAAGGCAATGGGATGCGCATACGCGAAGAACATGGCAACAAACATGGCGGGCGGGCCAAGCAAGCAGCAACTGGAGGACCAGTTCAGGGGCGTGGCCAATCGGCCATCGCTACTGGTTCAACGATCTTGGCCAAATTTCTGCCAACGGTTCACGTGAACCAGTGCGAACCGACTGAATACCACCTCTGCTATACAGGTACTGTATCAGAAGATAAACAATTAAATAAAAGATTAGGTGCACCACCTCTGAAACTGAATTATTTCAGACCTCAACCACTATGATATTGTAAACTTGGAGGTCTGAAATTCATTTTAAACTGCCTTGCAGGATCTTTCTGTGAAAGTATCCTAATTCAATCAATGTCTTACCTGTCAGGGAATGGTGAGGCTCTTCAAACCAAATGGATATTCTGACCAAAGCAATTGCAAATTTCTCTCAAGACACTCAGAAGATGGAAGCATCTCCATCTTCTGTCTATCATTGCCTGGTTCCTTGTTTATGATGGACAGTTTCATGGTGCTGTGTTTTAATTGTTGTTTCATGAGTTGCTCTTAGTTTTCCTTTTTTCCCCCTTTATTCTTATTATAGCATTTATTTTAATAATTGGAAGTATCATATTTTTATTCATTATGAGGGTTGCCATGGAACAGGGAATAAATATACATATTAAATAAGTGCTGTTGCATTTTTTCTCATGAATTGCATTCTTGTGTATTTCAGTGAAGCATATACTATTAAACCAAAAATATTTCCATGAATTATAGTTTTTCTTACTTTTTAACTACAATCAGCTTACAATTCATCTTTTAGTCAGATATCTTTTGTTTTAGTTAGAGTGGTAAATAACAAAATCTTGCGTCCTAGCATTTTCTTTTTTTCTTTCTTGCAATACTATTTTAAGACTTGTCTTATGCTATTCTTTCAAGGCAATCTTTCACCATCCTATTTTGATTTGATGATAAGCATCAACTAAGATTACCACTTTGTGACTGCAGAATTAAAGCTATTTCACCAGTCTTTCAATGTGTTATGTTTTAGCAAACTTCCCAGCGTTCCATATCCAGTAGCCAAATAGCTCTACAGCCAAAATCTATTTGTAACACATACACACAATAATACCACCACCATATTATGAGAGTATGCCTGTTTCAAACTGAGGAAGATTTTTTTTCTTTTAGCCTACAGCTAATTTCTTTTACCATAGTTATATGTGCAGATAATCCTTGTTCAGCAACCACATCATGTAATGAGTGTTCACAGCTAAAACTATAGTGAAAAAGTAACTGGGACCATTTTTTGCAGGTTTATAAAGCAAAAGAAAGCTGAAGTAAAATAGTAAATTTGTAGTGTTTCACTTAGCAACCACTTAACAATCAAGTTGCCAATATCAATTGCAGTTGTTAAAAAAAGATTGCCTGTATTATATATGTAATAGATGCATATCTATTAAAGGACTATAGTAGGCACTGTATTCTAGGATTGAACCTTTTATTTTCACTTATGAGAAGAGGCGAAGCTTTTATCACATAGCATGTGATACTATGTGGGAGATGGCACTTATATAACCAATGCTAATCTCCCTCCAAAAACTAATCAAAGTTCTGTCTATTAGTGTCTGTATGGAAGATTTTCAAGACATTCTGGGGTTATAGACTGCAGTGAGAAAACAAAAAAGTACCTCAGAAGAAAGCAAAGGCAAACTATATTCATATGGACGCCATGGAAGTCCACCATGGAAGTATCTATGGAATCATCAAATATCAAGTTCAGTTGGCAGAAGTCTTAACTTTTTAATTATTATAGAATAAACTTGTATCTCCTACTTGCTGTAAATAGGAAATGTTGTCAGGAATAATTTGGGATTTGCAGTTTTTGAACAAGAATGTGTAGCTATGAAATGTATAGCTCAGAATAAACCTATTTCAATTTCCTTATAGTTATGGATGTTTTCTGGTCTATTGTTGATGGAGCTGGTATTTTACAGATTTTTTTTTAATAAAATAAGATCTGGTAAGAAATCAGCATCAATTGTCATCTCCAACTTTGTGTATTCTTTGACAGGTGGGAGAAATCCAACAGGGAAGGATGCATTAAATAATGAAAGAGGCTGAATTTACATGTTAGCTGGCAAGAAAGTGGTGCATCTGAAGAGAGGAGGAAAACAAAGGAATGAAACTAGAAGGCAGAATGGAACACTCAGCAAAGTTTTCCTCATGCAAGTTGTAAATGTAAATCTTCTTAAAATAACTTCTCACTTTTTAAACATAATCATATCTTTTTTCAAATAAAAATGGTTTGTCAGATAAATCCCCAACAAATAAGCAAGATTTTATGCAGATTTTTGTCCAGAGAAAGATGTATCTGTCCTATATTGCCATCCATGAAATCGTGAAAATTTTTCCTTGTAGGCATTAGGATTTCATTTATAGCTCCTACAGAGGCAGTTATATTTTTCATGTTTTTACGCTATGTTGGGAATTGCTGGAAAGTTAGTTTTTATGTGCAAGTTCTAAAGTGGAGTTCTACATCAAATTCAGGTTGGCAGATTGTGAGTCCCATTGAATCAAGTCAAACTTAATATAATTTGACTGTTCTGCTAGAGCATTTTTCTTGATCAGAAGTTGTAATTGTAGTATATGATGGGAAACTAAAATCTGTTTATAGCTTCCTTTTCTTCTATTATCTAGGCCAGGTTGTGTGCTCCGTGTTCAAAATAGTAAATTAGAACCAATTGAATTCTGCGACTCAAACTATAGGAGGGAAAAAAATCAGATAATTTTATACTGTCATAATGTCCTTTTATAGCTGGAAGCTAATTGTTTCCTAGATGCCATGAATAAATCACAAAAGAATTATGAATCTAGAAAAAAGGAATATATAATAAACACTGCAGAAAAGACTGAATCACAACATTTGTTCAAAGAGCATTTTTTTCTATCAGGGTGGAACTGCTACATATATAGGACATAATATGCACCTATTGATAATGTATTTTTCTTCTCTGGAATTGTTTCTAAATTATATTAGAATGGTTGGAACGGCATAAGCACACATCTAGAAATCTATATAATCAAATGGCAGCTGCAGTGTGGATGAGGCATTAGGTGATGTGTTTTTCTTTATCTTGTGGGGAAAGAGATAGAAATAGACGTGCCCAAGAGGCTAAGCAGAACTGATTATCTTACAGCAGCCACAGCAAACAGATGAGTTAAAGTTTTGTGGACAATTATATGGGAACAATGGATAAAAATAGCAAAGAAAGAATAAGCTGCAGCTCATAAGGAAAAATTATTCTGGGAATTGCAAGCTCCTGTTATTACCTGAATGAATATGTCCAACGGGTTAATATAATTTTTTTTTTGCTAGTGCATTGTAATCTAATGAGCAGCAATATTACAGCAGTCCTCTGATTTGAACACAGATATTGAACATTCATTTCTGGTTGACTGACACCTCCTCCATTGTTTAATCATTGAATTATTATGCAGGTTATCTACCCCTAATGTTTCAGTGACTGATTCCTGACAGCTAGTGCAAAGTTATATGGCTGCTTTGAAGCCTTTTGCTTCAAAGTGATTGTGTCTAATTATTTTTCCTTTTATGTAATCCCCCCCTCACTTTTTAAAGAGGTTTGTTTCAATAAAATTCCCTTTTGTTTCCTTAAGTGGCATTCTCCAATTAACTACCTGTCTGAATGTATACAATTAGCTCCCCTGCAGCATGTACACTTGCTACAGTCCCAAACAGCACTATATGGAATGGCATTGGATAATGACTCAGAAGGGCCCATAGTTTTAAAAAAACTGATATATTGCTCAGTGGAATCAGAACTGTAATTCTGCCTTGATAGTGCTTAAATAGCCACCTTAATTACTAGTAAATTCTGAGCATCATAGACTAGATAGTGCTTAAACAGCCACCTTAATTACTAGTAAATTCTGAGCATCATAGACTAGATCAATGCCTATATGAATTGAGATTAGATACCTAAAAGATCATTGACCTAGGACTGACCGACTGACCGACTGACCTATCTACCTTGTTTGTTTGTTTGTTTGTTTGTTTGTTTGTTTGTTTGCAAACAACAGTTCTGGGTCTTATATATGTTTCCTACCTCAATACAAGAAATCAATGGTCAGATAACCCTATAACCAAGGCAACCACAATACAAAGTCATGTATACTCATTTCAGGATGGATTCATCCAACATTCTGGCCCAAAGCCTGCATGAAAAACAAAAGGCCTTATAGGGCCATTTGGATCTTGGGGGGATTGTGGGGCAGACATTCCATAAGTCAGGTATTACAACAGAGAAGGCATGCCTCTGAGGTCCCACTGAATAATACTATTTAGATGGGATTTGAATCTTGCCCAATTGTTGGATGTTATGAGACAAGTAGAGTAATTGGAGACAGATGACACCTGTGCAATGAAGAATTTTTGGAAATGGTTAGCCTCTTGAATTGCACTTGAAGCCTACAGTATCCAGTGGAACTCCCAAAGTAGTTGTGTTATTTAGGGGTATTGTGGTATCTGGATCAATTACAGTTTCTGGATAGTTCTTCAGGGCAGCCCTGATGTATTGTGCATTCAGATAGTTCAAATGGGAGGTGACCAAAGTATGAATGACTGTGAGTATGGTCTCCTGATCCACAAAATGATGCATTTGGCATACAATATGAATCTGTAAAAGACCCTCTTGGCCACAGCTTCCACCTACTCTTCTACCAGTAGCTCAGTGTCCAAATTGCACACCAGTTCTGTCTGGAAGAGTTCCACTCAGTCCAAAACTAAGTATGGAAGTTTCAGAATCAGGGGACTCTAAAACCACAGTCACCTGGTTTTGTTTGGATTAAGCCAAAGTATGTTCTTCTCCATCCAAAAGCCCATAGCTTCTAGATACTGGAAAAGAACCTCAATGACACTGCTTGGTTGGTCCAGAGTAGAGATGTATAACTTGGTATCAGTAGCATATTAATATTATACTTAATTCCATACCAGTGATGATTGCACCCAGCAGGTCCATGTAGATTTTAAGAGTTTCACATTAAAATACCTATGTAATAAGAGTTTCTTCAGAGATCTCTATTGTGCAGTCAAGTTACAGGAAGAATCTGGCACACAGGGAAGTCAATAACAATATGTTGCATTGCAACCTGAAACTGATTAGAGAATTTTGGACAAAGACTTTGTGGACAAGAATTTAAAATAATACTTTATGCACTTTAAAGCACAGCAGTAGATTCATTGATGCTGGTCCAAACTGATCTTAGAGAATGCTGTTTCTCATCCTAATTTACAGTCCATTGAATGAAATTGTGCTGGCCTGTAAAATGTGATGTTTGTATTAGTTCTGTATATGTTTAAAAACATATTTTATGGGTATATGTTTAAAAACAACCAACAACACCAAGAAAGGAGTATACATATCAACACACAAACAAATATGTATGTCTGTGATGTATATTTATGTGTGGATATATTTGAATTGGAAAGGTATATATAACTAGAAGGAATTTGTTAGATTCCATTTCAACCATTTTGGCTTTATTTTACCACTATCATCCCAGGAAGGGTTCCTGTGGGTCCACAATATGGTGAGGAAAGTCAATACGGTAGACATGATGGAGCAATTGAAGCTCCACATGTTTTTTATGTACAACATTCAGACCACACTCCTTGGACAACCTTGTCTTACATGGACACTCTGATATCACTCCAGATACTTTGTGGTAGGGACGGGTCACGTGAAATTGGATGTTACAATATTAACTACTCAGATTATCATGCACATACTTCTTAACTGGTTCTATAATAAACTCAATCATATCCAGATAAGTTGAAACTACAGCTCTAGAATTCAGGCCATGTTGTCACAAATTCCAAGAGAGGAAGTCCCAAACATCTAGAGCAGATCTGGGGACATAGATCAGCTGTGACTAACCAAATAGCCCACATCTTTGTGAAAACGCACACATTTTTAGAAATGATCTGTACAAAAATATTATCAATACAACTATGGTAAATTGCATGAATGAATCAAAAAGATTCATTCCTATTATGTATATGTCTCCAAACTATTAGTACCCCTGGGTAATTCTATAATAGATGGAGATTTATTTATTTATTTTATTCTTAGCCCCAACAGAATGCTATAACATTCTGATCATCCTTCCTTCCTAAACATATGCCTTGTGTTCGTTTTAGAGTAGCTTTGCTGATAAGGAGAGAAGATACATTATAATTTCCATAGGAAAGAAAAGGAGAAAGATGACTTGACAATAAAGATAGTCTTAACAAATTATCAGAGACAATTCTGGGAAGAATAAAAGAAGAAAACTGGAATGGAAGCAATAATCAGTAACTTAAATAGCTCTGGCTTCTGAAAATGTGAACATTATTAAAAGAACAAATGGGGTTGGTAAATCTAAAATGGACACGGCAGTATTTATATTAACTAAAGCTTTAGTGGTTCAAGGACACATCCAGGTTTGCTGTTGTAAGGCATGATCTGGAGAAGATCTTACAAAGAGTGAGACAGAACCTCCAGATCTTACCTGCTCAACACAGAAAGCTGTCAGAGTATGAAAGCTGAAAAGTTTAATACCTCTTCCCCTCAAAAGCTGGCTGCCAATCTGACTGACAGGGAAAATGGCACCAATCTCTATAAATTCTTCCTTAACTCTAAAATTAAGAAGAAAACAAGAGATAAAATGCATAGATAAGCTAAATTCATATCATAATTTACAAATATAAATACTTAAAGTTGTTTTAGACTGTTTTGAGTACAGTGAAAAACCTCTCTTGCCCTGCAGTTTAACTTATCAACTAAGTTTTGTCAGGTGAGTGGAATTTGTAATGAAATGAAATACAATTAGTTTCTCGCCAAATAAAGTTCAGAAATTGAAACTTCTCATGCTTCTTATTTTAATATACTCTTTAGAAACACAACAGAAAATATCCCGAAATGATGTCTTGTACTGAATTTCTGACAAATCCTAAGAGTCCACAGGCTGCTCTGATCATACCCTTCATCTTTTTCCATTCTCAATTTTCCATAATACATTTGCTATTTTATTATTTGCAATTCTCACAAGGCTGAAATAATTCTGATTCCTTAAGGCAAACATTTATATTTAAAAGAAAAGAAGTCCTTTGATTTATGAGGCGAATTCTTCAAATTTAGCAAAATTATTTAGTATGATTTCTCCTTTTATTTTGCAATACAGTTCCCGCCTTTATTTAATTTTTTTCCAGTACTATACCTCTAATTGAGCAAACTGAAAAACAATCTGGAACATCAATAAAATCATCTTCTGAAAAGGAAAAATGAATATTTAAGTATGGATAATTTAGAGCAAACCAATATTACCATCAATCTACCATCAACCTAGCAGTAGGTTCATTACGCATAATGTAATAATAAAGAAAAACAGGCATGACTCACTTCCTTCCTCCTACCATTTTCTCCAGTATAATGATGATCCATTATAGGAATTCCCCAAAACAATTGAAATTAATGTCTTGTAAATCCAAGCCAACCAATTATTCACCTTGTTTATTTGTAAGGAATTCTCACTGTTTACAACTGGATAAATGAAACTTTTATTCGAATTAATCTGGAACCCCTTCCCATTCTAATCTATAGCCCTGGTGCTCCTTGACAACTTCCTTTTAAAATAGTAATCGAGTTTGGCACAGTTGCTTTGGTTCAGGCTGGCTTGTCTTCTGTGTTTTAATTGTTTTATAATTAATTGTTGGGTATAATAAGCTGCCCAGTGTCTCTTGGAGTGTGCAGCTATCATTAAATAAACAAATAAGAACTTGAATCGTTTCAATACTAGAGCAAGTCAGCCCCAGCCTACTTTCTTACAAATTAATGTTTTTATGTTGTCATCAGTTGGTCATAAATTTTACTATGCTTTATCTGCCTTCATTGGTTTGGTAGATGATAGCTAAGAAATATTCTGGAAATATGTTTCAAATTGATCCTAAAATGGCTGATATTATTATATAACATGTTTCATTCATGTGTTTCTCACCCAAAAAATCAAAACTGATCAAAGATGGAATATATTTTGAAAGAGGTCCAGGGGATCCACTTCTTAGGCTGTCAAGTTCAAAATAATAAACTTTGAAAAGCTTTGGATGATAGCAAAAGGGATTTTGTTTTAGTTTTTTTTTTTAAATAAACTTGCCATGCCAACGTATCATATTTAGCATCTATTTTCTGGAAGAAAACTCCTTCTAGCTATTGATAAATATATTTTACCATTGACATTAAGCATGCAAACAATAATAAAGAATTTGACTTGAGTAAACTTCCATTCATTATTAGATCAAATTTTAGCACTCTATTTGCAGAGATGGATCATAAGAATACATGCTTACTCATTATAGCTAGAGGAAGTAACAAAAGTATGTCTTATTATAATCAGGTCTTCAACAATGCTTGAGGACTTTAGTCCTTGTTCCTTTAAAAGAATTCCAATTCTTATTTATTTATCACAAGTACTTTTATGTTGCTTTAACCAAACAAATGTAAGTAGAATAGAATAGAAGAATAGAATTTATTTTTATTTTTATAAAGTAGTTTATAAAAATAATATTTCAATAGTATTTTCAAAGCATTTTATACTCACATTCACACATGGATATCTTCAGTCTCCTACTGCTTTTGTCAAAATGATGAAAGAAGTATTGTACTGTTACATCCAGTTCTATGCATTTTGGATATCCATGCAACATCATGACAAATGTACAAGAGAGAAAGGGATTGCATTGTGATGATGCAACACTGGTCCTGTCAGATGGATCCTCTGACTATCCCTATGAATGCTACTCTGTGTATGTGTGTGGGTATGTGTGCACGCACACACGTACATGTGCATATAGACACCATGACCTATTCAATGTCAAGAATAACAATAAATCAAGATAAGCAGCACCAATAAACATTCTGGGTACATACTTCACTGTCTCCTCAGTCCTCAAATGCCCACTTAAAAGATTTTAATAAGCTTCTGAATATTAACCATGAGGATGATGAACTTTTTTTCCAGAGGTAATTAATTTCACAGGGAATTCCCTGCAAGGAATTCTTTTTTCAAGTACTCCAGTGCCACACTACCCAAGGAGCACAAACTTTTAGCATGCACTCTCTACCAACTTCCTTGAGTGGCCAGATTCTATATTGAGATAGATACTCAAGTCCAAAACCAATTCCTACATGGATGGATCTACTGTAGCCGTCATCTCCTGGATTAATGGACCCATTAACAGAGTGAATAGGCATTTAAAAGATGTCTTGAGTGTAAATGTATTTTCCTCATAGCTTTGAGAAGAAAAGATACAAAATGAGCAATTAAGTATCAAAAAAGTAAATTGTGTGGATTTTTTAAAATTACAGATCGATATAATTGGAAAGTATGGACTTTATCCAAAGACATGAAGATTTGTCACAAAATGGAAACAGAAGGATTTTTCCATCCCTGCAAACATCTCCATTTTTAGAGGCAAACAATAAGAAACTTTCAACATAATGCTTTGTAAGTTGTAACTATCAAATTGTGTACAAATATGAATGGAACTTGCAATGTTTAAAAATAACATTTGGCAAATTTTTGGCTACCTTGCCTTCACTAGTTTGGATTACTTCTGTGAAATAGAATGTGTTCACTTTAGGATGGTGGTGTCAATGAGGCCACAACCTAACTAAAGTTTATGCAATGGGAGGACCTGAGGCAATATCCATTTTGCTGGCAGCTGTCATATCTTCGTGCTTGGCATTGTATGGATATTGGCAGAATGCTGCATAATTCGTTGTTAGTTATCATAGACTGTCAAATCTGTGGAAGGTGCTGAATACAGAATTACAGAATTAATAGAGACAAAGCTATGAGATTTTCAATATATGGAAAGTTTATGAAATTTCTCCATTTTACTATGCTGGGGTTTCAATCCCAGGTGAAGCTTTTCATTTCCTCTGCTTGTCCAGACATTTTAATGTAATACACTTTAGGGTTCACTTACTGTAGGTTTTGATTTATATTTCTTTAATCTGATTCACCGTTTCATTTCCCATAGTATTTTAGATAATTTCAATCTTGCTTGAGCTTTTCCAATTCTTTTTTTCCTGCAACCTTAACTGCTTTCATCCAGATATTAAAACTTCCTTATTTCAAGATAACTGACATCTTCTTCCTGATTACAAGTCTAGACAATCATTAAGATGTCAGATGTATATGCTGTGACATGGAGATGTTCATCCTGTAATTACTCACTTTTGAGTCTTCTTCATGATGGCTCTTGTTGTCTGGAATTGTTCATTGGTTCTGGAAGGATGGTGGGGGCGATGGAAGGATTAGTTCTGACAGGATGGGGGAGGGGATTGGAAGGATTATATTTCTTTGTAGTTGTCTGGTCATTAGCACTCTCCCTGAGAGCTCTTGAGGCACTTGTGGGTTTATCTGTGCCTTCAAGGTCACCAGTATCATCGTACAAATGGGGTGGAATCTTCTTGGAACTGCTGAAAGGATTGCCTTGTAGACTAGTGGTGTATTATCCGTCCCCTATTGTGAAATTATTTTCACAATACCACTGGCCTGACTGACCATACCTTTTCAGTGTGATTTCAAGATTCAACAAGGCTTTGATTAGCCAAAATAGGTCTTCGTTTCTCAGTCCCATCATATCATCCCAATCAGCCTGTCCCTTTGTTGTAGAGGTTGAAGCTTACATTGTATTCCGAGAGCTGAATCATAGTCATACTGGTGTTTCTAGATAAACCTCTAATGTGTACATTCTATTTCCCCAGCTTTTGCCAGACAGATAAATTTATTATATATTTGACATCAAGAACCTGGAGCATCTTTAGACTTCTCATAAACTCACCTAATTTCAGGTGAGGTGCACAAAGTTTTTGTGTCATTTTTGACATCCCAAGGATACAGAATAAGTAAGCTGGTGCTTGTCACAAAACCAGAATTTCTTCTAGTTTTCATATTGCATTCTAATAATACTTTTTTTTTCTTTGTGAAATTCTGGATTTTGGAAAGATGATTTTTCCTTACCTGATCAGGTCTGCATCCAGCAACAGCAAAACCTTTATATGTAGGTTAGAATGGATGACCTTCACGATTTTTTGCCATTTTCTTTCCACTTTTCCTAGAAGCAAAAATGGTATCACCATAGCTTGGTATATGTTCCTATTTTCTCTGGTGAGGAAAATCTGAAACTCTGTGATGACTAAATCTGTAATTGGATCACTAGCTTTGGTGATCCACTGAAGTGATCCATTGATAAAATTAGAGAGTGAAATTAATTGGAAAATGGTGATTTTGAACCAAGCCATAACTATCATTTAAATTTAATTTCTGAGTAAATCTGCAGGTTTTCAGTTGATTAATGTACTTCTAAAAATCAATAATGATAGCATATGGAGCCTACGAGCGTACCACTCTGACTTATGAAGCCAAATGCTCTTTCTGACACTTATTTTCCCACACCATGTATTGATGTATGCTTTAGATTTCACACTTTGAACATTTTTAATACAAGGCCATTCCTAGCCCTCTGAGGAGGAGCAAATGGTTTGGCAACTGATGAAGCTTATAGTACGGCACAAACTCTTCCTGCAGGTACTTCTGTGCAATGTTGCAAAGCAAGAACAAAAGAATTACTAAGAAATAGATGGTTGTGATGCCAGATCAATGCAGAAGCTTACTCAGCAGCAAGGGCATCAGGGGAAATACTAACCCACATTGTGCCTCATACTGTACTTGTCTAGTGACGGTGGCAGTGAAAGCATAACTATCCAAGCATCAATTTTTTCTCAGTGTTGTCCTTGGACACTTTGGAGAGGAAAAAAAAACAACTACCTTCCTTTCAAGCATAAACCTCCAGTTTTCTTTTACGTATTGCCCACAAAGATTTTATTAGCATATAGTGAAAATAAAATGTTGCATGGACATATTGTATATATTAATCTTCAGTCTTTAAATATCTGTAGCTGCTGTCTTTGGCTATTAAGTTCTAGACAGCTCTTTTAATTCTTAACATAGAACCAATCTTGAAATTTTCCATGTATTTGATATGAACTGCTTTTTAAAATGAATTTATGAACCATCTAGTAGAGTTAATTTTTGACATTATCAGAAGTTCTTGTAGCAGAATGTTTTTATCCATTAAAAAATGTGGGGGAGAAGATGGATGTCCTCCTATTCATTTTGGATAGCAATGTCCACTCAGTTTAATGTAAATTTCTTCAGGAAGTACTGGTATTCTGTTTCTATGATATTTACTTTGGAGTAAGCCTCATTTAAAATAACTAACTTGCAGTTACAGAAATTAAATAATTACACATGAAAATGCAAAAAGATTTATTATAATACTACTCTTTATATATACCTCACCCCCAAAATGGTTTTTGAATTAGCTCAATAAATGGCTGATCAGCAACTTCATGAGGCATTTTCAAATGAGGCATTATTCAAGTTATTATTTTGCCTCATTTAAAGAAAGTTAAATTTTCTTCCATCACTTTTTTTTTGCTTCTTATTCTTTTTGCATATATACACAATGTTGTGTATGCACATACTGTTCAGGAGTATGAATGAGTTGCAAATTATAATTACATTTGCAGCACTAGGAGCTGTCCATCTGGAAGTGTCTACAGAAGTTAAGTTTAGAATCAATTTCTTCACTTATTCAGCTATTTCTTGGTTTAATTATAGCAGTATTAAAATGCAGTATTACCTTGTGGCTTCATTTTGGACATGAATTATTTCACATATTAATTCATTATGAAGCTCATTGATTTTTTTAAATGAATATCTTTTGAATTGTAGTTTGAAATAAATTAATGGACAAGAAAATTGATAGTGTACTTTCATAGTTATCAAAGGGTTGATACTACATGGCCGAAAATATTCTCAACTATAACAACATGACAATCTTAATTCTCCTTTATTCACAAGGGTATTCTGCCTCTGAAAGATTTCCTTGAAGGACTACCGGTAATTAGGAATTTGGACTGCATATACTCATTTATATGCTTAATTTTTTATATTAATTGGATTGTTAATTGAATTGCATACACACACACACACAGAGACACACACACACACGCACTATATCTACATCTTCATCTATTTGTATCTATATTTACATATGGTTGCCAATTTCATAACTTTGAGTGGTTTACAACATGTCTTCTAAATCTTAATTGTTTTCTTTTGACTTCAGCTAATTGGTGGAATGAATATAAGTCATGAAAAGAAGGTCAATTAATATTTAGTGACAAAAGCTTCAGCCTCCACTATTTAGCATTGAATCCCAGTGAAATTTCTACTGAAAGATTCCCCTCATTAGCACAGATTTCATCATTGCATATTACAATGTACTTTGTTTTTTAAAAAAATAAGAGACAGAGAGAACAAAGGCTTTTTTAATGTTGAAAATCACTGATCCCAGTTTGACAACTATGAATCACAAATGAACTTGGAAATTGCAGAAAAGAGGACTGGTGAGGAGAAAAGGCAGACAGAGTTTATTATGGTCACTGACCAGAGTTGAAAATAAAACACATTAAAAGTAAAATAAGAATGAAAACATAAAACAGGATAAGAATGGTACAATTGGTAATACAGGTGAAACTCAAAAAATTAGAATATCATGCAAAAGTTCATTTATTTCAGTAATGCAACTTAAAAGGTGAAACTAATATATGAGATAGACTCATTACATGCAAAGCGAGATAGTTCAAGCCTTGATTTGTCATAATTTTGATGATTATGGCTTACAGCTCATGAAAGCCCCAAATTCACAATCTCAGAAAATTAGAATATTGAGAAAAGGTTCAATATTCTAGGCTCAAAGTGTCCCACTCTAATCAGCTAATTAAGCCATAACACCTGCAAAGGGTTCCTGAGCCTTTAAATGGTCTCTTAGTCTGGTTCAGTAGGAATCACAATCATGGGAAAGACTGATGACCTGACAGTTGTGCAGAAAACCATCACTGACACCCTCCATAAGGAGGGAAAGCCTCAAAAGGTAATTGCAAAAGAAGTTGGATGTTGTCAAAGTGCTGTATCAAAGCACATTAATAGAAAGTTATGTGGAAGGGAGAAGTGTGGAAGAAAAAGGTGCACAAGCAGCAGGGATGACTGTAGCCTGGAGAGGATTGTCAGGAAAAGGCCATTCAAAAGTGATTCTGGACATGGGCTTCAAATGTCGTATTCCTCTTGTCAAGCCGCTCCTGAACAACAAACAACGTCAGAAGCATCTTACCTGGGCTAAAGACAAAAAGAACTGGTCTGTTGCTCAGTAGTCCAAAGTCCTCTTTTCTTTTGCATCTTATTTGGAAACCAAGGACCCAGAGTCTGGAGGAAGAATGGAGAGGCACACACTGCAAGATGCTTGAAGTCCAGTGTGAAGTTTCCACAGTCTGTGTTGATTTGGGGAGCCATGTCATCTGCTGGTGTTGGTCCACTGTGCTTCATTAAGTCCAGGGTCAATGCAGCCGTCTACCAGGAAATTTTGGAGCACTTCATGCTTCCTTCCACAGACGAGCTTTATGGGGATGCTGACTTCATTTTCCAGCAAGACTTGGCACCTGGCCACACTGCCAAAAGTACCAAAACCTGGTTCAATGACCATGGGATTACTGTGCTTGATTGGCCAGCAAACTCACCTGACCTGAACCAGAAAATCTATGGGGCATTGCCAAGAGAAGGATGAGAGACATGAGACCGAACAATGCAGAAGAGCTGAAGGCCGCTATTGAAGCATCCTGGTCGTCCATAACACCTCAGCAGTGCCACAGGCTGATAGCATTCATGCCACGCTGCATTGAGGCAGTAATTGATGCAAAAGGGGTCCAAACCAAGTACTGAGTACATATGCATGCTTATACTTTCCAGAGGTCCAATATTGTTCTATGTACAATCCTTGTTTTATTGATTTCATGTAATATTCTAATTTTCTGAGATTGTGAATTTGGGGTTTTCATGAGCTGTAAGCCATAATCATCAAAATTATGACAAATCAAGGCTTGAACTATCTCACTTTGCATGTAATGAGTCTATCTCATATATTAGTTTCACCTTTTACATTGCATTACTGAAATAAATGAACTTTTGCACAATATTCTAATTTTTCGAGTTTCACCTGTAGATTCACCAATGGTAACAGATTCATCAATCAGACTGTGTCTAATTTTACAGGCAATTTGTCTTCATTCAAGAAAACTAAACCATGGTGATCTGACCATAAAAATTTTCCGGGTGTTTTACCAGGTAAGGAGTTAAACGGTGGGTCCTAGCATCCTTATATACAGCACAATGTAACAGGACATGTGCAACATAGTGAAAGGTAATTTTATGAAAAGTGAAACTGCATTAAAGGTTATTTTTAAAAAAATGTATAGATTTATTTATTTATTTATTTTATAAAATTTGTATGCTGCCCTATCTCAAAGGACTCAGGGCAGCTCACAATGACAATCGACCAAACGACTGTTAAAACAACAAATACACATAAAAATCTAAAACGTATTTAAAAAAATTAAAATATACTACCCCATCAGTCCAGGCCAGGGGACATAAATAACCAGGTTTTCAATTCACAGCAGAAGGTACGGAGGTCAGAGGCCAACTGGAGCCCCAAGGGAAGTTGATTCCAAAGGGTGGGGGCGCTCACAGAGAAGGCTCTACCCCTGGGGGTCGCCGGCCGACATTGTCTGGCCGACGGCACCCTGAGTAGGCCCTCTCTGTGAGATTGCACTGTCTACCTATAGAAAGAACATTTGAAGTGAATCATGGTGTGTTTAAGTTGATTGAGATATTAGCCAATTATCTAGAATTATCATGAGACTTAGCAATAGATTGGTTTCCAAGTTATTAGTGGGCTGCAAACAGTCTTTTGTGGACAGGGCAAAGGGCTGCTTCCAGTATTATTTTTTAGATATATAAATTTAGCATATAATTATTTTTTAGATATATAAATTTAGCATATAATCCCTGAAAATACAAATGTATGAAAATTTGTGATGCACAAATTTGTAAAAATGCACATCTTTCCCAGAAAACACATTTCCACTTTGCCTATATTATTAAGTACAAAACTGTGAATTTGGGACATAGTCCAGCTGAAAAGCTAATTCATGACAGTAAAATTGTAATCACACCTTTTAAATTAAATGTAAGTTTATTTTTCATTTTGACAAGAGTGTTACTATTGGTGCAAATATATGTATCACGTCCATTTAATGCAGATGAGAAAAAAGTGGTGAAATTTTTTGGGGAAATATCACTAAAATGTACACAAAGTAATACATCCTGTAATATATTTTTGGTATTATAAATTTGTACTAAATCATTATTAAACTGAAAGAAAATTAGTTTTTAATAAGACATAAGTCTTTTTATATATAGTTAATGTTAATGTTATTCATCACAAAGTATTCATCATCTTTCCAAGGAGTTAATTTTTAAAATTATTGTTATTTAAATTCTAAAACAGAAATTTGTAATTTAAATCTGGGCATGGAAGAGAAGTATTTTTTAAAGAAAAGCTTATCTATCTATCATCTATCTTATCTATCTAGTTGTCTGTTTGTCTGTCTGTCTATCTATCTATCTATCTATCTATCTATCTATCCATCCATCCATCCACCCACCCACCCATCTATCTATCTATTTATCTATCATCTATCTATCTATCTATCTATCTATCTATCTATCTATCTATCTTCTATCTATCTATCATCTATCTAATTTAAGAACAGCCCATCTTCCTCACAAAGGAAAATTATATCTGGAAATAGTAATTGAAGTGTTCAAAACAGATAAGTGGAGAATTATCTATATTCATAATTATCACAATTATTTTAGCCCGTAAGAAAAATACATTTCAGGACTAGCTGAATGCATTGGTGCATTCAATAATGTCATAGAACCTGTGATGTTTTGTCCACTATTCCATAATGAAACATAGGCAATGGTGGTCCTTCAGATGTTGCTTAATTACCCTTCGAAACATCTCTGATTATTTGAAACATTTCTGATTATGCTGACTATGGATATTGACTATAGGTAGTCCTTGACTTACAACCATTCATTTAGCAACTGTTCAAAGTTACGACAGTGCTGAAAAAAATTACTTACAATTGGTCCTTGCACTTACGACAGTATCTCTGTGGCCATGTGATCAAAATTCAGGCAGTTGGCAACTGGCATGTATTTATGATGGTTGCAGCATCCCAGGGTCATGTGATCGTCACCTGCAACTTTCCAGGGGGCTTTTAATATGCAAAGTCAATGTGGAATCTGAATTTGCTTAACAACCATGTTATTCATTTAACAATGCCAGTGATTCGCTTAATGACCACAGCAGAAAGGGTAAGATGGAATGTAACATGCGTAATGACCACCTTGCTTAGCAATGGAAGTTCCAGCCCAATTGTGTTCTAAATTGAAGACTAGCTGTGCAATTCTCTACCTCTGCTGTAGGAACTGATGTTCATTTTAACACAATCATGTACAGTTGCTTTGTATAAACAAATCTTCAGGAAAATATTTTAATTCCAAGTAACTCTGGAATAGATAACATTGTATTGCCACAGATAAAATCAACAGAAGGCTTCCTATCTAGTAGCTGACTAAATAAAACTATTATTGCAGTTTAGCAATGCCTTGCTAGTTAAGGAAATTTGTAACAATATGAAAAATTTCCATCTTAAAATCTTTTGGAAAAGAACATAAATTATGGTTATAAAATTTTCCTTTGTGAAAATAATTTGACATGGGTTCTATAATCTCTTTAATAAGGTACCCAGCTATGTAAAATATTGATCAAAATAGCACAAAAGCAATGAGCTAAAAACAGAAACATTTATCCCATTTTTCCAATTATCCCACAGGCATATTACGAACTACTAACAAATATTGATAGAAATCACTGATACATTTTATTACAGCTTTTAGAAGGCAATCATCCTTCTGAATAATACTTTTTAAAAATTATTGTCCCACCCCATTAAATCATATTATAGTCTCTAAAGCACCAATTAGGCTGTCATGTTCAAGTTTTATTATAAAACTATAAACCAGATTTCCTGAAGCTAGAAACCAGGACAATTGATTGATAAGAGATTTTTGAGGATTATAGTACCAGAATTCCAGTGCCATGTAATGGCTATAGTCCAAGACTATTTCCAAAACTTTACTGGGTTTATATATGTCTGCTAATTCACAGTAAAACTCCATTTGCAATTACTTCCTTCCTTATAATAGCAGGAGAGGGGATCCAAAGACAGTTCTATTGTCATAATTTAGGATAAATTAGCCTATCAAGTACCTGAAAACTTGATTTCCTTGAATTAGTCTTAATAATAGTGTTTGTGATTGAGTATGTGCAATCTGATCAGTGTTGAATTTTAGCATTCCTGTTTCTCAACCTGACCCTTTAGATTTTCCAGTAGGGTACCCATCACAGAATAATAATGTTACTTTAATTTTTGAATTATTGAGTTCAGAACTAGCAAGTATGTTTACTAATATTTAATGTCCAAGATATAAAAAGGCAGAGTGGTTTTAAACTGAGTTCAGTTCCTGGTAACGTTTGTATGGAGAATAGATATACCGTATATACTCGAATATAAGCCGAGTTTTTCAGCCCGTTTTTCAGGCTGAAAAACGCCCCCTCGGCTTATATTCGGGTCACAAAAAAAATGACTTTTCCCCTGCAACTGGCTCCCAAGGCTTGCTAGGGGCATGAGGGAGGTGCCTAGCAAGACTCTCTGCAGGCCCCTGGAAGCAAAAACGGGCTGGGGGGGGGGCTTAAAGGGAGAAAGAAACAAAGAAATCCTCACGTTTAGGGAGATTCTGTGTGCACTGAGCTTGAGTTGAGAGCTGATTGTAATTGGCTGCTAGCTAGCCTTCTTGTAATTGGCTGCTAGCTAGTGGGTTCTCCCAGCTTGGCTGTCTCAGGAATTCTGGGAGTTGAAGTCCACAGGTTGTAAAAGGGCCACATTTGCCCAGCCCTGGTATCTCTTAACAGAGGCTTCAACTTGCCTGAAATTAGATCAAGCCAGTGACTGGGTGGGTGTGGCTAGCTGGTCATGTGATATATGTGTATAGGGACTACTCAGAGGGCTGAAAAAAGTCATTTCTGACAGGTCCTCACACTTCTGACTGGTCCTCACACTTATGACCATCCTCACATTTATGCCCGTGCAGCATTCTTAAAACCATGTC
>WNWU01000003.1:28032677-28198278 GCA_012654045.1 Ptyas mucosa | reverse complement strand
GAGGGCTGAAAAAAGTGATTTCTGACAGGTCCTCGCACTTTTGACCAGTCTTTTTTTATTTTGAAATTTACCAGTAGCCGCTGCATTTCCCACCCCTGGCTTATACTCGAGTCAATGAGTTTTCCCAGTTTTTGGGGGTAAAATTGGGGGGGTCGGCTTATATTCGGGTCGGCTTATACTCGAGTATATACGGTATTGCCATATCATGGAAGTGGTGTAGTACTGTTTTCTTCTGGATTGTTTGTCTGACTGAGAAGTTTATAGCCCTGGAATTCTTAGATTGTCTCTCTTCCAAATTCAGATCCTATGAAAAATAATTGTCATTAGTTAACTTATTTATTAGATAAAATGATTTCAAGGAAGTAGGTTCAAATACTGTGAGGGAATGGGACTGCCAATGTTATATTAAGATTAATTTTAATTTTAAAGAACTAATGTGTGTGTGTGTGTGTGCCTTTGAGTCAGTGTTAACTCCTGACAATTGCCTGGACAATTCCCTTGCTTACTAAGATTTCTTACTAAGTTTTCTTATTAAGATTTCAGAAGTGCTCTGCTCCTTCCTAAGGCTGAAAAAGTGTGACTGCCCAAAGTCACACAATTAGCTTCGTGGATAGTGAGGACAAGAACTCATGGTCTCCTGATTTCTAGCCTAGTGCTTTATACCTGAGCCAAACTGGGTCTCTTAAAGTTCTTTTTAAGAATATTAGTTCTCTTAAAGAATTAATGCTCTTTGTGAAACTATAGCTAGTCCATGGCATAGGAGCTTAAAAGAAAAAATAAATGGTGTACTTTTACATTTAATGAGAGATCTAAATAAGGGCACATGAATGTAAGCTTTAACTTAAGCCCAATGTGGAATGAGCCTTATTTTTCATTAGTAAACAACGCAATTCTTTGAATCCTATATTGATAAAGAAATGTCATCCAGAAATAGTTACAGGTGCCACTTCAGCTTCCATAATTTATATGAGATAAGAACATATAAGACAACTTATATTAGAATAAGAAAGCTTTTATAGTCTCCCACTTTCCCCTGGAGTTAGAAGGTTTTCTCTCTTTTTGTATTTCAAAACATTGATGGCTTTTTTTGAAGTGCTGGTTGGAACTAAATTGATGAAACTAATTTTGCCCTTTTAAATCACAACAGAATCTATAATCCATTCCCCCTATTTTGAGCTGAACCTTTAATAGTCTGTTTGGGTGCTAAACATTTTTAGAAGCAATTTCAAAACTAGAAATTGTATCATTTAGAGTTGTGATGCATCTCAGCATGCTACCATGATTCACATCCTGCCTGTGGCCATCAGTAAAATAAGTCATTGGGTCTCAGTTCAGTTCTCTGAAGCTATCAGTTTACAGCATGGGAACTGTAACATAAAAAGACATCCTCTGCAGAGGAAATGGGGAGGACTAAGCAAGCATGAAGACCTGAATTATCTTTGCAAGGTATGGCTTAGCCAATTCAAGAAGAAGGTCACCTCTAATGGCAAAGTTACAATACCATTTTGCTTGCTAATCAGTCCATCAAATACTAAATAGAATGTTCCATTCCTTTTGTTTCATCTAGCATGAATAGGAACTATTTTACTGAAACAAAGTTTTAAAAGTCATTTTCAAAGTTTCCTATTCACAAATAAAGCTATTTTCTTCTCGAAATAACTTACCAAAATACCGCTTCACAGTTTGCTGTGAAGATTCACTTGCTTGAGTTGAGGTTCTGTATATATGAGCAATTGACTTTGAGATCTGAACTGCTTGAGTATCCTGAAATCCAAGGGTCATAGTCAATCCCCAAACCACAGTAGTCAGGGTGGGAGTGTCAGAAAAATCAAGATGCTGCTAACATCATAAATTATTAAGCATGTGATTCAATCCATAAACAGGGTTGTTTTAAAAAGTCATGAACTAAAGACTCCTCCCTCCCAAAAAAGTTTTATTGATAAGAACTGTTACTTTATTTTACCATTATAAAAACTGTATATTTAGAATATCCATGATTACTTTTAGTTAATATTACCCAGTTTGGTTTTTTGGTATACAGGAGCCCATACAAGAAGCACCACATGGTGGCACTCTGGTTGTGTTCCAATTAATGGCTACTTCCTTTCAAATTCCTGATGGTAGAAGCAAAGCAAAGTCATTGTCTCTGTAGAGCATCTGGAGGGCTCTTTGGGAAATGCTTATGTTTGTTTTCTTGGCCTCCCATCGTGCACCTTCTCCTTCAGCCTTCCAGGAAGCTAAAGTCATTTATTTTGGTTGCCAGCATTGGCAGCTGCTAGTGCTGAAAGAGAGCCACAGCAGCACTTTCAGCACTACTGCTTTTCCAATGTTGAACAACAGGCAATGGCCTTAATGCAGCTCAGAGCCCCTCTGCCTGCATTTCTTTTATCTCTCAACAAAGCTAGTCCTCTACCATGGACAGAGGAAGGCCTTCTGCTGCCCTTCTGATATTTGCAGTAATTGTGATTACTTCCAGTGGACTCCCACTGCTACATTAGGAACAGTAATTAGCTAAAGGACTTTTAAAAGCTGATGATCACCAGAGAGCTAGAGATAGAATGATCTTGACCTAAAGCTGAGTGACATTTAACTTCCTCCTTTAAGGATGGCTAGACAGTACAGGAATACAGTGGCCTTGTTATATCTCCAATCCCAGTTGAGGAAAAACTGAAAGACAAAAGCTTATTGCCCACCATTGGAAGAAGAAAAATAGATATACATTTTCCTTTAATTTTTTTTGGTGTTCATACTGGGCTACTGGTGATGATGAAGAGGTAAATAGGAAGCCGTGTCTATAACATTTGGTGCCAGTTTCCCTAAAAATTGACAGTAAATAAATAACTTATGTATCCCACTTTAAAATATACAATTCACTGCAAACTGCACAGAATATATTTATAGTAAATATTTTCATCTGTCCAAAATGTCAAGATGAATATTAAAATCCTAGAGAAGCAATCTGTACTTTGAGGGATAAATTATTATTAAAATTTTGAAGGAAGATGTGTGAATCCCATCAAGATTGAGACCCATTTTGGGAATGTCCTCCCTCCAATCCCAACAATAAATGTCTTTGGGCTTATTGCCATAAGGCAGCAATCTGTTATTATCAACCATGTTCTTCTTGAAGCTCAATGGTAAGTAATATGGGGGAAATAAATAGCTGGGCCAGAATGAGAATTCTAAAATCTGCTATTAATACTTTTTTTTAGGATGGATGAATTCTGAAGGAGTAGAGATGTAAGCATCTCTGCTCCTTCAGAATTCACACATCGCAGAGATGTAAGCATCTCTATTCAGTGGGTAACAGATTTTAGGCAAAAATTTGAATAACAACTGTGGCTGTATTTTCTTTTTGTCTTTGCTGCCTTTGCTGCCTTTGTGGTCACCTGGATTTTTGCAGCCCAAATCTGATGGCCCTAGCAAAAACTGAGATTAAAAAAAATCCAACAGCAATAGCAATGGCTTTCCCCCCATTTTAAAGTATTTCTTATTATGCAAGCTAAAAAACATCAAGTCTTGACTATAACATTAACCTGAACATCATACAACTTACGTCTGCTACATAACTTTTGCCTCTATAACTTTAAAGTGAGTTTTCACTAATAGAGAAAATGGTTAGGGAAGCCTAAATTTAAAATGGTTCTTCTTGGATGTTTTACTTGGGGAAGAATCTGCATATTAATTTTGGGACTCCAAAGTGAAATTTGATTAAAATAATTTGGAAGAAATGTTGTTTCCTCCAGCAATATTACTGATAAGCAGCCTTCAAATGGATTTTAACTATTATCTTCCACTGGTTCTTAGTGAAGGAACCAGTGTGTCTTTATCAGAAGTTTGGCACAGAGAAATGTGATAGGCAAAGATTTCCCTACCTTTATACTTCAATTATTTTTTAAAAAAACCCTCCACCTCTAATTTTGTAATTAGCTGCTGTTGAACTGCTGAAGTGCAGCTAGACTCATAGTGCTGTAAATTTGGGATTTCAATATTAAGGAGATCCAGTGGTACTAATGGTAAAGGATACTGGGAATTGTACTCAATATTGAGAGGCTCATGAGTTCCATATTAAAACATGTACAATTCCATACTACAAAATGTAGATGAGTTTGCACTGGTTTCTACTAGAAGCTGACTTAAAATATTTCAGTAGTTGATTTAGCTTGGGCCATTTGTTTTTATTTGAACAACAAAAAGTATTGAGGTCAAGTATCTAGGTCTCCAATTGGGGAAATATTCTATTGTTCACTGAACAGAAATATCTGTACTATTTAAATAGAAAGAATTGATTTGCTTAAACTCAGAGTTTAGTGTTGCCTTGTATATGAGAACTCATATCACTATATTAATTTAATGAATTATGCAATTAATCACACTCAGAAATCTAGGATGGCCAGATTAAAAAAAAAGAACAGAATATTTGCAACTTCTAATAGTTTTGTGGAAGAGGGATTTTTAGAAGGTGTAATTTTCATTTACATTTATGTAATTTTCACATTGCCTTCTGAAATTCCCTCTTTTAACACACTATTAAAGGTACAGGAGTCCATGTTTACATCTTGCTACACAATACCTCTCCTGATTAATATGAAACATATCGCCAACTTTATCTCCAAATATATTTTTCTATTTTGACCTGGATATATGTTTCTTTTTTTTAAAGTGAGAAGTCTTCAATCTATCCATTTCTATTTCACTATAAACCTGTGATTCATCAAATATAATGTATTAAAAATTATATATAAATTAAAGAATTCTTAGTCCAGGCTTTTGGGGGTATGTTAAACGATTATGGGTAAAAGTATAAGATATTTAACTGGATCTTGATTCAAAACTTCAATAGTTAACATGATCTGTCTCCTAATACAGCTCCTTATCTGCTTTCCTCCAAAAAGCAACAATAGGCCAAATAGGTTGTTTAAAAATGCTTTTAAAAGTAAAAAAAGAAGACTCTGACGATCAGGCAGCTCAGCTGGGATCATCAGAGCCTTTTTTTTATCTTTTAAAAACATTTTTTTAAAAGATGCGGCAAGCTGGTGACTGGGTGATTGGGTAGGCATGGGGGGGGGGGGCAGGGATTTTTGCTACCGGTTCTCCGAACCACCCACCGCCATCGCTACTGGATGGCTGATCTGGTCCGAACTGGGAGCATTTCACCCCTGCAAAAGTCTAACAGTGTTCTGCCAACAAAGAATTCAAGACCAATATTATGTTCTTATTTTCAGAGGCCAGGAAAAGAGTCAGCTCTAAAAAAAGCTCTATGGGTTATAATAACTGTGCCCTATTTATTAGCATATTTGTGAATCTGGACTGTAAACAGCTGGCAACTACAGAACAAAAAGAAATTTTGTCTGCATATTCATATTATGGTATCTGAATGTTCTAAAGAACTGGTAACATTAATATGTTACCTGGTGTTTGTGTAACAATAAAAAAACTTTGAGACATTTGTGTTATTGCTATTGTATATAGTACATCACATGAAAGTTTAGTGCGACTAAACAAGAAGAACTAAAGACCATCTGGACATGGAGATTAACAAAGACTGCACTAAGGGTGAATTTCAAATAAGAAAAAGGAAATGAAGTAAAAAAAACAACAGAGCAGCAGAATGAATCTGAATCTCTCTCTACTCCAAATAAACTTGCCTAAAGAAATTCTAGTGGAAAATTGAGGCACAAACAACAGAGCAGCTCAAGTACTAGGTATCATTTGCACATGTGATAAAGCCTCTTCACTATCTATGTCATTTCAGAGACTTGCCCTCCTTAGTTTTTCCACATACTGTAGACACATACAAAAACTATGACAATATTTGAAACAGCAAAGCCAGAAAGTAAATTGGATCTTTAAATCACCTTCAGATCTCTCCAAAGAGATTTAAAGACACCCAATCCTATTTGACATTTTAAAATGCCTCAGAGATGCAGTTCAAAGACTTACTTAAAAGGGGTGATTTGATTGAATCTGCTTTGAATTAAATTGTCTCTTACATGCTTTGCACAGTCCTAACACTTTACATATTACTCACTGTAGATTTCAATTTCAATTCCCTGAAAATGCAAAAGAAACTGACTCATGCATCACTTATTGCAATAGTCACTCCTAATATACTTGCCACATCTATTTTTATGGTAGAAAGTTGCAATTAGTATTGTCAGCTGAAACTAACAGCTAAGTAAATTGGCACTAGATTTTTGCAACATTTTAACTAATATTGCATACCTATAATAAAGAAAGCTAGTATAGCACAGATCACCTTTATATTATGTGGTGTCCTTGAGATGGTTTGGCCTATTACTTCCAAAATTTTCAGGCAGTATGTTCATTCTTTATTTACTGTGAATTCTGGAAGTTTTTGTTTAACATGTTGGCCAGTCACATAATAAAGTCAACTGAAAGTATGTGTATATATGTGATCAATTGAATTTGTCAAAAATAATCTAAACAAAGTCACAAACAGCTCAGATGAGATGCTAGAATTTGAATTGAGATTAAGCTAATAAGAAAAGTTCCATATTTTGAAATTGTTATCTGAGTCATTTCCAGATATAAAAAAATCTAAAGTAAAAGAAATTAGTTACATGGCGGGTGCTAAGGAAAATGTTGCATGGGCATCCACAGACACTTGCTATATGTCCATGATATTCATTACTGGGAATACCATGGTAGAAAGAAAATAGGATTTAAATAGTTATTTTCTGCACTTTTAGTGGCTATGGTAGATTAGGAATGGAAGATTTGAGTTCTGTCCTACCTTAGGCACAATAGCCAGCTAGATGATTTTGGGCCTGTCACTCTGTCTCAGCCAATGGCAAGCCACTTCTGAAAATGTTGTCTACAAAACTGCATGGACTTGCCTCTGTGATCACCAGGAGTTACACCCTAACCCTAACTAAAACAAAAAAAGGATACTTAAAAATATTTTTGAAATGGCTGGTTTGCTAGTTAGAATCTAAATGTATTTATTTATTTATTGCACATTTTTTTAAAAATTGCCCAGCTTGAAATGACTCCTGAAAGTTTCCGAAGAATAAAAGAAAAGCATATGAAAAGTTCCAGTATATTGAATATACATGTCCCCATGCAGACAAGATGGTCCTAACTGCCTTACACAATGTTAATAGGAAAGGAGCAAGATGTATCTATGGAGAGTGAGGGGTAAGATTGCTCTAAAGTTTAGATATCATTCCAAAGGAAAACCCATGTCGCTGGGAATAATTACAGGGATAGTATCTGAGCATTCCTTTCCTATATGTATATACAGATCCTAAATTACCCTGAAGCCAAACCCCTTTGGGCTTTATAGGTGCAAAGCCTATATGAATTAGACTTAGAAGACTATTGGCAACCGGTGCAATGATTGGGGAATTGGTGCTATGCTTATCCAGTGCCTTTGGGATCCCAACTGTCACATTCCAATCATTATCAGCCATTGCTTCTGAATATTGACTTTCTTTGATCTTCCTAGACAATAATGTGTATAATTAAATAGGAATTTTATTAATGACCTGTTTAAAGAGATGGCATGAAGAAAGATATATTCATGCTCTTTTTAAAAAAAATTCGTGAGTTGCCTGTATTTGCTGAATTACTGTTTTTTTTTCAAGAGTTTTAAATAAAGTATCTAATTGTTAACATCCAATCTATCACCCAAATAATAACCACAATCTTATTTTTCAACTGATTTACTCTGGAAATCAATATCATTGAGTTAAATTCAAAACATATCAGTTTAAGAATCAAGGAATTAGTGTCACATAACAGCCTCTAAATATGTGATCTCTTGTAATAAAATCCTTTCTGCCTTCTACTACTAATTACTAAAACACATCCTGGAGAAAAAAGGTCAATAGCCAATGTTAAACACTTATTAAATATTCGCAAACACCTTTTTAAACCATGGGAGAATTTTTGGAGGACTTAATTGTTAGCAATCATGCACCAGTGCTTGAGTTTTTGTGAAACTACACATTGCTCATTTAGCAAATATTCCAGTATCAGGCAAGAAATAATTGGAATTACAGTTAGTGCTTATGACTACAATTGGGAACGAAGAATTCAACATTAAGCAGTGCTGTTTTTAAGTGAGGCATCATGTGGCCAAACCCAATTTTACAACCAACCTTTATGTGATCAAACCCAATTTTACAACTAAGGAAGAAAGCCTCATATGGCCAGCAGCTGCCTCACCCAAAGGACCAGGTGGGCATACTTGACTAGCATCAAGAAAAAGAAGACAGCAAAGATCAGCTAGTGTGGCAGATTCACGGAGCACAGGTGGCCAAAAAGCTATAGCTGGGGTGGAGACAGGCAGGTGTGTGTGTGGGGGAACTGAAGACCCTACTGGCAGGCTGCCAAGTGCCCAAATTTTGATCACATGACTTGACAGTGCTGCAATGGCCATAACTTTGGGTCTGGACATATATGCCTTGTTCAACAGTTCAGCTGTGACTTCAAATAGCCTCTGATTGAATGACTATAAGTTGAGTACCACTGGTACTTCACCCCATAGCGATAGATGGTCTTCTCCAGCAGTTTAATTAGATGCTAAACAAGTGTGGGTAGAGCACCAAACTCTGTTGCACTTCACTTAGTAGGGACTGGATCTCTTAATCTTGATTAGCCCCTTAGAAAGAAAAGTAACCAAGCCAATACTGTGCCAATTGTTCCCAACCCTTAGAGTTGATCCAGAATGATACCATTGTCAATGGAACAGAAAGTCTACTGCAACATGCTCTATATGGACCTGCCCCTGAAGAATATTCAAAAACTTCAAATGGTACAGAATGCAGCTGTGCGGCTAGTAAATGGTGCCAAATATACGGTGCCATTACTGTGTGAGCTGCATTGGTTACCGGTATATTTCTGGGTGCAATTCAAGGTGTTGGTTGGTAAAGGGAAACTGACTTTAATAACAAAATCATAAAATATGTATGGTTTAAGGCCATGATGGCGAACCTATGGCACGAGTGCCACAAGTGGCATGCGGAGCCATATTGGTGGGCACGCGAGGGTTGCCCTAGCTCAGGTCCAGCATGCATGTGTGCACCAGCCAACTGATTTTCAGGCCTTCCGGTCTCATCGGAAGTTGGGAAACTGGCTGTTTCTGGCTTCCGGAATGCCTCCGGGGGGATGGGGAAGGCTGTTTTTGCCCTCTCCAGGCTCCTAGAAAGCCTCTGGAGCCTGGGGAGGGGGAAAAACAGGCCTACTGGGCCCACTGTGCCATTGCATGCCAAAAGCAGGGGGAAGTGTGGGGGGGGGGTCACATGCGCATGCGCGGGAAGGCGGGGCGCATTGAATTATGGATGTGGGCACAGGCTCCCACGACCCCCCATGCTCCCCCCGCTTTTGGCACACAATGGCAAAAAGGTTAGCCATCACTGGTTTAAGGCAATAAGAAACAGACTGGAGCCTTTGATGTTCTGTGTTGATTCAGGACTGCTGTGTAGAAAAGCAAATGAAGAATGATGTTCTTTTTTTGGTTTTTTTTAATTTTTAGAAGTGGTTGGGGAAATTATGGAAATTGCCTTCCAACAAATTTGGGAAATGCTAGATCGAAAAGATGATTTATAGAACAATAGCATATGAGCAGGGGAAAAAGGTAATGTGGGGAATAGAAAATGTTTATTTTTCTTTTTACTGTAGTTATATTTACATAGTCCTATCTATATAGTTCAGTAATGTTGTTTAGAAACTATTGTAATGACTTCATTTTCTCTTCTTGAATAGTGTCATGCAAGATTTTCAAGTGCCCTCTGGTGGAAAACACTTCATCTCAGTATTTCACTTGCTATTACTTTTAAATATTATCATTTACATTTACTGTCAGGATGTTCGTTTAAATAGCTTTTATGTTACTTCATAAAGCACAGTGCCAATTATTACACCAATAAATATAAGCTAATAAATGTAAATGCAACTGACTGAACTGTTAAATTTCTGTGGTAAATACTGAGAGAAGAAACTCCTTGTTTTTTGTAATTTTTACACATAAAACTGACATGCCAGTAACAGTAGGTTTACTATGTTTGAGGAGTAAACTCTTTGTATTAATTGTGTATTTAGCCACATCTTGCCATTCAAGGTGCTTCCTTGTGGAAATGATAAAGTTGTCTAGTTTGACCAGAGAAAAAGATGATAATTTTTTTTTTAAAGACTGGAAGCCTATGGTATACTAATCGTTTGCAGAAAGAAAAAAAGACTGAACTAATGATTTATGGATTTGGGGACTAAAAAGGGTCAAAGATGGAAGGGAAAGTGTAAGATAGCAATTACTCAATAGAAAGAAGGTCTGAAGTCGTAATTCTATTTTTTTCTTTTTTCTTTTTTTTCTTTTACTCTTTTATACTTGCATTGAAAAGTAGTGAGTTGCCTGTCTGTGCTCAATTCTTGGTACTCGTGTCAAGGTACAAAGCATTCTATTCAATTGTCTATTTTAGGACAAACTAAAAAAATGTATTCAGTTTATCACTTTAGCATGGATTCAAAACTACCCAGTAATCAACTTTTCTTAAAACAAGCATAATGGCTAGATATACAGTATACATTGCACTGCCTCAGAATAGCTATTTTGTTATGGCTTTCTATATTGTGTTAACCCAGCATTGCACTGGTTTATGGTTTAGCATGGCAACCCAATTAGTTGTGGCTTGCAAGTAATAAACAAACAAATCATAGCTTAGTGTGATGTATGAACAGGGCCTCATTTTTTAAAACTTCTGTTGAATTTTATCTTGTTTGTTTTATTTATAGATTTGTGGTTTGTGTAAATCCTTCAAAAGAAATGGTTTAGAACCAGGGGTGAAATCTACTTACCTTCCTTACTGGTTCGGAAGTGTATGCGCCACGCACGCGAGCGTCACATGCCTGCACAGACCTTCTGCACAAAACCTTCTGCACATATGTATAGGGTAAAAAATGCATTACTTCCTGGTTAAAACCAGGAAATAACGACACCTGGGTGGGTGGGCGGAGCCTTGCGCCACCATCGCTACCGGTTCTCTGAACCACCTGCCACAATTGCTACCAGATCATCTGATCTGGTCCAAACCAGGAGCATTTCACCCCTGTTTAGAACATGTAGAAGTACATAATAAAGCACCTTTTTTAAATCATTAAAGCTGCATTATTTTCCAGGCTCTTACAGTTGTTACATAAGCTTCTTCCAGATGTGTGATGACCCGGGACAAGGCATGAAAGCAACACAGCCAGCTGATAGTTTAAACTCCCCTTTATTGCTCCAATGTCCCCCCAAATACTCCCACGTTTATGGCAAGTCCCAGAGCAAAGTGCTCACGCACAGCAGCCTCTGGCTATGAGTAGTCCAGCAAAATGCTGTTAGCACAATGGCTTCAAAGCAAGAAGTCCAGCAAGGGAAAGGAACAAAGTAATGAGTTCACGAAGCAAGGAACAAGACAATGAGTCCACAAAGCAAGAAACCAAAACAATGAGTCCAGTAAGCAAGGAATAAAGCAATGAGTCCACAAAGCAAGGAACAAGGCAAGAAGTCCTGCAAACTCCAGACGTTGGGAATGGCACACAAAACTCCACAAATTGAGCATTTGCTCTCGACCAACACCCCTCCCCACAGCACCTTCTTAAGTCCCAGTCCCCAGGTGTGCCTTGTGAAGAGGGGTGGGGTGCTCTCCTCCCAAGTCGTCAGGTCAGCCTGTGCTGTTCTCACCTCCTCTCCACTCTCCGTGCTTGGGGATTAGGAGAGGGCGGTCCTTGCTCATCACCTGAGCTCCGTCGTTCCTCATCTCCACTGATTGCCCTCTCTTCCCCCCTCACTGGGTTGACCTGCCCCCATTCCTCCCTTCTGGCAAGCCGTGTCAAACCTGAGGGACCGGGGCTGCCTCCTCAACCTTCATCGGCCCCAGCTCCAGCTCATCTCCTCCACAGACTCAGGCTCCGACGGGACCATGACAAGATGTGTATGCATACATAGCCACCATGGCTTCCGTGGCTGACTGTAGGCTGTCTAGCTTTTATAAGGCTGCAAATATCAACACAGCGCATCACAGGAAGCAAAACAGTTTGCTTGGAACACTGGTTTGGAGGATCATTCTTTGATCTATTTAATATTGAATGATGTACCTTTTATATTCTGTATAAATGAGTCCCATATTTCATTATGCTTGTCCATACAGAGTCTACATTTATAGGCAATCCACTCACAAGTGACAAGCACAACAGGTCTTCACTGAGTAAAAGGGGCCATACATTTACCTTTCCCATGCTGCAATATCAATCTTTTGATCACAGTGAGGGCATAGATAATCCATTTATGTTGTTCAGTTGTCAAATTACACGTACTAGGCATGTAATTCAAGAGAACATTAGCCTCTGAAAATGGTAGCTTTTGTCATAGAATCATATTTATGTAATCCACTAATTTATTTCAAAATTTAGGAGGTATTTTAAAGAAACACTATCTTTAGTACATCTCCAACAAAATACTATTTTTGACATTCCTTTTCTATACAAACATAATTGAATCCAATAAATTCTAAATATTATTTTTGTTGCATAATTGTAATTTGTGGTCCACTGACCCTCTTGCTATAAAAGTTAAGACACTTCCCTATTATCTAGGAAGTATACAAACTAATTCTTTATTCTGTTGATTTCTTAGCATATGCCTATCAAATGGATTTATTTATAACAAATATTTATACATCTAATTTTTGGTATTTTAGTTCTAAAAGATTTAACAAGTTGTTCTCAGAAACTGAATATGTTGCTGGTCCAAAGAAATTTACCTGCAAACTTTAACACTGGGTTTCAGCTGATAAATCCTATTTATCTCTTTGCACAGCATATGTTAAAAATTCATCGTCGTCATCATCTATCAATTGGTCGAAAGTCATATTTCTATTTCCATCCAATTTTTCCATATCGTCATCTTTTCCCCAATTTTTAAACTGGGAATTTTTGATTTTCCTCATAAATTTAGTATGGGAAAAAGGGTGAAATCTTTTTTTATTAGATATTACATTCCATAATTTTTAACTGATGTAATTGTTTCAAGACATACTGGAGTTTTAGTATATTTAGATCCTAATAGGGTAATTCTTGACTTATGACCACAATTGAGCCCAAAATTTTCACTGCCAAACAAAGCAGTTGTTAAGTGAATTTTGCCCCATTTTACAACCTTCCTTGCCACAGTTGTTAAGTGAATCACTGCAGTTATTAAGTTAGTAACACGGTTGTTAAGTGAATCTGGCTTCCCCATTGACTTTGCTTTCAGAAGGTCACAAAAAATGATTACACGATCCTGGAATATTGCAACCATGATAAATACATGCCAGTTGTCAAGCATCCAAATTTTGATTATGTGATCACAGAGATGTTACAACCAGTGGTGGGTTTCAAAAATTTTTACTACCAGTTCTGTGTGTATCGCTTGGTGGGCGTGGCATGGCTTGGTGGGCATGGCAGGGCGTGGCTTGGTGGGCATGGCAGGATACTGTAAAACCTCCATTCCCACCCCACTCCAAGGGAAGGATACTGTAAAATCCCCATTTTCTCCCGATCAGCTGGGACTTGGGAGGCAGAGAATAGATGGGGGCAGGGCCAGTCAGAATTTTTACTACCGGTTCTCTGAACTACTCAAAATTTCTGCTACCGGTTCTCCAGAACTGGTCAGAACCTGCTGAAATCCATCTCTGGTTGCAACAGACATAAGTATGAAAAATGGTCATAAGTCATTTTTTTCTGTGCCATTCTAACTATAAACAGTCACTAAATAAATGATTGTAAGTTGTGGACTATATGTGGTGTGTGTGTGTGTGTGTGTGTGTATTCCAAAGTTGTCTAAACTGAAAAATTAACACCTGTTGTTGGCTTCCAGTATTTTATACTTGATGACAGGTAAGCATAATGAAATTGAAATGATGGGACCACAAAATAGAGAAGTAGAAAATGAAGAAGATAAAGTGCCCTTGGAGCTTAGAATTCAAACAGACAAACATCTTTCACACAACCCTTCATACTTAACAATTATTGATAAGAAAGATAAAGTCTGGATTGTGGACATTGCAATACCTAGAGGCAGCAGAACAGAAGAGAAAGAATTGGAGAAATTCACAAAATACAAAGACCTGCAAATAGAAGTAGAACCACTGTGGTAAACAAAAGAAAGCAAAGATAATATCAACAATGATAGGCATTTTGGGTGCAATCCCAAAACACCTGGATCAACACTTGAACACCATTAGCATTGAAAAATTCACCATCAGTCAATTACAAAAGGAAGCTTTACTTAGAACAGCTTACATCCTGTGATGATATACCTTTAATATAATATAACTAATATCTGCCTATCAGATCCTCCAGAAGGACTCAACAAGTGGTAGAAAATATCAGATTCAGTCTAAACATCTGGTTGACTGTGATCAGCCATAATAATGTATTAAACTTCTTTGCTGTTCAGTGACTCAGGGTGTCACACAACAGCCCAAAAAAATTACAATGAAATCAATAAAAAATAAAAGGTAGTAAGGCCAGATGGAATGAAGCAAGGAATCTGCATAAAAAGCCTGGATTAAGAGCCACATTTACCAACCAGTCTCCTGAACAACAGAAAAGATGGGGCTATTCAGATCTTAGGAGGGCAGCTACAGAAAAGGCATACTTCCAGGGTCCCAATATATGGCATCTTTAATTCAGGGATGGGGAACTATGGCCCTTTTATGATCTGTGGACTTCAACTCCCGGAATTGTAGAACCAGCATGGCTGGCTCAGAATTCTGGGAATTGAACTCCATAAGTCATAAAGGGGCCATAGTTCTCCCATCTCTGATTTAACTGAAAAGAACCCAGAACCCTGTAAGATTGAAGTGGTTGAGCAGATACCATGGGAGACAATCCCTTAAGTAACAAGGCCCTCTGCCATCTAGGACTTTATAGGTAACAGCCAGCAACTTGAATTGCAAGTAAATGTGGCTTTAAAATTGGAAGAAGAAACATTTGTTACCAGCACTATATTGATGACACTACCTGGAAGTCAAAAATGCAAAGGATGTATAACAGTGGTGGGTTGCCCCCGGTTCAGATCGTTTCGCAAGAACTGGTAGTAAAACCAGCAGGAGGCTCCACCCACTGACCCGGATGTCATCATAAGTGATCTGCGCAGGCGCAATGCAAACCAGTAGTAAAGGTAAGTAGAACCCACGCCTGATGTATGAGCTGTAGTAATGAAAATCAAGGAGCATTATAACATCATCATTTCTAGTACAGAGTTTGTTCCTTGTTTTTTAACAGTAGCTTGCCCTGCTGAGAAGCATATATTCTGATCTTTGTGTTTTCTTCTTAGATTTTGTATTGTCTCTTTTAATGGTTTGTAAATATGATTTTATAATTTCTTGTGTGTATTAATGACTGATTTGTCTGAATACCAAACTTCCAGGAATTCCCTACATTTTTGCATTTAGCTTGTCTAGGGCAGGGCTGTCAAACTCCTAGCCCACAGGCCAGATGCGTCATGTGCTGGACACGCCCATGCCTGGTTTAGCGAAGGGGAAAAAAGTCCCAATACATCATGTGACACCGCTGTGATAATGTGAGTTTGACACCCCTAGTCTAGGATTTTCCTAGACTGGTTTCCCTGTTGAAACTATGTTGTGTTTTGAGATTAATGAGTTTTCATCATGTCTTCTGCTCTGATTGACTTACTCTTCTCCTTCCCCTTTCTATCTCTACTCTTCAAGTATAAACTTCATATATTTCTGAAAAATATGGGAGGTGTTACTTTGAATTCTCCTGTGCATCACAGTAGTGCACAAATTTAACTTATTTAAATTTATATGCTACTCTATTTTTAGAGATTCTAAGCAGTTTATAGAGCATATACAATAGGGTTAAAAACAAAACAAATAATCAGCTGGTGCATCACCATTAGGAGGTAGCATTACCTCACTGTAAATACCTTTCTGAAGAGCGAAACTATTATAGCTCTTCTAAAATGTAATAGGATGGGCAGGATGTTTATTGAGAAAGCTTGACTAAGTGTCTCTATAGGGTGCATTCCTTGAGCAATGGGATCTTCAGCAAGCTCTTCTATTTTGCCATATAGGCAGATTCAACTTGAAGATGGATTTGGAGATACTTAGGCTCTAAGCCATATATAATTTTAAAGATGACTGAACCACCTGTTGGGTCATCATTTCAGAGATATTTCCTTACTTAGAATCCTCAGTGTTTTCAACAATGGCAGAACTTTTAATATACTAGAAAAGCTCTTAAAAATTCAGGGAGATATTCAGAAATGTATCTGCCTTGAAAGTAGCCCATGTTGAGCTGTAAACTACAGCTTATATCAAACATCAGAAGTTGATCAGAGGAAATGTTTTATGACACTTCGTATTATGTCAGAAAATGTTTTATGATAATTTTAATGTCATGCAATGTTTTATAAAATTTGCCACATTTCATTTCTATGGAAGTCATGGGTCTGGATTTTGAACACATTTTGTACATCAGCCCATTTGGTTAACAAATTGTTGCCTTATAACACACCATTTTGCCTAGTTTACATGTATGAAATTTTTATTAGTAGTAAATGACCAGTAGTAGTTATAGATGACCAGTGCTTAAATTGCACCTGGAAGCCAACTGTAATCAGTATAGCTCCTAATACAAGCAATAAGATGAGTGAATAGATACAACAACAACAGTTTAACAGCTCTTAGGTCCTTGGTTAGGACTTGGACTGGACTTTTTACCAGTCCTAGACTATCAATCGAATTGAAGATTAAATCTTAAGTAATAATAATAACAACAATAATGTTGCAAGTACATCAGATGGTTGAAGAAGGGAAAGGACATTAGAAGACTACCTCAAGGATAGTGAGAAAGATGCACTGAAGCTAGTATACCAGGAAGCCCTACTGAGTACTAGATAGACCAAACTGGCCTACAAGAAATTACAGATGAAGAACAAAAAGACAGACTGAGTAGAAACAATGGCATGACAAAGCAGCAACAATGATGCATAGGAAGATCTGCAAGAAATACCATTTGCCTGCAAGCAAGAACTGGTGGGCCCATAAAATGAATACAAAATGAAGAAGCTAAAGTGGTCTGGGACTTTAGAATTAAGACAGACAAGCACCTGCCACATAACACCAGACTTTAAAATTGTCAATAAGAAAGATTCTAACAGCGTCCAGAAGCAAGATCAAGTTTTCTTCTGCATCTTCTGCCCAGTGTGAGGTAGAAAGATATAACTGGTTATCATCTGCATGTTGATGATGCCTCACCTCATGCTGGCAGATGACTTATCCCAGTGACTTCATGTAAATATTAAACAGCAAGGGGGAGAGGGACTATCCCAGTCTCCAGTTCTTTTGCAAGTTCATGTCCTCTGCCCATTTCATTCAATATTTCATAGCTGGCAGTGGGGGGCGGGAATATATTAAGCAAAGTAGCTTAGTATTGAAGTAATTTTGCATAAAACCTTCGATGTTTATGTTTGAAGGTCTGAGATAGGGAGTGGATTAATTATTTTAATAGGAATAAAAATTAACTAAAACATTAGAAATATTAGAATACATTTCTGTACTTTATTGATCACCTTATTAATTAGCAATTAAAGTATCTTTCAGTAAATCCAGATTATATTCATGTATGAACTATCATTATCTCCCATCCAGCTATGAAATAATCAGTACAAATCAGTGGTGGGTTTCAAATTTTTTTACTACCAGTTCTGTGGGTGTGGCTTGGTGGGTGTGGCATGGCTTAGTGGGCGTGGCTTGATGAGCATGGCAGGGGAAGAATCGTGTAAAATCTCCATTCCCTCCCCACTCCAGGGGAAGGATACTGTAAAATCTCCATTCCCTCCCTACTCCAGGGAAAGCTTACTGCAAAATCCCCACTTCTTCCCGATCAGCTGGGACTTGGGAAGCAGAGAATAGATGGGAGCAGGGCCAGTCAGAATTTTTACTACCGATTCTCCGAACTACTCAAAATTTCCACTACCGGTTCTCCAGAACCGTTCAGAACCTGCTGAAACCCACCTTTGGTACAAATGTCTTATCTTTTCTTAAGATAGTATGATCAGTACTGGAAAGTAAAACTATAGAAAATGTTGAAATGGTGCTTTACTTCAAGAAAGAGTACAAGATCCTTTTCAAAAATTTCCACAAAATTATACAATTGCAGCAAACTGGGTAAGGTGCTCCATTTTATGCCAGTCCAAGAAGTCCTATCTACCATGTTTTCCTAAAAATAAGACCCTGTCTTATATATTTTTGAACCCTGAAATAAGCGCTTGGCCTTATTGCCATGCGCTCAAAAACCAAATTGGGCTTATTATCAGGGGATGTCTTATTTTGGGGGAAACAGGGTAGTAGTTCTAACAAACTCTCCACTTGTATACAGGCAGTCTCCAGGTTAAGAAAGTTTGAGAACAAATTCTGCTCCTAACTGCCTTTTTGAATTTGAATATCAGTCAGAACTTATACATACAAATTGACTTCCCCTTATTAAAAATGGCAGATGGTGTTGTCCTGCTTGAGCTAGTGAAGTGCTGAAGCTGCACGACACTTTCAGGAACCAATGAAAACTGCTGAAAACAGACCATATTCAGCCATTAGTATTGAACTGTAATCTGTGTTTCAATATTCAAAAGTGTCCCTCTACCTTTGAAGTTTTTGAAGCTTTGACTTATCATTGCTTTGGTTCAGGGTGAAATGCTACCAGTTTGCTCTGGTTCGTGTGAACTGGTAGTGATAAAAACTACCAGTTCAGGCGAACCGGTAGTAAAAAAATGCTTTAAAAATGTAAAAAAAGGTTCCAACGATCACAGCTGTGCCGCATGATCATCGGAACCTTTTTTTCCTCTTTTTTAAAGCATTTTTTTGCCACCGGTTCTGGCGAATAGGTAGTAAAAAATGCTTTTAAAAAGTAAAAAAAAAAAGTTGGCCACGCCCACCTAGTCACATTACCACCACCACCAAGCCACGCCCACCAAGCTGTACCCACAGAACCGGTAGCAACAAATTTTACATTTCCCTACTGCTTTGGCTGTATTTGAATGCAGTCCCTCTGATCACAGTCTAAGAATGGGCACTGCAAAAGCATTGAAACATATCTGCGGCTGGATGAAGAAGGGAACAGAATTGCATGTAATCAATGTATTTCTTCAGTTGCTCCTGATAAATATGCCAAAGAAAGATACAGGACAATAAACAGATTATAAATGCAGCAGAACGTATAGTAACTGGCACTTCCCATTATGTCCATATGTTATCACTGCTACACATGCTATATTGGTTGCCATTCAGCTTCTGGATGCAATTATCATAATCATCTAAAAGATTCTTCAAGGCATAGGACCAGCAGTGGGTTTCATATATTCGTGCTTTACTTACTCACTTGTGCTTTCCGCACATGCGCCTGACCTTCTGCATATGCACTTTGCTCATGTGTGCACTTTCTGTCCATGCGCCCAACCTCGAAAACTTGGCTAAACAGGACAGCATTATGTCTGGGCAGGTGGGCAGGGCAGGCCCACCTGCAGTCACGGCTACCAGTTTGCCCGAATTGGCCCGAACTGGCTGAATACCACCTCTGCATAGGGCCCAATTATGGGCAGGAATACCTATCTCCTTATCATTTCTGCCAACCCAGTATGTTTGGACAGAGTGGGTGTGCTCCAAATTCCTTCAATTAAAAATTGTGATCTTATTAGACCAAGGAAGCATGCTTTCATTGTTACTGCCAATATCCTCCGGAACAGCATTTCCCCAGAAGTATGTATCAGAGGTGGTATTCAGCAGGTTCTGACTAGTTCTGGAGAACCGGTAGTGGAAATCTTGAGTAGTTCAGAGAACTGGTAAATACCACTTCTGACTGCCCCCACCCACATCTATTCGCTGCCTCCCAAGTCCCAGCTGATCAGGAGGAAATGGGGATTTTGCAGTAACCTTCCCCTGGAGTGCAGAGGGAATGGAGGTTTTACAGTATCCTTTCCCTGGAGTGGGGTGGGAATGGAGATTTTACAGTATTCTTCCCTTGCCACACCCACCAAGCCACGCCCACCAAGCAATGCCATGCCCACCAAGCCACGGCCACAGAACCAGTAGCAAAATTTTTTGAATCCCACCACTGATATGTATGCCCATTCTGCTGAGGTTCTGGGAACTCTTAAGACCTGGGTCTATTCCCAAGCCTGGCATTCGTGTGTTTGTAGAGCCTCTATCATGGTTCTTTTTTAGTTATGATTGTATTTTACTCCAGGCTATTGTGCTTTTCTGTCATAATTTCAATTGTTTTGATTATATATTTTAATGTTTTATGCCCAGAATCTTTTGGAGTTGGGAGCCAATCACCAGAATGTTATTTCTCTCTCTGTCTCTCTTTTTTACCTGAAATGAGCACTGGCACCTATAATAATAATAAAGATGGTGGTAGCACCTAAGTATGACAGCCTACTAAAGTACCTTCTCCAGGGAGCAGGTATTTGAAATTTGAAACATAGATGTGGTTACATTTAAAGTCATGATTTTTTTAAAAAAAAAGAACCTGGCAGATTTGATTCTGATTATAACTTGCCCTTTAAAAAGGAGCCAGTGATAATTTTGGCAAGCAAGAACCCATTGCTTTTCAGTAGACTTTTATCAACCAGATAGGAAAAAGATCTATTGAAGAACTAGCCATGTTCATCTTCAATATGATTCAGTATAGGCTGTTGTTTTAATGATCTTCATGCCACAAGAAGCAATGTTTATAGCAGCCCTGTAAAGGGCCAATGGAGTGCATCTAAATCTACAACAGTAGTGGCAGACATCACTTCCTTCTAGTCATGTTTGTCATAAAGATAAGGAAGATAATATATAATTTAATTGAATGCAGTCATGACATTATTTTTTATTTTTTCCAACTAGGATATCTCTTCCAAATTTCATATCAATGAAATTAGGTTTTTTAGAATCTGAAACATAAGCTTCCATGATTTCCTTAGTTAAAGACAACTCTTGGAAGACAATGGCATTAAAGCATTAAATCAAAATAAAACCAATTGATAAAAAAGGTTATTCTTAAACTTATTCTAAATTTAAATTTAAAAAGTTGAGCTGCTGCTCAAAGTCTAATTAAGAGAATAAAATCATTAGTTATCCTATTTTTTATTCCTAAAAAAATACACACACAAATCTATACATAGATTTAAATAGTTAATTCTAAAAAGTGGTTAAAATAGAAAAAATAAAAAGATCCTTAAAAATTCAATCGATCAGGAAGATATCTTATTTTAAAATTATTGAACAGAGTTTTGAAAACATAATTTAAATAAATTATTAACCCAGAAAAGCAAATGCAATGGCAAATTCAACAACACAGAGAACACAATAAAGTACATGTATCTGCCACTTTTTAACAATATGGGATGTCTTATGAGATCTTACAAAATATTACAAATTGTTAAAAGAAAAGAAAAACCAATGCGATTCTTATTCATTTTCCTGGCTAAATGTCACTACAAATTTGTTTCTTAAGAAATAAGCTCTGTTACAGACAGCTTGAAACTGTAGATTTAACTCTGAAAATATTCTATAGGCAACTAATTTCTAACTTTTGTATGTAATAGTAGCTCCAAAAAAACAATAAAAGAAAGTGTAAGCATAAATGCAATATGAACAAAATAATGGATACGCTGTTTGAACTAAGCTTTGTAAATTGTAATTTACATCAAGTCAGTGTTGACTCCTAGCAACCATATAGATATTTTCCATGAAACTTTGTATATTATGCTATTACTTTTCACGTTTGAAATATTTCATATTTCAGTATCGAGTAATTGTCTAATACCAGTACATTAGCTTATTACTAGAGTTCCAATATGCTGTCCAGAGGTACTGCCAACATCTCCCTTCCTATCTTTTTATATTGTTTAATTAATAATGGAAAACTGGTATAAAGCAGTGCTCAAACCACCATAGTTGTTTCCATTCTTTGTTTCCAGGAATGGCTTTGAATCCCAAATGAGTCTTTTTATGCTTTCTTAGAAAGTGAAAATTATGGATGCTTGGCAATACGTTCAACCAGAAACAAGACAAAAGTAAGTGGGTATAATAAGAAACATTCTGTGGAAATGAAGGAGACAAGAGGAGGAGGCAAGTAACATTCTATTAGACTAGTGCTTCATTATGTTCCCCATGAGTGCTATTTTGTGTGGGCATACATTCTCAAAATGCCAAATGTGTCCACCAGCCTAAATAGGTTGGGGTCTCATGGTTTTTTTTAAATTTTCCTTTCTCTCTTCTTATTCCACCTTCTATTTTGTGTTTCTGATTATGTACCATCAAGTTGACTCTCAGTGAGCATATATTTTCCATGGTAACCTGTTCCTAACCTGATCTCCAGATCTTCCAACAATGCAGTTATCACACTAGAACTGAATCTATCCACTTCTACTTCCACTTTTTTCAGTAGTGGAACATTCTCCAGGGAGTTAGGTGTCTAAAGTCTGAAAATTTAAGCCTGGCCATGTGTGCCTTGAATGAGAATTCTTGGTTGGTTTGTCTGATCATTTTCTAATTAATATGTTAAATTGTATTATAATAGAATTAGATTATAACACATAATTTTAGTAATCTTATTCATTTGGTGGTTGTTCCCCACCTAACCACCGTGAGAGGGTGGTTGTGGCTGGTTCCACGGGACTCATTCGCTGCAGCTCTTGGATTCCCCACTGCTGTGAGAGAGTGGTGGTCATGCCAGCCTGGTTAACTCCTATTTTGTCATCACTATCCCTCTTGTTTACCACCTTGGTCCCCTGTCACTGTCTTCCATCCACTTCTCATATTTATTATGGTTCACACTTCAGTGACCCTCCTCGCTCTGTGAGATGCCCCCCTCTCGCAGACATGGCCTTCGAATTTATCGAAGGCCTACCTCAAGGACGGGTTTTGGAACCCCGAGTGGTGGCATGCTTCTAAGCGTGGTTTGAGCGGTTTTTTTAATTAATGCTTTTAACCAAATTTTAAGGGGACCCGGGAGGCGGGTGGTGAGGGATGAGCCGGGGCGGCTTCTTCGGTTCAGCAATTGGGCCCGTCAGATGGTTGTGGGGGAGGGAGGGAGGGGGAGGGAATGAACAGGCTCAGTGGAGAGAGGGTCTTCCAATCCCTGTGACAGTTGGGAGAGGCAGAGGTCGGGGGGGCTAGGAGAGTGCCCCCGCTTTATTCAAGCGGTGGCGCTCTCCTGCCCCCTCAGCTCATCCTGCTCCCCCAACGGCGACGGAGTGTGGACCCCTGGACTCTGGCTGGTATACTTAAATGCCAGGTCTGTGGTGAACAAGGCCCTCCTCGTTTGAGATCTTATAGACGAGGAGGACACGGACCTGGTTTGTATCACTGAGACCTGTCTGGGGCCAGAGGGTGGTGTCCCTCTTGTGGATTTGTGTCCCCCAGGTTTCCGGATACTATACCAGCTGCGACTCCAGGGGAGGGGCGGAGGAGTGGTGGTAATTATTAAGGAAAGTCTCAGTCCTAGGGAGGTCACTGTGCCTCAGATAGGCGGGTGTGAATCCCTCCTTTAATGATCGGGGGGGAAACTTTTGCTCCCTCCGATAGGGTCCGCAACTTGGGTGTCCTCCTGTATTCTCGGTTGTCCTTAGATGACCATCTGACGGCCGTAACCGGGGGGGCCTTCGCACAGATGCGTCTCGTGCACCAGTTGCGCCCTTTCCTAGACCGGGATGCCCTCGCCACAGTCACTCACACCCTTGTTACTTCTAGGTTGGACTACTGTAACATCGTCTACATGGGGCTGCCCTTGGGATGCATCCGGAGGCTTCAGCTAGTCCAGAACACAGCCGCGCGGGTACTTACGGGGGCGTCTAGATACTCCCATGTAACACCTCTCCTGCGTGAGCTGCACTGGCTGCCAGTGGTGCTCCAGATACATTTCAAGGTGCTGGTGCTTACCTATATAGCCCTTCATAGCTTAGGCCCGGGGTACTTGCAGGGCCATCTCCAGCCACTCTCCCATCGTCCTTTGCGCTCTCACAGAGTTGGCCTCCTCAGGGTGCCGTCGGCCAAACAATGTTGGTAACAGCCCTCAGGAGGAGGGCATTCTCTGTGGGAGCCCCGACCCTCTGGAATGGATTGCCCACTGAGCTCAGGACAGCCCCTGACCTTCTTTCCTTCCATCGTGAGCTGAAGACATGGCTCTTCCATCTGATCTGATCTGTTTGGGGGTACACTGTGATAATTTTAAACTGTTTTAATTGGGTTGCTGATTTTAATTTTTTTTTCATTGTGATTTGTATTGAAGTTGTCATTTTGTAAGCCGCCTTGAGTCTCCAGGGAGAAAGGCGGCATATTTATTTATTTATTTATTTATTAAATTTATATACCGCCCTACTCCCGAAGGACTCAGGGCGGTGTACAGTTGAACGAAATATACATGTAATAAAGGAATTGAAAAAACCGATTTAAAATATAATTAAATAGGTTTGGATATAGTATTGAATTAGATCATTTCACGTTTCTGGGGCAGATTCAGAATATAAAATTTAAAGTAGTTTTTAGACGAGGTTAGGTCAGGCCGGCCTGCTTAAAAAGAAATGTTTTGAGGGCACGGCGGAATGTACGAAGATCCGAGATTATCCGAATCTCTGAGGGCAGCTCATTCCAGATGGTAGGTGATCCCACAGAGAAGGCTCTCCCCCTGGGGGCCGCCAGCCAACACTGTTTGACCAACGGTACCCTGAGAAGTCCCTCTCTATGGGAGCGTACTGGTCTGTGGGAGGTTATTGGTGACAGAAGGCGGTCTCGTAGGTATCCCGGTCCTAAGCCATGGAGCACTTTAAAGATGGTAACCGAAACCTTGAAGCGCACCCGGAAGACCATAGGGAGCCAGTGCAGCTCGCGTAGCAGGGGAGCCACATGGGAATGCCAGGTCGCTCCCATAACAACCCGCGCGGCTGCATTCTGGACCAACTGAAGCCTCCGGGTGCTCCTCAGGGGGAGCCCCATGTAGACAGCATTGCAGTAGTCCATGCGGGAAGAGACGAGGGCATGAGTAACTGTCATTAATGAATCCCGATCCAGAAAGGGACGCAACTGGCGTATCAGGCGAACCTGATAAAAAGCTCTCCTGGCCACAACTGTCAGATGTTCTTCTAAGGACAGCTGTGAGTCCAGGAGGACACCTAAGTTGTGAACCCTCTTTGTGGGGGCCAATGACTCGCCCCCAATAGTCAGTGATGGTGCCAACTGACTATATCGGGATGACGGAAACCACAGCCACTCGGTCTTGGATGGGTTTAGTCTGAGTCTGTTTCTCCCCATCCAGATCCGTACAGCCTCCAGGCACTGGGACATCACTTCAAGAGCATCATTGGGGTGGTTCGGGGTGGAGATGTACAGCTGAGTGTCATCAGCGTACTGGTGGTACTTCACCCCGAAGCCACTGATGATCTCACCCAGTGGCTTCACATAAATGTTGAACAGGAGGGGTGAAAGAACCGACCCTTGTGGCACCCCACAAACAAGAGGCCTTGGGGTCGACATCTGCCCTCCCATCAACACAGTCTGCGATCGGTTAGAGAGAAAGGAGGAGAACCATCGTAGTACGGTGCCCCCCACTCCCAGCCCCTCCAACCGATGCAGCATGATACCATGATCGATGGTATCAAAAGCCGCTGAGAGGTCTAATAGGACCAGGATAGAGGAGCAGCCTCTGTCCCAAGCTCTCCAGAGATCATCTACCAATGCGACCAATGCCGTTTCTGTGCTGTATCCAGGCCTGAAGCCAGACTGGAACGGATCCAGATAAGCCAATTCATCCAAGTACTGAGGGAGCTGTCGTGCCACCACACTCTCAACAACCTTTGCAACAAAGCGAAGGTTGGAGACTGGACGGTAATTAGCCAATACTGCCGGGTCCAGGGAAGGCTTCTTGAGGAGATGTCTCACCACTGCCTCTTTCAAGGCAATAGGAAAAACACCTTCACTCAGAGAAGCATTTATGATTCCTTGGAGCCAGCCTTGTGTGAACTCCCGGGCAGCCAGTACCAACCAGGAGGGACACGGGTCCAATAAACATGTGGTAGCATTCAGTCTCCCTAGTATCCTGTCCACATTTTCGAGAGTCACAGAGTCAAACTCTTCCCAGATAATATTCTCAAGACCTGCCTCCATCCCTTCCCCTGAATCTACTATGTCAGAGTCCAGATGTTCTCGAATCTGAGCAATTTTATCATACAGATATTGTACAAAGTCCTCGGCTCTACCTGCCAAGGGTCATCCCGCGCTTCCTGAAGTAACAGGGAGCGTGTCACCCTAAACAGTGTAGCCAGGTGGTTATCTGATGATGCAATAAGAGCGGAAAAATAGTTATACTTTGCCGCTTTTATCGCCACTAGATAAGTCTTAATGTGAGATCTTATCAGTGTTCGGTCAGATTCAGTTCGGCTGGTCCTCCAATCACTCTCCAGGCGTCTTTTCCAACGTTTCATCTCCCTCAGCTCCTCAGTGAACCAAAGGAGCTAAGCGAGATTGGCATCGGGTCAGAGGCCGCAAAGGCACGACTCGATTCAAGGCTCCAGCAGCCGCCCTGTCCCAAGCGGCCACCAGGTCCTCGGTCGAGCCGTGAGTCAGAGATTCAGGAAATGGCCCAAGCTCTGTCTGGAACTGCTCCGGGTCCATCAGGTGCCTGGGGCGGAACCATTTCATCGGTTCCGCCTCCCTGCAACAAGGTGCAGCGGTTCGAAGGTCAAAAGGAAGGAGGGAATGATCTGACCATGACAAGGGTTCAGTTACTATATCCCCGATATCAAGATCATTCGAACACTGACCAGAGACAAAAATCAAGTCTAGAGTGTTTCCCTCAATGTGAGTGGGGTCATGCACTAATTGGGTCAGGTTCATAGCCATCATGGAAGCCATGAACTCCCTCGCTGCCTCAGACGCTTCACCAATGGATGGCAGATTAAAATCCCCATGACCATAAGCCTCGGGGTATCAACTGCCACCCCGGCTATAACGTTGAGCAGTTCGGGCAGGGTTGTTGCCACGTGGCAGGGAGCCAGGTACGTGATCAGCAAACCCACCTGTACCCTATGACCCCACTTCACCAGGAGGGACTCGCATCCAGCAGTCTGAGGAACAGTGACCTCCTTTGGATTAAGTCCTTCCCTTATGATAACCGCTACATCCCCGCCCCTTCCCTGTGACCTTGGTTGATGAAATGCACGGAAGCCAGGAGGGCATATTTCAACGAGGGGGACTCCTCCCTCTTGGCCCAACCAGGTTTCCGTGATTCCTGCCAGGATTATATGATTCCTACATATAAATTGCAATAATAAATAAATAAATAAATTTAAATTTACCCAGGTCTTAATTGTTCTCTAGAATCCAAGCTTAGAATCACAGAGCTGGAAGAGACCATTTATGCCATAAATCCATTTCCTGCTCAGTGCAGGAATCCAGATGAAAGCATTTGAGGTGGTCCAGATAGTGCTGAATGAAGAGGAGCTACCTACTTCTATGGTTAATTAGATACACGGTCAAACAGCTTTTATTATAAATAGGGAAGTTTTTTCTAAAATTCAGTCTGTCTTTCTGTAACTTAATCCAATGTTTTGTGTCTATATTTTGGAACAATGGAGAATGGTCTTAACCTCCTTCTGTGTGAAATGCTCTTAGATAGTTGATGAGTGCCATCATGACCGGGGTGGGTTCTAAAATTTTTAACTACTGGTTCTGTGGGCGTGGCTTATTTTGTTGGCATGGCTTGGTGGTGGTGGGGATGTAATATGACTGGGTGGGCGTGAACAACTTTTTAAAAAAACTTTTAAAAGCATTTTTTCTACAACCTTAAGAGGTTGCAGAAACAATGCTTTGAAAAGCCTCTGCCAATCAGGCAACTCAGCTGAGATCATCAGAGGCTTTTCAAAGCATTTTTTAAACCACCTCTTCAGCTGAAGAGGCTGCAGAAAACAATGCTTTGAAAAGCCTCTGCTGATCCCATCATCAGAGGCTTTTTTTTTTACTTTTAAAAGCATTTTTTCGGCTGAAGAGGTTGAAGAAAAAATGTTTTTAAAAGTAAAAAAAAAAAAGCCTCTGATGAGGTGAGGTAAGCGAACAGCGACTGGGCCGGGGACCAGTTTGTGGGTGTGGCCAGCCAATGTTATTACCGGTTCTCCAAACTACTACAAATTTTTACTACCGGTTCTTGCGAACCGGTGAGAACTGGGAACAACCCACCACTGATAATGACCACTCTCAGTCTTCTTACTGGACTAAAAGATAACATCTAAAAAAAGACTTTTGCTGTTGTGCTACCCTGGTTATGGAATACAATGTAATCTTTAAATGGAAGAAGAACGCTTTTTTAGGAAAAGGTGTCTGTTACTCTTAAAAATCTATCAAATTTGAAAATGAGCCATTCTATGAATTATGTCCTTTGGGTAATGAGATCATTACAAAAGTAATGCATATGCATCAAATGATACAATTTGCATATGCAAATAACATATTTTGTGCCATTTATATAGTGTCACTATCTAGTTATATACTATATATCAGCAAAATTATAGTAAAATTACAATAACATTAAAATACATTTAACTATTTGATCCAGACTATCTTAGATGCAGTGGATTAGTGCATTCTTTCAGGAGGATCTCTGGGTGCAGATTTGGTCAACTATATTCAAACTCTAATAAATTGGGAAAGTTTCATGCTACGCTCCTGAAGAAAAACAAAAACTCTTGTACCATGGATTTAGTTTGGCATAAAATGAAACAAACTCCAGTCCCTTAAAACAGCTAGCCTCCTGGGGAGTTTTCCATGGAAACTTGACCCATTAAGCACGAGGATATCATTTTGGGATTTTATATATTATTTTGTGTTGCCTTTTTATGTTGAATGAATGCTTTTAATTATGACTTTATAGTAGGTTATCTGTTGGGAATCATTCTCAAAATTATATATTTAATTTATATATAAATAATTACAAGTATATAGCAAGCATGATTATATATTTAAAGGAATAGATAGATAGATATAGATATAGATATATAGATATATAGATATAGATATAGATTGTTTGCTAAGGACCACATCTTACTTAAAAATATCCCTGAGTGTAAGGCATATATTTGAATAATAACCAAGACACTGAGATGTGTCACCAAGCCAACCACAAGTGTTGTGTATACTCTCTGTTTTGTGAAATATAAAAAGGAGGCAGCCCACCTCCATGAACTTTGAATGTTGTCATCCCTGGGGAAAGTTACTATGCATCTCCAAGGCAATTCCTTCACTGCCTTTTTGGATGGATTCCAGGCAAACCAAAGGAAGGTGGTTTTGTGTACCTTTTCGCTTTCTCTGTAACTGTCTTAATATTCATTAACATCTTTTTTGGCATTTGGCATCTGCTTGGAGCCTATTGTCTTTGAATACTAAGAGCCTATTAGCTATGGCTGGTCACCAATGCCGTCAAATCAGCTACTAAAGATGAACGTGATCAGTTCTATCAACTAGTCAATATAGTTGTTTGTTATCTGGAACTAAACCGAAAATAAAATAGTTGCAGGTAGATTTTAACTTCATCATTCCTAAAAGGACATCAGGGTATTTCTAACTAAATAACTACATGAGAGTGTTATATGAGCATTATATGAACCACAGTGGTGCAGTGGTTAGAGTTCAGTATTGCTGATCACTGGCTGCCAGCAGTTTGGCAGATCAAATCTCACCAGGCTCAAAGTTGACTCAGCCTTCTATCCTTCCAAGGTCAGTAAAATGAGGACCCAGTTTGTTGGGGGCCATATGCTGACTCTGTAAACCACTTAGAGAGGGCTGTAAAGCAGTATATAAGTCTAAGTGCTATTGCTATATAAACAATATCTTTAAATACACTGTACAATAAAGCCTTGGGATAATGATCAATTTGAACCAATGACAAATCTTTAAGTTATTGTTGCCTACATATTTGTCAGCTGTAACTGATGACAGATATGTCATTCTTTATTTGATCTCTCTGTACTATCCTATTATTTTTTCACATAAGCATATATAGAGTTGCCTCACCCTTTTCTCTTTCATGAACATTACTTTGTGACTTCTTAGTCTTGGAGGTCCTATAAACACTAATAAATCCATTATGATGTAAGTATGTGAGGATCAAAAGTTGATGCTATGATACATTGATTAATGCTTAATATGTCACAAAAGGCATATTAAGGATTAGGATAGCTCCCTTTTTAGAAACAATTCAAACTAATGGATTTTTTTTAAACTTCCAAAACACTGAATTGGGCTACCCAAATAGAAACTTCTCCATAGTGCAAGAACTGTGTCTCTAAGCAGCTGATTGACTGAATTTTCTTTGGAATGTCTCCTTACTTACCAGGGGACATTTAAGAATCTTTCATGAAATGCAAAAGGGAATTCCTTTCTCCACAGCAGTTAGGATATTTTCTTATTTTCTTACCCTCACTATTAAGTAAGTTATCTTAGTAACTTACTTGAATTTTGAAACTTGCTTTCATGGTGTGGAGACAATAATTTGGTCCTTAACACCAATAAGACCAAGGAGCTTATAGTGGACTATAGAAGGAACAGATCAGACACCAAGCCCTTGCTTATCAATGGAGATCAAGTAGAGCAAGCGGCCAGTTTTAAGTTTCTGAGTGTAGCATAAAAGAGGAGCTGATCTGGGCACTTACATTGCAGCACTGGTCAAAAGGGCCCAGCAGAGATTATACTACCTAAGACCTTCTCAGGAAACAACTACTGAATGAAAAACTGCTGCTGACCTTCTACCACTGCACTACAGAGAGTATTTTAACTTACTGCACCTGTGTATGGTTTGCCAATTTCACAGTGACAGATAGGAGAGTGCAGCAGAGGGTTAACATCATGGCCCAGAGGATCATTGGTTGCCCTCTCCCCTCTTTGGAAGAGCTTTATAGCTCCCGCTGCCTTAAGAAAGTTCAAAACATTCTTAAAGATCCATCTCATCCTGGGCACCCTTTTTTTGAACTATTACCATCTGGCAGACGGTACAGGATAATAAAAACAAGGACAAATAGGCTGAAAAACAGCTTCTATCCCGGGGCAGTAACCATATTGAATTCTACTGTATAGTGCAATATTAATGCAATAGCAGGGGTTTTCAATTCAGTTGTATAGAATGTGAAGGATGTGTGTTTGTGTTGTTTTTTTTAAATAGTTATAATGTACACTATAGTACTATAGTACACTATAGTACATAATGTATAATGTATAATGTACACTATCCTATTATTGGGATATAAATGGCATTTTAATAGTTATAATGTACACCGAAGATGGCATTTAATTTCGTTGTACTGAGGTGCAATGACGATAAAGTAAACTAAACTAAAGAATGAAAAGGGACTCAAGATCCATTTGAAGAGGAAGCCTCCTGCCCTGTTTTTGCAAAGGCCCGCCTTAGTGGCTCTGGGGAGGATGTGCTGAGTGAGAAGCAGCAACCCACCATGCCAGTGAACTGGAGAAAGAATCTTTTGGAAAGGCATCATCTGGTCCCCGCTAAGTAAATGCTATTATCCTCATTCCCACCACCACCCAACAAATTATGCGGGATGTGTGGGAAGGGAGCAGCACCACACGGTGGTGGTTGTGGTTGCCTGGAACCCTGAAAGTTTAAGGACCCTCTTGGGACTCTTAGTTCCCTGGGCTGGGAGAGGGTGGAACTACTTCCCTCCCTCCCTGGCTTGTGCTGCCTCCTGCAGCTGGCCCTCTCGCTCAAGTGTTGCTCCAATAAGCAATAATTAGGTCCTAAGCTAATAATGTGTCAGCTGATCTTATGGGAGGGAAGATGGGGAGGAGGGAGGGCTAGACCAGAACAAGTCTCCATGGAAACGCTCCCCTCACACGCCCCTCCCCCTTCCCCCACCTGGCTGTGGCGGAGAGGATGTGGAGATGCCTCATCCTCCTCCTCCTTCCTCCCCAGCGCCACCTTGCCGTCCGCAGCTCAGACTAGCCTCGCCTTCGCGGCGCTCTCTAACCTGCAGCCGCCCGCCCGCCCGCCTGCAGCATGCGCATTGCCCAGCATCCCTAAATGGGACAATTCTGTCCGTCACGTTGCCGCTCAGCCGTCTCCACAGAAACTTTTGTCCGGCTGACCAATCAGAGGAGAGCGGGCGACGAGCGGGGAGGGGGCCAGAGAGCGAGACGGGGGTTTAGCAAGGAGCTTTTTGCTCGCGCTCAGCTTGCGTTGCCGGCTGTCAGTCCCGGTTCTTGCGCCGCGAGACCTACCAGTAGAGCCACTGAACGAAGAGAGCGGCTGGCGGGGAGGAAGGCGGGGGAGGAGGCGAGCGGGAGGGGAGAGCGGAGGGCTGGGGTGGTGGGGGGAGGAGGAGGCTGGGGAGGCGGGCGGGTACTGACCGTTTTTGCAAGTGCCTTCCTGGGACAAGGCAGAGGCGCGGCGCGCGCAAGGTGCCAGGCCAGCCATTTCTCTCAGGGTGCTGCTGCCTTTCGGATGGAGGAAGAGGCACCGAGGGAGAAGGCGACGGGACAGGAAAAGCCATTAGGAGACTTCCTCTTACCCCCACGGGCCTGAGGAGAGTCTGAAAGAGAGAGCTGGGCTGAGTAGCGGCCAGAGAGAAGAAGCAGGACTGGACGGGTCCAAAAGCCATGAGAGAGAAGGCGCACGGAGCGAGGCAGAGTGGGAGTGTGTCTAGGCTCGCGCGGCGGAGAGGAGGAGGAGGTGGTGGTGGTTGTGGTGGTGGAGGAGGAGGAAGATGGGAACTCCCTTTCCCGGGCCGCGAATAGGTGTTGAATGGAGCAGCTGCCGTCTTCCTTCGCCTGCTTGGAGGGTCGTTGTGCGGCACTAGCCATTTGGCTCCAGTGGAGGAGGCGGAGGAGGAGGAGAAGGAGGGAAGTGTCGGTGGCCTGCCCCAAAGACGTCTGGAATCTCAAGCGAGAGCTGAAGCGGCGGCAAAGGAAGGGACAATAATAGGGCCGCTTGGCGGAGGGGAGGCAGCAGGGATGACGGTTCTGCGTAAGCATCCGGACGCCAAACTTCCTCGAACGCCCTGAAGCTGAGGGAGATCTCAGGATAGCCTAGACTGGGCGAGTCCTCCATAAGCGAGTGCCGTCGTTGCAAACGCAGCCCGACCGCCAGCCACCACTCACTGGCCAATAGGCTCCTCAGATTGAACTCGGCCTCTTTCAGTCTCATACCAAATTTGATGTTTTCAGATTAGGGACAAAAAATATATATACTTTGGTGAGATTTTTAAAAAAAAACAAAAAAAAAAACCGCGAGCCAGATTTAAAAAGTGGCCTGCGGTGTCGATGTTTCTCTTCCCCAACGTGCCCTGTATCTCGCCAGCTGGGAAGAACTTTCTATCCCACCAAGAGCTTCACACTCAAAATGCGGAGATTTAGGGTGAAATAAAAGGGGGCAGTAAGGCCAGGCTGCCCTTCAGCATTTTCCTCCATCCTGCACAGCCAGCTTGCTTCTGGAGAAACGGAGTCCTCCAGGATAGACGCAGGAAGACAGCCGAGGGTTGGCTGACTGGGGTGGAGGGTGGGCTTTACTCTCTCCCCCCACCCCCAACCTGCACCATCCGGGCTGAAGCTGATGCCCAGGAGAGAAGAATCCGACTCCATGATATTATTATTATTAGTATTTTGGCTTCGAACCTTTTGGCTTCGATCTACTCAGGGGCCATGTCTTCAGTGCCATAGAGGCACAATCCTCTGGGGAAGAGACGCTGCTGGAGACGCTGGGATAGTCCTGCCTGGCACAACATTGAAGGGACATTCACGTACCGGAGACGGGGAAGAGAAGGCAACCCTGCCAGATTTGCTCGCCTGGATTGCATGAGGAGGGGGACAGCAAGTTGGGAGCATGATCGGGCCCCGGGGCGGGCCACTCTTGAACTGATCGCCAAGCCTACAGAAAGCAACCCCCTCTACGGGGACGGAGCGATTGCCGGGGACCTCCTCCTCTTCTCTGGCTGGATCTTGGCGTTGGAGCTCTCTTTCTCCATGAGCCCGGGGTGAACAGGTGCCCCAGAGGTGTGGGGGATCCGTCCCCGGGTCCGCTTGGGCTGTGCGTGTCTCTCAGGGCGGATTATGGAGAGCGGTGACCGGGACATGTATCGCCAGTTTCAGGACTGGTGCCTCAGGACTTACGGGGACTCGGGCAAAACCAAGACGGTGACCCGTAAAAAATACGAGCGGATTGTCCAGCTCCTGAACGGCTCCGAGACGAGCTCCACGGATAATGCCAAATTTAAATTCTGGGTCAAATCCAAAGGCTTCCAGCTCGGCAGTCCGGACGAGGTCAGTGGTGGTGGTGGTGCTGCTGGTGGCGGAGGGATGCAAGTGCTGTACGTGCCGGTCAAGACCACGGTTAGTAGAGAAATTGTCTGCCTTGTTATTTAGCCACATCGGGGAGGAAGAGTAGGGAGCCGCCGCCGCCACATAGCTGCCACCTCCACCCCCGAGTTGGCTCAGGCTGCTCTCTCTCCTCCCTCCTCCTTTCTGAAATCTCTTCCTCACCACCCCTCCCGCCCATGTTGCGTTTGCCTGGCACCTTCTCCGCTGCTCAGGGCTTTGTGATCCTTCCTTGCTTTTACGTTGCAAGTGCACAAAACACACCCCTCTACGAAGTCCCTCCGGTTCCTTTCTTCCTTTCTTCTTAACCGGGGGTGGGGGGGTGGGGGGGCAGCGGGAGGAGGAGCGGAACGAGGAAAAGGGAAATCTTATTTCGTCCCCTAAACTAAAACGGACGGGTGTGTGTGTATGTATTTGTGTGTGTGTGTGTGTGTGTGTGTGTGTGTGTGTGTTGGCGAGTCCTGTAGCTGCGCACTACCCATAAGACTATTTCCGATCGACAGAACACAGTAGATTCTGATTAGCCCCATCCCAAACGGTCGGGTGATTTGGGGTTTCCCTAGAATATCAGCTCTCCCCTTTCATTGTTAGCTCTTATCCCCTGAGCTGTAGGAACGTGCCTGGCTGGTTGCCTGTAGAAGCGGAGGGCAGGCTAATCAACAAAAGAGCCATAGGCTCGCACAGGACCGGATGGGAATTGGTCTCTCGTGCGCTCGCTCTCAGTTGAGCCAGCCCAGAAATGTTGGGAGCCTTGCAGAGGTGGAGGGCGTACTCTAAGAGCACCAGGGCTAAGATGCTGGGCTGTGGCGATGGCAAAAAGCATAATTTCCTATTACAGAAGATGGAAATTGTTGGTTACAAGTAGGTTGATATTCTCCTTTCGGTATTTCTTGCTTTCTGAGCCTCTATGCTGGCCTTCTTTTACTCCAAAATGCACTTCTGTACTTTTGATATTAGGATCTGGGTTTTGTTTAGAGCAATTTTAAGTTGGGCAAGAATTTGGGGTTCTTTTTTCCTGATTGATAGGGAAAAAAGGTTTTTAAATGAGTCATTAAATTGTAGTGGAGGTATGCAGAGGAAAATGCCAGAATCCTATGCCTCTGCAATAGTATATCATGTGTATATGATTGTATGTATGTATGTATGTATGTATGTATATATGTATGTATTTATGTAATTTACAAAACAATAGAAGTATATTCAATGATTTAAAATGAATAGACTACAGATTATTTAAGGCACGGTTTATTTTTGGTTTATCTGAGACTTAAAGCTATTTACTGCCACATAATATGAAAGTTTTGTGGATCTGGGGCAATTCACCAAAATTATTTTCTATAAACTCATTAGATTATACCCGGTATTATAATAGTTACATTCACTATAAACCTTTGAAAAGCCTTTAGTATCATAAAACTGAAGTATGAAACATGGGAAAATACATAGTTTTCTATGGTCTTTTTAGATAAAGGCTTGTAGATGTCATCTTATTTCTCACAATGACTCAAAATGGAGCATAAGATTCATTTTGACAAAAGAAACAACTCAGTGAGAAGAAAGAATCAATTTTCCTTTTTATAACATAGCAATTTTAACAAAATTAGTAGTATTTTTGACTTTACATATATTAACTGTTCTGCTTCAAGTGTGCTGCTTTACAAGTTTGAATAACTTAATTCTTTTGGATTCTGTTTCTAATCAGTTAATTTTTTTCCTTGATATACTGTATTAATCTAAACATTTTACTTATTTGCTTGAATTAACAAAGCAACAATTCTAAGATACATGTTTACATAATCTTTTAAATGTTGTATTGTGATTCTTTGCATGTCTATTTAAAGTTCAGTGGAGTTTCCCCCTATGTAAGGGTAAATACAGCATAGTACCCACAGTCTTGGAAAGTGATCAGCACATTAAAAATTCATAATAATTCTCATAACGATTTAGTGTTACATACATTCAGTGACCATCATGCAATGAGGAGCTTGCTTGACATGTAGGACAGTTCTCTGAATTATCTTCAGATTGCATTACTTTTCACTATGGCACATCATTCCTTGACCAGGTAAAATCTTCAGTTTTGAAAACTGGATCCAGCCTCAAAGCAGAGGCATTTAAATCAATGAAATACTCAAGCTGGAGAAGCTTCATTTTACACAGTGCCAATCATGCTTTTTTTTTTTTTTTTACTAACTCAGGCCAGTATTTGTGGCTCTATCTGCAGAGGATGCAGAAGTGGCATCTGAATTAGACTACTGTAATTAGCTGCAAGTAGGATCTACTTAGACATTGGCCCAGAAATTTCAGCACGTGAAAATTGCAGCTAAGATTTTATGCACTAGTCAGAATATGTAACTTCTGTACTGTAGCAGATATACTAGCTAGTAGAACATTTCTGGATCTAATTCAAAGTGCTTGTTCCCACTTTTGAGCTTTAAATGGATGGAACTGGGATCCCCCCAAATGTGTTTTTATTAGTGAAAACTTGCTTGTATTGTAAAGTCAGGAACAGAAGTCCTTTCTCTGCTTTGAAAGCTGTTGATTAACTTGGGGGAGAAGACCTTTTCCATATTGTTTCCATAATTCATCGACCCACCTGCCAGTTTTCAAGAAATCTTATACATTTATTTTTCCAAGCACACCCCAAAATGAGCTTTATTCTTTGACCTGATGTCTAATTGTATTGCTCTTAATTGGCTTTGTTTCAGTGTATTTAGTTTTATTATTATTTTACTGGGAGGATTTTGACCTGAAAGAGTGACTTACAAGTTAAAAATGAATAAAGTTTAACAGATTTCAAATAATTTACTTTTAAGTATTGCTAAGACTAAATATATCTTCTAAGATATCTTTTATTAAATCAGTCTGTAAGGTGGACGATTAGAGTAGAATAGAATTTTTTTTTATTGGCCAAGTGTGATTGGACACACAAGGAATTTGTCTTGGTGCATATGCTCTCAGTGTACATAAAGGAAAAGATATTATTTATAGAGATACTACTGCCACCACCTCTAACCACCTCTCTAAGCTCAAAATGTGGTCAAGGACAACTGTTACCCTTTGGACTACTTCAGTCTTTCAGACCAAGATAGAAGAAAAAGAGTTAAAATAGTTTCTTTTAGATCTAAATAAAATTCATTAACATCCCATGGAGACATAGGACACATTTTGACCCCATTTGAAGAAAAAGCAGGGTATATTGCTGTTTATTGATGGTTAACAAGAGAGAATTTCAAGTTTTTCTCTCTCTCCTGCTTCCCTTCAACTTTATACACTAGCACCATGGACAGATGTTTTAGTCTGCTTAGCAATTTATCACCTCATTCATTCCAGCAACCTACAGTAGTCATAAGAAGAGTTTAATCATTTATATGTGCAGTATTTCTTAATTGTTGGTTGTTGCATTATTATTATTATTGTTATTATTATTATTATTATTATTATTATTATTATTATTATTGTAACTTCTTCTAATATTTATGGTGCAGAGTGTACCTTCAAGCCCAGTTTAATAAAAAAAATTTTTTTCACAACTTGAAATGCCATACATAAAATTTTAAACATAAAACTAATCACCAATGATAACTATTATTTAGGCATTTCCAGTAATTTTAAACTCTAAAACCATTTCAAGAAAATTTTAAAAAGTTGAATTTGTCCAGAATTATTTTCTTCTTGAAGCTTTAACATGTGTGACTATGCTTTGCTATCAGCCAGAGTCCTTTGCTTCTAAAGGTTCTATAATCCACTACTGCTGGTAATTAGACATCATTACTGCTGCATTAAAGGCAAGGAGAGAAGAGAAGAGGACAGGCTGGGGCTAATTAACTACTTGATTCTAATGAAAGAAAAAGACACTGATAGCAGGTGGGAGTTTGCACTAGGACGGACTAGACATAGCAATGACTTCATTGAAGCAAGAATAAGTTGTTGTTTTACATAAGCAGGATTTTAATCTTCCTACTGATTTTACGGGCAGTGAATAAAACTAAGCTTAGTCAAAGTTATCCTCTTATTTGGTTGTTGTATGCCTAGTGAAAATCTGAGGTCACAAGACCACAGTTTTATTAGGAAGGGAGTATTTAGCATGTTGATGTCAGGATTAATTCATTTTAGTATCTTAGTCTTCTAAGAGCAATAGGAGTTAATCTGTTTTCAAGTCTTCACATCACTCTGTGGTATAGGAAATGCACTCTTGGTCACCAGGCAACAACATCCTGCAATACAGCCATTTTAGGTCTACAGTGGGCCAACACACAGTGGAGTATTTATATGTACAGCTTAGTGAACAATATGCCTCTGCCACTTCTCCCTCTGTTACTGTTTTTGTTAGCAACTCTCTTTTGTTAAGCTCAAGCTGCACTTTATTGAAAGGATACAGTGAAAGGATACCTAACAAGAAGTTTTACATAAAACTGTTAGGTGAGAAAAAAAATGTCAAATGAAAGACAATATTTACTATGAAGATACTACTTAGTTGAGTCAGTGCCTGAAACTGTAGCTTCTTTGAGATTATGAAATATACAATTTTTTGTTTGAAAGTAAAATTGCAAAGATTAAATAATAGTGTACTAGTTGAAATAATTTCTACCAATTTGAAAACAAATGTTTAATTTAAATAATGAGGCTACAATTAGTATTATATTTTACTTCATACACATAGTGATGTCAAGTTTAATAGCTGCTGGATAAAAATAATTATGGAGTAGATTTCTATAGTGATTCCTGTATTGAATGTGTATATGTGCGTGAATCTATAATGAAGATAAGTTAAACAAAATCTACTCCTTATTTACATTGATAACCTCACTCAGAAATACATATCACTGACACTTAAAGATTTAATTTTAAGTTTGAAATAGGATTTGCCCAGTTTTTTCCCCAGAGCTTGTATTTGGAATACAAATATTTTAATTGCCCTTTGGTATATGAGTTGTAGTTGGGCTTCTAAATAAAAGACATATATCTGAACTGAGCACTGATGACACTTGATCTAAAATAAGATCATTCTCTTGTCTCTCAATTGGCCAGAAAGATATGTACACTGCCACCTTTGTGTGATGCATATGCTTGGATTCATACAACTCATTCAATAACTTTGCTACAGATCAGTATTTTAGTCCTCAGCATAGATTTGGGAATGCTGCTTTGTATTATAAGAAAAAAAAGCGACATTACCTGTTCATTATATGATAATTGGCATGCTCTTGATTTGTTGCACCATAGTACAAATGCTTAAGGCAGAGTATATATAAAGTTAGGCATGTTTTAATACTGGAGTTTCAGTGATACTGTGATGGTACTACAGACACATAGACAAATTATTAAAACTGGATTGAAAGTCATGCTCATTTTTATTTAATAATTTATAATAGTGTGAAAGTATGTATCATTAAACCCTTCTCTTTAACTTACACTGATAAATTTAAAGAGCTTAAATGAAATGTATTTTGGAAAAACTGAAGTCTACAAGATAATTAACAAGCTGCTTTGTCATATGATGCATAGTTCGTGCTATAAAAAGCAGACCAATATAATTAGGCAAATTTTATTGCAGATTTGTAACTCTATATCTTAGAGTTCACATGTTTATTCTACAGTAGCTCAAGCAGTGAACACGATTATTGTATCCACTAGATTCTTAACCAGTTGTAATTTCAGTTAGGCCATATATATATATTCCTTTGAACAGTAATTCAGTAATAAAACTCATGTTTTGCATTCGGAAATTCCAGTTCCAATGAGTTTGGGTCCTCTCGTCTGACTGCTCATTTGTGTTCTGGTAGTTAGCTTCCTCCACATCTGTCCTACATAGTCACAGGGACAATACATGCAGGGAATTTGGTAGATTACATTGGAAGTATCTCCCACCTCCAACCAATTTTTACAACGCATAATTTGTCCTCGTATGGTAGCCTCCGTGTGGTGTGTGATGCCCAGTTGCAGATCTCAGAAGCTGCATTGTGCAGCTTCTGAAACATTTTTGATGTATGGCAGGTTGTGCCATGTCCCTGAAGATGGGTTCCACCATGAGTTCAAAAGCTCGGAAGACAAAACTTCTGGTCCTGATGATTGATCCAGATTGGATCCTGCAGTATTGTCCTGAGACACCTATATTCACCTTCATTTGTATATATTCTCCCCCTGATTTCAGAGAAAAATAATAATATAGCTACTTGTTTATATTTTATACCCAGTCTTCCCCTCATTTAAAAAAAAATATATTTAAAACTCTTGTAGACTCTGATAAGGCTATTACATTGACATCTTTAATGTAGCCCAGCTAAATTTCCAGGATGTCCCAAAGGTGCTTTTGCAAAAGGCAACTCTGGACTTTCTTGGTTTTTTTCTTTGAAAATGTTTCACTTCTCATCCAAAAAGCTTCTCTGGTTGCCTTTTGAAAAAAGCACCTTTGGGAAAACCATAACCTGGATGATTGAGAACCCCCACATTTAGAATTCCAGGAATAAAAACAAGACATCATTCTTTAATTAAATTAATGTTAAGAAAATTATCCTTGGACATATTTTTAGAAGTTTGAAAGTCTTTCAGATTTCATATTTCCAAATAATTCTTGATAAGGATAACATTTCATCTTAAAAATTTCCTTTGCAAAAATTTATTAGAATCAGGCATGGATAAAATGCTATTATACCATTAGGAAGGCAAAATAAAGTCCAATAAGATTGTAATGACTATGGAGCCAAACCATACAGCTCAGATTCATAATTGCCCATTAAGAATAACTGTGGTACATTTGGGAATAAAATTATTGGAATAAACAGCTGATCTACATAATTTAGTCCATTTATACAAGTGACCATCATAACATCATTTCACTCATTTTCACAAATTCTTTGTTTTCTTAAGAACTTCTGTTTGTCTCAAGAATACTATTTTTCATTAATTTTTCATTGTAATCTTTCAAATTCTACCGTTTTGAAGGGTACTTAATATTCTTATTTCTCTCATCACCATTTATAATGTTATTAATCCCTTTAATATCTCACCATCTGAACTTAAACCCTCAAACTCTTAGCTTCTTTTTATAGAGATGTGAAGTCCGTTCCTTCTGCAGATAATCTGAGTTGAATTTTCTGTGGCCTCTTCAGCTTTATAAATACCTTTTGATATTAGATGGCACAGGATAACCAAAATCTGAAAAAAATATAAATAGCATACTTTTATTTTGTTTTCTTAATAATTTCCAAGATACCAAGAAGGGTATTGGGCTATTGTGCATTTTGAGAGCCTCATCTTCTCATAAAATTATTTGCATGGGAAGCTTGTTCATTTATAAAGATGCACAAACAAAACTTGCTTTGCAGCACACCAGGCCTGATATAAGTTAAATTCTTTAGCCAGGCAGCTGATATAAGTTAAATCACATCAATTTCAGTTTATATTGACTAAATCCACACTTTGCCTTATGCCTTACTGGATTTGCTTAAATCATAAAGCACAATTTATGGACCACAATGGTCTCTTTAATGCTACATATTATAATTTGGCATGTTGTGTAAAAACCAGGAGCCCTAGTTGTGCAGTGGGTCGAATGCCGTATTGCAGGGTAACTCTGCCCATAATCTAGAGTTCGGTCCTGATGGCTCAAGGTTAACTCAGCCTTCCATCCTTCCAAGATCAGTAAAATGAGGACCCAAATTGTTGGGGGCAATATGCTACCATTGTAAATCACTCAGCGAGTGCTACAAATCACTATGAAGTGATATATAAGTCTAAGTGCTGTTGATAAAACAACATGTTTATCCCCTTATCCTTTTTAAAGATTTTGTTCTGTAAAAGGACCAGTCCTTTTCGTTTTGATTGCTACATTTATTTATGAAATGAAACTTTGTCAAAAACATTTTGAAAATCCCTTTGTTCAAGTTTCTGTCTGTATCTGCATTTCTAGTATGCATTGGATGTTTTTCATTTATATGCTTAATGGTAAACCTTTTTTTAAAAAAAACTTTGCCTTATTTATTAGTCTCAATATACTCAATACTCACAAGCCTATGTATGTAAACATTGCCTGTTGTTTATTGTTCTTTGCTTTTTTATTTGTAAACAGTTTTAGTTCTTCAAAATATCTCATTCTTTAATCCAATCACCACCTGATTTTCTTTGGAAACAGTTGTGAGATATGTGACATTTATTAGGTTTGCTTGTAAACTGGAAGGCATCCACTAAGATTCCAAAAAGATCAATGGAGAAGGTTTTATATACCATTGTACTAATGAAAGACCTATCAATGTTGAGATATCTATTTCCCATATACTGATTGTTTTCCTGCACTATTCCCACTTCCTTCCATTATTTAGTCATTGTCATGAATGATGCATGGACAGTCAGACTTACTTGGTTAATCAGAAAACATCATATTATCTTTCTTTTGAAAAAAAAACAGTCTTGGACAGGCTTGGTCAATATTGTAAGCTTAGAGGTTTTTTAAAGACAAAATCAGGCCAACTCAGGATCTAGTTATAATTGCAGCTGTTTCTCCTTTTTATGTATTTTTTGTTGTGCAATATTTTTATTTCCTTTTGTTTTTAGTATGGTAAATTATTGTTTTTTATTTTGCATTATTATATGTTTATTTGAAAATGGATTAATAAAAATTATTTGGTTTTTTTTAAAAAAAGGCTTGCTTTTCCAAAGTTGGCCATATTTGTTTCTATATCTAACATGGCTTAAATCTATCTTCCATGTTATTTTCCATATTACAGTATTCCTCGATAATAGAAGCCTGGTTCTGATAACATGGGATTGGATAGTTTGCTAAGCCTATATTTCTGGATTTTTTATTCATGCTAGTGATTTATAGCACCAGATACACATCACTACAGTCTATATTAGACATCACTATGTCCATATTAGTGATATATAATGACAACTATTGCTAGATGACGTTATAAATAGCTAGTCTGGATAGCCTTCTAGGTTATCAGCAGAATGCTTTGTTTTTATTATTAGTGTGAAGAAACATGAAATACTGTCATTTATAATTAGCAAGCTTCATAATATTCTAAAATATTCATATAAATTATAGGTATGTATTATTTTAAATACCAATAATAAACAATTAATATTAAATTATAATAACAATGAGAAGTGTATCAGTATAATATGAATGATGCAAATTAAGGAAGAGATTTGGATTTGATCAGAGTCTGATTTCATAGCAAACTGTAGTAATTTGGGGAAAAAGTTTCCCTAGGACAGAATAAATGGGTAACTTGCTTCAACCTGATTCTGGACCTTCACAAAACTCCAGGCCCAATCTATTATTCTGCAACTGTTGCATGATATAAATGGCACTGTTAAAACTATTCTAATAGGGAAAAAGAAACAAGATTATATTGCTTATAGAAAATATGACAACAAGAAGGGGAATTTTGAATTCAATGACTGAAAAGTTGATTTCTATGAAAGTTGGTATGTTTATAGCAGTCCAGTTTTCCTGTAAATTTCCTTATGTTTGGGTGAAAAACAAAAAAGAACCAACATTTGAATGTTTCTTATGATAAGACAATATGCAATCTGAACTGATTTTTTGAATTGCATTCCAGAAACTAACACAGATTGAACTTTCCCTGGAAGGACTTAGAGCAGATTTATGTAGTTCTACATCTAGCCCTTAAAACTCATCACATGGTTACAGCACACACTGTAATATAAAACATGTTTTTAATAAAACTGACTTCATTTTATAGCTTGTCAATTACAGTATTTTACTAAGAGGAAATTCCTAGCTTATTAAAAATTACTGGAAAATGATGTATGATCTCATGTCCTCATAATTACATTTTATGAGTAAAATTCTGAGAGGTAAGCTTTTTCTTCCATCCTTACATAGACATGATTGCACTTGAAAACAATAAATCCCTGGAAAATCATCCCATTCATCTGTGCAAAAGCCAATATACTTGTCCCCATAATTGCTGCCTACTCAGATAGCTGATTTTACTTCCATATGCAAATTTATTTATCATATTTATATAGTTACCTATCTCACAAGAGATTTCTTTATAGGACAATTGCAGAAGATATAGACAGACTGACCACTTATATTTTATAATAGAACTACTATCACGGCTGTCTGAATATGCTGTGACCTGGGAAACTGAGTTCAGATCCATTTTTCTTTCATCTTGTAACTCCATTACATTAGGATAGCCTAGGCTATCCATTGGAGTTATGTGTCTCCTTGAGCTATAACCTTACACCTTGTCTAAGTTTGAGGGCAATCAGATTTTATGTGGCATAGCACAAAATTCAAAAGTAGGTAAGGGCAAGGCAGGCAGATTTTTGTACCCCTGATCATGATGAACGGGCATGAATTGCTATGTCATGACTAGTCAAGAATGATCATACATAGATGTAAATATCATTCCTGACTGCTCTATTTTTTCTCATTTAGGAATAGTTCATTTTCCACATGTGACACTTCCTCTAGGTTACTTGAGTTCAGAATATTTATAAAACCATAGTTTTGGAAGGAGCAATTTAGTCAATTGAGTTCTATTCTTCACTCAGTGTAGAAATCCATATTAAAGCATCTTATGCAGATGGCTACAAGTAGTTCTCTGTTTACAACCATAATGGAGCTGCCCAAGTTGTGATGGTTAAGTGAGGCGACCATGTGATCACCTTAATAATCCCCATCCCTGTTCTCCCCAATGCGATCATTAAGCAACTGCATGGGTATTTAAGCAGAGCATGGGGTGCCTCAGGTGTGGGGAAGGACTCCTCACCCCCGAGACACCTTGTGCTCTGCTTCATGCCACTTGGGTCCCCACTCACCTTGGGCCTACTTTCCTTCTCTACCAGGTCCATGCAGGCCTTGGGCCTGCTTTCCACCTTACTGAACCATGTACTCTTCTCCAGTCCATCACTGATCACTCACTTTTTGTAGAGCTCCAGAGGTCTACAAAATGTAAGTGGCCTACACCAGGGGTGGGTTCTACTTACCTTTACTACTGGTTTGCAATGGGGCTGCACACGCGTGCTCACTTCACATGCAGAGAAGCATTTTGATAACGTTGGAGTTAGTGGGCGGAGCCTCCCACCGGTTTTACTACTGGTTCTATAGAACTGGTGCAAACTGGGGGCAACCCACCACTAGCCTACACCCATACCCTTCTCAATTGCAGAAAATATGACTTCAGCAACAGAGTGGTCAATATCTGGAATGCTCTACCTGAGTCTGTTATAACATCCTCTAACCCTTACAGCTTCAACCTTAAACTGTCTACCGTGGATCTCACCCCATTCTTAAGAGGTCCATAAAGGGGGAGTGCATAAGTGCACTAACGTGCCTACCATCCTTGTCCTACTGTCCCCATTTATTTGTATTCATTTCTTTCATTCAAATCCATGTTTATATTCATACCTGCTATCTTGTACATGTTTGACAAACTAATAAATACAAATATAAATGTCTGATTGCTAACCTATCTTTGGAAGATGTTCAGAGTTCCAAAGCTCACATTAGGGAAGGAAAATAGACTACTCTGCTCCTTTAGCTGTATGGCTCCATCCCGGAAGTAGGTGCCATTTTAGGAGCAGCCACAATTCATTGCAGTCACTCAAAAAATGGTGCCTATTTCCAGGATGGTGCCATGTGGCCTTTAGGAACACTGCAAAGAGTAGAGAGAAGGATGGCAGGCCATTCTACCCCTCGGCATTCCTGGGTTGCATCCTTGGGAAGCAGGCACCACTTTTGGAGTGGCCACAGTTCATTGCAGCCACTTGCTTCTAGGATGGAGGAACACAGCCTAGGGATGCTGAAGGGTAGACAGGCCTGCCCTCTTTCCTGAACACAAGCTCTGGAGCTCTTCCAAAGAGAAGTGTGTAACCAGTGATGAGGGCAAGGAGGTGGTTATGGGACCAAATGGAGTGGGAAGCAGACCCAAGACCTGTGAAGGCCAAGCGGGAAAGGATGGGTATAGGCATGAGGACACTGCAGCATCCCTGTGGCCAATTGTAAGGGAGAATCCACCAAATTTTATGCACATTACCACTGGAGCACTGCAATGGCTATAACTTCAAAACTGGGTCATAAGTAGCTTTTGAGGGGTCTGTTGTAATTTTGAATGGTGGCTAAGCAATCGCTCATAAGTTAAGGACTACCTACATTTGTCTGAACACATCCAATGAAGGAGAATCCACCAGTACAGTTCTCGGAACTATATATTTTTTTACTACTATTAGGATTTTTTAAAAAACAAGATTCAATTAGAATTTGCCTTTTCAAAGAGCTCTTAACCTTCCATTTGATGTCCTTTCAGATATTTGAAGAGTACTACCATATCTCTTCACCCCATTATCTTTTTCTAAGACTAAACATGCCTGGTTCCTTCAGTCTTTTAATCCTTTGATCATCCTTGTGGCCTTCCTCTGAATCTATTCCAATTTCTTCAAATCCTTTTTAAAGTATGTCTAGGACCAAAAGTGAATATACTGAAATTATTACTCCCATGATTTGGAAATTAGATTTCTATTGATGCAGCCTAAAAATAATTTCTGTGAGGTAGTGGGTCTCTGTCTGTTGACAGCTATATCACAATATTATCATATCAGTTGCAATCAAATAGTACATGATTCCTTATTGTAAGGTATTTTGTTTTGACAAATACTATTACTAAGCCAAATATTCCCCATCTTACTGTTTTAGTAAAGCCAAGAAACATATACCTACCACTTTCCTACAATATATTAAGAAAAATTCTATCAAAAATTGAGATAAATGTACTCTAGCAAGATGTGTTGTTGACAAATTTATGCTGACTTCAGGGAATAGATTGTTTTCAAAATGCTTCAGGTTCCACTCACATGCAGTGTGGATATGTACAGCAGCTCGCCAAGATTCAGGGCATATGGAGTCAGCATGCTGGCCAATACCTTTCATCTAACTGGCTTCAGCAGTCATATATCCTAAGCAGTCATGTTTTTGATACCCTTCTGGATCATCTTCTCAACCACATTTTGGTAGTGTAGGTGGTATGAAATTTACATTGTACAAACAATGCTGGTCATGGTCTCCAAGGCTGAAAAGCACAAAGGAAAATATTTATTAAACCAAAGAGAGATGGCAATAATGCTGAATGTGCCATGGGTAGAAGAAAGGTTTTCATGTTGATGGAGGGTCATCAAATATTTAAAGTATTTTGTAAAATAAATTCTTATCTAACTATGTTTGGAAAGACTTGAGGCTCCAGTCTCTTCAGAGCATGGGTTTGAATCCCGTATCTGCCACTTTCATGTTTCTTAGCACTCCTTCAGGAGCCAGATACAGATTGTAGATACAGGCAGTTTTAAAGGGAGGATTTGTTACTACAAATTCCAGACAACAAGACAGCAGGAGGTGACAGAAAAAAGAAAAAGCAAGACAATAGGTATGAGTTGTAGGTAAGAACTTGGATAAAGGCAAATTCCAAGTCAAGCAGCCCAAGGTCAAACTGAAGATTTAGGATACCAAGTCAAGGGAAAAAAGTAGTCTTAGTCAGTTGACAAACTCGAGTCATAAATAAACGTATGGATTCAATCAAGCGTCACAGAACAAGAAGTCAGATGCACAAATTGTTTCTAGAAAGGGAAGACTTTGTGTGAGGTTTAAATTCTCTCCATGGTAAGTGTGCACAGGTGTTACCAATTTTTCCTTAAGCTTTGCTGGTCAGTTCAGTTCAGTGTTGTGTTGCTTGCTCAGAGATCACACACTTCCGTGAGATATAGAGATCCAAAAAAGAATAGGGTTGGGGAGAGGAGAGGAGAGGAGAGGAGCAAGCGAGTACCTAAAGCAGTCTGTTTTGCAGCCAACTCCAAGAACATGACAGCCTGTTTGTTGGAGGCTGGGTCAGGATAGAAGCTGATACACACATACACAGTCAGTTCTCCTAGGTAAACCAGACAGGAAACACATTACCAGCATCTTTCACATCTGAAGGTACAAACTTCCTGCTGCTTCTTTTAACCACTTGATCATTAGGGTGGGTTGGTGGGAGGGTCCTTTCTAAGTTTCTTTCTCTGACTGTTAAGCCACTGGGGACTCCTCTCTCTTTTGTCTGATTGTTTCCTAGGCAGCATCTCTTTCCCCTTTCCTCAAGATAATTCACACATTCCATTACAGGCTGTGATTGTATCTCTTCCCTTCGTTCTCCAAGCTCATCCACGCTTTCCATTACCCACACACAAACATAGAGCCAGAACTTAAACAAACAAGGGATTTTATTTTGGACAAGATGATATTTATCCTTAGTTAATTTATCCTAATAAAGTAGTGTGATTTAATATATACAAGTGAAAATACTATTAAAATATGTGTTTCTATGTATTTTCAGAATAGTATAAGTAATATAAGAAATAAAGTCTTAACTTTCTTTATTTTTCTCCTTCTCAAATCTTTTCCCTTCAATTTCTACTTGACATTTACTGCATTTTCTGCCTCTTCTTATCTAAATTACTGATACTTGAATATCAGTGAGTTTTCTCCTGGCTGTCTTATTGTCACTCATTTCCAATGAAAGCCTTTAATTCACAAAGTTTCACTGTCCAGCTTTTGAATTTTGGTACACACAACACAATCTGTGGGGCTGAGTCACCTGCTTTTCCCCACAAAATTCCTCGACTAGCTCAGACCTAAACATTTATCTCCAGCCAGGCACTTCACTCTACCACAAAGTGTTTGTTGATTTCAAGCCAAGGAGCTTGTTAGCATAGTTATCTTTTATTCCATCTATATCAAAATGCCAACTTTTGTATCAGATCAATATAATGGAATCCAAGCAAATATTATTGTTTTCCTCACTGAGCTCAGAACATTTCTTTGCCTACTAAAATTTTTTTTATAAGCCTAATGAAGGGTTTGCAAAGTGGGCCATGCCACTTCTGAGCCAGATCAGCACTGATCTGGACAATTACCCTGGCTTTTTGGCATCCTGAGAACTAATTTTGAGGATCTTGTGACAGCTAATTGTGAGATCTACTATCTACCATAGGGCAAGATTTCAGTGTGGGCATACGTTCACTCATAACGTAGAGTAAAAAGAGAGAGGCTTAACTGACCAGTTCAAGGATTTATTGATTGATGAAATATGAGATGAGATGGTTCATCAAGGCACTCCAGACATAATGACAACATTAACTTATGTCTGCTTGAGCATTTATAAAAAATGAGCTGTTGTGGGTGACTACAGGTAATAAAATAAGATACCACTCTGTTTCATTCCCTTTTCCTTCCTACTTCCCTATATTGAGCAGGCTTTGATTTTAAATTTACCAATTAAATGCATACATCTGTAAGTCAGTATAGATAATTCTTGACTTACAACCATTCATTTAATGCCTATTCAAAATAACAACAGCAGAGAAAAAAGCAACTTACAACTGGGGCCTTGTACTTACAACTGTTGCAGCATCCTCACAGTGATGTGATCAAAATTTGGGTGCTTGGCAATCAATATATATTTATGACAGTTGCAACATCCCAGGGTCATATAATCACCATTTATGACCTTCCTAGATGACTTCTGATAAGCAAAATAAAGCTTGTCGTTGCATGAGTCACTTAACAACTATGATGTTTTGCTTAACAACTGTGGCAAAAAATTGTCCAGGATTCACATAACAACTGCTAATGGAAATTATTCTAATTGTGGTTATAAGTCGAGAACTACCATTGAACATTTCTTACCACTCAAGTATCTGCCAGTATATATAAAGCGTATATTAATGGACTCTGACCATTACATCTAAAACGCCATAGTTGTAAAGAAATGTGGCATTTTTTTCAGCAAATGCCTTACTTCCACTCTGGCTTGTCAAAAAATATGTGCCAGTCAAGGGCTATGAGGCTGGATCAACCACAAATTAAATGAGCTCAGTCTTGTGGAGTTACACATTGCTATTTAATCAATCCTTTTATCCTGTAACCCATACTTAGTACAGGAATACAACTGGTAACTTTATTAAATAATTCAATGTATGCAAATATGTTCCCTCTACTTCTCCTGCTTATCTTCATATTGAGACTACTTTTTGATTACTTTAATAGGTCCAATCACATCCCAGTTACCCTTTACAACTCACCACTAGCAACTATCAGAAACTTCCGTGGTTTTATTTGATCTCCTCCTAACATTATTCAGTTGTTGTCAGCCTTATGAAATAGAATAGACAGGAAACACAGCTAGATGAGCTAATTCCATTTTATTATTAAGATTACATTAACAAAATCATGTAAGACTGAAAATACGGTTCTCCTTCCATACCTTTTACAGTTCAAGGAAAATAGGGAGAGTCTCTTCTGAACCACTTGCCCTGCCCAGGTTTCTGCTGTGGGCTAAGTTGGTTTTTATCTGATGATTCTCTTGGCTGCATCTCTTCACCTTTTTCCCAAGATCATTCATGCATACCACCATGGCCTTGGGTCTGTAAGGGCCACAGACTCACCAATGCATAACTCTTCAGAGAAATCTGATTTGTATGAAGGAGGAGCATGAATGATAGCTTTTGACTATCATTATGGGATATTTGAATTTTTAATGTCATACAGACTGGCCGTGAGCGAGTCTTTCAGCGATCTATGAACCATATTTCCATACTCTTGAACAAGTAATTTGTTGTTTAGATGATACATATGTTTATTCTGAGGACAATGCATTCCATGACAACTAAATGCATACAGTTCTTCAGTGTCTTCATGACAACAGCCTCTGCATTAAACTTGAGAAATGCACCATTGTCAGCCTATACTAGATTATTTGGAATACTATATTTCTTCTGAAAAACTACAGATGGATTCAACTAAAGTACAATCTGTTATCTTAGTATTCTCACCAACCCCTCCCCAATATTATTAGTACTGCATTTCTTGGGCTTTGCCTATTTTTATCCTAAATTTATTTCTAAATTTACAACAATGGCCACAACATTCACTTAGCTTACCAAGAAGGTAAAAGGTTTCTAAATTGACTTTCTAAAACCCAACAAGCCTTTCTGAAAGTCATTTTTCAGCCCCACTTCTGTCACCAACATCTTGTCTGCCCACTTATTGTACAGGGCTGATGCCTTGATTTTATCTTGGGATCTGTGTGTTTACAATTTGCTCCTGAGTTCTCAGTAAACTTCCCTCCATGTTCAGTTTCTTTTTTTTTTTTACAGCTGCTACCTTTGAATGAAACTAGGGGTGGTACTCACTTACTTTCACTACCGGTTTGCAAATGTGAGCGCGCAAGCGCGCAAAGAAATATTTGGAAAAAAGTGAAGAGTAACCACAGGAAATGCTGGTGAGATGCTGGAATGTACAACTGAGGAGAGACATGTGAGGACAGATTACTCCATTGCTTGTAAGCAGCACCAGGTTGGAAAAAGCCTGTGTCACTAGAATCAGAGTTTTGAAAGTGTTGATGTCTCATCAGCTGCAGCCTTTCAGTTATGAAGAATGAAATGGAGAAAGAAGCACCAACTATTGCAGTGGAAGAGACAAATATAACCATGGAGAGAGTATGGAACACCTTCCCTTTGTTTCCTTCTGAGTCAGAAGGAAGGAGTGGTAATGATTCTTCCATATACATAGAGGGAAAAGGAAGTCAGCCCTATAAGGCAAACCAGACTAAGAAATCAGTGCCATATAAGTCAGGACTACTTTTATTGTAAAAGTTATAGTAATAGAATCTTGCAAGTCTGAATGTGTCCTCCCCCTCTCACCTTATCTTCAATTGCAATAGGGAGGGTTTTTAAAAGAAGTTTTCTAATTATTATTTTTTGGCCTGGGCTCAAGACCCACTTCTCTAACTATTACTTTGGTAATGGCTCTTCCTCCTGTTCTTCAAGGCCATCCCCTATATCTTCTATAGGGAGGTGGTATGGTAGTTATACTGGAAGAATACAGGAACAATAGAACATAAGTTGTCTATTTAACATTGATAAAGGGTGCAGTCACTAATTGCTCTAGTTCAAAGAGAATATGAGATTTTCATTTGTTTGCAAACTTTATAGTCAGCCAGTTCATATATTTTGATGGTTCATCGAGTTGATGCACAATTCAGCTACTCTTCTGCAGTAATAGGACAGTATTAGTGTCTATTGTATAAACTGGTGCTCATTTGTCTTCTGGCCACTCCCTGAAATAGTCATTGCTTTTCCTCAATTTTGGGGTGGGACTCACTTTTTTCCTTTTGTTTAATTCATGCACATTTCTGACTCCTTTCTCTACCCATATCTTTCTTTCCAAACAACCAAACATGAAATTTTGACTTAAAATACAGAATAAGTTAATGGTCAATGAAAAAATCGAATAGAAGTAAAACATCATAGCCACAGACTGGAATTTTGTATTTCTGGAAATATAATTAGAACAGAAAAAGAAACTATTGATTGCCATGCTTAAATTTCTCACTTTCTTATATTCATAAAAGTAAAATTATTGTAAAGATTATGGCTGTATTTCCAAATTGAACTAATCATACAGAAATAGCCCTAGGCTTCCTTTAGTTTAGTTTATAGAAAGTAGTTAAGAGTGTGTAAAATGTGGGATTTGGTAAGTTGATATGGTTGAAGTAGATGATAGTAGAAGTGGAATAAATTAGGCAGACTAACTTTTCCAAATCCAATGTCTTCCAAATTAGTGTCTCAGAAGTGAGATACCAAGAAGCCAAGAAGCTGGGCAGTCTGTTGCAGATCATTATGAAAGACCATTTCTTAAACTAATATAAGCAATAATTCAATATTTCCAGAAAAGGACAGATGCTTAAGCAGTGATTGGTGGGTAGGGACAATGGAAGGAAAAATGAACTATGCAAATTTTCTCCATTAAAATATTTTACTTAGTTATTTTCTTTCAATATTTCACTTTTTAGTATCTATACTATTTTTGCTATCTATTTATATAAAGCAGGGGTGTCAAACTCAAGGCTCAAGGGTGCTTAGATCTGGCCCACAAGGTTGCCCTGGAAACAGTGGACCGGCCAGTGGTGCCTCTGTCAGCGAAAATGGAGCTAGGTAGAGCCACATGTGGCCTTCCCGAGCTCTGTTTTCACTGGCAGAGGGCTGCAGGAGGCAATGCAGCTGAAAATGGATGTCGAGCTGGCCACTCCCACCCCAGCCACTCCCCCATACCCCCCAAGGTCAAGCACAACCCTGATGTGGCCCCCAAGGAAATCGAGTGTGACACCCCAATATAAAGGAACCAGTGGTGGATTTCAAAATTTTTTACTACTGGTTCTGTGGGTGTGGCTTGGTGGGCGTGGCATGGCTTGGTGGATATGGCAGGGGAAGGATACTGTAAAATCTTCATTCCCTCCCCAATCCAGGGGAAGATTACTGCAAAATCCCCATTTCCTCCCTTATCAGCTGGGATTTGGGAGTCAGAGAATAGATAGAGGTGTGGCCAGTCAGAATTTTTACTACCGGTTCTCTGAACTACTCAAAATTTCTGCTACCGATTCTCCAGAACTGGTCAGAACCTGCTGCAACCCACCTCTGAAAGGAACCATATGTTTATAATAACTGTTCATATCAAAAAAATATTCCTGATCATGATAGGAATAGGCTTATGTTATGTCTAAGAAATAAAATTTCAAAATCAGATTTGGTCAGGATCATTTATATTTTATTTTTAATTGAAAGAGCCAGTTTGGTCTAATGATTAATGCACCAGGATAGAAAACGGGAGACTGTGAGTTCAAGTCCTGCCTTAGCCATGAAAGTCAGCTGGGTGACTTTAGGTCAGTCATTCTCTCTCAGCCCAACCCACCTCACATGGTTGCTGTTGTGGGAAAATAGGAGGCGGGAGTATTGTGTGTGTTCACTGCCTTGTGCTATTTATAAAAATAATAAAAGCTAGATATAAGTAAATAAACTGAAATTCATTTCTTGGAGTAATGATACAATAATACTATTTGGCACATGCATTATCCGCTGAAAGTTCAGAGATAGGTTAGAGATAGAATATAAATTGTTGCAAAAGTAGCAGCTACTAAACAAAAGAATTCAAGCTAAAACTGATTCTCACTGTTCCAGGATATGAAAATATGTTATTCCATCTTATTTAAACTAATCCACTTAATACGGATTATTTAAATTGATAGAAACTATGTAACTAATAGAATTTTTTTTGGTACTATGGTTTTTCTGAATACTTGCTGGAATTACATTATTTGTCTCCAGAAGAAACGAGCCTGCTGCTTGTAGTATTCTGTACAATATATATTATATGGGTCACTACAGTGACACTGAAATTAATCAGACAGGAAATGTTGAGCAGTTGCTTTCTTGGAGCAGGTACTTTGTGAGTCCCTGCAGAAAATAATTCATTAAAAAGAAACTTTTTATTTGCATAGTGATTGCACTGGCACTTAAGTTCCAAGAACAAAATAGTATTTTAATTTTGCTAAAATTCTTTATATGCTTCCCATTTTTGATATAATGGACATCTCTAGCTGGAAAACTTCTGATTCCTGATTGGCAGCTCAAACCTTAGAGAGCTGTTCATTATATTTGTTAGTGGACAGTATAGTGCATACCACTGCACTATATATCAAGTGAACTGCCTGAGTCAAATCCATCTTCTGCAGTGTTTTACCCCTGTCTTCTCTAATTTGGCATATTCCACATCTTTGAGGCTATAACTAATTTGACTGAACTCTGACAACTGAAGGCTGTGCTGATGTGAATTCTGGATCACAAGGTGTTGCTCAACTTTTCTAGAAAAAGATGGTGAATGTGACATGTAAATTTTTTCATTAATACCATACTTCAAAGACTATTCCAATGCAAATACTTCTTTTTAACAAATGTACATCAATCATGGCTAAATGCATGCTTCTCTATTTAGCAAAGCTAAATCGGTTTTCTTTCATTACTTCAGCAGTTGTTTATTGCAGAATAAAAGAGGACATTAAAGATGTGGGCACAATCTAGTCTCTTAAGATCTACTGAGTCATATTAATTTCAATGGGAAAAAATAGGGAGATATAGTTCATGTACCATTAGAAGTCTTGAAAGATCAGATTAGGACATGCTATCTTGGAGAAAATCTACTTATGTGGTTGCTAAAAGTCAGCCTTGACTTGATAATAATCAAAGCTCAAATTCTTCCAGTAAAAATCAATAGGATTTCATAATTGCATAAGGAATTTGAAATTTACTCTCCCCTCCCGAAAAAAAAGAAAAAAAAGAAGAAGATACAAAGGCATGATACTAAGATTATGAATGATTAATTTTAGCTCCAGATTTTGGATTGAAAAAAAGCCTCCAATTATGACTATTATCAATGTAGTGAAAAAATGCTGAATGATAGCTAATGATAATCTGTCTAAATTAAAAATATTTACCATTTAAAGAAGTCCCCTGTAAGGCATTATTTTTATATATTGTTTTGTGATTTTCATACATTTTATGGCTCCATACAGCTCCCACCACCATTACTGATTCCATCAGTCTATATTTTTCTTAGTCATTGTTATATCCTAATGCAGCCGTGATACGGATGAACTATATTGGGAAAAGTCTTCCATTCTCTTATATAAAAGTTCAGGGAACTTGTACTTTTGCCATCCTCTCCCAGTTCTTTTGATTCAAGTATTTAACTTTTTAAAAGTAATATGAATTATATTCATGTATAATTACAATTATCTCTAGCTGTAATAGTTTATCCTAAGCTTATTAATGTAGACAATTATTCTTTAATAGAAACCAAGTGCTAGAATACAAACCGTATGAACCAGGATCTTTCTTTCACAGTAACAGAATAACAGAGTTGACAGGGACCTTGGAGGTCTTTGAGTCCAACCCCTGTACAACCAGGTGATCTTATACCATTCTGGACACATGGCTGTCCAATCTCTTCTTAAACACCTCTGTGCCATCTCTGGCACATGTGCCATAGGTTCGCCATCACAAACCTATTCTATATACCTGTACATTTGGTTTTTCTTACCTATATGTAGAACCTTACTCCTGTCAGTCACCACTGAATTTCATTTTGTTAGATAGGGCCCAGTGTTCAAGTCTGTTGAGATCTTGAGTCTAGCTTTTGGGTGTTACGAGTTTACTGTTGAGTGCAAATTTGATAAGTTCCCCTTCTATTCCCTATTTAAATCATTTATGAATATATTGAGGAGTACTGGGCCTAAGGCAGAACTTTGGGGTACCCCACTGCTTACCTTCCTCCATGTAGGTATATAGATAGTCCTCAACTTATGACCACAATTGTGTCCAAAATTTCTGTTGCTAAATGAGGCAGTTAAGTGAATTTTGCCCCGTTTTACGACCTTTCTTGCCACAGTTGTTAAGTGAATCACTGTAGTTGTTAATAGTTAGTAACATGGTTGTTAAGTGAATCCGGCTTACCTATTGACTTTGCTTGTCAGAAGGTCACAAAAAGTGATCACATTACCCAGGACACTGTCATAAGTGTGAAAAATGATCATAAGTTTTTCAGTGTCAGATCATAAGTGCCGTTGTAATTTCAGTCACTAAATGAACTGTTGTAAGTCAAGGACTACCTGTAGTTCCATTAAGAACTAGACATTGAGTGCACTTTGTCGGCCAGTTACAAATCCATCTAGTGGTGATGCTTGTATATCTCACATTTTTCTAACTGACTAAGTAGATTGTGGTCTACTTTATCAATTGCCTAAAAAGTTTTAAATTTTGAATTGAAAATTAAATTATTTTGCCACTTTTTCACTAAATTATTTGCTATTTTAAACTAAGCTTTCAATGAAAATTGTAGGATTCAAAATCTAAAGTAATATAAAGTAAAAACACTATTACAAGATCCCATAAAGTCCAGACCGCCCACAGCCATCTGTGACAATATTTCATTTTTCTGTAACAAATGTTCACATGACTTAAGAAAACTAAAACAAAAGAATCATTGATTTAGTTACATGTTAGTGATTTAGGCTGGAGCCAGAAAAAAGAGAATGTTGAAAGACTGATAGATATTGATATTGTTCGCTGTGCTTACACTAATTTCTACTGCCATGGTATAAGCTCAGATAAAAGAGAATACTTGCCTTCTGGTGTGTTTCATTAATCCTACAAGTCTGTTTAATAAAGATTGATAGTGAAATTGGCCAGTAAAGGCAAAATAACTGTGCTGTAACACTTTTATATTTATTAAAATTGGAGCCAAATACTTAGTTAAATTTGCTAACTAAAGCCACCTCCCCCAATCTGGTGCCCCCAAGATATGTTACCGTAGAATTATAGTACTCCGAATTTCAGGCATACTACTCAGATATATGTAATCTTATTAAATTTGGAAGGTACTAAGTTGGGAAAGGCTGAAATAAATAAATTATTTTAATGTAATCATTTATGCGGATGCCAAAATTACATCTGAAATGAAGCAGAATTACTTACTCACAGACCAGCTTAGGGATATAACTTTGTTTCAAAACAACTTCATTGCATAGATTTAAAGATTGTTAAAAAAATTATATCAGGTTCATATGCTTCTACATTTGCTCAAGCTAAAATTCATAAAAAATAAGGAAACATATTTTAACATCCTGGTTGCAACACTAATCTATAGTTTGGCATTACATGACAAGCCTGGCTTTTGGTTTCTTTGGCTGAGACAAATGGAACATCCATTTCTACTTTCAATTTAATTGTAGTATGTAGTTAGGTCCAAATCTGGTTACTTTTAATTAGAGTTTATCAAAAGATGCTAGGAACAGGAATTATTGTTTATACACATAGTCAAAAGATAGTTCCAGGTTTCTCTTGATGTTGACGAAATGGCAAATGGTAATTGGCTGAAAACAGTTTCTTCTCGTTTTTTTCTTTTAGCCATAAAAAGGGAAAGTGGATTCAATGAAAAAGATGCTTGAGTCCATCAAATTACATTAAGGTATATTGTTGCTTTTGAGCACAAAACTTAAATCAGTGATAAAGCTCTCCCACTGCATATTCCACATTTGATCAGTAAGCTAACACCAGAAAGATGAATAATCTAGATCATGCTGGCAGAGCTATTAGCAGTTTCTTAAACATGGAAGTACTCACCTAAAGTGAGTAGATCTTCTTATCCAGATTAATTTGAAGGCCATCTGCCTGGTTTCAAAATTAATCTAATTTAAAAACTGGCCCTAGTCTAGTCTGCACTTTGGACTGCTGAGGCACAGCAGAGAAATTGGTGTGCTTTCTCTCACAGCCTTCCCCTTTCCATCTTCAGTTTGAGGTCTATATTGGAAGAGTTTCAAGAAAGTACTTGCTGATGTGAATGTATGTGGGGAGGGCCCTCTCCTTTTTTCTTTGTTTCTTGTATGTCTCTTACACTTAGTTCTCTCCCAGGTCTCCTAGGTACACTCTCAAAAAAATTACAGTGAGACCAAACCAAAGGCAGAGAGGCCAAATTAATAAAAGCTTGGAAAGAGTTGAATCAGGCAGATGGAAACGAGTATGAATAAATTTGATTGTTCTAACATGGATTTTACACCTCTGATTTAACTTAGTATAGGTAGCCATTGCATAATGGCTATTGGAAGTTACAGTAGACTCTACAAAAGTTACTTACGATTCATCCTCAAAAATACTACTGCTGTACCACCTCCAATAGCCACATGTTCACATACTGGGCATTTGTCAACCGGCTCAAATTTACCACCAGTTTCAGCATTCTGCAGACATGTGTCCATCATTTGTGACATCTTTTACTGGTTTTACTGGTTTCAGGCATTTTTTCCTAGTTTCTAGCCAAAGAATGCCAATTTGGGTTTATGGAGTTGTTTAATGACCATGTAACAACGATGGTGCTATTCACTTAAAAACTATGGTGATTCACTTTACAGCTGTCATAAGAATGTAAAATCAAGTCATGTGGCAAACCGTTTATTGATGGGGCTCAATTGTGGTTGTTAAGTGAGGACTTAACAGTATATGTATTATGCTTCATATAATAAGCAATCATTTTTTTTAAAAATGGGAAAGTTTAAATAAAATTATTAAAAGCCACTCTAAATTCTGTTTTGCTTTAATCTAGAGAAATGAACAGAAAAGTATAATTAATATTTGACTTAAGTGGAGTTTTGACAATGATGCTTTCTTGGTTCTCTAAAATGCTTGATGCAATATTTTTACAACACTGATGATTCTATAGAAAAAATATACATTTTTCTCTATAACTGGCTAAATTATGCACATAAATAGAACAATGTATATTGCAGATACACACATTTTATCATTAACTTGAGACATAGTCTTACATAAATCTGCCTACACTGATTAAGCAACTGCCCATCATCTCCCAGTCGGGAAGCCATATGGTACAATAAATAACCCATGTGAGGCTTTTCAAGATTACACTAATTTTTTGTTGGATGTCTCATTTCATATGATTGCTGCTAAAAAAAACCCATATTCATCTCCTGTATCTTACCTGGTCTGGTTATAACTCCTAGAAAACAACATGAGAAGATATTTCACACATTCTGTGCTTATGATACATGGAGTGCGGGGCGGTGGGGGGTGGTGGTGGCGGAGAGACACAACAGGATGAATTGAAGAGCTTACTGTTAACAGCTTAGAACAGGGCCATATGCCACGCTTGGCTGCTCCAGTAGTTTGTCCCAGCCAGTCTGACCACTCTAAGCTCCTCTGGAGTTTTGGCAAAAGAAGGAAGAATGGCAGAAAATAGAGTCAAGAATGGAGCTGTCTCTAATATATCAAATGTGCACTGCAGTGAATGAAAATGGTAAAAGCTCTTTCAGAACTGAGGAAGCTAGGCATGGCCTGGCAGAAACACCATGCAAACGTCAGCTGCAATCGTATGCAAATTTGCTTAGCCAGAAGCCCTATCCATTTTGGTATCTTTGGGGGTGGGGATTAATAAAAGCATAACTTTATTGGGGGCAGGGGTGGATTGTCCACATCAGGGGTTCATTTATATATTACATAAGTACTCCCATCCACACCAAAATCTGGTGAGGCTACCTTTCAGGTACACCCTTTAATACAACCTTGGTGTTTTCTTGCTGCCTATCCACTCATTCTCATACATTTGGCATAAAGATGGAGCTCTCCCCTCCAGGAGCAAAGCCAGCGTAGGTATTAAAGTTACCCTACTTTTGAACCTGATTCTGTCGACTGCAGACTCTCTCTTCCTATTATGAACAGAACAGCTAGGCCGGCTGGGGGAAAGGGAAGAGAGGGAGAAGAGGCGCTCCTAAGCCAGCTGCTCACTAGTCCCCACTCCTTCCCTGGGCATCTCTCCCTGTGCAACAAGGCAAGCCGGATTGTTGGACTGGGTCACTCACCGCCAGTTAGGCGAGCGCACGTTCTATAGCCGGGAGGGGTGAGGGAGATTGGAGATGGGGTCGGTTTGGGGGAAAAGAGGAGATGCTGCGGCCGGAGAGCAGCTTCTCTTTCGCGCAGTATCCGCGCGCACTGATTTGTGCAGGGCCACCATTTGACTCAGGACGCGATCGGGAGACTCCCACCCCCCTCCAGCCTCCCTCCTGCCCCGGGCAGGAGGAACCAGCTCTTTTCCCCTCGTTCTTCCCCTCCCTTCCGCTTTCTGTTCCTATAGAAACCCTGAAATACCTCCAAGAAACCATGGCTGGGCTCCGAAGCTCCTCTCCGGATTGGTAGAAGGTGGGGGCGAGGGGAAAGGAGCGGCGTATCGCGGAGAGCGCACCATGCTGGGGCAGACCCGGTAGCAGCGGCAGCAGGAGGGAAGGCGCGCCCCCCCTCCCCCGCACGCGAGTTCCCATGGAGACTGGCTCTGCGAGTTGCAGAAGCTAGCTGAGCAGCACCTGTATGGGCCGCTCGCCTCGGGGAAGAGACGCCGCGGCTGACAGGAAGCACACCCACTCAGCCCTGCAGGACCACGCCACGTACCGGCACGCTGCCACCTCCGGCTCAGCTCTGTCCTCTCTCCCCCACATGAGGATAGGTGATGTTGACTCAGAGAGAGGGGATGGTTCTGCAAGTAAGCAAACTGACAGAACGAGGGAAAATGGACTTGGCAGATTCTCCACGAACATTCACATTTGCTGACTGTGTGAGCTCCATTACGCGTGGAGAGGTGGGGGACAGGAACCCCAAATGTCTGCTTTGCTTAGTTCTTCTTCATTTTTCACATATCTCTGTGGCAGATTTTTTTTAAAAAAATATTTTATTAAAAAGAAAAAAATACGCCAAATTAAAAAAAGAAGAATAGAAGAAAGAAAAACAAACAAACATGAGTAAAAGAAAAAGAGAAATATTTCAAAAGAGAAAGAAAAAAAAATCTGAGGAAGCAACTTCCCATCTTTGTGGTATTTACACAGTTCTGTGGACAGAATTAACTTATACATAGTGATGATGATGATGATGATGATGATGATGATGATTGTTATTTATTAAATTTATATACCGCCCTACTCCCGAAGGTCTCAGGGCGGTGAACAGCCAGAATAAAATACATATAGTACAAATATTAAAAACATTTAAAAATATATTAAATACTGTGGCCCAAGAAACAATTTAAAAACCAATTCTAAAACCCAATTTAAAATTTAAAAATTTAGAATAATTTAAAAGAGGTTAGGCTAGGTCAGCCTGCTTTCTCCTCGACAAACATACCTCATGTATAAGAAATAACAAGTGCTGAGAAGAAAGGGCAGGGAGTGCTTGGTCATCTTCATGCTCTCTTTGTGAGCAGTTGAATCTTTGGGCCGGTTTCTCTTAACAGCCAAAGTCTTGGACCTGAGTTCCATTCACATGTGTTTCAGGCAAGATGAGTTCCACACAAAGAATAGGCTTCAAGACTCTTGATACCAGCCCTCTTCCTAATGCCACATATTAAGCATCAGAACATAACATCAGCATCTGTATTATGCACAGCTTTTCCTTTTTCTGAAAACAATGTCCATACATTGGAAGTTTTCCATGCAATGTTGCAGATTGGGTCTGCAGTGAAGTCCTGCCCTTTCTGCATATAGAATTTCAAGTTGGCTATGCATGGAGTCTTCTTCCTATGACTAAAGGGATTATGAGTTTGGTCTGATGCAGAAAAGCAATAGTTATACTTTGTTAGTGTAATGCATGATCTCCTTTCCTGTAAACCCAATTTTATGCTATTACAGACAACATGATGGATTATGATTGTATGTACTTTTCACGATTTTTACTCTAGACTGGTGTAATATTGTATATATGATTAAAAGAAGCACCCACACTTTTCTGTATTGAATGTATGATCATTGACAATTACACATGACAAACTCTTTTAATCTTGCTTTGGTGTGTGTGTGTGTGTGTGTGTGTACTCATACAATACCATTTGTGCGTTTGTGTGTGCACGCACACGCGGGTGTACACGCACATGTGTGTGTGTATATGTATGTATGTATATGTGTACACACATATATATACACACACGCACGCACACACACATACACAAATGCCTATTCCACAAGGTATTGTATGAGTCCTGGGGACTGGACTGAAATTCTGTATAATGTAGCTTGTACAATAAACAGACTCAAAACCAATTTAGATGATTTCTCCTTTCTTCTGCACCAAGAGCATTTTCCCTGGAATTCAAAATCTCAGAATTAGGTAATTCTAGGACTAGGTGTATATGCAATTTACGGTGCAAGTTTGACAGATATGTATGATATTTTTAATCCTACCTAGAACCTAATTCTTGAATTAAGGAAAAGCTTACAGAGATTGATAATATATTTTTTTTCTCTCTCAAACTGATAGTTGACCTGTTTTTAGCTAATAGCCTTTGGTGTTTTGTTTTGTTTTATTTACTTTATTTTATGTCTTTATAGGTGGCATTTCACACTTTTTATTGCACCCAGAAGCAACAAATTGCAGCTTGTGGAGCATTTATGACACATGGCTTATAAAGATATCTTTGGTTGCATTTTGGTTTAGCTGTAGTTCCTGGGTGATCTTCACGAGCAGCTTCAACATATTACAGTAGTCAAATTGTGAGATGACTAGGATATGGGTAACCACATGAAGAGCTTCCTATTCTAACAATGGGTGCAACTGGCACACAATCTAAACCCATGCAATGGGACTTCCGGTTTGGCGTCACTGCGAGACAGTCGGGGAAATAGCGGGCTCTAATGAGCCCTGCAAAAACCCCAGCTGACGAGCCACCGCCGATGGGTCTTTGGACCAGAACCGTCCTGCAGGGATGGGGAAGAAAGAGAGGCACCTCGGACGACCAAGAGGAACAGGCAAGTTCCTCGAAGGTCAGAGGGAATTCTCTGTGACTCAGCGGGGGGTGGCAGCCATGGCGGCTGCCACAAAGCTGGGACAACCGGATCAAGTAATGAGCAGGAGGAAAGTGGAAAGGAACAGAGTTTTTTGAAGCCGGGGGAGTGACAGACAACCCAGGCTTGTAATAACATCAAGGGAAACATCTTTTAACTACAAGACCCATAGCGATAAGATAGCGGCTAAGGAGCATGGTGGCAAAGAAGATTTTGAAACATAACTTTAAAGAGACAGAGACCCAATAGAAAATTGACTTTTGAGTAAAACTAATTGGAAACATTAAACATTGAGACATGGTCAAAGGATTGGAAAGAGTTTAAATTTAGACTGGACTTTAAAAAAAAGATTTGATACTTTTAAAACCAAAAAGAAAAGGAGAAGCCAAGTAAAATTGTTATGTAACAAACAAAATGGATACTTGTTAAACAATTGGAAATTGTGGATTGCAGAGAGACACCTTCTGGAGTAAAAAGGAACATTGCAACTTGGTTTTTTGTTTTGGAAAATCATGAACTTTACAGATAACAACCGTGAGAATTTGTGAAGGATGATTTCTTTGTCTGCAGGTGGCTTGACTTTGGGGAGGGAAAGGGAAACCACAACGGAACTCTTATAATTGGGATAACATCAATTTAAAAAGAATAAAATGGCACAGGAATTAGAAAAGAAACAAATTGATGTATTTGATTTGGAATGGAAATAAGAAAAGTAACTAAAACGATACATGGAGGACAAATTTGAGGTCATTGAAGCTGAAATGAAGTATACGCAAGCAGACAGGAAAACTAAGAAACAAGACATAATGGCTGGAAATAAAGAAGACAAAGTCAGCATGATTAAATATGAATAAGTAATGTACAGGTGGATAGTAATAATAAAAAGGAGGTTTTTAGAGACGATACTATGAATAACAAAAGTTATAAAGATGATTACACTGGGATTAACAGTGAAAGAATTGGGGAATATGGGGTAAAATAGAAAGGTCCAGGACTTTGATTTACAAAATAACTATATTAAGATTAATAATGGTTAATAGAAATATAAGAAGAATATGTTACAGATACTTAAAATTGAAATATGGATGGAAGCTATAATATATGAGAAATAACTATGTTAAAAGAAAATATATCAATGGACATAATTAATCAATGTTTATTAAGATGATATATGGTATTATTTGAGAATAATTGATGAGTATAAAAACTGGGATATTGTTTAAATATCTATAACAATTGCAATAATTTGAATATTTTCAATAACTTTAATATTTTAATATTTTCAATGTTTTTGATAATATATCTAAGTAAAAAAGAAAAGAAGATTGAAATAATATAGGACTATGAATTACAAATAAGAATTACTTAAACTGGTTTTTATATAAATGATATGGTTAAAGAGATAGAATTGTGGGAAATGATTGAAATTGTATTGTAGTTTTATTTGAATTAAGAACTATGTTTCAATGTTAAATTGCTATATTTTTGGGATAGGATTTAAATTTGATGAAGTAATAAATAAATATGGGGAAGTTTTAGAAAGGGAAATAAGATTTTGAAATACAAACATGTGTGACCTGTATTGTTAATTGTGAGGATTTAGGCTAAGAATTGTGAAATGTATTATGAGTTATTAATTGAATTGAGATTTAAAGTGGGTTAATAGAAGGTTAATTGTGTTGATTAAATAAATAAGAGTAAACTTTTCATAAGATGGTAATAGGGAGACAGGTGATTTAAGATTAAGTATTGTTAATAGTGAGGATTTAGGGTAAGAATTGTGAAATGTACTATGAGGTATTAATTGAGTTAATATTTAAGGGGGTTAATAGAAGGGTAATTGTTTTGATTAAGTTAATTGAGTAAATCTTTTTAAGATGGTATTAGTTGAGACAGGTGATTTAAGATTAAGAAATAAGCATTATGGCAAAATAGAATATATAAAATCTTGTTAAAGATGATAAAAAATTGTATAAATTGATGACCGGATCAAGGCTCTGTTCCAAAAAGATGTCATTTGTGTGTTGAGAAAAATAAAAATAAAAAGACACACACACACACACACACACACACACACACACACATACAGTATATATCCATGCAATGATCCTCCTGGCCACAGTTACCTCCTGTATTTTCAGCAGTAATTGCAAGCCTAGGAGAACTCCCAAGTTGCATACTACTCTTGTATGGGGAAGTGCCATCTCATTCAACAGCAAGAGTGCATCATCTTTTAGCACCACATCATGTTTCTGCCTTACTTAATTATTGTCTCAAAGTGCTCTCCATCCTCTTCTGGTCTTCATTATATTTGAACAACTCTATTCAGAAGTACAAAACTGCCAAATCAAACTCATGTTTCTTAGTCTCCCTTTGTCTTTATAAAAATCCATAAATCATCTTCAACAACCACTGCTGTCTGCTCCATTATAGGTAATCTCAGCAACTGTTTGAAGTTGTGACAATGCTGAACAAGTGGTACTTTCAATCAGTCCTCCAAGTTTGGGCCATTACAGCAATTCTGCGGTCATATGATTATAATTTGGGTGATTGGAAAGCAGCTCATGTTTATTACGGTTGCAGCATCCTGAGGTCAGATAATAACCATTTGTGACCTCCCCTGCTTACTTTCTGCAAGCAAAGTCAATGGGAAAGTGAGCAGGACCCCATCCCCTGCCTGCCTGTACCTGTGGTGGCACCACAACACCTCTTCCCTATCCGCCTATGCTTGCATGGCACTGCAGGATTCTCTCCTCTGCCCAGTGATACTTCATAGCAATCACCTCCTGCTGGCCTGCTCATGGGTCATCTGGAATTTGTAACTTCTTACTGGATTTGCCATTGGCTTTGCTTTTTGGAAGCAACAGGAAGTTGCAAATCATTGTCGTGAGGTCCTTGCTTAACAACCTATGATCTTTCCTTAATGATGGCAATGGGGATTGCTGTAATTGTGATCACTAAATGTGATGTGATCATGTGACATCCCTTTTATGGCTGCATCAATTTAGCTGCCTGTACACTACTGTGTACTGTGTATTGTGTACTGTGTAGTAATTGAAAACTACCTGTATAGTTGCCAGGTATTTTGCAAACCTCAATATTCATCCCTACAGTTCTGTCTGAAGCTCCACCACTAATACCAGCATGGCATCTGATAGAACTTCTGAACAAAAAAATAAAATAAAAAAAAAATTGTACCACACCATCTGGAACCACTTGTTTCCTATTAGAACTGTTTCCTAAGGAAATGTAAACTAAGATTTACTTCCCTTATCAGCCAAGAAGGTACAAACTGTTTTGTTTGGGTGCCTGCACATATTCATGGATGTGTGAAGAGTGGGTAAGAAACTATAATTGAATGTAAGCTCATCACAGTTTGCATCATTTGGAATTATTTTTTAAAAAGTCAATATGTAGCTGATAATACATACACTTATCTTGTTAAGTGTAAGTATTTCTATACATACACACATCCACAAGTCCTGAGATATAATTAAGCAGAACTTGGTCATTATGATTAATTTGTAACAAAAGAAGTTTTAAAAAACACTCAAGTATATTATTCTTTATTAGATCACCTGTTGAAGGTCAGCAATTTCAGGAAATATTCATAAAATTGCAAAAATGGCTATTTTATTTGATGTATCTATAATAATAAAATATTGTCATTGAGACACATTCTAAATCCTTGTCTCCATTGAGAATCCATCATCCCTTCTCTGAGAAACTATTTTAAAAGAGATTACCAGAAAAATTGGTGACCCACAACACAGGCAGGATTGAACTGAGATTCATCATGTGCATATGGTGACTAATCCTTTATATTAAAAACTTATCAGAATAACAATTTTCATATTATTATAGCCATCACTACTCACTGAATAGTTATAATCTAAAGTACTATTGAGATGGGTCCTCTTTGCTTCCTCCAGGTCTGCCCTGCTCAGATTCCTACCAGCAATTGTTTTGATGTGCATTATTCCTTTCTTTCAGATTTTAGTTTAGGTTTCATAATTGCACCAATTAAATACTTAGTAGCTTCAGGGACAAGAAAAAAAATTGCAGTACCAGTTAGTTTCCAAGTAAATGCACTATAAAATTTGGTAAATATAAAAATGCATCAGAGGGGTATTTTGCTTTAATAAAGGTTTGTAAGAGGCGTTGAAGCAGCTTTTATGAACCAATGCACCCTTTTTCATTTCTAAAAGTAAAGTTTTACACAAACTTTTTAAAACAAAAATGAGGCTGCTTTGTTTTTATTTTTCCAATACAATGTCTAGCAGTTCCAATAGCCAAAGAAGGCTTCTTCTGATATTCCTGAATTATACATGTTATATTAAAGTTTTTAAGTACAATAGTAAGCACCAATACAAATTAAACTCAGAAAAAGAAAAAGAGGTAAGGGAGAAACACTAAACAGTGCAAATAAATAAAAAAAGGAAAAAGCAGAATAAAGAAAAAATATGTAAAGAAGTAACTTCCAATCTTCATCATAAGTAATAAAAATTGATCTCATCACCTCCTATAAAGTTACAAGCAAATATTTCTTCTTCCCATAACTCATCCCTTCTATATGCAAAACCACAAATCCTTAGTTTTTTCAGTCCCAGTGTCAGCAAAAAGTCTGTAAAGGGTAACCAGAGCTAAATAAAGTCTTCCTCAAACTACAATAACTTTATATTCCTTTCTTTCTTTACTAACAATCTTGATCTTTAATTCATTCAGATGTTGTCTGTCCCGTCCCCCCCCGCCTCCGCTCCCCCCCCAAAAGCTTTTTCGAGGCTTTAGCAAGCCTCTTTTGTAAATTGGAAAATCGTTATCCAGGTCAATGTCTTGTCTTGTCTTTTGTATTTCTCCTTTGATTTCCAAAGCTTTAACCAGCTTCTTTTGTGTATCTAGTAAAAAGTCCTTATCAGGGTCATCCTCTTGGCTCTTGTAATCCACTCTTTTTCCTGTCATTTGTGTTTCCAATTTCAGTGCCTTGCCTATTTTGTAATTCACACTATTTTTAATCCAATATTTTTTATTCCATTGTTGCTGTATGAAACAAAATTTGTTTCACATTTATCATTCCTTCATTAACATCTTTTAGGCATAGTCTAGCCATAGAAGCAGACATCGTTACTGATATTTTGATTACTAATTTCTGGTACCATTTGAAGATCTTCTTTAATATTTCAAATGAATATTTCATGTCATTTTGTAAATCCTAATCCTAAAAGTATTTTTTCCCTGTCATGCCTGGAATTTAATCCCATCTAGTGTCCAATTTAAATTATAATATCTCTGTTATGATTTGTGTTAGTCAAAATTCTGGTTCACACAAAAGTTGTTTATTTTAATAGTTAATTCCAAAATCTTATAGTAAAAGTTTCACTATTCCAGAGGTGATTGGAAATGGGGTTAGCAAACTTTAATGGACACTGGCCATAGTTGGAAGCTTGATGATTATCCCATTGTCTCCCAGATCTGCTGGAAACTGCTATACTATGGTCTCCTCATAAGGAGCAGCTGTTTTGAAAGCAGCTGTATGGAGCAGGTGTCCAGAGTACTTATCCATAGAGGCTGTAAGGAATCAGTGTGCTGTCCTGTGCACGTGCCGTGTGTGTGCGCGCACACACACACACACTACAGGTGTAAGGAGTCTTTATTAAGGCTTCTGAGCCTGAATTGGATTTCCCCAGCAATTCCCTGTGTCAGCACAAGGTCAACTCCAATGAGTTCCACAGGTTACTCAAATGAAGCCAATACTAGTTCTCAAGGCAAAGGTGAGCCCAGACCACTAGGTAAAATCAAGTTTCCAAGACAAAGGCAACTCCACAAGGCAAGTCCACAGGCAAAGGCAAACCCTCAGGGCAAAGGCAAGGCTATAAGGCAAGGCAGAGCAAGCTGAAGAGACATGATCCAGAGTTCAAGGGAAGAACACACAGCAAGGAAACAAACTTGTTGTTCCCAGCATCATCACCATCTGTTTGCTGTGCTAAATAGCCAGCTTTTGGTGCAGTCCATCAAGAGGGGCAAGGGTGCCTCCTTGCAAATAATCGGGCTGACCTTCACTGCTCCTGTCTTTTCTCTGCCCTACGTGTTCTTGGATCAGGTGCAGAAGGCAGTTCCTCTTTCTCATTGCTGACTGGCTGCAACTGTGTGCTGTCCCCACCTGAAACCTCAGGGCTGTCCTGATGCAGCTGTGCTTCAGCCAAATCAGTCTCAGATGGCTGCTTGGAGATATTGACCAACTCCCCTTTTCTGACATGCCTGGAACTGGTTCATCTTCCTCTTAACTTACATCTGGAGAGGTATCTGTGGAAGCGTCCGGAGGAATCATCACAACCATTCTACTCACTGATTCTTTGGACTTTGTCACAATCATAGTCTCTGCTTTTCAAGAAGACATTTTTTTCTCATCATGCCTCCACCAGAATTTCCTTCTTCTGACATTTCCAGAAAGTTACAGGAATTGTCAGAGAAGGAATCTAAGGGGCACAGAATGGATGATGAGGCAAATGCGTCATTTCTGTCATTAAGTGCCTTGCAAGGGATAGAATACAGTCTGGTCTCCTTGCTGTTCTTTAATAAGTACTGCAGAGACTTAAATGCTATTATGATGGCTTACATTATTGTCTTTTATATCATTAAAATAGTTAATTAGCTTGTTAATCTACATTGAATGTCCAATTATTATTTCATTTGTAGAAGTATTTGAATTCAGATATGAAGCTTTTAAAAGATCCCGTCCTTTACCTTCAATATTAAGTTTTTTTTTAAAAAAAGACTTATTATATGACAGTTACAAAGACAAACGAACAGCAAGTAGGATCTGAAATAGGTCAAATACTTTGACAACTTGTCTAAAAACCATCAGCAAAGGAGGCCAATCTAACATCTCTTGAGAGACCATTCTACAGTTGGGAGTTATAGTATAGAGGCCTCAGGCAAATGTATATCTCTTGATGGTGGATCTCTGAACATTTAAGACTGCAAAAGATAAATACTGTTGACAGGCAGACTTATATGAGAGAAAGCCAGTTCTTTAATACCCGGGCCCAAACCAACTTATATTCATATATTGCATTTCATAAATTAGTATTTTGAACAGTGGTTAGAAATAAACTAAAAGCCAATGAACCTGAAACAAACAAAAAAAAAAAAACGTGATCCAAAGACAATAAAATAGAAATTACCTTTGCATGGGGTAGTTTGGATAAGTTTCTGTTTCTCAGTTGATTTCAGCAATAATTATTACTGTTGAAAAGATATATATGGTATATCTTGTATTTTTCTTGTATTGTATATATGTATGTATTTTTATTTAACCAGGTTCTACCTACGTAAGCCAAGATTTTATGCAGCCCTAGTTCAGTGAAATCTCATTCACTAGTTTCTGGGCTTCTTTTCTTCTAGCAGCCAGCAGACTCTTTGCTGCCCATTGGGAGACTAAGATAGATCTATTTCGACCTTATAAGGCCTCTTCAGTTAGCCACACCCTCATCTCATGTATCCTCCCTGTAAAGGTACAATATTTGTTTTTCTTGCCTTACGTAGGTAGAACCTGGTTAAAGAGAAATACACATAAAACCTACGAAAAAGAAAGAAAAACAAATATATATGTATGTATGTATGTATGTATGTATATGTATATGTATTTGTGTATATATGTATGTGTATGTGTGTGTGTGTGTGTGTGTATAAAAACTTACATAGAAATTTCAGGAGAAAAGCAACCATGAAAACAAAACAAAACTGATGACAACTTCAAATGGTAAAAAGCAAAGAAAAACCAATACAAAAATTTATATGATTCCTAAGTTTGGCTGTAATATGGATTCTGCATTTTGCACTAATTAAATTGTTGTACAGTCTACAGAAGTAGGTCCATATACAAAATATTGCGATATTGAATCGGAAAGTAACAGGACATGGATAACCATGTATATGTGGAATGAAGTCTAAAAAATTACTGATTAAAGTTTTGATCAGACTTGGAGTTCTGCCAAGCAACAGCTGTCAATAAATGCAAGGAAGGCAAGTACTGATACCTGATGGTTCTATCTGATAGCAGACTAATCATGTCAGTCAATAGAGAGATTACTAATATCATAATCAGCTTGTTCTATAGGGAGACTGATTCCATATGTTGTGGCCTTACTAAAATTTCTAGCATCAGCAGAATATGGGGGGAGAAAAACCTCAGCAGTAGCAGCAATATTAATTTTCATATTTTATACTGTGACATTTTAATATACCTTCATTCATTCATTCATTTTTAGTGATTGTCTATTCACTGCAGGATGAAGGCCTCTTCTGCATGTTTCCAACCAAAACAGTCCTGAGCTTTCTTTTGCCAGTTGGGCCCGCAATACTTGCTGATGTCATAGATCCATCTTGTTTTAGGACTCTTTTGTGGACACTTTTTATCAAGTGGGATCCATAGTATGATTGCCTCGGTCCACCTGCCATCAATTCTTCTTGCTATATACATTTAATATACATCACTGAAATATTTTCCTTGTTCATCTTTGGATTTTCATCACAATGACAGAAAATAAACATGAACACTTCTTGAAATTCCAGAAGAAATATACAACTCCCTCTACTGGAGATAATCTGTAGGTTAACAAAAGAAAGAAAAACCTCTCATATTATTCCATTAGATCGGCTAAACATTTCAAAATAAAATTAGAAATGAACTATAATAGCCATTAATCATGTAATGCCATGTGACAAAGTCTATTCTTGCATGTTTAGAATTTGATATTTCTTACATTCTATTACTACTGATGGAGTTTTCTTTTTGGATGAATTGATATCCACAAATAATGGATATAAACAGAAATGTATACTGTATTTTCAGTAGCAGTATACCTCATTGGCTCTTTTAAAAAATTGAAGATGCATACTGTCCCTTCCTCTACTTAACCCTTTTCCTTACTTTGATTTAAATAAGAATCTGCACAGTTTTTAAAAGAGATTTCTCTGAATATCAGCTAATAAGGCATAATTAAGTGAGTTTTTCAGCATCGTATACTAAAAATACTTCAGTCATTTCCTTATGAATTGAAATTTAAAAGCAGTAGTTTTATTTTGTGATTCTGAATTCCATCTGGTGAATGTTCATGAGAACTAATCAGTAACAATGAATATTTTTTATTTCTACAAATACATGTATTTATCATGATGCCAATACTTCTATAATGGATTGGCTACAGGAGGGTTGAGAATTCTTCTTTCAACCTCATATCTATATTCTACAATCTTTTGTATATGAATCTAAAATTGTAGAAAGTTCTACTTTGAATGTCCTAGCTATCATAATTTACATACATTTTGGGACTTCCTTCTGAGTCAGGTTCACTTGGTGAACACTTTTTTTCATTTCAATGCCAAGTTTGTTGTTTATTTATTTATATTCACAATTTATTACTTTTCCATGTAACTTAAGGCAGTGAGCATATCTCACACACCTTCCTCCTACTACAACAACTGATGAGTTGGGCTAAGAGAGAGTGACTGGCCCAAGGTCACCCAACTGGCTAAATCAAATCAAGCCCCTTGTAGATGATAGCATAGCCATAGGCTTTCCTCATATCTCTATGAAACACATTTTAAGATGTGGGACATAGGGAAGAGCCTTTCTCAAGCATCTTAATAGATAAATTGCTTTGTATTGGGAAGGTGTTCCATAGATAATCTGAAGCTAAGCTATTTAAATTTTCTTACATGGTTTTTCCCTCAATAGGAGCAAATGTTGATCTGTTGAAGGAGGACTAGTGGATGTGTTATTCGATCCTGTATCCTGATTTTTTTTCTTCCATGTCAACCAGAAGTATTATATTTGGTTGTACTATAATTTGTAAATAATTATTGTTCATAACATCAATCCTATTTAACTATGAGGCTATCACAGTTGTTTTTTGTTACTGGCATAAACAAAGGGGTACAAAATAAACAAAAGGTAATTCAGAATGACAAATCTGCCTGTAGTATTGGCTGTAGGGATACAGAAATGGTGGACCTTGTGAACTGCCCTTTGCTTTCCCCGAGACTGCTAGCCCCAGTGACAATTAATAGTTTGTTATAGCTATGGTTTTAGGAAAGAGGCAGTTGTCCACTGGGAACAGTGTGGAGACAATGAACCTGTTTACAACAAGCTGTTGTACAGCTGCTGCATTGCAAAATCATAGATGGAGATGATTAGATCATCTAGTTTGACATTATAGGATTAATCCCTCTAGCACAATCTAAACTGAAACAGAATCAAATAAAATCTGCTACTTAGAAGTATGATAGCTAATAAACTATGAATCATATTTGATTCTATCTATCTATCTATCTATCTATCTATCTATCTATCTATCTATCTCCTAGATTTGAGTGAAAAATTTGAGGTAGAAACAAGGATTCAAAGTGAGTGCAATAATTTAAATATAATTTATTGCCGAACTAGGGGAGAGAAGTTCTGTATTAGCCTGAGGTCTTCTCTGTGACAACTGTATAAATTGGTGTTTATCTTCTCATAAACTGATTATTTTAGAACAAATTAAATGATTTCGGAGTGAGAATATGTATACAGAAATAGAAATATGAACAATTTCCTGCAGATTCTGATTATTTTAAACACTGCTTTTAATTTTTTATTTATTTTAATGATTCTCTGCAAAAAATATGCACTTGTGCTTTTATTTAGTAACATTTCCCCTAAATTTAGGTACATCACACTGCAGAAGAGAAGGGGTTATTAGGGTACTTATTGGTTCATCTCCTTAATGAATGCCCCAGATCTGGGAAACTCTAGCCAATAGTGAATTTCCTTTTTCCAGGTCTGGGAGAACAATTGGAATCCAAAAAGGAAGGCACTTGGGATGAATCTAATTGGCTAGAAGGAAATTTGTACTTGACCTGTGCTTTACTGTCTGACTTAAGAAATCATAGGGGGATTATGAACATGACACCCTCTCAGAGGAAATCCTGAAAGCAGACATTTGGAGAAAATACTAACATCACTGTCCATTTCTTGAACCTTACAATTTCTTCTGTTTTTAAGCAGAAGATGTCGCTTCAGGTCACAAATAAAAAAGCCATCCTTGCAGTGTTTGTACAAACAATTGTGACACCAAAATGATGATGTATGAGGAATAACATCATCATACAAATGATGCCATTACATTCTTGCATTTTGATATCTGTTACAAGTACAGTTAAAAACTTCATTTGTCTCATCTTCATTACACACATACAGTATTTCAATATTTGTTCTTCTGTGGATGCTCATTGCCAACTTCTCTAGATACGTTAACGCATAGCTAAAAAAGATTGAGAAGTTATTCTATCCATAATTTTATTTATATAACATCTTTCAAGATAGTTTGCATTAAGCTACATCTGATAAAAGCCAAGATGTTTTATTAGACAATTTTGCTTCTTCTGAATAGGTATTGCTTCATACTTCCTTAGTTAGCACCATTGGGAAAAATGTAATATCTAGTAGATTATGCCTTGCTTTTTACATATTCCCAGAATATAAAAATGAATGGCCTCTAATGTAATACTGAAATTGGAGGTAAATAGGAGGGAGAATTCCTTAGATACCCCCTCCCCTTAAATTTTAAATACTGTTACAATTGATAATACATTCTGTTTATGTTTGTGCTATTGTCACTTTTGCTTTGAGAATTCAACTTATGAGGGGTCCTTGGTGCTCTTTCAGCTTGTTTGTTTTCTTGCAGACATTTCATTACCCAAATTACGTAACATCATCAATGCTAATCTAGCACCATGATGTTACCTAGTTTAGATAATAAAATATCTGCAAGAAAAGAAGGAAGCTCAGAGAACACCAAGGACCCCTCATTTCAACCCTGAGCTACATTAGTAATTCAGTTTATTGAAGTGCTTATAATTTTATTTGTACTTGTTTGCTTTGTTATATTTTGTTATAGTTAAGACTGATGATTTTATAGAGTCCACAACAACGTTATAATTGTGATTGTAATCAAAGTTTATTCCAAGTCAATGTGTTTGAGAGGAGACAAAAATTCCTAAATAGATTATTGATGTATTTATAGCATTTAAATCATGCTGCAATCAGTATTATCTTTCAGTGGTTTACATAATATAAACACAGTTAAATCATTTACTATAAAAATAAACAAAAGAAAAGAAAATCTTAAAAGTTGATCAAATAATGTCTCACTAAAATGCTGTATAGACAGTTTCTCATTCAGCATCTTCGTGACTGCAAACAAGAAAAGGGCCTATTGATCTCCACAGGAAGACTGTTCTAAAGTAACATTTTCAGGTGTTAGCTTCCTTTACTTCCTTAAAAGTAGGTAATTAAGAATAGCTTCTCTTTTGATGACCTAGTACCATGATGGCGAACCTATGGCACGCATGCCCTAGGTGCCATGTTGCCTGGCATGGAGCCATGTTGCCTGGCATGCGCAGCATCGCCCATTCCGGGTTTCTGGCATGCATGCACATGTGATGATCAGTTGGCCTTTGTGCGTGCGGCAGTGCCGGAAACTGGTCTTCTGTTTTCCGGCATGAGCATGTGCACTGGCCAGCTGATTGATGCATGCATGCCAAAAACTGGAAGACTTGCTGGCCAGTATGCATGTGCGTGCTGGAAACCAGAAGTACCTTATCCTGTGCACGCATGCCCCCTGGGCAGCTCCTCTTCCTGGTCGCAGCCTTGACGAGAATGCGCAAAGTGCTCCCTTTTCAGCATTCGGTGCCAAAAACGTTCGCCATCACTGACCTTGTAGTTCAGAAAAGATCTGATTGAGTAACTCTTGCAATACCCAGATCTAAATTATAAATGGCTTTATACAACACAATCAACATTTTGAAATAGCAAAAGCAATAGCATATACTGCATACAGCATATTGTCCCCAACAATCCAGATCCTCATTTTACCAACCTTGGAAAGACGGAAGGCTGAGTCAACCTTGAGCTGTTCAGAATCATACTCCTGGAGTGAGCAGTGAATTAGCCTACAGTACTCCATTCTAACCACTCTGCCACCACAGCTCTTTAATGTATCCTGAGTCCAAGTGGAAGCCAGTGCAAGGCCTGTAGCAAGCCCTGGATTAAACATTAAGCAAAATAAGCACATACATATGGCATCAATGGAAGGAGTGGGGAGCTGTCATGCCCTTAACTCTTTCATTGTCATACTTGACTTTAATTTTCAACACACTGAGTGTTAATGTCTTGTCAGTTCAGTAATAAAAGAGCTGGGGACAATATTGTTTGGTTTTACTTATGGTATCAGTTGGCCTTACCCGGGTATAATATGAATACTAAATACTGAATGCAGGGCTAACTATCTTTACAAGTAGTCCTTAAAGGCTCCCTTGGACACACATTTCAACCATGTTTGTTGCAGATGCACATATGAACACATTTGTTTATTTAATTTATATAGTCACCTCTTACTTACATGTGACTCTAGGTGACATGCAAAGTTAAAATCAAAACTAAAAATCCATATTATTCAACCATTAAAACAAATTAAAAACAGTTACAAAATTATAATAACAAAAAGATAGAAAGAGTGCAGTCTATACTTAGAACAACCATTTAATGAGCTCCTAACTTCAATGGATTCCCCAGATTTAGGCTTTCTGGAAGATTATTAGGATTCTGAATATACACAATGGCAATGGCTGCAGAGTTTTGAGCAAGTTACTTTTTAAAAATTATTTGATCTGAGAATGGCTTCAAAGCCATATGTGTTCTGGATAATTATGTGTTTGTAGAATTAATTATGAAAAATGTAGAAATTGCTGATCATTGGTATTTTCACTTTTGTAACAGTCTGTGACTTAATATTTTCTACTACAAAGAAAATATTTGCAATATGTATGTGCGATGTACTAATTTTTGTGGCTAACTGACTGAAGATAAAAAGGTAAATGTTTCCCCTGCCAGTTGTGTCCAACTCTAAAAGGCAATGCTCATTTCCTATTCACAGTCAAAGTGTTGTTCTGTGGTCATGTGGCTGGCATGACTATATGCCAAAAGTGTACTATTACCTTTCCACTGAAGTGGTACCTATTTAACTTCTTGCATTTACATGCTTTCGAACTGCTAGGTTGGCAGGAGCTGGGGCAAGTAATGGAAGCTCACTCCGTCATGTGGCACTTAGGACTCAAACTGCCGACCTTCCAGTTGACAAGCCCAGCATCTTAACTGCTTGGTCACCATGCTCTTATAATTTACTGAATATTCTGCTGCTCTGATATGAGTGATTTGTTGTTTGAGATATATTTGTTTTCCTCAAATATAGGGTTATATAAATATGGGAAGGCATTAGATAACGAAAAAGAGATAAAGTTTCTATTTCTCTTTGCTGTCATTCAGGTTTTTGCTTTGTAAATCTTATAGCCCTATTCATGGCTATTGTTCTGTCTTGCTGAAGATGAATTTTATAATAGCATCAAGGATAGAGGCTTCTTAAAGAAAAATATATAATTCAGTGTCATGGTTGATAAATTCAATCTCCAAGTAGCATCAGGGAAGATTCAAGACAGAAATTTTGGAGATGTTTTGCCAGCCAATATAAGCAATATTGATGTAACTGGAGAAATGTACTGACTTAGTGGTCATATTTACTTAACACAAATGACGCAGAGTTAGGGATTTTAAAATTTTTCTATGTTAAATTTTGTAATGATTCTGGCAAGGCATGATGACAGTGAAGGGCTGAATTTATTTTTAACAAATTCCCAGCCATTGATGACAGGAAGCATCCCGAGCATTTTTAGGAGAACATTGTCAACTTTTTGTGATATCACCAATCCCTTCCACACTGCGATGTGGAAGAAAAGAGGGAAAACTTGCAACACTATATGAAGTACTGATTTACATGTACCTTCCAAACATACTTCCTGTCCAGGGCTGGGTTTCAAAACCCGTTGCTAACGGTTCGCTCGTGGCATGCGCGCACAACACTTCTGCGCATGCACAGAAACATCCGGGCAGGTGGACAGAGCCTCCTGCCGCTACCAGTTCTCCCAATCCAGGGCGAACCGGTAGCAACCCACCACTGTTCTTGTCCCTTCTAATGAAGAAGATGAAGAGGAGGAAGAAGAGGAGGAGCTGTATGTCACCAATTTCTGCTCAGTTCCAACATAGCCACAGAGAATACTATAGAAGGTGAAGTAATAAGAAGCCTCCTTTCTGTCATCTAACAAAAAACCCCTAGCAGAAAAAAGCCTTAAGTATCATGCAAAGAAAAAAAAATGCCTTTAATGAGCAGGAAAAATAAGAGCAAATAAGACAATTTTTTCCAACCACAACAGGCTCAATTGAAGGTTACAGTAAGAAACATGACAAATATTCTAGGCCGATGTTTCACGAACTTGGCCACTTTCAGATGGGAGACTTCAAACTCCCAGAATTCCCCAGTCAGCAAAGCACCTATAGATTTATAGCAACTGTATGGTGTGCAACATAAATGTGCCAGCAAAACAAAACAAAAAACACAGTATCACATCAGCATTACACAAGATCAAGACAGAGAATATATTCAGTGTTCTGCAGTAAGGCTCTTCCTCCACCCACTCAGGTGCGCTTTCCAGATTCAGCAGATCAGACTAAGCACAGTATTAGTCCCAGTCCACTGAAGTGAACCATGTGTAAATTCCATTCAAGTGGCAGCATTTAAGTTAACTGAATTTAATTGTATTAATCTGACTGGCTGAATTTCTATAACTATTAACAGAATAATACATCCAACCGAACATAAGTGGATTTATTCCTGAATATTTATGTTTAAGATTTCACAGATGTCTAATGCTCTTTGGATGTGAGCCAGCATTTTACCTGAGGCCTCACCATTGCTAAATATGTTATTTGTCAAGTACTGGGTCAAATATTTATGCAGTTGTCCTCACACATTTGCGAGAGGCTTACACAGCTAAATCAACTACAGCTAATGCAGTACCAACACTCCACCACATTTTTCTTTTCTACTACTAACTCACTTTTTTTCAGTGCTGTTGTAACTTAAAATGATCATTAAGCAAATGATTGTAAGTCAAGGAATACCTGTAAAATGCAGTAGTCAGCCAATTCAAAGGGATAGTAAATAAAATGTTCCAATTATCCTAATGGATCCATAAACATGATTTTGGTGAAACCAGGCCTTGATTTGTTTTAAGATTCAGTAGGAATCTTAAACACACACACACACATACATGTATGTGTGTGTGTATGGGGTGTGTGTGTGTGTGCATATATATATGCACACATAGATATCTATTGAACTCATTCACAAATTCTGTTCAAACCAAATCAATTCTTCTAATTAAAATACAATTTTGAATCAGTTTTTGACTGCTTCATCTATTCCAATTAAATATAAACCATAACTTAGAATCCTATATACATCTATATTTATTGTGTAGTGATAATATTAGTATCACTGGTTTGACTGTTAATTGGTATATGATCTTTAGATAACAGTGTCAATATTTTCAATTTACTGTGGCCATAAGATATGTTTTCTAGTAATTTATAAATTCATTTTGTGTTTCCTGTCATTTCTTCTTAGGATGGAATTGGGGTAGATGAAAAGCTGTCATTAAGACAGGTAGCTGTTGTTGAAGATTTCTTTGATATAATCTACTCCATGCACGTGGAAACAGGACCAAATGGAGAGCAAATCAGAAAACATGCTGGACAAAAAAGAACCTATAAAGCAGTAAGTAAATAATCTTACACCAAGAGGAACGGCATATTGCTATTTTTTATCCAAGATAAATAAGGCATATTTGTCAATTATCTTTCAATCAAACCATTTTATCCCTACATGGATCTATGCTGACTTGCATTAATAAACTGAGATGTGCTTTAATATATTTGAATTCCAAGTGAAGAAAGAATGCAGATATTATATTGTGCCAATAGTGTACAAATTATTTGAATTATAATAAAGTAAGATATAATAGGACCCATGTTGATCAGATAGATCAGAACCAATTCACCAATATATTTAAATAATGTTTCATACTTATTTTCCTCAAACCGTTAGAGAAATCAAGTTGTATATATATTCTGTGTCCTACTTATCAAGCTGATTCTTTTGTTTTTAACATTTTATTTATAAAATGCTTGATAAGTTATGTTATCCTTAGGGGTGTACTCACTTTTTTTTTTATTGAAAAAGTTTTTTAATAAAATTTTTACATACATTTTCTCCCCCCTCCCCCACCACCCCCCGGACTTCCCAGAGCAAATACAAGTACATGATAAAATACAGCTCAAATTCTCTAAGTTAAACTCCATTTCACACTTATCATAATCCTAATCATTAAACAAGTAAATTAAAGGAAAGCAAGTCTTCTTTTCTTCTCATTCCATCTAATTCGACAAAATCAATCTCCATGTCTCCATTTATAGTTACAGCAGTTAATAAAACAATTAAATATTACGTAATCACAACTATCATTACTCAGTATAACTAATTAATACTTAGCAAATTATTAAGTCTACACAATCTAACAAAATATTTTGTAACTTCTTTCATTTAAAACAGAAAAAGAAAACCCAACAACAAAGAAAAATAAAAAACCCTCAGTCAAAAAAAAAAACAAAAAACCCCCCCCAAATTTAAAATAGAATACTATATAAAATCTTCCGTCCTCCATTTTTAAACCATCAAGGTCCATTTATAGTTAAAACACTTAAAACAATAATAATAAAGTTTTTAGTCAAAAAAGGAGTATAACAATCAAACCTCTTATAAATTTATCAATACAAATAAAACATCATTTAATAACTATATCAAACATTTTAATTCTTCATACTAGATTAAACCAGTTGCTAATCTTCTTGTCTTCACATCTTCCAACAGCATATAGAATATCTTCATCATTTGCGTCTACCCACCTAAATAGTAATTTGCTTCCTTATAAAAAAAAACCCCCGAGTGACTTTATAATTATAATTGTAGTAATATCCATCAAATCCAGTCAAAACTAGATTAGTAGATCCATCAAGCGTATTAAGGAAACCACCAGATCAACTGCAATTGCTCTAGATCCATAGTCCTTTTGCCTTATATTTATTACCATCAAACAGAAAGCTCCGATTTAGTATATTCAATGAGACTTCTACGTTTACAGTTAAATCCAGATTTATCACAGTCCTTAATAAAATGTTCCAATTCCTTCAAGTCAGGGCATATTTCACAACCCAACACACCAGCATTGCTGTGATCTGTTTATTCTTCTCAAAATATTCCAATACAACTATAAATTGCCTCCTCATCGTCCATCACTTGGTTAACTGGCATTGAATTGCTGTGTAGTATTTTTTTTTTCTTCCCCCCCAAAAGTTCAAAGTCTTTAAACATTTAAACAATGCTTTTTAAGGACCATCATCTCGTCAAGCAGGGTTATTTTCCATTTCTCCAGGCTTTCTTCTTTTCCTTTTTACGAACTTTCTTCTTAACTTTGATCCCTCTGCCTTTTTTAACTCCAGCAGGGATTTGCGGTTTTTGGGATTGGATATTATAAACTTTTTGCAGAAATATGGGTTCTTCTGGAAACAAGTCATCAGCTTGCAGAGCTTCTTGCTCCTGCTCGACCTTCATCTTTCTCTCTTCTGTAAAATCTGCTATGGTCTTTTGTTGTTTTTTTTCCTTTCCCAGCTCTTGACTCAATCCCCCACTGCTTGATTGTGACTCAGTATTTCCATGTATTTCATTGTTTCCAGCTTGAGAAGCTTGAAATATAGTCAATTCTTTTCAATAAAGCAGAGGTAATTGAACTCAAAGCTTCCTCAAATTCAGACCATTGAGAGTTAAATAACCCTCCTTTCCTTTCTTTGTTTTCGAGAAGCCCAGCCATCCTGCCCCCCTTCTTCCTTCCCCTCCAGAAGGACGGGGAAAAAGAAAAGAAAAGAAAAAAAAGAATTTCAAGAAGAAAAAAGAAAAAAAAGACTTTTTAATTTATATTGCTGCTTGAGTTATTATTATTACATCCTTTCTTATTCCATCCACTTTTCAAAAAGGAGTTTTACGTTTCAAACAGGGGCTTATCAATAATTATTTTTAACTTTCACTTCTTCACGCCCTGTTGAAACTCAAACGCCATCTTGCTTTCACTTTCCACTTAAGAGAAATCTTTTAAGAAAGTAAGTCCCTGGAGTTAGAAAAAGAGAAAAAAAAATACTTGCTGTTTCCTTCGTGCAACTTGTGCTCTGCCAACTTGATTCAAAAGGTATTTGTTTAAAGTTGTTTGATGGGGTGGCCGCGGCATCTAGTTCTGACAGGGAAAGACTTCCCAGTCAGAGGCATCCCAGGTCCGGAGCTTTTGACAGGCTTCACGGGGAGCTCTCATCTTCGAGCACCAGATTATTAGGTAAATCTGGTGCCCTCAGGGAGCTCTACCCCACCCATCTGCTCTCCTTCCCCCCTTCTTCCTGGGGGGAAGGATTCCAAACCGCAAGACAGCCGATTTTCGCTGTTCTTGCGGTTCTACGGAATCTGGGGCTGGCGCTTCAAAAGAAGCGTCTGGCGATGCCGCTGGCTCAACCGGAAGTCGGGTGTACTCACTTTTGTTGCCAGCAGTCTAGACATTGATGGCTGTGTGTTGCGTTATTTTGAGGGGACAGCACATTTACACTCTTATACAAGCTGTATACTCACTACTTTACATTGTAGCCAAGTGTCATTTCTTCCATGTTGTCACATGAAAAGATATACTTAAATATTTACAAAATGTGAGGGGGTGTGCTCACTTCTGTGCTATATGGTACTGTAAATATTACTTATGCATATTAATATATGTATTAATATACAATATCATATATTAATATACTATATTAATAGTAAATGAAAATGTTCCCCAATAATTTTAGTAGGTATACAATCTTCAGGAAACATTATAAATTTATATTTTTTAAAGTTTGAAGCACTTTATTCTTAACAGTATTTTAATTTTAATGTGGGCTGTCTTTATTACTTTCATAGTGAACCTTTCCAGTTTCCAGAACCATAGTGAGCTTTCCAGTTTGAAACCCGTTTTATTTCTCCAGTCACAAACATGCCTTCTTAAGTCCTCCTCTACTTATCTAATTCATCTTTTAGTCAAATAATGTACTTTTACATTACAGTGGGGCATTGTTAATAGTTATAGTATGTATGAATCAAACAAGTTCCAAACTGAAGAAAGCAATATTCAATTTGAGTTTTAGAGATATAAAAGGAACAAAATTCAGTTTCAATGAATTTGAGATTAATTCAATAACAAATTGACCACTGAACTAATATGGAACATTAACATGTCTTTTGATTTTTCATTGAGATAACATAGCAGAGATGATAGATTATTATTTCCAAAACATTAATGATGAAAGTTTAAGACAAATAACTTCAAGACTTTATATAATAAAAATGTGAAATAATTTTAAGGAAAATTATTGAATCAGCCCCAACTTTCTTCAACTTCTTTGCAAAAACTATTTCAAAAATTATTATTATTATTTATTTATTTGTCAAACATGTATAAGATAACAGATATAAGTATAAACATGATTATGAATACAGGAAATAGATACGAATAAATGGGGACAATAGGACAGGGACAGTAGGCACGTTGGTGCGCTTATGCACACCCCTTACAGACCTCATAAGCTTTACTAAAAATAAAAAAGCCTATGACTTGATTTTTTTGCGCTATATATACAGTATAGCAGAAGTAGCCTGCAGTACTGCATTCTAACCACTGTGCCACCACGGCTCTTGAAGAGGGGAGATTTTTGCCTACAAATTTCACAGTAAACATTTAATTCCATATAGCACAGCCCCCACTTGACTGAAGATAAGTTAGTGAGGCTAAAAGCAAGAAACTAATGAAGAAACTAAATGAAAAACAGAAATAATTTTTGGGTCCCAACAACAAAAAAGTGGTTACTTATATCTACAGTTTTGTCTTGTGACATAAATTTTCCTTTGTTTCATTCATTTCATAGAAAAGTAATCCAATTAATTTTCCCAAATTATTATTAAATATTTTCCCTTTATAATTAATTTAGTTTCCAAAATGTATAGAGAAGTCTCAATGAAATCACTTCCCCATATTTAGTCATTATTTCCCCAGATCCTGGCCCCAATCAAGTCACATTCAAATAATTTTCAATATGTTGTTTTCTATTTTATCTGCTAACTAATCATCTCAGGATTTTTGTCAGCCAATTTGTCCATTCTTTTTTTCTCTCTGCCATCAATTCTCTCAGTCAGCTAATTTACCATTTCCCTAATTTCTTATTTTATGTCTTTCTCTCACAGAGAAATAATATGAATGATTAGTTCAATTTTTAATGCAAGAATTAGATCAAGTAACTTTTCTAATGTTGCAATGCTACTTACATGTATCTATGAGAAAGCTTCATTAATCTCAATATAACTTATTTCTGAGCAAATATTGGGGGTTCAGTATTAAAAATTATATATACAAGATAAATATTTTCAACTTTAATGATAATGATGCCATTATCTATATATCAGGATAATCTTGCTTGCTAGGACATTTATTTATCTTGAACTGCATGTGTGAACAAATTAAGTATCATTGGTCTGACCCTGCAACTCTGAAAAATAATAAAGATTTTGTGGCACTGTAAAGATGGCAAATTTGTTTTGGGACACTGATAGTTTGTAAACAAGTAGGTAGAGGATAAAATTGGAAAAACACTTGGGGAAAAAACCTGGATGTTTACATGAATGACAGTGTCCTGTCATGTCAAAGCTGCTATGCCTGTAGGGCAGTTGGTGGTCAAATACAGGAGTACTAATGGGCGCTGCATGTGGCAAGTAAATTGTATGACAGCTATCACAACATCAAGCAATGCACAATATCTGTCCCAGCTAACAGACAGTTTCTCTTTCAGCAGCTAAGTTGTGAGCAGCCTGCACCCTACTTCATTATATCAGAAAAGTACCTATATCAAAAATTTACTTGACAAGTTCAAAATGATTTCATACTAAATCTAGTTCTTAAAGCAACAAAAAATAATTTAGTTATAAGATGGAATAACACTTCCACAATCATGCAAAGATAAACTCAATTTCATTTGAACTTTTCCTGGTTACCTGCTCATTCACATTGTGATATTTTTTCTTTGTAATTTCTATCTCTATAGCTACTTTATCCAAGGTAATTCTCTCAAGATATTTATGGCATTGATTTAAAGAGAAAGTAAATATTGTGGAGAATAAAAGAAGTTTTTGAAAACACAATTCATTTGAAATTTTCTAAACATATACAATTTTTAGGATAAAACTCATCAGTATATTCATTTTAATTGTACACATTTTAATAGCTACAATATGGATGGTGTTTCAAATTTGTTCAGTTACACAACTGCCATTGTGTAGGCTACACGACATGTTGAAGACAAATTCTCACAAGTAATATTGTGCAATGAATTGCTTTACATCTCAGGTTATGCATGCTTGTGTATGTATGTGTGTATTGTGTGTGTTCATTATTTTAAAGTAATTTCTTTATAGCATAGGCATACATTACATTGGAAGATTTTATTTTATTTATATCATGGGATCTTAGCTGATGACTTTGCCTAAATAAATAATAAAATAAACAAACCACAAAACCTTTTCATATATTATCAGTTTTATATACATTATGTTTAAAATTAGTTTTATCATGAATGAATCCATTTCAAAGATGTTTTAGCTGTCAAAATTTGACCAACTGCAAAACTATACCATTAATAAATCAAACTATACAATGCATCTATACATTTTAAATTCATATATGAAACATATGTATTACTTATTAGCCTCTATTCTGCCAATGACAATGAGGACTTCCAGAGAGGCAGATTTTCTTCCCCCTCTTCCCCATTTCTTTTATACCAAATATCTTAAGCAGAGTGAATAGGCACTGTGGTGAAGGAGAACAAAGAAAAGTGGTACCGAAATCAAGCAGAACAAGGCTTTAGTATAACTTATCTAATAGTGACCAATAATTTGCCTAAAATCAAGCCTTTTAAAACAATGTTTCAATGGATGAAATTTCAAATGCAATGAAAATCCTACACCAATAGAGTACATTGAGTATAGTTTCCAGCATGATAATTAATTACATCTACTGTATGCCTATGTTTCTTTGTATACACCACAGCAAACATATGCTTTGTCATCTTTTTCTAAATACCAATTATTTAATAACAATAACACAGTCATATTATTCTAAATGTTTAGCATTTGTCATGTACTAGAAAGGGCATTGTTTGGAAGTATATTAGTGCAGTATATAATACAGTAATTGTACCACTGGTTATGTAAATCGGAAGAGCATCTTTTTAAAAAAAGAGTAAATACATATATCTCTATGCTGCTTCTTTCATGACATACTAGAGTTCAGCAAGGAAGTTGCCTAGAAACAGAAAGAAGAAATATGGAGGCATAACCTTGTTTTATCTCTGTTGCATCTGATGAATAACACTGTAACAGTATTTGCAACACATATCCTGTGCTGCAATTCTATGTGCTATATTGTGGCATGTAGGTGGCATGTAGAGGAATGTCACGCAAGAATTCTGCATTAGTCTGAAGAAAGGGACAGATTTCTCTTTTCACACACAATCATATTGGAGAACAGAGGCAATTTATTTTTGGCTCGTTTGGTATCATTCAAACTATATTAATCTATATACTACTAAAACTCTCATGCTTGCTTGATAGTTTGTAACTTAAGAACCTGAAGAAGGGAGGGAGGAGAAAAAAGGAAAGAGGAGAAGGGATGGAAGGGAAGTAGTAAAGAATAGTGGGCTCCCACATCCACTGATTTTTTTTTTGCCTGCCTGTAGTCATTCTGTTTCTCTGCTTAGGTAAGGAAATATCTCTGAAATGCTGACCCAATGGGTTATTATGGGTGTTACTTCTAAAAGTATTTAATATGCAAGTATACAGAGAAAATGTATTACTTTCTGCCCAAAGTTCCAGCAGAATATATGTTCTCTCTCCCCTATTTCCCCCCACAAAAATAACCTGTGATGAAGGTTGATAGAAGTTGAAGTACCTGGCCTAAAGTCACTCAGTTTGCTCCATGGCTGAAGGTGGTCTTGAAACTAAGTCTCCTTTGTGCAATCCAATGTTTTCCTCCAGGCATTATACTATTAAGTTCTAGTGTATGAAATGTATATCAGTTTCACAGTTTAACTCTTTTGTTTTCCAAATAAAATTCTATCCTACCTGAATGAATTATGAACTCAATACAATTTTTGATTAAAATAAATGAAGCATTCTTGTGGATTCATTAGCAACCTGTATTTTGGGGAATGCTTCATTAATTTCAATGCACTAAATTTTTGAATATGTTAGTGAAGTTAACTAATGTGTACAGACTATTTTCACTCTTAATGTTACATACTGGTTGAGTCTGCCTGGCAGCAACATGGCAATGCCCAATATAATTGTTGAAAGTAGAACTAAAGGCTATGTTGGATAGGGGCTTCCGTACATAGCAATCCATGGGGTAGGCAAGATGGGGAGTAATCAAGTATATCTTAATATTTGATACTAGGTCTGCCCCTTATGCACAGTGCACAACGGAACATTATGATGTATATATAAAATGAAGGTACTTCTGTTATAATGTTTAGAGGATCTTGATATCATGGTTTGGAATGAATATCTATATTGAAACATGTTGAAATAACTAGCAATAGCAAAAGCATTTAGACTTATACATCTTCACAATGCTTTACAGCACTCGCTAAGCAATTTACAGAGTCAGAATATTGTCCCCAATAATCTGGGTTCTCATTTTACTGACCTGAGAAGAATGGAAGGCTGAATCAACCTTGAGCCAGTGAGATTTGAACTGTTGAACCACTGGCAGTTGTCAGCAGAATTAGCCTGCAGTGCTGCATTCTAACTACTGCACCACCACAGCTCTGTAGCTAAAAAAGGGAAATTCTTTGCTATATTGGGTTTTAATCACGACAGATTGAGATGCAATTATATTTTCCCTTTTTTTATCCAAAGCATCTTCTGGAAGGATGAGGTTATCTATATTCTTTATTTAAATGCTAATGCATCTGAATTTATCATGTTATTCTCATAGTAAGGTAACTTTGCAAAGCCTTTCACCATTGTGCATTAAAAATAACTTTACTAGGATGTATTTTTTTCATCTATTCAATGGTGTGGATTCACCTCCACAAAGGTGCAATGGAACACCTGGCATCTGACACTGTGGTAACTTTAAAAGTAGCTGCATCTTCTACTGTCTAAAATTGACACGCAATTAACAAAGTATTATAAAAAGGCAAAATTGGGGACAGAATGAAAACAGTGAAAAAATAATAGAACTATAACAGTTAAATGCAAATATTTTGGCCATATGAACAAAAGACATTTTGGAAACATCATCTGAGCATTTATTATTTTCTCAATTTTTTTGTCATAAGCAAAAATGATTTTATTAACATTATTTGGTAGACCAAGTAAACTGCTATTGTTTGAAATTCAATTAATATTCAGGCATACTTTATAGGATTTTCAGGAATTATGATATCATATACTTTATTTAGAAATATGATAGGTTCCATTAAATCATACCCTCAGCTTATATCATAATGCTTATATTTCATCATTCATTTCAGATTTCAGAGACCTATGCCTTTCTACCAAGAGAAGCAGTGACACGATTCCTAATGAGCTGCTCAGAGTGCCAGAAAAGAATGCATTTAAACCCAGATGGAGCTGATCATAAAGGTAGGTTTAGTGTCAAATAATGAGATGTAAAGCATATTATTCATAGTCCATTTATATTTTCCTAATTTAAGTGAAGATTCATAAAAATTGTACACTAGAATGGTTGAAACATTCATACCATCCCATTTCTGCATATACTGTGTTGTATGTCTCCAGAATTCCCTGAAATGGTTGTATGTAATACAAACCTTTGCTCTTATATAGCCACAATAAGGGCAAGATTTTTTTTTCCTTCTGTTCAGTCATGCCCAATTCTTGGCAAGTCCTTGCAGTTTTCTTGACAAGATTTCCCAGAACTGGTTTGCCATTGCTTCATTCCTAGGGCTGAGAGAAAATGACTGGCCCAAGGTCACCCATGTACAGGCAGAACTAGAAGTCACAGACTTCTGCTCTCTAGGCTAACCCTTTAACCACTACACCAAGACATGATAGTTTTCATTCATTTTTTTTGTATGTAAAAGAATGTTTTTCTAAAATGATACATAATAACTATCCTCTATTGGTATAATAAGATGATGTGTGAAAATTCAATGCATGATTTTTTTTCAGCTAAACCCGCCCTTCAGTGTTGTGATAGTGGGGAAAAGGATCTGGTGAGTGCAAGGTATGCAGTCCTGAGATCCTGGAGGATGGTACTGTCTGAATCTAACTAATGAAATGTCAATGATAATATTTAGGATGGGTTAAAGTACAGATAAATTCTAGGTTAGATACGAGCCAAACATAAATAATATATTCTGAAATGAAAAACTCTGCTCTCTCTCCTCTGACTCTATGCATCTATAGAAGTTTTTCATTAAGTATGAAATATAAATAAATTAAGTACTCTTAAATTACATTTGAATTGTAGAAGGAAGCTCTTTCTCACAGAGGGAGAAACTCATAGATCTCATAGAAAACATAAGAATTTTGAGGGGAGGCAAAAGTGAGACAATTTTCTCAGATCAGCTAGTTACCCTGATTGATTGACTGATTTTATGCCATCAAGTTGCTATTGATTCTTAGCGACACAGATGTTCTCCATGATGATTTGTCTTCAATTCTTTCAATGTTTCCTACCCCTGAACCATGCCTAAATATTGTTTGTCTTCAATTCTTTCAATGTTTCTTACCCCTGAACCATGCCTAAATATTGTTTGCTCCCATTCTGTGTTATTCACTGGATTATTCTCTAGCATACTTAGTGGAGTTTTGAGATAAAAGAACTTAAGGTTAACATGCAGAAAGGGGATAAGAAATACTAGTCATAAGAAAAAATACAGTTAAATCTAGTTTTCCCTAATTCACTATACCTTTCCATATCTATCATGTGCAAGAAACCAGGTAGAGTTCAAAAGCACTGCAAGTTTATTCCAAGCAATCTACACGCAAGAATCTGATCTACTAATGGTCAAGGCCCATTGACACCAGATAACAATCAACAGACTTCCAAGATCTCTTTCAGGGGTGTAGGGATTCCAGACGCCAGATTCATGATGCATTTGACCCCACTTTGGGCTCAGCCTGGTCACCTCCTACATTATCTTTGGAAATTATCCTGGCTTTCATTGTGTTCATACCAGTTCATTCATTGCATTTTGTTTTTAGATCTTTCATCTTTTATTTTTGAGGATCTCAACTCCACTGAAGCATAATTCTTGGCCTATCCCTTGCTCGCTATCCATTTACTTTTCTTGCTGTCTCTCACCTTGGTGCTGAATCACAGCATTCATAAGACATTATTTTTCCACTGCACTGAAATTACTTAACATAACCAATTCTTATTCCATTTAACAAAATGTTCAGAAGCATGCTGCTATAGTTATAAACTAATAAAATATTAAATTCCCAAAAGAAGCATGCTGCTTTAGATATTCATTTTTGCTCATTTTTTACAAACACTCTTACCTTACATTATGCCACATATTACACATTATTGTTCTATTTGCATTTGCATACCTTAACATTTCTCTATTTATTTCCCTATATTTAATAAATATTCTATTAAAATATAAGAATTAATTCAGTTACTATAATTTGTAATTGTTCGCTTCCTCTTTCCTATCAAAAACAATTGTGTTGGTATTTGATAATTTTTTTTAAAAAAATTATTTATATGCTGCCCTTCTCTGGAGACTCAGGGCAGCTTACAATGCATTAAGCAATAGCCTTCATACTTTTGTATATTTTATACAAAGTCAGCTTATTGCCCCCACAAACCGGGTCCTCATTTTACCCACCTTAGAAAGGATGGAAGGCTGAGTCAACCTTGAGCCTGGTGAGAATTGAACTCGCAGTAATTGCAGGCAGCTGGATATTAAATGCTGCCTTAGTAGGAGGCATTAGCCTCCTACGCCACTCAGGCTCTTAATTAATTAATTTTCAGATCCATATCCATGTTATATTATTATTGTGGGAAAGCAGCGGATGAAACATTTGGTGTTTATCTCAGAAGAGGCAATTCAGTGAAAGACTCTCCCTTAAGTAATATTACTGAGTTTATGAACCAATTCTTGCCATTTTCATATCTTAGACTAGCATTAAAAATCTATATTGTTTTTGCTTCCTTATGTTGCCAGCCATGAGGGTCTTGACAACAATCTTGAAAACTTGGTTGCCACTCCCTCCTTCCCAGTTCTCTTTTGGGGAGAAGATCAAAACAAAGTAAGAGATGAGGAGTTCTCTCCATCATGCTTGCTTCTCTCCATCACCTATTACCATCCTATTCTATCCTATTATTTTCTTGTACTAATGGGCTCACGCCTTCCTTTTTCTTTCTTTCACTATTTACAGTACAAAAAAGCCTTTTGGTTTCTTTTCGTTTCCCCATGTGAGTCTAAGTTACTTCTGCACTTTAGCGCCTTCCAACTTCATTTCAGTAGCTATTTGCTACTTACTGATTCAGTTGCTTGGTGATTATATCCACGTTCCATTTCCTCAATATGTCTTTCTAACACTCAGTTCATCTAAAAGCCTGCTGTGCAATTTCTAAAATGTCCATTTTTTTTCTCATCGAAAAGGTTCGTAACTATAGTTTTAGTAATGTGTTTTTGAGAAATTCCCAACTTTCTTACATAATCTTGGATCTCAGAATTTTTTCCCATGGGATCCTGCATATTACTTCTCTGGAATTGCCTTTTCTGAAACATATTGTGCGCACTATTATGCCCCAGTTTCTCTTTCTGCAGTATCTTGAATCTAAAGATGATATGGTCATTTCTCCCCCAAAAATCCCATTCCTATCTAGGAGGCCTGATCATGTTTCCTCTCTGAAACATGAAATAATCAGCAAGACTACTGAGAAATTTAGGAAGCTTGCAGTTTTGGCGAACCAGGTTTTCCAACAAATATCTGGGTTGTTGAAGTTTCCTTTATTACTATGTCTGTCAACCCTGAAAATTCTTTTAACTAGTCCAGGAGTGCTGTATCTAGAGGTTCTGCCTAGCTTGATGGTGTACAGCAGTCGTCTCCCCACTCCTCAATAATACCATCTTTGTTTCCTGCCTTGTGTTTTTATCCAAACCTTTTTGGACTTTGGTACTGAAATTCCTGGATCTCAATATCTGAATGCACTTCCTTCATGTATAATGCCACCCCTCCACTTTTGTTTGGTCTTTTGAATAAGTTATATCTTTCAAAGTTATATCATCACCAAATGGGCCATAGATATGGACCTCAGGCACTCTCATAGCCTTGATCAATGTAGGCCAGGGGTGTCATTGATTTCATTGAGGGCCAGCCACATCAGGGTTGTATTTGACCTCAGGGGGCTGGGGTGGGCATAGCCAGCTTGACATCACTCCTGTCAGGGGCGCCTCTGGTAGTCCGAGTGCTCTGCCAGCGAAAACAGGCTCCTGAATTCTGTTTTCGGCTGCTGCGGCCTCCTGCAACCCTCTGCCAGTGAAAACGGAACTCTGGAGGGCCGTTTGTGGTCTTCCCAACCTCTGTTTTCACTGGTGGAGGGTTGCAGGAGGCCACAGCAGCTGAAAACAGAGCTTGGGAGCCCGCTTTCACTGGCAGAAGCACCACGAGCTAGTCCTTCACTATTTCCAGGGTGGCCCCGTGGGCCAAATGTAAGTACCCCGTGGGCAGAATCTGGCCCCTGGGCCTTGAGTTTGACACCCCTGAGTAGGCCGTTGCATAATATATTTCTGAAGATGTACAAAAAGGAAGATGTAGAATGTAGAATGGTATTTGCCTTCACATAGCATGGCACATGCTCCTTTCTGTGTGCTAATCATACAGCCGATATCATTCAATATGGGCATATTTTGTTAAAATGTGCGGAAGCATAACAAAAGCCCTTTTACAAGGCAACAACTAGATACATGCAATGTGCTGCCACACTTTCTGGATGTATTGTCATTTAACTACATATCCTAGATGTAGCTTTCTTGCTGAAATTAAAGTCAGGATTACTGAGACTTTAGAAAGTCAGGAGGCTGCCTGAAATCTTATGCAGGCTACCTTGAACTCTATTATAAAGAAAAATGATACATATGTAATTAATTATGGGGTTTTCATTGCACCTCTTGCAAATCTTTCTATATAAAATATCTCAATACATTTTTATTGTCATGTAAAAGTTTGTAGTTGTGAAGAAATTTTTATAATCCCCATGGAGTTTATCAAGTTGCAGTTGCTGATTAATTTTTCCTAAAGTGGAAATATTCTAAACACTTAATTTGCAATTAATTTGCTTATAGAACCCTATAATTATCACATGATATATGATATGTTCTAATTCTTTCAGATAATGGAAAACCTCCAACATTGGTGACAAGCATGATTGATTATAATATGCCAATCACAATGGCCTATATGAAGCATATGAAGCTGCAGCTATTAAATTCCCAACAAGATGAGGTAAATACTTCGTTTGTTCATATTAATAATAATTATATTCAAATTACATTCATGTAATTTGCTGTGTGAGGTTTGGACTTGGGTTAAGAGTTTTTCTTTTTAATGCAATTTGATTTTTCCAGATGGAAAATATGGCAAACATGAGAACTTTTTTTAAAAAAACCCTATTATATAGAGTTTATAAATTTATAGATAGGTAATATTTTAGATAATTTTGCTAACTGAACAGCTACTGCCCAAATAATGGGGAAAATATGGGAAGCAACACGATAGGACATTTTTTTTCATAGTTGATTGGGGAGAGAGACATATACATGACAAAGTTGATGAGATGGCACTCACTGAACTGTCTCAGCGTTCCTCAAACTTAGCAGCTTGAAGATGTGTGGATTTCAACTCCCAGAATTCCTAAGCCAGCATTCTTGCTGGGGAATTCTGGGAATTGAAGTTCACACGTTTTAAGTTGCTAAGATTGAGAAATGCTGCTGGTAAGTATACATAAAAGAGGAAAATAGACAAAAAAGAAATATATAAATGTCCAAAACAACTTATAGAAAACTGAGACCAATCATTGCCTCCTTAGGCAGTACAGATTAAGAATAGAGAGACTCATAACAAAGCCTCCTGAACCAGGGGTGAAATTGACTTACCTTCTTTACTGGTTTGGAAGTGCATGTGCTGTGTGTGCATCACATGCACGCGCACACATGTGCATGCACAAAACTTCTGCACATGCACAGAAGGTAAAAAAACATTACTTCCTGGTTAAAAACAGGAAGTAATGACACCTAGGCGGCGATCACTACTGGAACACCAAAGAACAGGGAAAAGTTGCTACAGGATCAGGCAATCCGGTCCGATCTGGGAGCATTTCACTCCTGTCCTGAACCCAATTTTCAGTTTTACCCAACATAAGATATATATATATATATTTAAACATTCACAATTTGAAAAGAAAACAGTCTGAAGGAGAAATCGGAAAGCTTGATCTAATTAATAATCTGCTTCTACTTTAAAAGTATAAAATAAAGTGAAAAGAATATGCTAATTGGTTCTCTCCCAACCTAATTCTAACTCATCCACCAGACACAACCATCAATGAAATGAGGAAGGGGAAAAGAACATCATATTATTTGATCTGTTGATCCTCTACACTTGCTCTTAAAAGGTTGTTGTTAATTGTAATAGTATAGTACATCTCCAAGAAGCTCTTAAGAATTTAGATTTATATGAGAAAAAAAAATTGGGAAGAAGGTACCTTTTGTCCAACATAGCCAATGTGATCAAATTTGGAATATCTTGTACTCAGTCAAATTCTTTCTATCTATATCCACACTAATCTTCAAAAGTAATGAAGTATTTATTTTCACAACAGTTTTCTTATTATGCACATGTGATTCTGTAACATACAAATATATGCACATACATTTTTGAACACATTTTTGTAACATTTGCACGTTTACAATAAGCTTTCCTTAATGTAGACATCAGATGGCAGCACCAAGCCAATTTTGGCTAACCCCTGAAAAAGTTAACAAGGTGATTCCATGTTACTACTCAGATGGAACACAAAAGGTTGTATGATTACAAGTATCAAATCACTTTATACTATGCCATATTTTCTGATCATAGTTGAAATATTTTCATGATGCATCATGAAAAGGGCTGGCTTGATCCCTTCCTCCCAGTTTTATTTGATTTATTTGGTTTTAATTGGATTGTTTTAAATTATTGGGCCGAAATTGTTTAATGCTTTTAAATTGTTCTTAAATTTTGTATGCTATGTTTTTTATCTCAGCTGTGCACCGCCCCGAGTCCCGCGGGAGAAGGGCGGTATAAAAATTTAATAAATAAATAAATAAAATAAATAAATAAAAAAGATATCGTGCTGAGAGGCTTAAATTGTTAACCTATTCCCATTTTTCTGAGAGTAAGAACTATTGAATACAGTCAACCCTATTTAGCAGGGATTATCTGTCTGAGTAGACAGAATCAGAAAAGCAAACTACAGCTACAGGTCTGAAAAGTGTGCTATAATAAACTGCTCTGCTATGTCTACTCTGTATATTATTGGGACTATAATTGTGATATTTTATTGCTGCCTGCAATTGTCCCCATGAACATCTGACTATTTCTACAAATGTGCATCCTATAGTATTTTTTTTTAAAGAATGACTCTGAATAACAACTGCTTGGCTTAAAGCTGGGCATGTGAAAACTGGCAATTAGTGCCAAGATTCTGGGACCATGACCATTATCTCAGGATGTCAAGTTTTGATACTGGATCTTGCAGAAGTATCCAAGGTTAACACATTATGATCAGTAGTGAAATTCAATTTTTTTACTACTGGTTCTGTGGTTGTGGCTTGGTGGGCGTGGCTTGGTGGTCATGTGAGTGGCTGGGCATGACCAACTCAATGTCACTCCTACCCAGTCACATGATCTCCCACAGTCACACCTACCCAGGTTTTGTGGCTCCTGGTGTTTTCTGTGGGAAATGGATCATATGACTGGGTGGGCGTGGCCAACTTTATTGGTCTCACCCTTAGGAAATTTCTCCCTACACACAATAAAATAGCACTGTTCCAATAATTAGAATAGAATAGAATAACAGAGTTGGAAAGGACCTTGGAGGTCTTCTAGTCCAACCCCCTGCTTAGTAAAGAAATCCTACACCACTTCAGACAAATGATTATCCGATCTCTTCTTAAAAACTTCCAGTGTTGGAGCATTTACAACTTCTGGATTAATTGTTCTGTCAGGAAATTTGAGGGCTCCTACAAAAATGAGGGAGTCAATCTATTTTCCAAAGCACCAAAAGGCACAACAAGAAACAATGGATGGAAACTAAGCAGAGAGAGAAGCAACCTAGGACTAAGGAGAAATTTCCTAAGGGTGAGACCAATCAACCAATGGAATAACTTGCCATCACAAGAGGCTTTCAAAATGAGTGAGGGAAGTACACCCCAAAAGGATAGTGCCAGGAACCACTAAAACAATGCAAAAAACTTAAAACAGCCATTCCCCTTTTTAAAAAAAGTCAACCCCAAAGCAAATGCAGCAGCTGAAAGGGAAACTAAGAGCAGCTGCTCAGGCTAATTGAAAGCCTGGGTGTGCTGCCAAAAGCCATTAACCCTTCCAACGCTATTATTCTATGTTCTCTATGTTCCAAATTGAGTGCTTCACAGCAGAAACAATACAGCTGACTGGACCACACATGCATTAAATTCATGGCCTGTATGATCAAGCTGCATCATTGTCCCTTCCTATATCTTTTCCTCCAGGAAGAAACAAGAAGTAGCCAACACTGCAGCAGCTATAAAAGGTCTTGGGAAACTCCAGGGAGTATCAGCTGATCACAGAAGTGTTACTTAATACTCTTTATAATGAAAATGTTTGTAATCCTGTCCTTCTTCCTGAAGGGAAGAGGTTAATCCCATCCCTAGATGGGTGATTGATGGGTTTCCCTGCCCTAATCCTGTCAGTTTCTGTTGTTTATTGACTTGATTCAGCGTATATCGGCTGCATTCCAGCTGCAACTGTTAAGTGGAGCTATTAACTGAAGGGAGAGAGAGGGGGGGAGAGAGGGGGGAGAGAGAGAGAGAGGGGGAGAGGGAGAGAGAGAGAGAGAGAGAGAGAGAGAAAAGCTCTCTTGCACTTTATTTTTAACTGGTTCTCCGAACTGCCTAAGCAATTTACTAACGGTTCGGGCGAATCGGTGAGAACTGGCTGGATTTCACCTGTGATTATGATGCATTATTCTCCTTACCTATTATGAATGTATATGATCCTGGAAGATAGGATGATCAGTCTGAATCTGTAACATGACAACAACGAAGAACAGGGTTGTAACTAAGGGGTTGTGACCTAGTCTTAGTCATAAAATTAGTACCATAAACATGGGAGCTATAAAACATTTACATTATTTTTCATTAGATTAAATTATTTTTAATTGACTATTTTTTTGAAAAGAAAAGGATTGCTTCCAATTAGAACCTAGTCAATCATCAGTCAAATTAGCCTTGTTAGATATGCATTCTTTCTGGTTTTTTTCCAATTCATTTTTATTGATTTATTACATCTGCATTCCACCTTTCCCTCAGGAGCTCCAAACAGCATGCAGTGTTCCCTCTTCCTATTTTTCCCCCCTACAACAATAACCCCGTGAGGTAGGTTGAGCTGAAAGGGAGTGCCTGCTCCAAAATCATCTAGTTGGCTGTTGAGTATGAGAGTAGACTAGAGTCTCTCCTGGCTTCTAATCGAGTACTACTCCTTTGGAATTATTTGAACTAATGAAGTGAGCAGGGGGAATCATGACACATTCCTAGTCAATGGATGATTATAAGTTATAATATGTGGAGTGACCTTGGGTGATTCAGGAAAGAGCCACAGTGCTGGAACTGGATTTGTTACTTTCTCAGAAGCAGCATTGTTATAAGAAAATACCAGCTTACCTGTTATAATTGTGTTGCATGTCACAACAACCAGAAATGAAAAGAAACCCAAATCAGTTTACTATGTAGGTTTTACTGATACATTCCAAGTTTGCAGCCGTAGGGAGCTGCCTCTTTGTATAAAAAGTTTTTTTAAAAAAATATCTATTCAACTACTTCACTTACAATTTCCTTTCAGAAAGTACAACTCATAACAGCATCCACTGTCTAAAGAAGGCATAACTGCAGAGCATTGCTCTGCCCTATTTTTCCCAGTTGTCTGCTATCTTGGGACTATGGAACAGAAATGAAGCCCGCTATAGCTTCTGCAATTGTCTTAGAGACAAAGAGCTGCTGCATAGCCTATAGTAGTGATTATATACAATATTTCAAGAAATAAAGCCTAGGTTTGCATGCCTTCCACATTATCCCCTAAGGATATACATGCGAAGGATTAGGTTCATTTCAAAAAAACAAGATAGTCTGTGAGACTTTCAAGTTTCACCCTTCACATTGCATGTTTAAAGGGGGTGGGGGTGGGGTGGGTTGATTTGAAGTCATGTCCACAATCTTGACTTTTTGAACCTCCTGTTAAATAAGCCTAGAAAACAATTGGCATCTAGTTCAAACTTTCAGTAGTGGAATCTCTGTATAATACTTAAATAGTTGTGGCTGGTGCTTTGTAAAATATTTTTTTTAAAAAAGAGCAATTTAGGCCATTTCATGACTTACAATGAATCCATTTACTATAGTTTAAATCAGGAATTCTCTACTTTTGGGGGGATTGTTAGCAGATCTAGATTTTTGAGTATATTTCAATGCTCTTGCAAAATAGACTACTTTGTACAGAAGTCATTATCTATTCATAAAATAACTTATATGGTAGACAATCTGTTACAAAGCACTCATTTAAAACAATGCTACCTGACAATTAATTATAGCTGCTTCCTGTGTAATACTTATTACTTTTGGCTACATGTATTCTTTCCATGAACATAAAAGCTCTGAAAGCTAATTCTTCCTCTGAATTGGGGATCCTAGGAATAAGTAGTCAGTTTATTTATTCAGTTTGTTTCATTTATTAAATTTGTTTATTTTAGTTATCTATTTAGGTATATACTATAACCTTGTTATAATTTTATTCAGGTACTGCACAGAGTAGAGGAGGTGGGTTATCTCCACATTGTGGGTAGAAGTCTGGATAGGAGAAAATGTACATCCTCCATGGAAGATTTTCCCTTGTTTAGATCTCGATGTGAACATATAGGTGGTGAAGAAATAAGACTAGGGCCAGTAGGCTAGTTTTCTTTGCCTCTTGCATGATGTTAACTGTGTTGAGGGAAAAAGACTTATATCAAACTACTTTTATTCTGGAAAACAGTGTTGTTTTTTCTGATGAATACTTTCCCTGGCAGACTAGTAAACTAATTTTCACACTAGATTACTGTAAGTATGATAGAAAACGAATCTCTATCCTTTCATCAGGAAAGAGTTCATTTCATGGATATATTGTATACTGTGAAGAATAGGTTGACAGGGAGGCCCTAGAAAATGTAAACACATTTTATATGTAATGTAATGCTTCATAATTTAAAAAATGCATGCTGAATTTATACTGAATGTTTATTTATAAGAATTAATTCATCAGGCTTGCATATATGTTGGGTGGAAAACAAAACTCGGTTTATACATTAATGCTTTTCAATCACAAGAGTTAGTATTGAAATAATGATAATCTGCTCTGATTCATTACTTATCCACAATTTATTCCTCTGCTTCAATTGCCCCCAAATTAATTTTTCCCTATCCTTCATAACTCCAAAGTATTTTGCTATTCTTTTATCTGATGTCTTACCATAGCATCTATTACAATATGATGGAGTTTATACAACTCCTTTAGATTTTCTTTTTCTTTGCTAGGATTTGTAGCAAAGATACTGTTATCTTACACCATTTCATTCTGCGTTTTTAAGAGATAGAAGTATTATGGTGACCTGTTTGTAGAAATTACAGTTGTTTTGTGCAACCTTCTATCTCTGTTCCATTTAATCATTAATTATGAATCCATTTATACATAGCATATGTGTGTGTGAATATAGGTTTCCAGGGGGAAATCAGCCAGTTAATTATTCTTTACATAGATGCTTACAATCTTAAGTGTTATGACTCTTTATATGCATTTCTTGCTTGATTTATTATTATCTGACATAATCCAATTCAATACAAACACGTTTGAAAATTACCTTGATATTTTAAATAGTCTGTGATATGGAATGTTATATTTTCAGGATGAAAGTTCCATAGAAAGTGATGAATTTGATTTGAGTGATTCTACCAGAATGTCTGCTGTGAATTCTGACCTCAGTTCAAATCTTGAAGAAAGAATTCAAAGTCCACAAAATCTTCAGAGTCAGCAAGATGGTAAGATATTTTAATGTTTAATAGATGAAGATGAGTTTTTCTTTATTGATTTCTGTTTTTGTTTTTGTTTTTCTTCTATTCAATTGTGTCTAATTCGCAGACACTGCCTGAACAAGTCCCTGCAGTTTTTTTGGCAGGATTTCTCAGAAGTGATTTGCTATTACCTCCTTCCTAGGACTGAGAGAAAGAGGCCAGCTGAAGGTCACCCAGCTGGCTGTGTGCCTAAGGCGGGGCTAGAACTCAGATTCTCCCAGTTTCTGGGCTGAAGCCTTAACCATCACCCCAAACAGACTTTTTATTTCTGATTATTCGCAGGCAGTTGTTGATTCCTGAATGTGATGAACTATTTCATAGGATTGTTCAAACCATTTTAAACAAAAACAATTTTTGTGTGAATGTATCATTAAAGTAGCTGTATTCTTTGGAAGATGCTTCCAGGCTATCACCAGCCATCTCTGTGTATTTGCTTTACATATTTGCTTTGGTCCACATCTGACCCTAACAGAAATATTATCTGTGTATGGAGAAATATGTCTTGTAAATTGGATAGACTTTGAAGCCACTGTGAAAGTTTTAAAAAGGACATAATTGCTTTAATGCTTCAAATATACTAATATACTTTGTGAAACACAACCTCTACATCACTAATACTATGGTCAGATTTGCAAACAAGTATAAACTACCTACATGCATCCTAGATCAAACATTGGGACCTACCTGACTATGTCATAATACATCAGCACAATCTTAAAGACATCACCATCATTTATACCATGCAAGATGATGAGTACTAGATAGTCTGGTCTGGTCACTTCTCAAACTTCACATAGCCCCTTTACATCATAAGCAACCAAGAACTGTCAGAAAGCCAATCCCCATCAGCAGTCTACAAGAAACAGATCAAGTCCAATATTTCCAAGATGTACTTACTGAAAACCTCTCCAGCAAGTTATCACTTATAGGAACCCATTTTAAAAAGTGGATACAGTGTAAAGAAGGTATCGGACAGACTGTACTTAAACTGAAAATATGGGTGTATCAAGACTGGCTTGATGAAAATCACAAAACCATTTCAGCAGTCCAACAGGCCAAGAACAAGACCTTGGCAGACTGGTGGAACAATCCACCATCACATCAAAGAAAGAAAAGTTTGAATATCAGTAATTTAAAGTATAGATAAAACTGTGAGAAATACAGAACAAATGGTGGCGCAAGGAGGCTGAGCAGGTGAAATGCTATGCAGACACTTATGCCACTAGAGAGTTCTTCAGTGCCATAAAGTGTATGGTCCTTCTAAATCAGGATGCACCCTCTTGTTTCACCTGATGGGATGGGATGGAATGTGCATCTGCAGCAGCAGCAGCAAAGGAATGTTTTTGCAACTCAGAGCCTTTTCAGAAAGAGACCCAGATTAAGAGAGTGTGCAGTCCCAAACTGGATGGGGGAGGAGGGAAGAGGTCCAGGGTAATCACACCTTAGAATATCTCAGGATACATCTAGTAGCTTAGAAAGTTATAGCTTTAATTTGGCAAGATTCTGTTCATTTGAACTCAATTGGATCTCACTGTCTCATCTCTGGGCTTGGGCCTGATATAGGTTGAGACTGATCAAAGACGAAGGACTGAAAAACCATTGGGCTGAACACTTTTTCAACTTACTTAATAGGCCATCCAGATTTGATCATGGTATCTTGCAGCAGATTCCTCAGCTGCCAGTCTTGAATGTCTTAGACCATGGGTGTCAAACTTGCAGCATCACATTGCCATCATGTGATGTTCTGTGATGTTTTTCCCATTGTGGAGCTGGGGTGGGCGTGGCCTGCGCATGATGGATCTGGCCCATGAGCCACCAGTTTGACACCCCTGTCCTAGATCTTCCTTCTTCTACTGATGAGATCAAGAAAGTGATCTCATGTAGATGACCTCAAATAAAGCAACTGGCCAGGATAGCTTTCCTGCTGAGAACTGCAAAACACTAGACCCAAACACCTTGCAGGCATTTCAAAATGACTTGGAAAGACATTTGGTCCACAGAGGATATATTTCTTATTGTGTCTCTCTATAAAAATAAGAGAAGCAATTTAAACTCCAGAAACTGCTGACATAACTCCTTGTCATCCATCACAGGCAAGATCTTTGCCCACATTCTCCTAAGCAGGCTTGTCATAGTCTCAGAAAGAAATCTCCAGAGGCACAGTGTGGTTTTCAGCCAGAAAGGAGCACAGCAACATGATATCTGCCATGAGGCAAGTCCAGGAGAAGTGCTTCAAGTAGAACAAGCCTCTTTGTCTTCATTAACATGAGAAAGGCATTTGACACCGTAAGCAGAGAGAATCATCCTGAGATGTTATGGGTGCCCAAGGAAATTTTTGAAGTTGATTCAACTATTCCATGACGCAATGACACGACAGTTTCTTTACATTAGCTGCATTTGCCATTTGATGCATTTGATGCCATTAGCTGCATTTGCCATTTCCAATGGTGTAATACAGGCCTGTGTACTAGTCCCAGTCCCTCTCAATCTGTTCTTTTCTTACATATTGTTACATGCTGTCCAGGGTCTGAAGAAGGGAGTGTATATCAGGTAGTGATTGAACAACTCTCTCTTTGACCTTTGCCTCTTGAATGCACAAAGCGTCCCTTACAGTCATTCAAAAAATCCTCTTTGCTAATGCCCAAGTGCTCCTGGGCACACAAAGACAGTGATCCACAGTTGATGCTAAACAAATGCTCAAAAACTGTTATGCTGTTTGGCCTATCAGCCTGAACAAAACTGAATTACTTTACCAGCTCATGCCAAACACCCAGCCTATAGAAGCAAAAATCATGGTTAATGACACCCACTTGACCAATGTAAACACTACAAATACTTGAGCTAAGTTAAAAACCTACAGAAGTTGAGAAACTGCCAGCTAGGCTGGAAGTGGAAGAGTCAAGCATGAAGTTGCTTGTTTTGGCTATTTAGGAGTTGGTCTGTTGCTTGCTCCTGATGACAGAGCTGTGGTTACCACTTTCCTCTATATGGATGTGAGTCCTGGACTCTGAATCAAAGGCATATCTAAAAAAGAACTCTTTCCCCCATCCTTAGCATTAATTGGCAAGACCATGTCTCCAACCTGCAGGTCCTGGATTGCACAGAGTCCACCAACATTGAGTCTCTGATTATCAGAGCCCAGATGAGATGAGTGAGACATGCCATCAGAATGTGGCCAGTTGTTAGACTGTTTATTTCTAATCAATTCACCCTCCTTTTATAACATTTTCCAAAATATTGGTCCCCCCCTTACTTTTGTATAATTTGCCAGTTTCATCTTGTTCTCTGCTTCTGTTCCCAATGGGCTATTTTGTTTTATTTCTAGAAGTTGTCTTATGCTGGTTACTTTTTTCAGGGCTCTGGCTACATCAGTTGATATTCCAAATCCATCTAGAACAGGACTATTTTTTTTCCTAAAGTTGAATCCTAAGTCTAAATTTGAATCCTTGGGGCATTACTCTAAGATAATTAATTGTCTGTAATTTACCCACAAGTAGCCTTCTATGACCAACAACAAGCAATCAGAAAAGCGGTGGGGAAAATGCAGAACAACTTTACACAAAATAAAAAACAAGGCCAGGCCATAAGAGAGAAGCTGAACTACCAGAAATAGAGCCAGATATCCTGGAGGAGGAAGTACAGGGCACTTAATCAATTGCCTAACTGTAAAGCCCCAGTAATTGATGGAATACCTGCAGAGTTGTTGAGATCATTGCCAACAAAAAGACTGACAGCACTTTGCCAAAGTGTATGGAAGTCTGGTCAGTGGCCCAAAGATTGGAAAAGGTCAGTATTTATCTCAATACCTAAGAAAGATGATACGAAAGACTGCTCCAACCACCAAACCATAGCCTTGATAACACATGTGAATAAAATTATCTTGAAGATAATCTCACCAACAGAAAACTGCCTCATGTACAAGCATGATTTCAGAAAGGAAGAGAAACATGTGATTACTTTGCCAATCTTCAGGAGAATAGAAAAAGCAAAGGAATACAAAAAAGACCTATATATGTGCTTCATTGATTACACAAAAACTTTCTGTTGTATTGACCATGACAAGTTCTGGAACTGCCTCAAAGAACTGGGAATAACCCCACACTATACCCAACTCATTCAGTCATTGTACTCTGATTGGGTAGCCACTCTAAAATGGAATATGGAGACACAAAATGGTTCAAAATTGAAAAAGGCACCCAGAAGGTTGCAACCTGCCATCTACACTACTTACATGTACACAGAAATAGTTATGAGAAATGTATGTTTGGAGGAATCTACCATTGGGTTTAAAATCGGTGGTAAAAATATCAACAACCTCTGATATGCAGATGATACAACACTGCTTGTAGAAAGCAAGGAAGATCTGGAGTGGCTAATCCTGAGTCAAAAATGAAAGTGAAAAATATAGATGCACTTTAACATCAAGAAAAAAAAGATAATGACAACTGCAGAGAACAAACAGGTCAGAGTGAAGATCAACAATGAGACTATTGAAACAGTAAAGGAATTCATCTTCCTGGGCTCTACAATCAACCAAAGTGGTGACTGCAGCCCTAAGATCAGAAGGTGTATAGCACTTGGAAGAATTGCAATCTCTGCCATAAGATCTGGAATAGTAAAGATATCAGCCTCAAAACCAAATGCATATTAGTTAACGCAATAATTTTTCCAATTGCTACTTATGGCTGTGAAATTTGGACTCTGAAAAAGGCAGACAAAATAATGTCTATGGAGATTCTCAGTCATTCAGGTCATGGTTTTCCCAAAGGAACAAAGGAAGTCAGAACTAAAGAAGTTTCTTGGATCAGAAGTGAAATGTCTTCAAGGAAAAACAAAGGAAGTCCAGCTGCCTTTTGAAAAAGCACCTTCGGAGCAGATAGGAGAAGGGTGGATGCCTTTGAACTGTGGGGTTGGCGGTGACTTACACATCCCATGGATTGCAAAAATAACAAAGAAATCCTAGACCAAACCTCCCCAAAAATATCACTTGGAGCCAGATTGCCAAACAGAAGCTATCATACTTTTGTCATGTCATGAGAACTGACTCACTTGAAAAGTCAATTATGCTGGGAGTAATCAATGGAAAAAGGAGAAAGGGCTGCCCTAGTATCTGGCTGGACACTATAAAGGATGACACCAGGTAGACCATGGCAGATCTGAAGGAGGTGGTGAGAAATAGAGGGGTATGGAGTGTGCTGATCAATAGAGAAGCCAAGGGTCAGATGCAAGTGAATGGTACATGACAATAAGCCTTCTATCCTAGTGACTGGGATTCTTTTCCTGTGCTTATTCCTTATGGAATGGAGTATAGCGCATGTGTGTCTTATAAGTACAGCTAAGTGCATTGCTTACCTGAAAACAAAATTTCTATTAGTTTGTTTTTAAATTGAAATTTGCTAAATCTACTCTTTGAACATTTTGAGCATAGTTCATAACATTTAAAAATAATTAATATTTTCTTGAGGAGGTTGACAACAGAATTTATATACCTGCAATATATTTTTTTAAATTCCCAGTTTTTTTCTTGGAATGCAAGAATTCTTGTTCCTTCATTTGGTTGACATTCTGCCTGCTTGTTATGGAACATCACTGACCTTTTAAATACCTTTAGAAGACAGTGGTATGACACTTGAATTTAAAGAATGGGAGGAGGGCAGAAGCAGCTAGATTTCAAAAGAAAATTCATGTAGAAGTTTCTTTTCTTTGAATTTCAGATAAACTGAAAAGGGATATTTTTGGATCCTGCACCTTTAAAAAAGAAAAAAAAATAATGCCAATGAAGAAAACCATTGGATGACTCTTATAACACATTTTGTATAATTGTCAGTTTAAACTAAAAGATAATGCTTGTTGCTTATGATAAGGAATTAATCATATCCTAATTAAAAAGTATTACAGTTGTCATAAACGAATAAGTCAGCTTGGTAGTAAATTGCAACATAACTGCTTGGTCAAGCACAAAAAACCATTATAGTACAGCTTTTTATTCACTGATTAAGTCTGGCTTTCCTGTTGTAATAGGGAAAAATTCTTGAATTCTGCACAAGAGTTCAATTTAGATTAGGCACATGTCATGTATTATGATATAGTCGTAACAAGTAAATATACATACTTAAACACTGAGTATTTGAAAAGAAATTAGAAAAACAGTATTTCAAGCTTGAGGTTGTTAACAGTTAAAATAGAAATCTATGCTTTCCACGTCTCCCCAAACTTCATGAATATCTTTAGCCTAGACATAAGCTGTCAGACTAATATGCAGAACCACCTTACATCTCGTATAATTGTGAAGACAAAAAGACATTCTCACTTTTAATACCATACACCAATATCAATACTAACAGAAACTATGTATTAATTTGTCAGTAAATTAAAAAGTAAAGCAAAATAATGGAGCTACATGCTGTATCTGCATATGTGAAATGGCTTTGGTGCTGAATTGAAAATTGATTGACCTATTTTTTCCCCCAATGGCAAGGTAAAAAGGTTTCTTCAAATTGGAGGTAATGCTACTGTATTGAAGAGTAATACTTTTGAAACCTATAAAAGATTTAAGCAAAGCTGGCACATAGCACTCTTCATTGATTGACATAACCTCCAGTTGCTTCAAAGAAAGTATTACTCATTGAGTTTTCTCAGATGCAATGTATTTTTCACAAATTAATATCAACTTTAGAAGAAGAAACTAAGTTACATTTACTATTAATACAATTATAACAACAGTGCCGGGCACTTTAGTGAATTCTTTGTGAGGCTCCTACTGACTGCAGAATGATGGCTGAGCTAATCAAACATTATTCTACACAGTGTTTTGAATTATTTGTGTCACAAAATGTGAAGGATTGCTTGTAAAGATATATGAATTTCCATTTGAGCTAGGCTCATCAGTTGTCCTACAAATAGATCAAATCTGTGTTGGTTTTTCATATACTCGTTCATGAAATTGCTCTAATTCCTGCATGATTCTTTATGAACCTTGCCATACATTTATTGTCATATAAAACACAATTTGTTTGCTTTATGCTCAGTTGTATATGCAATTTTCCCAGTATAAAGATTTCTTCACATAGCTTTCCTTAATGCATTTTATATTCATTTCCCCTAATATTTGAAAAAAAAAAAAAGCTTATTAGTCTGTCGAGTGCAGACCAAAAAGTCAGGAGTCCTAATCGGTTGCCATGGTAGGAAAATCCTTGCCCTAGGCTCAGGCAGAGAAATTTTACTTTAATAATAGGAAGTGAACATCAGATAATAGCAATAGCATTTAGAGTTCTATACTGCTTCATGGTTTTCCAGCCTTCTCTAAGTGGTTTACAGCGTCAGTATATTGCCCCGAACAATCCTCATTTTATTGACCTCGGAAGGATGGAAGGCTGAGTCAACCTTAAACCGGTGAGGATCAAACTCCTGGCAGTGTTTAAATTCTGCTTATTTTTACTGAGAAATTAGGCTAACCAATATTCTTGTGTGCCCAAAGCAGGATAGTATACCCTGCTAAATTCCTTAGAGGGAAAAAATAGGATAAATATACTATAAATAAAATAAACATGGAGCAGTTCTTGTATACTGCCAATTGTCAGTGCTTTGAATGGCTACTAGTATCTATATCTGTTTAGAAAAAAAATACACAAGAAGAGAGTTAAAAAACAGACTTTTTCTAACTGCACATTCTTTTATTTATTTTCAGATTATTCTGTTTTCCTAAAAAAAATTGCACTTGTATATTTTTTATTTTATTCTCTAATATGTTTTCAGAAGTTTAAAATACTAATGTGAATGATGTAATTAGGAGATGCAGTGCAGAGTTCTGACTGGTCCAGTATGAGCAAGTGAATATGACTTCTAATAACAATAGTTGTTTCAAAATTGTTTTGCTTCTTAGCAACAAAATACTGCCAGCTGATTATAATCAAGTTCTTAATTTTATTACATGGTTACTTAGGTCTCACAAATGAAATTTTCTTCTTTCTCACTCAGGAAACAGAAATGCTTCATGTTCTTATCACTTTTCTACTTTTTATAGTAATCAATACACCCTCATACTGGCAAAAGTATAAACAATCATAAGAGAATATGTTATGTTTATGTCTCGTGAATTTTATTTACTGGAAAAATGATCTTTTACTGGAGAGATGTTTGTGTTTGACTTGATCCTTCAGTTGGGGTCATTTTTGCTGTGTAATAAATAAAGACACATATGAATCTAATGCCAGCTGAGTCAGAAAATCAACATTACCTTGCTTTATGCATCTTGCTTGGTTCTAGGATTCAGGTATTCTCTAAATTCCTTAATCTCTTAACACATGGACAAATTTGACTACAATTTGAACTAGAAAACTGTTGTTAGGGTTAGACAAGCTACTGTTGAATATTTGGAAATGTCACTCACTTTGGGTGTTCAAGTAAGTCCTTGAATATGGAATCATTCCAAATTCTTTTATTAGATTTCTCACAATTTAATTTTGAAAGAATAGCTTTACATTACTTTGTTTGTGTAACTTTTCATCTGATTCTTTTAAATTTGGTGCATGCAGATTTGAAGGGAAGGGAGGAGAAAACAAAGAAAATTAAGAAAATGTATTTATATAACTAGGGCCAAATAGCTTGTCATTGTCAGTAAACTTTAATAAAAAAGGATAGTAACTCTATTTTGTTTATGTCAAACCATAAAAATCCCTTTTCGTTTTGTTACAGTTCCCTATCCAAGAGGGAATGGGTGAGCTTTTTCTATTCAAACATTCACATCTCCAGGAAAGGTCTCTGAACAAACATGAGAAATAGTACAGGATTTTCCCCCTCAACAGACTTCAAGTTCTATAATCTCCCAGGATTTGAAATGGACACTTAACATTAGAACTATCATTAAAAAGGTAAAACTGCATCAACTCAGAAAGTTCAGTCTGCTCAAGGAACTGCTGATACAGTTCTACAGAGGAATTGTTGAATCTGTCTGTACTTCTATAACTTTCTGGTTTGGTACAGCAACTGAACAGGACAGGACAGGTAAAGAGTTCAATAAATAATTAGGACTGCAGAAAAAATTCAATCAGAATAGAGCTGGAAGGGATCTTGGAGGTCTTCTTGTCCAACCCCCTGCCCCAAGCAAAAGACCCTATACCATTTCAGATAAGTTGCTGTCCAATCTTTTCTTAAAAACCTCCAGTAATGAAATTGCAACCAGCCTGCCTTCCACTGAGGACAGGGGTGGTATTCAGCCAGTTAGCACTGGTTCGTGTGAACCGTTGGCAGAAATTTGGCCAAGGTTGCCAAACCGGTAGTGATGGCCAGCTAGCAACACCCCCGAACCAGTCCCCCAATCACTGCTTGCTTGCCCTGCCTGCCATGTTCATTGCCACATGTTCTTTATGCACATACCATTGCCTTACAAGTCCAATGGGATGCGCATGCGCAAAGAACATGGCGGTAAACAAAGAGGTGGTGGTGGGAGAGGAAACGGGGCTAGGGCTGGGGCTGCTAAAGGAGGGGAAACAGGGGCGCCTGGCAAAGGGAGGGCGGGGGTAGATAGGTGGAAATTTCAAACATTTTCCTACCTTTTCCTGTGGGAGTGGCTAGGTGGGGGGGTCGTGACTGAGTGGTCATAGGTATGAGTGATGTCAAGTTGGCCATGCCCACTCAGTCACATGCCTCCCCACCTAGCCACGCCCACCGAACTGGTAGCGAAATTTTTTGAAACCCATCACTGATTGAGGATGTATGTACTGCATCAGTGAGATAGAGGGCTGAGAAAATATCTACAGACCCCTCACATCCTGGACATAAAGTGTTTCAACTCCTTCCCTCAGGATGCCACTATAGGGCATCGCATGCCAAAAGAACTGGACACAGAGATAGAGATAGTTTCCCCCCCTCATGCCATCATTCTGCTGAACACCTAATTCCCACAGCATTGTCTTATGTCTAAGGATATTTACCCATAGCATCCCATTATTGTAGTAAGGCTGTATTACAATTATCCTTCTCATCTTTCCCACTACCTTCCCCTATTGGTATCTTATGATTATATTACTTTGTTGTTTGTATGTACACTGAGAGGTTATGCACTGAAGATAAATTCCTTGTGTGTCCAAACACACTTGGCCAATAAATAAATATTCTATTCTGTCTTGGTTCTACATTTTTCAACCTAACATTGAAAAATGTAGGACCATGATGGATGTTATGGGGGAAAATATCAAGCTATTCCATCCACGTTTCTGCCTACCCTTTGTAAAATATTATTTTTGGATTGTTTATTTGGTAAAAATACTTGTGCTACTGTAGTCTGGATTTACCCATTTTTGAAAAAAACAATTAGATGAATATTAATTCATTTGGTGACCTTTTGATATGTCTAGATTACAATTCCTCCTGTCATAAAGCAGCCTTCATCATAAGCTATGGATATTATTCAGCAATTACATGACACCTTTATAATGGAGCTATTAAATGGTTCAGCGCTGTATTGCCAAAGATTAAGAGACTTGATTCCAGACTAGGAATGATAACAAAGCCTAATCTATTATAGATACAATTCTATAATAGCATGATTAAATAAGACAAATTATTTCCTTTTTTATGCTGTTATATTGCATTCATACCATGCAGCCTTGAAAGGTATGACTAGGGCTGACAGATGTGATATGGTTCATTGATCTGTGCAACCCACAATCATATTTCTAAGTTATATAAACTGAAAATGATGAAAGAAAATGGAATTATGCAGTTCTTGTTTCTGTGGTCATTTTAAATTCAGCAAAAATACTCAAAAGAACCCCCTAAAAAACCCTACATGCATATTAGGAACAAATTTAATTTAATTACATATGCTAACATGGTGTGTCCAGATTCACAAAACAGACTAAAGACATAGCAGGAATTATGTAGCTCCCACCCTTGGGAACATCTTGTGCCCGGAGGTGAGATTGGCCCAATACCCTGCTGAACTTTCACAAAAGCCTGAAGACCTGGCTCTGCCAATTGGCTTGGGGCCCTAATGGGAGAATATGCTGGAAATCGACTAATCGACTAATAACCTCCCCCCCGATATATTCTGCTCCTTTCCTCCCCATCTTTTAGTTTTAGTTATAATCTGATATTCATTGTGATTGGATTGTATTTATATACATTGGTATATATATTTATGGCTTTATTTTGATATTGTAAGCAGCCCAGAGTCACCAGAGTAAGATGGGGGCAAATAAATTTAATAAATATATAAATAAAATAAATAATTTAATTTAATTTAATTTAATTTAATTTAATTTAATTTAATTTAAGATTTATATACCACTCTTCTCCCTGAGGACTCAGAGCGGTGTACAGCCAAAATTAAAAAACATAGAATACAAACATTAAAAACAATTAAGAATATATATAAATTTGGCCCCATACATTAAAAAGTGATTAACCAATTAAAACATTTAAAATTATTTTTTAAGCCAGCCCGGCTTGCTGAAAAAGATAGGTTTTGAGGGCATTGGCGGAAGGCACCGAGGTCATGGATTCTCCTTATCTCTGGGGGGCAACTGATTCCAGAGGGTAGGTGCCCCCACAGAGAAGGCTCTCCCCCTGGCGGTCACCAGCCTACATTGTTTGGCTGATGGCACCCTGAGGAGGCCCTCTCTGTGGGAGCGCACGGGTCGATGGGAGGTCGTCAGTAGCAACAGGCGGTCTCGAAGATAGCTAGGCCCTATGCCATGGAGCACTTTAAAGGTGATAACCAACAACTTGAAGCGCACCCGGAAGACCACCGGAAGCCAGTGCAGCTCGCGCAGGAGCGGTGTTACGTGGGAGTGCCATGCTGCTCCCGTCACTACCCGCGTGGCTGCATTCTGGACCAGTAAGAACTGTTAACAAAGGTAGGAATATCATAGCTGCATTTACAAATTACTAGAAGAATAAAAAGTAATCTCAGAAAAAAAGAGGGGGCATTGAGACAAACAAAAACAAAATTTGAAACCTTTATACCAAAATTTCAATATCTATTGAATATTATCTATTAAAATGTTGCTGAAATATGACATGGAATAAATGAAAAATCGTATGATAAAGTGAATGCAAAACTTTAAAGAAATAATCAGAGTACAATAATAGGATGCTATGGGGAAAAATCAATAAAAAGTTATAATTTTAAGAGAAAAATTGTACAAAATGTTTTATTTTCACCAATAATTATCAAGATAGACAAATCAATTTATAATAAATGTTGGAAAGCTTATAACATAGAAGAAACATTCTATAAAATGTGAGGATTATGTAATAAAATCTCAAAAGTACTGGAAAGAAATGCATCAAAATATTCAGTAAATCCTAAAAATAAATTTTGATCTAAAACCGCAGATATTTTTATTGGATGCAATCCTGGAAAACATAAATGAAAAATATCACAATTTAGCAAGATATAGGTTGAGAGCTACAAGAAAACATTGGCACAACATTGAAAAAAGAGGAATTATGCTGACAGTATAAGATTGGAGACCAATTAGAGTTAATATTCCGCAATGGCAGAAATGATGGTATATATCAATAATAGAAATCTAACCAAAGTTTTTTTATTTTTATTTTTATTTTATTTTTATTTATATTTATATGCCGCCTTTCTCCGGAGACTCAGGGCGGCTTATAATGCGTTAAGCAATAGCCTTCATACTTTTGTATATTTATACAAAGTCATCTTATTGTTGCCTCCCACCGGCCAGTTCGCTCCCACAGAGAGGGCCTCCTCAGGGTGCCGTCAGCCAGACAATGTTGGCTGGCGACTCCCCCCGGGGGAGAGCCTTCTCTGTGGCGGCACCTACCCTATGGAATGATCTACCCCCAGAGATTCGAGTGATCCTACACCTCTGGACTTTTTGTCGGGGCCTAAAAACCTACTTTTTTCAGTTAGCCGGGCTGGCCTGATCCTTTAATTGGTTTTAGTGTTTGATATTGATTGATTTTAATTGACATGTTTTAAATTTTGGGCCAAATTGTATTTAAATTATTTTAAAATGATTTTAACTTTTGTATTATGTTTTTTACCTGGCTGTTCACTGCCCTGAGTCCGCTAGGAGAAGGGCGGTATAAAAGATAAATCAATCAATCAATCAATCAATCAATCAATCAATCAATCAATCAATAAAATTATTGCCCCCACAAACCGGGTCCTCATTTTACCCACCTTAGAAAGGATGGAAGGCTGAGTCAACCTTGAGCCTGGTGAGATTAGAACTTACAGTAACTGCAGACAGCTGGATGTTAAATGCTGTCTTAGTAGGAGGCATTAGCCTGCTACGCCACTCAGGCTCCTGAGTGGCGAAAAAGTGGCGAAAAAGTTAAGAAAAAGTGGTCTTATAAATATACACATTGCACAACAGAGTGAATTTAGACATTTGGGATATGGTTCCTAGGAAATATAAATCCAATAAAAAATAATAGATGGAAGGACTTAAAACTTTAACATTCAATATGTAGTATAAATATCTTGGTTTGAAGGGGAGAACCAGAGTTTTCCCACAGTGTTTTTTATTTATGCTTACTAGTTGCTTCTTTATGTTTTAATTCTATTGTCTACTGTCAATATCTAATGGTAGACTTCTTTGTTTTTTGCTACCTTTACAATAAAAATATCTTTCAAACTAACACAAAAACATATATTTTGGTAATGGTAAGATAAAGTGATTTAAATGAAATCAGGCAAGCATATTTTAATTTGTTTCATATACCAATGTTTGTGTAAATTAAAAAATGAAATAATCATTCTAATTGGAAAAGGCAGACCCTGATCCATAAGCCAGCCCTGGCCTGCACTGATGCTTGATGCAGAGAACAGTGTACCTAACTATCCCAGTGTTTGAAATTGTCAGTTTTTGATAAGTGACTTTCACCTTGTCCCAAATTGCTTGTAAATGCCTAGGTAGTTCAAAATAGTGAATAAAAGATATAATAGCATTAAAGCCTGTGTGTGTGCAGCACTGTTTCCATTTATTGCCACTTATACATAAAAATGTAATTATCGGGTAGTTGTTACATGAGCTAGTCTCTCTCTCTCTGTGTCTCTGTGTCTCTCTGTCTCTGCATGTATTTATTTCAGATTCTAAGATTTTATTATTTAGATCCTCAGATTTATCTATTACAACTTTCTAGATACTCAGGAATGAACTATATTCCAGTGTAAACCATATTCCTCTTTATTCAATCATTTGGTTTAATTTATGTCCATTTCTTAAACTTTGTAATCAAAACAACTTATTACATTAATTTATTTTATTTTTTTATGAGTTTTATTTTTTTTAATGTGATTTTTTATATTCTGTAAGCTGCCTTGAGTCGCCATGGGCGAATAGGCAGCAATATAAATCTAATAAATAAATAAATAATAAACTTACCAGTAGCTATTTTGTAAAAATATTCCTAAAATTGGGATGCACAACCACTAAGGAGTTGAAGAAAATGATTCCTTTTTTACAGCTGTAATTTTTGTGATGATGTAGCATTATAATTTTTAGGAAATTATTTCATTAATAATGTTGACTTTACTAGCACTATATTAAAAAAAAAAATCTGCTGTGTATTAATATACTGTATTACCTTTCTCCTCCTCTTGCAGAACTTACATTTCAAATGCAAAATTACAGAAGGCAGAATCATTTATATTAACAGCCACTAGAGGTCCGCTGGTATTATAAAAAAGTAAAGATTTTCCTGCCAGTCCTATAGACTTAGTCAATAAGTATTGATTTCTGCAACTATTAAGAATCTTCTAATTTATTAAAAAGACATTCACTCTTAAATGTGAATTGATTGCCTTTTTGTGCCTAATATTTTGTGTACCATGACCCTAACTATTTTTATTCAGGAATATATGAATTCCAGGAATTTCTGTTTACTTAGACATAGACCTCTCTATTTATCCTCATAGCCTTTCACAGCCGCACAGAGCAGAGATAATTTTTAGGCATACAGAAACAATTATTTGTTACATATCAGTAACAAATAATGTATTTGCTTAGCTTAAAAACTCACATCTCCAAGTTTAGTTTGTAACCCTTTTGAGGTAAATACAGATATTAGTGAAATTATTTTAAGTTGCTATAAATCACCTGATGCATATATTGAATTATTTCAAAATATCAATGCAACATTATGTTTAGCAGCTTTGAATATAATCACACAAAATATGAGAAAATCTGATAAGTAAATTATTAATCCTCCATGTGATTTTTTTTGTCAGTGCAAAATCTGTGAAATAATCTGAAGTTTTAGTTTACTTGTTTTGTCAGCTTTCTATTTTCCCATACAGAGTTAGATCAAAATTCACTGATCTCATGGTCCACAAAGTTAACTGATAAGCCAACATGGACATGTTCAATGATGTTACACAACAGCTCTTGTTGTCATAGTAATTGCTGTGCTCACAATGTTCATTTTGTATTGTCAGTAAGCCAAAAGCAGGTCTCTACTCTGAGTGCAGTAAAGCTTGGAAAACTGATCATGAACATTTATAACTAGTCTTTCAGTTGTATTATTAATGGATTATTAGTTACTACCTTCTGTCTTCAGCGCCAATAGTTTTTCTGCCTCAGAAGCAACTGGTAACGTATGAAATAAGTCTACGTATTTTATCCTACAAACAACTACACAGCACTGTTTTAGGCTTTTCCAGTTGTACAATTGAAACATGCAAAATAGAATACAAGTTTCTTGTGTTAAAATGGCGGCGCCCGTGGATTTTGAGTTGAAAAAGGCATTTTCTGAACTTCAAGATAAGGTCATTGAAACCCAACAAAAGGTGAAACTGGCAGATATACAGATAGATCAGCTGAACAGAACAAAAAAGCATGCACATCTTGCAGACACAGAGATCATGACTTTGGCTGAAGAAACGAGGATGTATGAAGGTATAGGACGAATGTTTATCCTTCTTCCCAAAGAAGTAATTCACAATAAGCTCTTAGAAAAACAAAAAATAGCAGAAGAAAAAATTAAGGACCTGGAGCAAACGAAATCATATTTGGAACAGAGTGTAAAAGAAGCTGAAGATAATATCCGGGAGATGCTCACAGCTAAAAGAGCACAATAAGTTCCTTGTGTTTGGACTGAATAGTTGAAAGCAGAGATTTTGAACCACTATTGTTAAACATTCAGAGATGTGTAAGATATGAAGAACTTGCCTTATGTAACTAGCTGCATCATGTCAAACCAACCTTGTAGTTTGATGCACTAATAAACTACTTAATTTATATACCCAAAAAAAGGAAGTTTTTTTCTTCTAGTCTATACGCAAGCTATGATCTTGAGTTCAAGGAAGTCCATCATATGTGTAGGTTAAGGAAAAACAAAACAAAACAAAACTACAGAATGTTGTGATATGCTGAAAAGGTCATATAGAATAAATAAGTGTATGAAGAGATTTGAGACTGGCTTGAGGCCTGGGGGAATAGAGTTCTCTAGTGACTAGTGAAATGTAACTATTGAAAAGGTGAAAGAAAGAGATTAATACCAGTCTTCTTTTCTGTGAGGGTCTATGGTGCTCTCTCAGCTTGCTTGTTTTCTTGCAGATATTTCATTACCCAAACTAGAAACATCAGTATTTCTTTTTTCTGTAAATTTACCCTTGTCAAATGTGAAGGAGAAACAGGACAGGCTGATGTGCAGGAATTCAGAAATAACAGAAGTTTTATGACACAGCAAGGCCAGTCACTCTAATGTGACCTGGGAAATTAAATTCTTAATATTTCTCATTCCATATTAAGCAGCAAGCATCTGGGTCTATATTTTTCAGAATTTGCTGCAACAGGGAACATTCCATAGAGTAGCAATTGATAGGAATGCCGGAACCAAATGCAAAAGTTTGGTATAAATTAAGATTCCATTACTGGGTCACTTTTCCAAACATACCGTCATTTGTTCCATGCCAAGAAGGATAACGAAGTTGAAGTTGCTAAAAAAAAAATGTAGGAAACATTTATACATATTCGACTGTTGAAAGTTCTTTCTGAAGGAGTAAATATTGGGATTCATACAGTTTGATTTATGTTTGTTTTTCCACACAACTCCTTTTCCAGCTCCTTGAAGATTTTGCTCAAGAAAATTGAAATTAAGTACATTTCTACATTTATGGTTATGATTATGGAGCAACCCAACTATTGTTCTGTCAAAATAATGGCTCCACGCTTCTGCAGAGTCATTTGCAATAGTGAGGCCAGTAAACGCAAATTCATCAACTCAATAAAATAACAAACAGTTAACTAATGCCTAGATAATATTGTGAAGGTTATTTAAACCTCTAGTGTAATAATGACCCTCCATCTCTCTGGGTAGCTATGCTCACCATTGATTTTGTCAATTTTACTTTTCCAGACAACAAATTTGCATAATACAGCAAGTTGCTGAAAGCATTGCTCCAAAGTACTAATAGTGAATCATGCTTTTTTTCATTAGTGATAGTGAGTTTATAATTGTTGAATTGTATGAATTGTACAATCTCATGAACAACTGACTAATCATTTCATAGATTCCATTTCTGACTTTCATTCCCACCAGAGATGGGATTCAAATCTCGGTGCTACCAGTTTGCTATCAAAGCTTCTGCGCATGTGCAAAATGTTTTTGATGAGGTCTGGGTGGGTAGGCGGAGCCTCCCGCCACCACTGCCGTTACCGGTAGAAACCCACCTCTGATTCCCACAGTTCCACAGGATTTTAGAAATATATATCATCAGTGCTAATAAGGAGTGCGGTTTGCTGTCAGTTTATATTTTAGTGGCTTGTCAGTGTTGGTGAGGGGGGTCTTATAGATTCTTTGCTTGGGCTGTTTGCTTTTGCCTTTTTGTGCAGTTTCTTGATTGGGGTATTGCTTACTTGTTTGTTGGTCTGATATTAACCTTGAAGTTAATCTATGATGATTAAACATAGATTAATTCATCATAGATTAACTCCAAGGTTAACATCAGACCAACAATCAAGGAAACAATACCCCAATCAAGAAACTGCCAACAGTAAATAGCTCAACCAAAGAATCTCTAAGACACCCCCACCAACAGTGACAGGGCAAACCACAACAGGGCAAACCACCCAGAATATAAACTGACAGCGAACCACACTCCTTATTAGCACTGATGATGTTACCTAATTTGGGTAATGAAACATCTGCAAGAAAACAAGCAAGCTCAGAGAGCACCAAGGACCCCTCATTTCAACCCAAAGCTACAAATATTCTCCTTTATCGGTATCTTAAAGTGTATCCAATCAGCATGTAATCATGCAGATGTACAAGCATATGATCCCACACTGATGTTTTGGATGCTTTTCAAGGGAGGGCTGCACAAGGAGTGTGCTCAATGGCTAAGATTGAGAGACATCAGTGTAGATAATCTTCTCAAAATCTGATTGGTTTAGGGAGAGCTACAGCTAAGACATCAGTTGTATAGGCACAAATGCTAATCACTGCAGCCATCATTTGCAATGATGAGGGCACATCAGAATAATAGTGCAAATGGCCTAGGCCCGTGTTGGCGGACCTATGGCACACATGCCACAGGTGGCCCGCAGAGCCCTCTCTGCAGGCACACCAGCTGTCACCTCAGCCCAGCTCCAGCTGGTCTTTGGGTCTCTGCCGCGCATGCAGGGGGGTGTAGGTTGTTGCAGGAAGCTTTCCAGGACCAAAATGGGGCATGGGGGGACCTCATGTGGTGTCCCTGTGCCCCATTTTGGCTTCAGGGTTGGTACAGGAAGCTTTCCAGGTGCAAGCCTCTTGCACCAACCTGGAAGCCAAAACGGGATGTGGGGGGCTGGGGCTCATGCGTGGGGACACGTGTATATGCGTGGGGGCAGGGCGCATGCATGGGATGAGACGCATGTGCAGTGGGGGGTGCTCACATTACATTTTGGGGATTTGGTTTAGCTCAGCAGACTAGCTCAGAGCCTGGTTTAGCTCAGCAGACTAAAAGCATAGTGATTTAAACCAGCTGTCTGCAATTACTGTAAGTTCGAATCTCACCAGGCTCAAGGTTGACTCAGCCTTCCATCCTTTCTAAGGTAGGTTAAATGAGGACCCAGTTTGTGGGGGCAATAAGCTGACTTTGTATAAATATACAAAAGTATGAAGGCTATTGCTTAATGCATTGTAAGCCGCTCTGAGTCTCCGGAGAAGGGTGGCATATAAATCAAATAAAAAAAAAAATGGGCATCAAAAAGGTTAACCAGCACTGGCCTAGGCCATCTCTTTTTTAACAGCAAAACTCAGGCAGGGCACTGACAATATTGTCAACAGATAACAGGGGGAATTGCATCAGACAATCATGCAGATCGATCAGATCTAGAATTGGACCATTTTAATTTGCCTCAACCTCTGCAGAAGTTGTGGTTTGTAGGATACAAGAATATAACATAACATGGAGGAATGTATAATATTTAAAAAAGGAGCTATATTGCACTCAAAATAAAATCCACTCAGAGTGGGGCCAATATCTGTGTAAACAATACTCTAATATATCTGTCAAATGTATTTCCAACTTATTAATCATCCTTAGCAAAATGAATAGATAATCCCAGGCTGTGGTAAATTTAGGATAATTATATTTTAGACGAAGAACCCATAGTCCTGGTTGAAGGTTTATACAGCCTCCCTGTAATCTTTTCAACTAATGTCAGTAGTCCCACTGTTAGAATGTGTTGTCATGGCAACAACATCTCTTACTTCGCGCAGGAAAAATTAGCTCTTACTGTGCAGTCGAGAAACATAGAGGGAGTCAAGCTAATCCCAGGGTGAAATGTAAGAAAAAGGTTGGACTTCGCCGAGGGGATGCTGTATCAGCAATGCTAGAATTGACCTGCCACCGATTCTGATATTTAAGTTAAAGAGCAGAATTCACAGTAAGTGACAGCTCCTCCAGAGTGTGTTATTGGCTCAGAGCTTTCTAAGGCTTGTTGAAGAATGTCCCATACCCGCAAATGACATTAGGCAGCTCTGTGTGGTATATCTGTATCTTCACTAGTTTAGATGTCAAGCTTTATTTAATACAGAAACTGTGGGAAAAATTGTCTCAAACTAACCATCAAATACTATGCACCTATAAGATTTATTTATGGGTTTATTAAAAGCCATGACATTGAGTCTGAAAAGGAAGTTAGGAAATCTGGAGAAATGAAAACCGTACTGCAGCTTATAAAAACATTGAGCAATCCATGCAAGTTTAGACATTATTTTATTGTTGATATATGGACTTCATTTAGAACTCTCAAGAAAATAAGGGGACAAGTAAATTGTAAGGAAAAAAAATAGAATAACAATCTCATGTGTGATGTCTTTCTGATGTAGTGCAGTACAGTATGTAAAACATAAACACATCTTTCCATTATGTAAGTAGCTGGAAGGAAATTAAATATTTGCTATAATTTTTCAAACTGTTATGTTTAAGCGGTCTATTTTACAACCTATAGAAAATGATCCATTTCGCATTCAGTCATAAACCATATAGCAAGCTTTAAAAAGAATGGGGGGAAATGGCAAGTATAAAGTACTAAGCTTTATGCAAGCTTTTAGTGCAAGTCACATTAAAAAGGGATATGCTCGTGGATTATCCTGATGAGGTTTGCATAATGGTGTGTAAATGTGTTTTTGTGGTGACAGAGGTGAAATATGTATGAGATATGAAATAAATATTGTGCTTCTGAGTTCTATGTTCTTCCTTGTAACATAATACAAAATTTATACTTCTTGTAGAATTGAATAAAGACAGTGAACTGGAAATGAGGTTAGTTTTTTAGCTATCATATCTTTACTGCTGTAATCAAATCAATATAGCCCATCACATGCTTTTTAAGTAACTTCTGTGTGATTCTAAAAAACTCACAGGCCGTAGGTATACTTTATCAAAGATTTATACTTTTTAAATTGAACTCTTCTATCTGTTGTACAAGAAGCTGAATTGAAATATTTTTTAAAATTAGAGCAGAGCAGAGCAGAGATCAGAGCTTTTAAATGAGAAATCTAATAGTTACAGAGAACAGTATGAACAGGTATAATAAAATTAGTGAAACATTTCCCATAGTGCAAGGATTTATACAGTATTAGCAGTTACTGCTGACAGAAAATATATTAAAAACATAGAAAGCAGAATCCAGATTCCAGAAAGCTATGAGCATCATAGTATCACCAAGGATGATGCAATATCTGCCCTGCCAAGGTGTTAATTTAGCTTTTTGTCTGGGTCTTGGGTAGTAGTTGTTGAATTGAAATGTGGGTTAGACAATATTACCATCTGGCAAATTTGCAACTGGCTGACTCAATGTATAAACCAGGGATTTGCTACCTTAAACACTCAAAGAGCCATTTGGACCCATTTCCCACAGAAAAGAAAACACTGGGAGCCACAAAATCCTTTCCGTGCCTGACTATTTCTTGAGTGGCCACAAAACTCACATATGTAGTTGAATTAAATGTCCTGTTTTCTTCTGAAACTTTTCTTTTCTTGAATTTATCCATGGTTGGCCTACCAGGGGTTGAAAAGCTCAATAAATCATGTGTCGGCGGGTGTCACACATTGGTGGTTGTGACACATATTTTGAGTGACAGGGAGCCACACCAGAGGGGTGAAAGAGTCACATGCCACAGGTTGCTGACCCCTGGTATAAACATTACTGAAGCTACATGGAGAGAAGTCTGCAGCAGGGTCCACCAAGATTCTGTCTTAGGCCCAGTAATCTTTTTCCCCCCAAAGGTTTATTGGGTTTTTATTTTTAAACATATATCAACATCAATACATGAACAGTGTGGCCTCTGGGTATCGTTCATATTAATACAAATAACAACAGTCAATTATTAAGATAATCAAACTTATATAATCCTAATATTAATGTACTTGATTATTTTAAAGTAATTATTCAATATTTCAATGTTCCATTCTAATATCAATGATCTTCTTGAACATACATAGTAATACCATCTTTCAACCTCTCAGCTTTCCATCTAATTATTATTTATTTTCAATTTATATAGAAATTATAAATTATATATAATTTAATATATATTATATATATTATATAATATATAAATATTATATTAATATCCCCCCTAATTCTTATTTCTACCTCTATTCTGGCTTCAAGTCAGGTCATTCTTACTAATCCTAATATTAAAACACATATTTATGTTAATAAATATAAGGGTGCATATTCTTATTTCTACCTCTATTTCTAGTTTTTAATCAGGCCATCGTTATATTAGAAAAAAAAGAAAGGAAAAAAGGTAAAAATAGATCTATTCTATCCATCATCCCTTGCCCATTTTAATACTTCAATTCTTATTTGTTTTTTGGCTTTCCTCCCATACTCCTCTCTTGGATCTTTGTCTCTGTCAACATCTGTATCTTCATCATTCCATCTAAATATTTCTCCTATTTCCATCCTCCTAAGCTGCCATATCTCCAGAGTATCCACCCAAAGTCCTATCTCCCTTTCAAAAATGTATTCCAGATTATCTAATTCCAATTCCATTTTTATATCTCTCAAAAAGTTTTTATCATCCTCTTGTTTTATTTGGTAGTTTGTCTGTTCTATCTTTTCCTCCATTCTTTCCGCTGCCTCCTCTCTTTCCTGGACTCTTTGAACTTCATTCATTGCCAATTGTATCATATTTTCTACTTTGTCACTTATGACTTGAATTAAGTCTTTTATCTCTCTTTGGTTCTTTATCATGGTATCCCTGTTGCTTTGAAACATCCAAGCCATTTCTCTTGAAATTTCACTCATTTCCCCCTGAAAAGGCATCTTGTTTTAGTTTAATAAGTCCACTTTTAGTCAGGGCCACAAGCAATATATTCAGTTCTAGTTTTGCTCATCAAAGAGTTCAATAATCATAGCTCTTTACATCTCAGGATTATTAATCAATTCCATTTAAATAGTCCAGACAGTTTCCACACAACAAAAGTCACTTTACTTAACTTAAAAGTCTTCCTTATCCCAATGGTAAAGTAATTAATTATACGGCAGTTAGTATCACCACAATCCTTCAAAAAGATGTTGCTTATTTCTTCTGTCAAAATTTTCCTAGATTTGTAGAGATGCAGTATATTCCATTCACCAGTAGATGGCACCATCAACAGAGGTTTCAAACATGATAAATTAAAATCCAAATTTAATTCAGTCTATAAACACAAAATTAGATACTCAAATCAATTCAGGTACATAGTTCCAGCATATTATAATGCCTTTCCATAACAACATCTACCCAGTTTAAAATCCAATTTTCTTTGATTAAAAGATCTGTAGCTTTTCTCCCCTCAGTTCCTTTCATTTGGGTCTAGGATTTTTCTCTCTATGGTTATTCATCACTTTATAAAAGGTAATTCTAAGAGTCTCTTTTCTTCTCTGGATTTTCTTCTTTATTCCTTTAATTTAGGGACTAAATGCAGAAAAAAGGGGATCTTCTCACCCAGCTCACTGTTCACTAACTCCATTCCAGCATCAGTCTTAGGTGAAGCTGGATGCCCCAGCTTCATGGCAGCCATGTTTAGACTGCCTCTTCTCTTTGTCATGGCTGAGAAGAAAAGAAAACCCCCGGGTCAGGCAGTAGAGTTGCAACTCTCCACAACCACGTAGGGCACCCTTCTTGCTTCACCTCCCATATAGGGAGGCTTTGACTCCTCTCAGAGCCCACTAACAGAGAGGATTTGGTACAGGAGCACGTAGACCCACACCTCGTGTCCAATATCGCCATGATGTCAACCGGAAGCTCAGGCCCAGTAATCTTCAATATCTTCATAAACAATTTAGATGAGAGGATAGAAGGGGAACTCATCAAAATTGCTAATGACACCAAACTGAGGAGAATAGCCAACACTTTAGAAGACAGGCTCAAGCCTGATGACAGACTTGAACACTGGGCCCTATCCAACAAAATGTAGTTCTGTGGTGAAAAAAGTAAGGTTTTACACTTAGGCAAGAAAAACCAAATGCACAGGTATAAATAGGTGGTACCTTGCTCAATAGCAGTAACTCTAGGAGTCCTAGTGGATAATCCCTTAAACATGAGCAGCAGTGTGCTGCAGCTGCCAAAAAGCTAATGCAATCCTGAGCTGCATGAACAGAGGGTTAGTATCAAGATCATGTGAAGCATTGGAATTGCTTTATACTGCAGTATCATACTTGATACTGAATACAAAAAAGATGTTAAGACACTAGAAAAACTGTGGAGAAAAGCAACAAAGATGATTAGAGGGCTGGAGGTGAAACATTATGAAAAATGATTTCAGGAACTGGAGTGGTCTAATCTAATGAACAGAGGGACTAGGAGTGACATGAGAACAGCCTTCCAATATTGAAGCGGATATCACAAAGAAGGACTGAGCCATCGCTGCTGGGCTCCCCGCCAGCCTCCATCTCACCCCCCCTTGTCGCGAGATGCTGCAGCCGCCTCCTCTTTTTTTTTGGTGCGTCTGGACCCTTCTTGCGCTGAAAAAGAGAGGGTGGCTGCATGCTTCTTGCAGTGAAAATTACTGCAGCCACTCTGCTTCTTGAACGTGCTGCCGCCATGTTCCATGCGCTACCCGCGCATGCACACATTGTTGCCTGCTGCTGCTGCGCCGGAAGGACTTGCCCAGGCCCCTACCAACCCACACACCCAGAACTGGCGTGGAAAAATTTTGAATTTCACCCCTGAATCAGTGAATGATATGCCTTTCGAAGTTGTGATTGCTCCATCACTGGATAATAGAGAATGGCCCTCCCAGAAGATTGGTTCATTACTACAATATTACAGTCCTCACCCTTCTGTCCCAAATTGACAAAGCTGATAATGAAGTATGCAAAGTACTAGCTAATTTATCTGTGACAAGAAAGGGGTAGTCTCTAAGGCCTGTCTGCACAGTCTGTACCTCAGGTCCTATCTAAAGTGGTAGATCCCTGCTTCTATGGATCTGGTGCTTAGTGCCTGTTTTTGTGCTGCTATGAACAATGCCTCAGTGCTGTCATTTAGTCCTGCCCTTTCCAGCCACTGGTAGGATGAACACACAAATACACACACCTGTTGACTAGCATAGCAGCCTTCTTTCATAGATGCTTGGAAATATCAAAGGAAGATAAATAGGCATCTTGGAATCTTTTCCAAAAGTACAATGCAATATACCTAAAATGAACATGGATCTTTATCAATCCAACCTGAGGTTTAGAAAATGGATCTTAGCTCTTTCCCCACGCACCATCCTCTTTTTCTATTTACCTTTCTCAGGAGACCCAAAGTAGTACAAACTACCATATGTAAAGAAAGGAGCAGCTTGATTCTTCTCATCTCCTTGCCCAGGGCAGAATATCAGAGAGGAACAAGAAAGGACATACTTCCCTACTGCCCAGTTCCTTTATGCTTCTACTGTTTGTGTAACCCTTAGTGGCTGGTGAATATAGTGAAGGTGGATAGACTCTGCTGGAGCAGTTTTCTTTGACTGCTGAGGACATGTGGTAAAGATGGAGTATTTCTGAGGGCAGAGGAAGGGAACTGGGAATGCTGTATCATGAATTTTCAATCTAAGTGGAGAGGTAATTGGCATTTTAAAACCTCACATTTCATTTGGGCATGGTTCACTAGCTACTACATTCTCCTTCAATAACATTTCTACATAATTTTACAGGTACTCTTTGACTTACAACCATACTTGGGACCAGAATTTCAATTGTTAAGTAATACAGTTGTTAAATGAGTCATCATGTGACCAGATCCAATTTTATTACCATTTTTACCATGGCTGTCAGGCGAATCCCATGATTGTGGAATCCGGCTTCCCAAATTTATTTTGCTTGTTGGAAGGCACAAATTGCAATCGTGTGACCATAAGATGCTACAACTGTCATAAATGTGAACTGATTGTCAAGTGCCTGAATTGTGATCACATGTCTGGAGAGGTCATGTGATGGTTGTAACTTTGAGGATGGGTCATAAGCCACTTTTTCTGAGGCCGTTTAACTTCAAACCATCATTAGACAAACAGCCATAAGTCAAGGACTACTTGTACTGGTTATTTCTACAATTGCTGAATCCTTTGAGTAACTTCCTTCAAAAAAAATAACAGCTTTAATATAATGGCAAGATAAATGGCCATTATCTTAAATAATGGCAATTTAAGAAAGAACTCATTTCAATTTCTTCAGATTTAATTTCAGGATAGTCTAATATAGTCCTGTATTAACTTGATGTGTTATTATAAATTATAATCCTCCCATATCATTTTAGGTTTTGATGATATTTTTATCCTTGTGAATCTATCTATAACTATCTTTTGAAATACGTCCAAATGCTTGAATATGTGCTGAATAATAATGTCTTGCAAAAACCATTTTTAATTAATTAAAATTACTTTGAGGTTCACATACTCTTTATTCACTTTTTGTTTCCAGTTAAATTACAGAATTGCTAAGCCATGCTGCCACTTGATGCCATGCATTATGACTGATTCCAATTACCATAACAACTTGAACCTTTTCTGTATATATGTGATTCTATACATATGTATATGTATAAAAATGTGTAACCTGCAGAATGTAAATCTATATGGGAGGCACTGTCTCTGAATGTCAAATAAAAGCATATTTAAAGTATTATAAGCAATATTAATAAACATAATATTGCTCTGCAATTTTATGTCGGTGCACAATGTAGTAAGATATAAATTTTAAGTTGCTTATATTGTTTTAACAGTAAAGGGAAACTAACCTAACTCACTGATATGGGCATTTTGTTTATTTTTTTCCTGCAATAATAAATTAATTAGGCAATAAAATAAATTATTAATAATATATATGCTATTAATAATGTGATTGCAGTGAAGGCAGGTGTTATTATTTAACACACAATAAAATTATTAATTTTAGGAACTCCCTATAAATCATTATTCTGGATTTAGCTTATCAAGAAATCAGTTTATAATGTTGGTTGGTTGAATTTACCACAATATGTCCATTTCATAGATTGTTGTGAGCTATCCTTGATACTCTTGAAACTACTGGAATAATGAAAGATATACCAGTATTATAGGAGGTTAGATGATATACACACATGCGCGCGCGCACACACACACACACACCATATTTTCATACTACATGCATAAGATTCTGGCTATAGTGCAGGTGAAAAAACAAGCAAAGTAATGCTGAACATTCTGTGCAAGAAGAAATTGATGTATTTATTTGAATGCAATGTTCATGGCATGGCTCTAAGCACCTGTAATTTCATGGTTTTTTGTAGATGATTCAGCTGCAGAGAGTTTTAATGGCAATGAGACTGCAGGACGCAGTTCCAATACTTCAGGTGGAACACACTGCAGGGAAGTTGCAGAAGCCAATAGTAATGGTAAAACAACTCTGGAGTTAGATGAACAGCCTCTGAACCTGAGTGACAGCCCCTTTTCTGCTCAGCTTACTTCAGAATACAGGTTAGATGACCCAAACAGTGATGGAAAGACCAAGTACAAGAACATCCTAGCGTCTGATCTTAAATTGGAGCAAGAGGCAAAAGAAAATGGAAGCAAGGTAAGCTGCTTCCATGTTCATAAAGTATTTCTAGAGCAGAGCCTCTTGAAATTTGTTTTAAAATTTTAATATACAGGTTTTAATGGTTTACGTTTGGTCATTAACAAGTTGTCTTTGTGGGCTTCATCATCCCTACGCATATATTTGCTAATATTCTTAAAGGCTTCTAATAGATAAATGCTAATTTTGTAGAAACGCAAGTCTGAAAATTGTATCTTTAATAATGCTTTCCACAGTATACAATCTACACAATTTATTGAATTCCTTTTTATGCATTGTTATTGGCCATTTCCAGAAGCTCTGGCACAATCAGCCAATCTTAGAAACATATAAAACACTTCTTTTTGAAATTCTCAAGTGGATATCACTGGAATCCAATGATTATTTTTCAATTTGTCAGTAAGTCTTCAGTTCACCTCTAACTTTGACTATTTGCATTAGACTCATTTCCTGATAATCTCAGTTCAGGGATAAATTATCTGCCTTACATTTTATACTGTGGAGATATAAATAATTAATTCAGACTTACCTGCAATCTTCTTATTCTTTTTTTTTGTACTTCTTTGACTCCTATGTTATACAGCAAAGTAAATATTTCTCTTGTCAGTTTATAATCCCATATAATTCTATGCTTTTTCTTCCCTCCTCCATGGTTTTTGGGGTGTGGATTCTGGTGGGAATATATACAAGTCACATGCGCATAACAATGTCCAAATGTTGGTTTCAGCAACACTAAACAGAATAATGATAAAATTGGGCACTGCACAGGATTTTTATCTGCTGATAATTCTGCTAACTCTACCATTTGGGATTATCTAAAATTCAGTGTCATATTCCTTTTGTATAAACATAGTAGAGTTGGTGTTTCTAGTTCCTGGGATTCAGAGGGTGCAATTTCAATTATAGAAGTTATAAACCAGTATAGTTGAAGATGCAAGGTTAGTGTAGACTGAACTGGTTCTATAAATTTAAGATTTTCCTTTGAGAAATTAGTAAGTATTCTTAGTAGAAAAGATTAAATGTGTAAATATACAAAAAAAATTTTTTTTAGCTTTGACAACTCAATTATAGTATGTTGTCAGGGGCCTATAATACAATCTTTTAAGCACTGGATAAGAAAGTTTAGTTCCACAACTTACATTTCCAGAAGTTTTAATTCACTTTAGTTTTGAGGCTTTTCCTAGAACTTCATTATTTAATTATTGATATTTAATAGTTCCATTGTGTTAAAATTTTAAATTGTACATTATTCTGAAACCCAACAGTATGAAAGATGGTTTTAATAATAAACAAGTATAAAAGAAAATATGAACTTATTATTAACAATAATGATAACAACTGTGGCAAAAGAAAGCGAGGATAGTACCAATTGCAATAGGTGCCCTGGGTGCAATCCCAAAAAAACTGCAGCACCACTTACACACCATTGGCATTGACAAAATCACCACCAGATAATTGCAAAAGTCAGCTTTACTTGGAACAGCTTACATCCTACCGCAATCCCTTTAATACCATCAAATGACAACATCTGGCCAATCCAGGCCCTTGGGAAGGACACAATAGGTGAATAAAAATGCCAAATCCAGTTTAAATATCTGGTTGACTGTGCGACCAACCATAATAATGCAATTGCAACCAAAAGTCTGTCTAAAGAAATAAATGGACAAAAAACAAATATTTTGTGAGAGGGAGGACGTCCTGCAGATTTTGCAAGTATCGAAACTGCAAAAGTAACAAATTCCTATGAAAGTGCTGTGGGATGGAGTACTTCCAGAACATTAGATCCAATTCTAGAAGAGAGTTGGGTAGTTCTTTAATATCCCCGATGTTCTTTCCTGCCTTATATATGTGTGTACACACACACACACACACACACACACACACATGTATGTCAACTCAAGGCTACAAACATACTTAATTCTCCTGCCTCCTCTTTACCCCACAACAACCCTATGAGGTGAGTTGGGCTGAGAGAGTGTGATTGACTCAAAAACAACTAGCTGGCTTTCATGCTTTAAAGCATGAACTCACAACCTCTTGGTTCCTAGGCCAGTATCTTCACCACTAAACTGAACTAGCTTATGCAAGAAAGTGGAACATCTTTAGGGATATGTGTATGTTTTCTCTCTAACTTTTAATAGAGAAAGTAGTGAAGATCCAGTAATTATAGTGCAGTCACAGCTCTTTTTATTTCTTCTCTTATGATAGCTACTGCTAACATTTCTATAGAACTGTCTACATACGAATATATCCCAAGTCTACAAAACCAATCCCCAGTACAGAACCAAAAAAAATAATCTTAATGTTTCTCAGGACAAACCGGTCATTCTGGGTTGGGCATGACCTTTCAAGGGTACTGCATTTTTATTTCTTGTTTTTTTTAACTGTAGGGACAATTTATTTAGGTCACTTGCATTGCACCCCTAAAGCTCTGATAATCTTTTATGTTTGATCTCTACTGGAGAGCAGTTTCTGGCCCAGTCAGTTAGGCCCAGCCATGTCTGTTGCAGGGAGGCCAAGTGGAGGCAAACGAGTAAAGCAGTATCATGCTGCTGTGATGCAGGTTCCATTCCTTTCTATGTGAGTTGTGATATCACATACAAGTACAAATTAGGCTGATCTTATAGCACAATGCTGTTTTTTACTTTTGACCAAAGCATTATATACTGTGGATGCCTTTGCCTATCTCCGCGATCTCATCATCTTCCAAGATGCTGTAACTGGGGGACTGGGAGGCTGTTAGCAATCTGCCATCACTCTCAGACATTCAATGTTCTTTCCCCCTTAACTTCCCATAGTTTTGTTTTATGCAAGCAAAGCAGAAGTGAAAGGAGTATTTTAAGCCTTAATACTGTTTTGTCTTTAGAAGTATATGAATTTTTTCAAACTATTTTCTTTCTCTCCATTTCCTTAAAAAAAGAATGTATTTTTTAATGTAATATGGCAACCACTCAGCTCTGTGGTAATCTAGTGAAATTCTATGGATAAGAGAGACAATTTTCATATTATATAGGAAAAAAAGGGGGAAACAAAGGGAAAGCTAACTGAAACTGGAAAGTTGCTTCTTATAATACAGTACAATTCTTAAATGTCTATATCTAAACTGCAATACAGATAAACTGTGTAAGTTATGCACGGAACAGACATATTATTTGCACATATTTTTGAGGCAAGATTAGTTATATGTAGTAAAAATCTATTATAAGAATAGAAGCTTTCTCAATTATTAAAGGTAGTTAGTAATTGGCCTCAGTTTGGATTTGATTTAATGGTAGAACAAGAGCATTCCATTAATTCTTACACCTTCAAATTAGCTTTATGTCCATGAACAAGTCACTTGGCTTGTTCATGTCTTATAAAGTTAATGCAATGAGTAATTTATGCATTTATAAATGTGTGTGTATTTATTGATGATTAAGAAAAATAATGCACATTCTGGCAGAGAGAAGTTCTCTGAGGATGGGCTCCAGTGAGAGTCCAAAAGCTCGGAAGACTAAACTTCTGGTCCTGATGACCGACCCAAATTGGATCCTGCAGCATTAAGAAAAATATATCTATGATTTTACTCCGCTTTCTCCTCCTTCCCTTCTAAAGCAAGGCAGATGCTTTCCTCAAGCAGGTTTCTTAAAATGAAATTTCTTTCCTTCTAGTCACCTGCCCATAGTTATTCAAGCTATGATTCTGGCAAAAATGAAAACATGGACAGAGGTGCTGAAGACCTCTCCCTGAACCGGGGAGAAGAAGATGATGATGACCATGATGATCACGAAGATACTGAGAAAGTCAATGAATCTGATGGGGTTGAAGCCGAGCGCCTGAAAGCTTTTAATGTGAGTTATATGATTCTTCTTATGTCCTTTGGAATTTTATTTAGTTATTTATCTATGATTTGGGGCATATGTTTATGGGTTAATGTGAGAATTAAAGAGGTGTATTTTTTAAAAAAAATATGTGCAAGGGAATCGCTCCCTTTTTTACTGACAATACATAAAGGCTGCAATCCTATACCCACTTGCCTGGGAGTAAGCCCCACTGAACTGAATGGAACTTACTTCTGAATAGATATGTATAGGATTGTATTTAGATAGGATTCTCAAAGAGATACCAAGTTCATCTAATTTAGCTATTTAATCATCATCTAAAGGAGAAATTTCAGCTGTGTATTGTGCACGTGTATGTATGTGTGTGTATGTCTGTCCAGCAAATGAAGGCAGTGGGGAGGGAACTTATAGGTTGTTGATTCCACTGGTCAGCTATTTTCTATTATTTTTCAAATTTTATATAATTTTGCATGATAATACACACACCATAAAATGTTCACGACAGGGGAAGAATAAGAGATAAGGGTTCTACAGACCAATAAAGCAATCCTAGCACATTGTTAATAAGAGACATGAAATGGTGCTTATTTTTACAGTCTATGTTTTATTTTCCTCATGATTTCTATTCACTATAATCTAATCTTTTCTTGTCTTTTGTCAGCCCTAAAATAAAATCCTTGGTTGCTTAACATTTCTGGCTTTCCATCACAAAGCTCTTCACTGTGTGTTTTTTTTTAAAAATTAAATAAAAAAAGCAGTCTTCCTATCTGTAACTGAGACAGGAAGCTTAGAAACCAAGTACCCCTCCAAATCCTTCTCCTCTGTCTCCCTCTTACCAACAGATGTTTGTCAGGCTGTTTGTAGATGAAAACTTGGACCGAATGGTCCCAATCTCTAAGCAGCCCAAAGAAAAGATCCAGGCTATCATTGACTCATGCAGGCGACAATTCCCTGAATATCAAGAGCGTGCCAGAAAACGTATACGTACTTACCTCAAGTCCTGCAGGCGGATGAAAAGGAGTGGTTTTGAGATGGTGAGTTTTGATTTAAAACCCAGCCCTAGTTTTCATCAAAACCCCCATATGTAAATCCATGACACTATTTTGTTTCCATCTTAGTGTCTCTTTTTATTTGTATTTTTGGTACTGTCAGGTCAGAGGTTATTCTCCTCCTTTCATCCCCTTTCCTTTGACCATGCACTTGAAATGCTTTGCCAAATAAAGCACACATTTATGTCTAATATAAATTTATCAAAATGGAGGAGCACCAGAAGATATAAAGGAAGAAACACATAGAAACAAGCTTCCTTCATATTTTTATTATTCTAACATTTATATGACAATATGCATAGGTAATCTGTTTCTTAAATTAATTGCATGTTTGCAATTAGTATGCATATACATGCCTATGCTTAATTACTGATTGTCCTTTAAGGTTGTCCTGCTTCAAAAATCATTTGGAAGAAGTGTTTGAACCTTGTGTGAGCACAATAATTCTCATTAAGGGTTCTGTGTGACCTGAAAAAAAGATGCTACTGATTTAATAAATTAAAACAAAGTTTTTAGTGTGACTGAAGTATATGCTGTAATAAGTAGTACAGAGCTACTGTGCTTGTGCAAAATCTAAATCATGTTGAAGCAAGCACAACCCTTTAAGGTGTTGTGATTTTTAACATTTAGATAAAACATATTTTAAGGTATAGTTACCAATTTATTTATGAGTTTAAATAAAATAGCCTTTTTCAATCTGTCAGATTTCTTGCAGAAAGAGATATATAAAATATAAATGAATGTTGGATAGTGGCTGTAAATGAACCATGCTTTTATTTAAATGTCTCACTGAAATTAAATACCAAAACACATCTTATATGACATAGAAGGAAAAAGAAAAGCCCTGATGCAAATTATTGTTAGCACTTCTATAAAAAGACCAAAAATTCAAACTCCAAATTCTTCCCTTCCCTCCTTTTTTTCAAATACCATTTTTTATTTCAAATGCAATTTTAAGAAATACATGAAATTTCCTTCCTTCCTTCCTTCCTTCCTTCCTTCCTTCCTTCCTTCCTTCCTTCCTTCCTTCCTTCCTTTTCTCTCTATTTCAGAACTTCAGATGATTATGTTCAAAATAAAGGATTCCATCTGCTAAAATTACTAGCTTAGGAAAAGAAATAAAAGAAAATATTATGATAATCAATTGCATTTGTGTCATTATACACATTTCGTACATTTGTACAGCTTTTCACAAAAAGTAATGGCTAGTTACAAACAAGGGAAACAAGATATTAAGGGTGATGAAAAAGTATATGTTCAGTTCACATGCCAAAATATGAAAAAAAAATGTTGAGATATATAGTAATTTGAAATAATAGCAAGTGCATTTAGTAAATATAATATCGTACTTTCACATTTATTTTGTTTGATTAAGTTATTTAATAGAATAAAAATATTTGTGCAATTGTCGGATTTTGGTAACTTTCCTGTCTTCCTTGGACAAATTTTATGTAACTTGTTTCATGTTCTACAAATATGTGGTCTCAAAAGTGTTGCATAGTCATAATTATTGTAAGCCATACTGACTGTTATACATTCTAAGAAGATGCAGACATTCTTACATGCAAATAAATAGGTAAATGAAGTTATGCTCCAGCAGTACCATGAGTTAGGTAGCCTGTACAATTAAAGTATCAGGCTTTATAGATTAGAAAGTATGGCAAGAAATTCTTCAGGTCTATTGTTTACAAGGAAAATGTAAGTTTCCTTCTGTCATCAAAGGGGAAAATAATACACAAATGGTCTTATCATACCTGAGTGAAGGAACTAATGGGTTTTTTTCCAGTGAATTCTCTACATCCTTCCTTCCATATCAGCATAACCTGGAACTAGCTATATCTAGCATCCTTTACAGAAGATAATACAGAGAATAATGATTAATAGGGACTAAAGCAGGGGTCCCCAACCTTTCAGACCTCAGGGACCACTAAATTCATAATTTTAAATCCCACAGACCACTAATAATCTGCCTAATGATGAGCTGGGTGGGTGTGGCTAGGTGATCATGTGACTGGGTGGGCGTGGTAAACTTGATGTCACTCACGTTGAGGGGCGCCTCGCTGATCTCTACTCGCTCCTCCCCTCTCAGCCCCTCCCCGCCTGCCCACCCAGGCTCCTTAGTGCCCCAACATGAAGCAGTTAGTGGAGCTAAGCAGCCACCATGAGAAAGAGTTGGCAAAACAGCTCAGTTCAAATTGGATCTGACCGAGAAGGAGGCTCAGCAGAAGCACTTCACTGAGGACTAGGAGCATAGGCTTTCCAAACAAAGGGAAGACCTGTGGGAGTGCAAGGCTAGGTACCGGCGCCTGGAGGCTCAGCGGGCTGAGATGGTCAGCCAGTTCCAGGCCATGATGCAGTCCCATTGGAACAAGGCCCTCCTGCTCTTTGCCACCAGCAGCACTTCCCTCCAGCCTTTGCCCAAAGCCCTGCATCAGGAGGCTGAAGCAGACCCCAAGTCAGAATTTCTGCCCCCCTCCAACCCGCACATAACGACCCCGAAGGGGGAGACACTCCACAGCAACACAAACATTCATTGCATGTATCCGGCCCAGGGGCTGTATGAGGACCCCTGATTTAGTGCAATATAAAAAATGCAAATAATTTTTCTGTGGACCACCAAAAATTTTTCACGGACCACCAGTGGTCCACAGACCACTGGTTGGTGACCACTGGACTAAAGGGTCTTAATTACTGTAGATGGATGCCTGTTTTTTAAAAGCTTTGTTTTGAAAACATGACTATGGCAATGTGGATAAAAATTTGCATTCAACTTAAGTTCTTTCCTATAAATATTTTTATTACACATTTTAAGCATACAATTCCATTGCTAATCATGAATCAAAAACAAAACAAACCCAGCCTGCTGCTACCAAACTACACAAATACAGGACTTGGCAGGGTTCAATGGATAAATGTTACCTGGTGCTGATGTGGTGAACTAGAAGCAGGAAGACCCTGATTCAAATACAGCCTTAGCCACAGAAACTCACTGGGTGACTTTAAGCCTTTCTTTCACTCTCAGGCCTACTTATCGCATGGAGATTATGGAGAAAAAGTGAAGAATTGAGCAGCATATATATTGCCTTAGAGCTCCTGGAAGAAAGACAGGATGTAAATAAATCAATTTTATGTACTCTTCTGTTCCAATTATGGTAAACATACTTGTTAACTTAAATAGTCAAATTCATATAATGAGGAGAATTTGTTTAGCTGAACTGGCGGTCATCATATTTGTAAATTACTGAGAATTTTAATCTCTGAAGCATAGACTAAAGAGAGCAACTAAAATTATTTTTAAAGTTATGTTCAAATCAACAGACTTATTCAAATGAAGTTAGAAAACAGCCAATTTGGGTTAGTTGTACACTTGTGTGATATTCAGGTTTTTTTTTTTAAATTGAAGTTTAAATTTAACTTATTGTCTGTTTTTCCAATTGAAATTGCAATTTAATTTATTGTCTGCAGACAATACAGTAAGTTTAAACAAATCACAGGTGTGTGGTTTCTAGCCTTAACGCTCAGAATAAAGATCTTAAAGATAGCCTAGGGTGCTTTTTTATAAGCCAAAATTATGGCTTTGTTACCTAACTATTTGATAGCATGCCCAGTTAGATAATTAAATATAGTTAAATGGTCTCTGTTTAAATTCTGCTATAACTGGAAGCCAGCACAGGTTTGTTAAAAACAGGTCATGCAAAAACAATCTTATTTCATTCTTTGACAAAGTGACTATAATTAGTAGGCCATCAAAATGTTATGGACATAGTATAGTTAGATTTCAGTAAGGCATTCAAGAAAAATGTGGGATAGATAGCATCACCACCAGATGTATTTATAACTGACTGATAAACCATACTCAATGAGTCCTCCTTAATTTTACTACATCTACATGGAGGGAAGTAAGCACAAGGTTCTGCCTTAGGTCCAGTACTCTTCAATATCTTCATAAATGACTTAGATAAGGGGATAGAAGGGGAACTCATCAAATTTGCAGAGGACACTAAACTAGCAGGAATAGCCAACTCCCCAGAAGACAAGCTCAAGATCCAAACAGATCTTGACAGACTTGAACAACAGGCCCTATCCAATAAAATGAAATTTAACGTGGAGAAAAGCAAGGTTTTATTCTTAGGCATGAGAAACAAAAGGGACAAGTACAGATTAAGCAACACCCGTCTCAAAAACAGTAACTGTGAGAAGGACCTTGGAGTGCTAGTGTACAATCACTTAAATATGAGCCAGCAGTATGCAGCAACAGCCAAAAAAGCTAATACAATCCTTGGTTGTATAAACAGAGGCATAGAATCAAAATCACATGAAGTATTATTACCACTTTATAAAACCTTAGTAAGACCATAACTGAAGCACTGTATCCAGTTTTGGTTATCACATTACAAAAAAGATGTTGAAACTTTGAAAAAAAGTGCAGAGAAGAGCAAATAAGATGATTAAAGGCCTGGAGATATATGAAGAACAGTTGCAGGAACTAGGTATGGCTAGTCTAGAGAAAAGAAAGACTGGGGTGACATGATAGCAGTATTCCAGTATTTGAAGGGCTGGCACAAAGAAGAGGGAGTCAGCTTATTTTACAAAGTATTAGAAGGCAAGACAAGAAACAATGGATGGAAACTAATCAAGGAGAGAAGCAACCTGAAACTTCCTAACAGTGAGAACAATTAACCAGCAGAACAATTTGCCTTCAGAAGTTGTGGGTGCTTCATGACTGGAGATTTTTAAAAAGAGACTGGACAGTCACTTGTCTGAAGTAGGGTCTCCTGCTTGATCAGGGGGTTGGACTAGAAGACCTCTAAGGTCATTTCCAGCTTTATTCTGATTGATTGATTGATTGATTGATTGATTGATTAAATGAATGGTATTTCAAAATATCTCAAATAATACTGTACTACACTTCCCAATAGGGATGCGGTGGCTCAGTGGCTAAGATGCTGAGCTTGTCAATTGAAAGGTTGGCAGTTCAGTGGTTCGAATCCCTAGTGCCCCATAATGGGGTGAGCTCCCGTTACTTGTCCCAGCTTCTGCCAACCTAACAGTTTGAAAGCACATAAAAAATGCAAGTAGAAAAATAGGGACTACCTTTGGTGGGAAGTAACAGTGTTCTGTGCGCCTTTGGAATTTAGTCATGCCGGCCACATGACCATAGAGACGTCTTCAGACAGCGCTGGCTCTTTGGCTTTGAAATGGAGATGACCACCATCCCCTAGAATCGGGAACGACTAGCACATATGTGCAAGGGGAACCTTTACCTTTACCTTTTACACTTTCAAATGGGATATCTTTACAGGGATCCCTTAGAAAAGAGATGTATATTGTGAGGTTCCAAGGCCATGTGCAGTCTTTAAACCCTTAGATATGGCTTTTAGAGGCCTTCAAGAGATCTTACCAAATGTTAACTTTCAATGGCAAGTCGTTGGAATGGTTACTGATTGCAAACAAAATGGAAATCAATGCTTGGATGACTACCAGAAAATAAAATGCAGTGTAAGACTACCTCAACAAATAGTTTCAACTTACGAAAAGTAGCGATTCTGGTTTGCATTGCATTTATCACAACCTACTTTATTGTTTATAGTACTGGGCAACATTCAGACAAAGCGAAACAAGTACAGGAATGACAATGAGATGATCATAGAAACAGAAATTAAATCCTGTGAAGATTGATAGGCATGTTGAACTTTGGTGAATGTGGTTTGAACATACTTTCAGTATATTCTGAGGCATATTTTTAGGCAAGATAACATTTTTAATAAACTATTTTTGTCATGCATAGAATATATATCTGGGTTTTTCATGCCAAGATTATTCTAACTTTATCTAACCTGTTGCTTTTCAGACATCTTGGATTACTGCCACCATCAATTCAGTTCACTGAGAGTTGCTGGACTGATATTGATTCTCTTTTTCATTATCATTCTAATACTTATAGCAATGTAATCTATGCTAGTCTCTTCAAACCAAGTTCCATATGTAGGGAGGGCACATTTGGACGAGGGTATGGCAAAACGAGCATTCTGACATGGCAATACAAACTCCACCTTCTGTAATTGTGTGCCGCATTGTAATACAAGTACCCAAGGGCGGATTTTGCATCTTGACTTTATGACACATATTTTGTCATTATCATGGTTAGAAATGGTTCCATGGAGTTTAATGGATCTTAATCCTAGGAAACTCAATATTGGATTGCAGCCTAAGTAAGCTATTACTCAGTCTTGCCACTTAGAAATGATTAAATTTCACAAAGTTTTAATGATAAATTGTGTTTGGGGACATTGCAATTTGTAACATACCCTTCTTGGGAGTCCATTTGAATCTAATTGAATGGTGCATAATTAAACCTTTATAGCAGACAAAACTATAAATTATGAGATGCATCTGGTGGCAAAGTGAGACAGCATCATAATGTCCAACTTTTGGTCATTTACAATGGTCCTTCCAGTCTTAAGATTTTTCTTTTAATATTTCTATGTTTTTAAAAAACTACATATTTCCAAATATCTCTAATATAGAATTTTATCATGTTCTGATAATTATTCTGTAACAGAAGTTTTATGCCTAAACAAATAATAATAAGATTCAAGTCATCTATACATACTACTAACATTACAAAATAACAACAGGTGGGATAAGGTAGATTAGGAGAGAAAAACCACAGAACACACAATTTAGCCAGTTTAAGGAGGTGCCAGGCTATGTGGCTTGATTGCACATCAGGAAGTAGTTACAAGTGAGCTGTGGGTAACAAGAAGATTTGAAAGCAAACTGCTTCATTTCCCAAAGAAGGTCTTGTGTTCACTTCACCAAGAAGATTTGGAGCGGGCATACCCATCTGCAAGTTAAGGCTGTTCTGTGTTAGCCGATAGTTATAACTGGGGCTGGTAGAATCATTTTCTTAAGCAGAATTTTATTGCATGATGAGTGATCCTGGGTTTTTTTCAGATCATTATGTCAATGCAGATTACTATTTCTTCAAAAGTATAGTGTTCCACTATCCTTCTTCATCTCAGGTTGCAGGAATCCATCTACAGTGTTAATTTAGGAGTGTGTGAAGAGGGAAGATCTCCAGATCTTATTGTGCATTGAGTTCCATATTCCTTAAATGCCAGATAGAAACTAGGAAGAAAGTTTATTGGATAGAGCTTCAGCAAGAAAAAGTGTGATATCTTCTTGAGGAAATTTCTTCAGGCAACCAAAATGTGTTTGGAAAAGTTTAAGCTAGTCCATATGCTGGGTCATGCCAAAGGACTGGAAATGTTCGCCACTACCACACATTTATCTTGTTCTCAATTTGTCACCAGTCTTCTTTGATGTAATGTTAATGTCAATTCAAGTAAACTGGACCATGTTGAGGATCCCAGAGGGAATTATTTTTCACTCCCACTCAAGGGAGTTCCAATGTAATGCAGTAATTAAGGTCTTGACCTGGGACTGGAGAGACCCAGAGTCATAGAAATTAGAGATTTTCAAGCTATATTCCTTTAAAATCTATTTATATAAAATGTCCTCTTTTTCCCAGAGAAGACAATATTTACAGAAAAGCTAGACCAATATAACAAGAATGGCACAGGCCTGATTTGATGCTAGGTTTTATTTTTTTATGAGTGCCAGAGTCTTTTGTGATACCACGTGTTGAACTTGGCAATAAGAAAGAAAATTTCCATGACAAATTTGATGGAAATAGATTGAAGGAGGTTGGGATAGCAGTTGGCAAAGGAATGCCTATCACCTGGGCCAAGGGTGTCAAATTCAGGTCATCACACAGTGTCACATGACATATCAGGACTTTTTCCCCCTTCGCTAAACCGGATGTGGGCGTGGTCAGCACATGATGCATCTGGCCCATGGGCCGGAAGTTTTACAGGCCTGACCTAGACTGATCTCTAAAGCTAAACAGCATCAAACCTGATTAGAACTTGGATGAAAGATATTGTTGCTCTTTGCAAGAAGTGACTGCTTCCTGCTGAACAGGCAGAGTTTGTTGCAGAATCTGGAGGAAAATAAGACTGTCATTGTCTAGGGATCAAGCTCAGTGAAGAAGTGAATGCAGAGGATTAATTAAAGTTGGATTAATTAAAGTTTGGAGGGGAAATTTAGGAGCAATATACACAACACATTTTCTTTCCTAACTTGGTCTTAGGTAATTGGCTAACTTGAGAGACCAGGCAAGGAACAAAAGTAAGTCTTTCTTCTGGTGAAACTTTTCTAAGTCTTTATTTTCAATTACATTACATAAAATATATTATATAATTTATAAAGTATATATAAATATGTATATATATGGTTTCTCCAGATTCATTTATTGTTCACTATTTTCCCAGGAGAAAACTCAGGTGTTCTGCCATAACTATTAGCCTTAATAGAAGAGCTCTTTATGAGAGTAAAAATAGAAAGTGAAAAATCTAGGTTAATATTAAATATTAAGAAGACAAAGTTAATGTCAACCAACATACTTAGTGAATTTACAGTTGACAGGGAAGTACAAATGGTAGCTGGTTTCATTTTCTTTAGCTAAATTATAAAGATTAACAATGTGCTGGAGAAATAAGGAGAAAAGTAATCTGAGGCAGGAAGACAAAGTAACATAAGATTGTAAAGGATAAGGATATTTCTTTGACCACAAAGATCTGAATAGTTTAAGCAATCATCTTTTCAAGAGTAATTAGCTATGAAGTATAAGCCTTGAAAAAGAGAGCGAGAAATAAGATAATCACAAATATGGTTGCTAAGAATATCACAGGATACAAGAAGAACAAATAAAAACTCCCTTGGGCTGACAATTAGAAATTAAAAAAGCATGTATGTGGACATTTGGTGTGAGTATAGAAAAATGACAGTGCTTCTCACAGTTGAGGGAAATAGAAGTGGAAGACTTCTATTCCCTTTAATACATTATCTGATGTATGTGGATGTTATCATATGGGAAAATCCTTTGGAAGAATACAGATGAGGATGAGGTTGAGATGGTTAACATTTGTTATGAAGTCACAAGGAGTCAAGCCTGACTAGATGTCATCTCATTAATTTAAGAAGCAGAAGGGAAGATTAATCTAACTCAGCAGTCATGCTGAGTAACTTGCTGGTAACATGTCTGTATTTCTGGCTGAGAATAATCTTCCATATACAGTATTTGCAGCAGATATAAATTAACGGATTGGAATGAGGACTGCTAACACTTTTAACCCACAAGGGCAGAAATGTGGTAATGCTTGTGTTAATATTCTTAAACTGAATGAAACACACAATTAACAGGTTTAATTTATATTTTAGGAGTCCTTTCCTAAATTTTGGTAGAAGTATTCCTATGATGAGAATATAAAAAAAAAACATTAACAAAATTTCATAGAAATAGAACCCAAGGCTCTAAATAAATCTCATTTTATTTAAAAGGACTACAAGGAATATCTAGCTTTTGATTAATTGAACTTTTACTGAGCTAAAATAATCATTTCTTCCTTTCACAATATTCTCCATTAAGTTTTGATAGTGTCTGTTTGCTAAATCTCTCTTCTCATCACCCTCCTTTTATGAAACATCAGCTTTGTATGAACACCTGCCTCATGAAAAAATAACCTAAATTGATTAGGAAATCCTAAAGATGTATCTCTTGAAATACATGTGTTACATTGCTTAGCTTTTGCCCTGTCAAATTGTGTATGCATTTACTTTTGCATGTAGCCTTCCCCATTTCACTGTGACAGGAATAAATTGGGTCACAAGTTGATATTATGTACATTCATGCAGCTGGTTGGGGGGGGGGGTTGTCTTTCTAATTAGCTAGAATGTATTTGTTGCTTCTTTTCATTCTGTGATTACAATTTTTCTGGAAATTGGAAAATTATTGTTGCTTTATAACCATATAGAACATAGATAAATGCTCTAAACCTACTATCTGGGGCTAATTTTGTCCAAATGTCTCTTTTCAAAATATTCAGCTATGGTTGCCCTCCTTCATTTTGTTAATAATTACTTACTGAGCTTTTTCTTCTTCTTAATTCATATGCAACATGAATTAAAAAACACTGAGACTGCTATCAAATGCAATGTTGCAAGGATCAAAATTATAACATCAATATATGTCAATTTGCTAAGGGTATGAGACAACATTAAAGTAAAACAATATCGGGACATCCAATAGAGTGCAGTGCTGTTCTTAGTTCGTAATGAAAATGCTGTTCAAATATGCACATTATGTTCATTTGAATTGCATGTCTCTTATAATGAATATTTCAAATACATGCCACCACTATTCTCAAGATACACTTTGCAGTCTTAATTCTATAGCAGGATGTTGGTGAGTAGTTTTGATTCTGTTCAGCTATTATGATTTAATTATATCTTTTTTTAGACATTTGAAATTTAACTATATATAAATGAACAGCTCTATGTCCCACTACCAGAATTACTGAACACTTTGATACTAAAGAATAAAGTAAGACATATATTTAAAACACATTTAGAGGATATATGTGTGAGAGAAACATGTTATTTATGCTGAACATAAACATATTTGCCCTCTAATCTGAAAATATACTTTATTATTTTTTTTATAAATGTACCTATTTTGTGTACATTCAGGTAAAAATATAGCACACATAAGATTTCATTTTTAAACCTGGTTTTAGAAGTATTGGATGTGGAACAATCACTGCCTTAAATGTAATAATTGTAATCTAATCTAAGCCTGTGCACTTGCCCTTTCTTTTACGTTTGGGAAAGATACTGTAGATATTTATTACATTTGTATATAATATATTTGTATAATGAATAATAATATTATAATTAATTAATTATAATCATTATATAATATTATTACATTTGTGCCTCTATGTTCATAAATATTTACATTTGACTAGAAGTAATAGATTTCTCAGTGTAAGATTTCGGATATTACTGGTCCGATGATATATGCAATTTTTGAAAATTCAAAGGATTTTTTATAGAATATTGTACTTGTGCAGATATATGCAGTGCTAAAAGTCATCGCACATTTCAATTAGTTTAATCTAACAGAAATGATAGATTTTGAGGTCAAGTAATTTATCAGGATAGGTCATTCAAAGTATGAAAGAAAGCTTGCCTTCCTAGTATTTTATGGCTTGCACATGGATTTTATTTAAATAAGGTAGTAATAAATGAGATTAATTTATTAATATTTCCACCCTAAACATTCATAATCTTCTAATCACGAATATCAAAAGTAATAACACAAAAGTAAAAAACTTAATGCAAAGTCAAATCTTGAATTTTCAAAAGGTTGCAGTTTCTTTGTTAAGATTATTGTCCCTGACACAGATAGTTCAGCTATCAAGATCAGTACTGATTTATATGGAAAGAAAATGATCCAATAAGAACTTGAATGACCTATAAAGTGTAGTGAAGGCCTACCTGTTTATATGATCATAGCAATTTAATGAAGTGAATTCTTTTATTTTAGAAATGTACAAAATACAGGATAGTAAATTTTTATTTTTCTAAATAATTTTTTTCTTTTTTGTAGCTCCTTATTTCCAGAATAGTATGTTTTCTCCAAGTTTTCCAATACTCTATATTTTGTAAATGTTGAATCTTATGCAAACATCTAAGAGTGTCTGAATGTGAGCAGAAGCGAGAGTGTGTACATGTGTTTATATGCAGAATATTTTCAAGTGAAGTAAGAATCATTCAAGAGTCCGCTTGAATGACTTTCCCCTGCAGACTAGAGTGGACTTTTCCATTACAAAGCATCTGCCTTTCTCTAGTTTTAAACAACAAACCTTTAAAAATAATAAAATAAATTGAGTGCGTATGACATAGAAAGTTCATATGTAAGATTATGCAAATTTCTTGGACTGGGGAAGATAAAGCTTCAAATAACTCAAGAGTATTATCCATTCTCCTCTAGATCATACCAAATCTTGTATGTTACTTTCCTCTGAAATAGAAAAAATATTCAAGATGGTATTCCTAATGACAGAAATAGGTAATTTCTGGGATGAGTACTCTAATTGAGAGCATTTATTTCTAGAAACTGCCAAACCATCCCTAGAACAGTATAATCTTGGAGAAGAATGAAACAATTCATTCCTGAATCTGTGAGGATTGCATTTCCATACTTTTATGTTATGTTTCAGTTGCTGCATTTGCCATGGTAGGCAGCCTATTATTTTAAAATTTAAAGTCCAGCCCAGTCAAAGTAAGTATTTCTAAGTCCACTAATTTCAGAGGAAAGACTGATATCCCTTAAATGGGTGAAACTCATTTCTTATCTTGAAAATATGAAAATATAATAACCTTTAATAAAATCCACTGCTAGTTAGACTTTCTTTTTAATTTGTTACATTTCAGTCCTCTTTTTCCTGTTTATCTATTATATTTTAGTACTAAAGTTAATTTATTACTGAATTGCCAATTTCAATATATTCAGTACTCAAATGAATGGAATAGTTCACATTTGCAACAATAAACTACAACCAATAGCATAGAAACAGAATCTGCATTATTTTCTGAAGCATGCAATTTCTATGAATGGGCAAGTGAGTTCCTCTTGCAGGAGTTGTAGCCCTTGTGATCCCCTCCAGGAATTTAGGAGCTATTAGGAAAATCTATTATAGAGAAAAAGAAAACTCCTCCAACATGATGACTTATACTATTTGATTTCCCTTAGTCACATAGATACTAAGAAGAATGGACTATTATGATGGGAAATAAATGACAGTATTGGTAGAGAACAAAACAATGAGAGCAGGTTTTTTCCCCTATTCTCATTGACTCTGCTTAAAATAATTGCTTCCCTGTAGCCACTTGCAATGTGCAAAGGATATCTATGACAGATAACCCTTACTTAATACTTGAGTGGCATGTTGACTTGTCTGTAGCAAGATTATTAGAAGGGTGAGAATGAGGTCTGTCACTTAGCAGTACTACCAACTCTCTTGATATATGTGCATGTTTACGTGTCTGACACTCAACTTATGATTTGACTCCAAATTAACTCTTGGGAGCAAAAATATTACCTATATCTTGTTTGTATAGGTATTCAATTGTGTGGTCTTTTGGAAAATGAATACATGAGTAAAATAAATAAATTAAAATAAATGAATTTCATTAATGATGAAAAGAATATCCCATTAATATTTGATTTTATAAAAATGTTAATGACTGATCTGTATCGGAACTAGTAATTTACAGCTTTTGAATACTTAAAGGGTTAAGACATGTACTATAATAGGATTACAGTTTGTCATTGTAATAAAAAGTGTTACAAACACCTCTTTATTATTCGTTAAAGAAAGCTTACAACCCATTGGATAAATCTGTACACAGTTTTAATGTATTTCTTCAACAAAATTAAATTGCTTAAAGATTGCAGCTGTCACATATTTTGAAGATTTTCATTTGCAAAACTAGTTAAAGAGAAAAGCATAAGGACATAGTGGTAAAACATATATTATTGTAGTAGTATTATTAATTAAACTGTAAGTTATATTTCAATAATACTTATTGATTACTTAATATTTGTATAACACATTTGCTTTAAGTCCTTTATACTTATTATCTCATCGTAATCCTTACAACAACACTGAGTCAGCATTGTTATCCATGTATTGCACTGAATTAGTGGAGTTGGGAGGGAGTGCCATTCCATTAATGGCCAGGGTAAGAAACTAGGTTGTTTTGAATTCAAAAGGATGAACTGCAGGTGAAATCTCCAATTTTCACTTTTCACTTTTGACAGTCCTTATTTCTACTTTTTGTTGAAGTACATTAAGTAGTTGCCTATTGACTGCTTGTCCACATTATTATGAATAATCTTTTTATATTCTCTCTCTCTCTTTTTTCTATAGTCAAGACCCATTCCCTCACATCTTACTTCTGCAGTAGCTGAGAGTATCCTAGCTTCTGCCTGTGAAAGTGAAAGCAGGAATGCTGCAAAGCGCATGCGATTAGACCGACCGCAGCAGGTACAGTGATGTGCATGAGAAATGGGGAACACGAGATGTATATTCAGATGTCAGGTGTCTGAACAAAAAACAAAACAAAATAAACATAGAGAGGTAAAACCTGTAAAGAAAGAATAGGTAATTTTTCTTATAATTTTTCTTAACAACTCTATAGTTGAGGTTTTTCCAGTTGAAAGTGATATTGTATGAGTGATATATTGTAATATGAGAACTCGCAGTCTATTCATACAGTTTTGAGTAACTTTTCTAAAAAAAGGGCAGGAAATGTCTTCAGTTTGTATTGGAGGAAACAGGAGAAAAGTAGGAATAGGAAGATACATAGGCTCCAATCAATATTTGATTGCCCATGTGCTCTGTTATCTACAGTTAAGACAAATTTGTAACATGACTTGGAAGCATTTTGTAAAAATTTGAAATTTTGAAAAATAGTTTATCATTGCACACCAAAAGTCTCACTGTCAATATTGTATTGTAAAATATCAGACATCAATAGGTACTGTATAGCATATTAATAAGGACATCTCCATTGCTTCAGTGAGAATCTTTGAAGTGTCATGGACAAAGTTGTTAAAAAAATGCATTTTTATTCTATTTAAATTCAAAACTATGTCATTATAATACATGTGTAACCTCCACCCCGCTCATTGTAAATACCACTCAGATTGGCTAACAGTAAAAGTCTAAAATCAGCTACAAAATTATCTAACAAAAGCAAGCTAAAAATAACTGGTAGCATCTGTAAATAAAATGTTATTGTATGAACATCTTTACAGAGGAAGGCCAGTCTGTTGTTTTGAATCAGGGATTTTCAGAGTTTGTGTGCAGTCCCTGAGAAAGGTGCCTCCTATTTGTTGGCCAACATTACCACTATTAATGGAAACACAAGATAATTCTTATTTCTCTTTTTTTAAATCCATGGAGCTGTTTTCAAAAGTGGGTTAGAATGCTTTCTATACTGCTTGGACAATTAATATATTTTTATTTGCTTTGGTTTTTAATGGATGTTAAAGTGAGCTAATTATTATTTTGTTTCTCTTGTTTTTAAAAATTAATAGGGAGGATCACAATACACAATACAGGAATCACTGAATGTTTAGCATCTCAGATACAAAACAGTTGACTATTTCTAAATTTATAAGGACAAATTTAGACTCTTCAGTATTGTCAAGATACTCTAGGTTTGATACTGTGTTCATGTAAACAGTTAAGCTGTGAATACTTCAGAAATGATTATACAGTGTTTCAGAACTCACATAAACACAGCTCTTCTTTGCTATTCTTTTAGAAAGTACAATCTTTTTCTGTTCTGTGCTGACATTGTACTTTAAGAAATCTCATTAAGGTTAAGACTTTCTAATCATTTTTAACGAAATGCAAGCTAGTAAAACAATATGTGCTTCATTTTACTCCCTATCTGCTATCTCTGATACAATGAAGAAAAAATGAATCTATTTATTACATGTATATAAAGCAGTGCAAATTAACGTCACCCAAAACTTGAAACAAAGCTGTACTAATATATAATTGCATGCACATCTTTAGCGTAACCACACCTGACAGCAACCCAAAAGCATTTTCCACTTAAGATGGCATAACTAATCACTGCTTCAGTTCTCTGTACTTATCTCCATAATGACCAGATTGTCTCTATGGTACAGCAATCTATCCAGACAATGACCACAGTAACTTGCTTTGACAAAGGAGCCCTCCGAGCAAGGCATTTGTGCCAATTAGCTATTTCTAAGAGTCAGTCTGACCATTCTTTTGCCATAACTCTTCAGATTCCTCAACTTGTGTTATAGTCCTGTGATTGGTTATAACATTTAGCTTACAGTACAAATACAATTTATTATTACAGTCTTAGACCAGAACAAATAAAAGCACTCAGTATATACCGTGTTTCCCCGAAAATAGGACATGTCCCGAAAATAAAGCCATGCCTGATTTTTGGGGTGGGCCTAAATATATGCCCTCTCCCAAAAATAAGCCCCTCTTTCTCTCTCTCACACATGCACACACAGGTCCCTCACACCCCCAACCCTCCCAAGCCAGCCACATCCCTGCAAACTCCTGTGCCCCCCGCCCCTTTCACCGCCAGCGGCACCAACCATAGGCCTCGAGCGCCTTTTCCTGTTCCTGCACCATGGTGGCGGCCTGCCTGCTCTTGCCCCTGTGCCCAGGCACCGCGCATGGATATCCTGCGCTACCAATGCCCATCACAGCAGCCCCAGCGCAAGCATCGCTGCCCCAGGGCTTCCTTCACAGGGTGGCCACTGGCGGCCAAGCTTAGCTGCGGGCGAAGAGGGTGGGCCATAGCTGGGCCAGCCAAGCTGTGTCTGTCGGCATTGCCCTTGGTGCATCTGCCTGGTGTCTCACTGCTGGGTGCCTGGAAAGAGTAAACTGGACCTGCAGACTCGCCAGCTGGTGCTCCGATCAATTAGCGCTCAGGCAATCAAAGTGGAGAGGAGCATGGGGGAAGGGGAGGCCTCAGACCATGGTCACTATAGAGTGGGAAGCACACTCCCAGAGTGGTTGCTGCTCTGGCTGGGGTTTGGAAGCCGCAGAGGCAGAGTATGGGGGAGAGAAAAAAAGACTTCTGCTGCTTCTGCTGCTATCCTTGCATGCAGCCAAAAGCAGAAGCAGCAGAAGTCTTTTTTTCTCTCCCCCATACTCTGCCTCTGCGGCTTCCAAACCCCAGCCAGAGCAGAGGCCACTCTGGGAGTGTGCTTCCCACTCTATGGTGACAGCTAGAGCTGGACCCTGCAGGGAGAGCTGGCCTAGGCTGTGGCTTCCGCGCGGGTGCTGGTGGTGGGTGCCGGTAGCATTAGCTATGAGCTGAAGGACCTGGTGCTCACCGGCTTCACCCACATCGACATGGTGAGCTCTAGAACGTGTGTGAGTGGGGGGTGGGGACAGGCACTCATGCAGCTTGGCGCCTTCGGGCCACTCGTGTTCTACACACATGAGTAGTGAGGGAGGGGAGGGGCTTGATGATGGCACACGAAGGGAGCCTCTCTCTGCCAGACTCCCATCTGTGAGTGCGTAGGCCACCCGGCCTCCTGCACCCCCAAAATAATAAGACCCCCCCAATAATAAGGCCAAGCCCTTATTATGTCTTATTTTCAGGGAAACACGGTATACACGGTATAAAATAATAAATAATAACTAAAATCTATAATAAAATCCAGTGTCAATTATACATGGTCTGACTATACGATAGTGGCCTGTTGTAGGTTCAAAGCTAAAAGGGAAATGACTAAGCAGTGCAAAGGGTTAGCCACAATTGTTATATACATCGCTATGGTGGAGAAGACACTTATTTGCGATGAATCCCCAGTGCTGCTGCATAGAATCTGGCCACCTGAGGTGTAGTTATGGACTGTTCATCCTTAAGCAGCTACTGCAGATAGGTAGTGTCAGAACGGCCAGGATACCTAGCAGTTATTGGCAGAATATGTTTTTTCCTAATCTCCATATAAAAGGAACATCTAAAGAACATCTAATGTGACCCACAGTCTCCACCTCTCCTGAGCCGCAGGAACAGAGTCTTTCTGTGAAGGATATCCTTTTATACTTGCCATATAATACTGACTCTTCAGATTGGTGGTGGCTGTTATTCCAGAGTAGCTCTGGGAAGTGTTCAAAATAAAAACAATGCTGGTCTTTAACTCTGGAGGAGCAGCAGGTAGAGGGCCCTAATATATTTTGTTGCGTCCACAAGCCACGGCGTTGCCTAGCAACCCGGAAGCATCTCCCATTGGCTAAGACGTGACAGCCCAGCTGGCGGGGAAAATAAACGTGCACCATTGGTTAACCCGTTTGACAGCTGCTATATAAATAGCGGCTTGACAGAAAGTTATTGCCGGTTATTGCACATTCTTGTTGCATGTTAGTTGTTACCCTAATAAAGGGATTTATCTTGGAAACCGTCTCGTCTCAGTTTCTAGATACCCTCGTTCTTCCGAACAGAACATATTTCCATTCCTAATGTGCTGTTTGAGTCAAAATTTATTAGGATTTTGAAAGGAACCACCCTGCTTGGAAAGCTGTTGGTAGTAAAACCAGCCCACTTTGAAAAGGATACTGTAAAACTGGGAAAGAGCATAAAATGGCAAAGCAAATTATCAACTATCTGGAATAACTTTATCTGAGGAAATCTACTAGCTATGGTCATTGTCAGCAACCTGTAAGGTGAGGGGCAGTATGCGTCTAAATAACATATCACAAATATTCCAAATAACATTTGGCTTCCTGTGGACATCTGGTTGGCCAGTTTGGGAGAAGAATATTGAACTGGAGAGGTTTTTGATTTAATCCAGTGGGATTACTTTCACATTCTTGAAGACACACCTATATTTTTGTATAAAAAAAGTATTCCATATATTCTTGTATTATAAATATTGGCTGCTATCCCTACTGGAACTTTATTTTATGTAAGTTGAAGCATACTGAGCTCTTCTATTTAACTAGCACATGATCTTGGAGGGTTAATGCATTTTTATTCAGATAAAGTTCCCCGAACACTTAATGTTAATGGGATTTAATGAACCAAATCAGCAGCCAAACAGCGTCTAGTCCCTGTTTAGAAATAAAATTTTCCATCTCTACTGATCGCATCAACTCTGTAACCTTATTGAAATTGAAAGAAATTCTTGGCCACTCTGATATGCCAAAACACACAGCTGTAATTTGAGCTTTTAAGTTTATTGCTCATAAAATTTAAACTGGGTCAAGCCCAGAAGAATTAAACGTAATAGAAAACACAACATTATGTCAAGATGGTTCTTTACTAGATTACATGCAAAAAACAGCACTGTCCAATCAGACCATGGATACTAAAGAAAATGCCCTCAATCCCCATTTGCACAGCTGGTCACATTCAGCAACTAATGGACTTGGATAAGCATGTGCATTTCTATTTACATCAAAAGTTGCACCTCTTTAGTTCTTGGATCACAATGAATGTGTTGCAAATTGGCCAAAAGCTTGTTGCTGATCAATATTTGTATTGACATTTTTGCTGCAAGATTCATGATGGCTTGAATTGCAATTTATATCACACATACAGATACACAGAATACTTGGATATAGGTAATGTTTTATAACAAGCTTCATTTGTCTAATAACTGTAGAAAATAGATTGCTGGATTATACCATACAGATAGTCCTTGATTTACAATCACAACTGAGTCCAAAAATTCTGTTGCTAAGTGACATATTTGTTAAGTGAGTTTTGCCCCATTTTTCCACCTTTCAAATTTGTAAAGTGAATTATTACAATTCTTATATTAGTAACATGGTTGTTAAGTGAATCTGGCTTCCTGATTGACTTTGCTTTTCAGAAGGTTGCAAAGGGTGATCGCATGACCCTAGGACAGTGCAACCATCATAAATATGAGTCAGCTGCCAAGCAGCTGAATTTTGGTCACATGACCATGGGAATGCTACAATGGTGTGAAAAACAGTCATAAATCACTTTTTTCAGTGCCATTGTAATTTTGAATGATCACTAAATGAACTGTTGTAAATTGATGACTTTCTGTATAAGTATTCCAATGATGGGTAATAATAAAATAATTTTCCAAACAGAAAATTCCTGATATACCAGGGAGATTATCCCTCTAAATTTCAGAAATGCACAAAAGATTATAATTTACCTCATACACTACCCATATCTATTGCATTTATGCATCACAATAATTTTCAATAATCTCAGTAACAACGAATGTATATGCAACTGTGATTGCTACTATGAAATTGTTCTCCTGGTACTACAATCTTGTCTGTAATTCTATTTTAAACTGAGTGGACATTATAGTTCATTCCCAGGCCAGTTCTATTTTTCCCGAGCAGCTAATATCCCACATGAGAAGAACCCACATAATTTATTCCTCATAAAATCTATTATAGGGATTATTGTGACAATGCAGGCTATGGTGACATACAAAAAGTTCCCATGCCACTCCAGATTATGAGTAATGATTAAAGATTCCTCCTAGAATTGTTTGCACTACAATTTGAATATTAATCCTTAACATTGCACCCACTTTTAAAGGAATTTACGCCTACTTCCTAAATTGTAATTCTATAACATGGGAGTTGACTTTTCACAACAACAGCCAATTATTCTCTATTTTGTCTTTCTTATCAACTGTTGTTAAGTCTAGGATGCTTTATGGCTGGTATTTGTCTTTTTGAATTCTAAAGTCCCAGAGCATTTTAGCTTCTTTATTATTAATATTTTGTGTCCATAATTTATGGTTAGATTCACAGACTAAGGCTGGTGGAAATTTTAGAATTCAAGTCCTAACCAAGGACCTAATAATTACTAAGGTAGGGTCTAAGACAAGAAACAATTCCAAGCAGGGTGAGGTTTTTTTTTTTTAAATTTAGGGAATTCTTATCTAATAAATTCAATACTTTCAGATATCAAAGAAGTCCTTTAGGTGTTGCTCCAACACAATTGGTATATCAAACATGTTATGAACAAGATGCCTGTCTGTTTGGATCTTAAAGTCCCATAAGATCTTAACCTGTTCATGTTCCAAAAGCTTCTCAACTTGATAACATCAATATTTTCTACTACATTCAAATCCAAACCTCTGGCAAAGTTTCCAATGAATAATCCTGACAACTTCAGGCCTGGGTACAGCACAGAGATGGCATTGGTCGCATTGGTTGATGATCTCTGGAGGGCCCGAGACAGGGGTTGCTCCTCTGTTCTGGTCCTGTTAGACCTCTCAGCGGCTTTTGATACCATTGACCATGGTATCATGCTATGCCGGTTGGGGGGTTTAGGAGTGGGAGGCACCGTGTTGCGGTGGTTCTCCTCCTATCTCTCTGACTGGTCGCAGTTTGTGTTGATGGGGGGCAGAGGTCAACCTCGAGGTGCCTTGCTTGTGGGGTGCCGCAAGGGTCGGTCCTCTCGCCGCTCCAGTTCAACATTTATGTGAAGCCGCTGGGTGAGATCATCCGTGGTTTTGGGGTGCGATGTCATCAGTACGCTGATGATACTCAGCTGTACATTTCCACCCCAGACCACCCCAGTGATGCCCTCGAGGTGATGTCCCAGTGTCTGGAGGCCGTGTGGGTCTGGATGGGGAGGAACAGGCTTCGACTCAATCCTTCCAAGACTGAGTGGCTGTGGATACCGGCGTCCCGATATAGCCAGCTGGTGCCATCGCTGGCTATTGGGGGCGAGTCATTGGCCCCCACAGAGGGGGCTCGCAACTTGGGTGTCCTCCTGGACACATGGCTGTCTTTAGAAGAGCATATGACGGCTGTGGCCAGGGGGGCCTTCTATCAGGTTCGCCTGATACGCCAGTTGCGCCCCTTTCTGGATCGGGACTCCTTATGCATGGCCACCCATGCCCTTGTCACGTCTCGCCTGGACTACTGCAACGCTCTCTACATGGGGCTCCCCTTGAGGAGCACCCGGAGGCTCCAACTGGTTCAGAATGCGGCTGCGCAGGTGATTATGGGAGCGTCGCGGCACTCCCATGTAACATCTCTCCTGCGCGAGCTGCATTGGCTCCTGTTGGTCTTCCAGATGTGCTTCAAGGTATTGGTTCTCACCTTTAAAGCACTCCATGGCTTAGGGCCAGGGTACTTATGAGACCGCCTGTTGCTACCAATAACCTCCCACTGGCCAATACGCTCTCACAGAGAGGGCCTCCTCAGGGTGCTGTCAGTCAAGCAATGCCGGCTGGCGGCCCCCAGGGGGAGAGCCTTCTCAGTGGGGGCACCCGCCCTGTGGAATGAGCTACCTCCTGGAATACGACGGATCCCGGACCTCCGGACCTTCCGTAAGGCCCTGAAGATATATCTATTCCATCAAGTGGGCCTAGCCTAAATAGTTTTTTTAGTGGGATTCTAAATTTTATAAGATTTGGGGTTTTAAATTGGGAGACCGATTGATTTAATGCATTTTTAAGCTATCTTAACTTTTGTATTTATATGTATTTTAATTTTGGCTGTTCACCACCCTGAGTCCCATTTGGGAGAAGGGTGGTATACAAATTAAATAAATAAATAAATAAATAAATAAATAAATAAAATAAAATAAAATAAAATAAACTCAGACATGACTCTGCTTGTAGTCAGTTTGTGAAATTTTGCTGCAGCAAAAAAAACAATTATTGTTGGTTCGTTGCAGTCAGCCAGATATTTTGACTGGATTTGGCATTTTTGTCCACCTATAGAATCCTTCCCAAGGACATGGGAAAGGCATGTGTTATTGTTGGATGGCATTAAAGGTATTGTTGCAAGATGTGATCTGTTTCAAGCTGTCTTTTGTTATTAACTAATGGTAGATTTGTTATTTTACTGATAATTTATTTTTTCACAATTATTTTGTCAAGTATTTATTATTATCTTCATAGGTGTTGGTTGTATTAATTGGGATAATTTAGATAATTGATCTAGCATTAATTTTGAATTGTATATAGCATGAGTGGCAACCTTTGTCATTTGCCATACTGGGTTGCTGGGAGTTCAGCAATGTATGGATTAATAAGAAGTCCTAAATCTGGATTTTTGCATTCCATGCACCAGAAAGTTGAATAACAATCATCTTAATGATACTTTCTGAAATATAAGCAGGGTTATCTACCATATCAGACATGCCTCTTGGTTCAGATAGAAAATGAGACTGGCAGTGAGTTAAATGCAATGCCTCATGATGCTTCTTTCTTCCATGTTTCTCTTCTATGATTCCATTATACAATTCATCATGGTATCATGATAGCAAGCCAAACAAATGCCAATATTAGCATAATAATTGCCTCTTAATTTTATCTGTAGTTTTACTTTAAACTTCCATGATCTGAGGTATCCTTCATAGAAAAAAGGTGGAGACTACAGATTCATAGAATTGGCCATACATGTGACCAATGATAATAATGACAGTTAAAGTTATGTAGAGCTTCCTTTGTTTTATTTCTGGCAAGATTAAAATCTTGCTGTAGTTGTATTACATCTTTTCTTAATTTTTTGAAAATAATTCATAAATACTCTATTAAACAACAGTATAACGTCTTAATCTTTTTATGAAACATATGCCCCTGTAACTTGAAACTCTTCACTGGACATTGTTCCTGTAGGATGAGCCTGCTTCTGCTGACAAACCATTTAAACAGGAACCAACCCAGGTCACACACTCAACATCAGCTGTTTCCAGTACACAGGAGGTGCTGTACATCAATGGAAATGGGACCTACAGTTACCATAGTTACAGAGGGTTAGGAGGAGGTCTGTTAAATCTCAGTGATGCTTCTACTAGTGGTGAGTGTTTCTGCACTTTTGCATATACATTTGCATGCATACATATCTGTCCTGTTTGGAAAATTGCTTCCTCCTTTATTTCAGCATAAAAATTAGCCAAACCATTCAGTTGTTCTATGGGCTAGTATCCTAATATTATGTTAATGGACACAGATTAATAATGTTTAAACCTCAGCTCTTTCTCTAATTAAACCTAGATCTATATAATATAAAATGTAGAGTATTAGATTTGGGAAAAACAAAAAGAATTATGGAAAAGCACGGTAATTGGAAATAATTTTCATTTTCTTTTAATAGAATGGAATTGTCTCTGCCTACTTTATCCATTTCTCAACATCCATGATGTTTCATTCCCTTCAGTTTTTTTGAATTTCAGTTATATTGCTAAAGAATATTCCAGGTACTTAAAAGAGGAAAAAAATAATTCTGATAAAATTCACAGGGAAATGTGGAAGTATTAGAGCCAATACTGATATATTTATCTTTAAATCAGAGTAATAGTTACTTGATCAGACTACTAGTTTCCTCTAATACCTCATCTTCGGGATTAAGAAAGTATTACTGTTTGCTCCAAATCACTATTGTCCAATTTCTTGTTTTGAGGAATGCTGTGACTGTGATAAATTTGTGATCTTGATCTGAACTGGCCATCTTTATACTTTCATGTCAACTTTTTATAATTACTATATATAAGGAATATCTTTATGCCTTTCATTTGCACCAAACTGTCTCAATCTATCTGTCTGGAAATATGACACAGATGTTCCCTATTGTAGAAACTACTAACGTCATATATTTAATGTCATTCTGCCTCAAGAAACATGGAAAACAAACATTTCTATGAATGTTTTATCATTTACATTTGTAATATAGAGGGCAAATCATCATGAAGAATCACTATACAGTATATAGCAGAGTTTGTAATCTTCTTCAGGACAGCAACATCTTGGATGGATGCCTGGATAATTCTAAATTCATATCCTGATTCTAACCATGTTTGTTTAGAAAAGGGTATCCCATTTAATTTAACAAAACTTTCTTCTCAGCATTGCAGTGTACTACAACATAGAATTGTTTCTGCTGGCAGAACAAGTGTAAAACCCAGATGCTTAAATTATGCATGTAAATAGTATCACTTCTTTCCTATAAAAACATGCTTCAAGAATGATAATATAATTTAATCTGTTTTTCAAAGCATATGAAGGACAAGATATGTAATACTATTCTTTAAAACAAGTTATCTACATTCTATTAAAACTCTCATTGCGTTTATCTGTTAGTCTGTAATTCAGCTTAGCCCAAAAGATGCATTATACCACAACAATTTTTGAATCAAAGTACCTAAATCTGCACATTAAAGAATTCATAAAAATGAATTCTATTACTATTACTTCTGTGGAATTGAAGTTTCCATAATGTTCAGACCAGTTTTATTTGCAAACTTGTGGCCGTTTCAGCATCCCTGGGGTTATATGATCATGATTTCCGATGCTCCCTGCCAGCTTCTCATAAGCAGTAACAATGGGGATGCCAGCAGAAAGGAGGGAGTCACTCCTTCTTCCACTGCTTTTTTGCCTGCCTGGGGTCATTCACTTTATCTGTTTAAGTATCTACTGACTTATTATTGAAGTGTGTTTTCTGTTTATGATATATACTCAAATTAGGTGAGTAAACAAATAATAATCAAGACATCTCCAAATGCCTCCCCAATGGATACTTTAAAAGGCTTTCAGTAGCTTGTTGGCATTTTGGAAAGGATTGAGGTGTTTTGCCTACTTACTCTTTCCGGAAGAGATTGGACAATCATTTGTCTGAAATAACAAATAGGGTTTCCTGCTTAAGCAGGGGGGTTGGACTAGAAGACCCTCAAGATCCCTTCCAATTCTTGCTTCAAACAGTTCTACAAAGAGACAGGAAGAGGGTTCTCAAGAATGAGAAAGTGGAACTTCCTTTCCTTCATCCATCCATCCACTCACTCAGTCAGTCAGTGAGTCAGTCAGTGAGTGGATTAGCTGCTACAACGTCCTACCTGCCAATGACTACGTCAGCTTCAACCACAATAATACACAAGCACACAATAGATACAAACTTAAGCTAAACCACTCCAAACTAGATTGCAGAAAATACGACTTCAGCAACAGAGCGGTCAGTGCCTGGAATGCACTACTTGATTCTGTGGTTTCATCCCCAAGCTCCCATAACTTTAACCTTAGACTGTCTACTATTGACCTCACCTCATTCCTAAGATGTCTGTAAGGGGTGTGCATAAGTGCAACAATGTGCCTACTGTCCCTGTCCTACTGTCCCCATTTATTCGTATCCATTTCCTGTATTCGTAATCATGTTTATACTTATATCTGTTATCTTATACATGCTTGACAAAAATAAATAAATAAAAGTAAAAAATAAATTTATGCTGATGACAGTGGTTCCCCAATGCAGTTCTCAAGTAATCAATGTCTTCTGACAAATCATCAGTGAATATTCTGAATCTGGACAGTTGCTAGAGAGTTATTGAGTTCTTTTATTACTCCATAGCATTATAAATATTTATTAAAATGATTGAAAACAAAATGCAGTCCAAAACGTAACCCCTGCCATTGAAATTAGTAAATAAATAGTTCCTTTTGCATACCTTTCCTAATTCTATTAGCTGATTGGGGGCTTAACAGCACAATCTGCTTGGCATTTGAAAGAGGATAATTCCTCCTCTGATTTGAAAGCTGAATGTATCCTTGCTTGTGAACTGCTCAGAGTTTTCCCTGTAATGTGTGAGAGATGATTTTCAAAAAAAGTGAGAGAACCTTTTTCTCATTTAATGATGTAGTTTCCATTTCTTTAGAACTGGCCAATGTTAATTGCATTATCTCCCCCTCCCATTCATATCTCGAAACAGTGTTCTATTTTTTAAAAAATTAATTATTAATTGTACTAATATAAGAGGTACTACTTTTTAACCACTTAGAAATAATGATTAAATTAGCTAGGACATAATGTCTTGGATAGGCTATTGAATCTCAGACTGGCTGTCTAATACTAGTTGGATTGCCGGAGTAACTCAGACATGGCTTTGCTGCTCCTAAGCTGTCTGTGCTTTTTCAGTGAAATAAGCATGTATCTTATTCTGACTTGCATTTTAGAATTCTAAGTAATTGATGATGCCAACAAGTAATTTATGGAGCAATAACTACCTCCTGTTAAATCTTGCAAATCATTTGTCCAGCAGTGTGTTTAATGTCAGATTTACTCAGCAGCTAATATGATAAATGAATGTCTAGTTCTTGGAGAGGATTCACAGTGCTTATAGCATTTTGAATGATTTAGTTAAAACAAGAACTGTTTCACTTCCAAACATATGTGATGTCTCTGTAACTGCAATGAATCCATAAAACATAGGCAGTAACTACTTGCAATATAAATGACTAAGTTACCTCAGTGATGGCAAGTGAAATAAAATTCCTTCAGCACTGAAAAGGATGTGTCAGAGAAGATTTCTTACTTAGACTTCAGGTATAATTTGCTATTCTAGATGAAGTTGGACATCTGCACCCAAAAGAGAAAGAGAACATAGAATGATGGCTCTTTAATCTTAAAGCAATGAGAGTCAGTCTGTGAATGTTTGGTATTTGTTCCCACCAGTAACATGTGGATCAGTGGTGAGTTGCCCCTGGTTCACACCGGTTCTATAGAACTGGTAGTAAAACTGGCGGGAGGCTCCGCCGACCGACCCCAACATCATCAAAATGCTTCTGCATTTGGCCTGTGGGGTGCTTAGATCTGGGCCACGGAGCTGCCCTGGAAACAGCAAAGGGCTGGCCCATGGTGCCTCTGCCAGTGAAAACAGAGCTTGGGAGGGCTGCGTTTTTGCTGGCAGAGGATTGCAAGAGGCCATCACTGCCAAAAATGGAGCTTGGGAGCCCGCTTTCTTTGGCAGAGCGCTCAGGCCACCACAGGCACCCTGACATGAGTAACGGTGAGCTGGCCACGCCCACCCTGGCCACACCCACTCTGACCTCCTGAGATCAAACACAACCCTCATGCGATCCCTGAAATTGAGTTTGACACCCCTGTTCTAAAATGACTCTGGGGTTGGGGGCATTGTGTTGTCCTGGTTCACTTTCCTCCTCCAAGATCATTTTCAATTGATGTTGATCGGGACAAGAGGTCCAACAGCTGGCCCCTGCTTTGTGGGTTCCCTCAAGGGACAATGCTTTTTCCACTCCTGTTTAACATCTACATGAATCTGTTGTGGGAGATTATCCATCACTGTGGGATGAGATATCATCAGTGTGCTGATGATACTTAGCTATATATCTCTGGTGCATGGAGGCTGTTGAGGTCTGGATGTGGCGCAACAGGCTAAAACTGAACTCTTGCAAGACAGAGTAGATCTAGATTAGGTGCTCTTTCGCTCATGGGGAATTACTGTCTTTGGTCATAGATTGGGGTGCCTTGTCTCAGACTGACCCAATGCATAATATGAGGGTTGCAAACTCACAATTCTTGCTCCTAGAAATTGTGCTCAGGATGCTTTGCATAACTACAAGTTGTGTGCCATTGATGTCCCTTCCTGGACTAGCATGCCATTCTCACAGATGGGAAATGTGAGACCACCCTTTAATCACCTTGCATCTGGACTATTGTAATGCGCTGTACATGCGGCTGTCCTTGAATAGTATCTGGAAGCTTCAGTTGGTTAAGAATGCAGCAAACAGTTTTGCACAAGTTTAGACTTGTGTCATCTCTGATGGATTTGTCTATGGAACATCATCCTTCCCAAGTGAGGTATGATTGGCCCCCACCTTGTTGCTTTTCTGAAAGACCCTGAAGATATGTTTTTTTATGAATCAAGTCAAAAAAGTAGGCTAAGCCAACTTGTTATGTTTTGATTTTTGTTTGGGTTAGAGCTTTATTTGAAAGTGTTTTTGTTTTTCTTTAAAAAAGTAATATCCACAATGATATACTAAACTTTAAACTATTTTGCTGTTCTCTGGGCTCTTAAATCACAAATCAAAGTGCCCTGTCCAAGGAGATCAGTTTTTAACATCAATTTTTATGAAGTACTTGAAGTAGTCCATACATTTGCTGCTAAATCAAAACGTGTCTTCTGCAGCAATTCCATTATAATGATGATTTACATTATATTCTACTTTGCCTTTGAGGAGCTCTCAGTGGCTTAGATGTGATTTCCAAGAAGTTTCCCTTACTGGCATTGGCAGGATGAAATCTTCAATAATTCATAAATATAACAGCATTGTATGCCCTCTGGTTCTAGATAAGGAGGAGGGAGCAATGTCACTAATAATAGAAATGCACAAATTTGTACTATATGTAAAGAGCCATGTATATTTGCTGTATAAAGTTGTATTGAAAATAAGAACGGTTCATACGGTAGGCTGGAATCCTAGAGATGTGAACTTCTGGATTTTTTTTTTAAGATCTGAGAAAAAAGTGGAATTTGGACAGAAAAACTGAAATTGATTTAGTTCTTATTGTTTAGCAATTTTTTTACTGTATAAAAGAGTATTGTTCTGACGTGGGCTTCCCAAGAAAGCATAAATCACACACTTAGTCCCAAAAACCTTCTTTTATTGAAACAGCTGTGAATTATATTTATTCACAGCCTATAATGAGTCCCAAGCAGTTTGTAAATAATCCGACAGAAGTCTGCCACAGTCTTTCGGGATAAGGCTGATAAGGACCCACCTTTATCTCCCTTGAAATGCTGCCAAATACCTAATTGCTAATTAACTTTGCAAGGCCAAATGGAGTCAAAACAGAACTTCAGAGTTTAAACTGACCAGAACAAACAAAGTTGCTTCCTGCAAAGGCTCATGTCCCTTTGTTCCACCTTTATCTCTTATGGGAGGGGCCAATCATCTCCAAGCCTTACTCCTGAGTCTCTTACTCCCTTTTGTCTTAACTGTTCTTGCATTCTGGTAGCTCTGCGCATGCACACACTGGGAACAGGCTCCCCCTGTTCCTCTGCCTCGCTGATGTCAGACTCTGGAGGCTCCGGTGTCCACACATAACTCCCAGATGGCCCTGGCCCCATCTCTGCCTCCAACCGCAGAGCCCTCGTCTGAGCCTTCCCCATACTCCAGGACTGGCCCATTTTCCTCCCCCGCCTCCTCACTGTCTGATTCTGCTGCCAATTCCACAGGCCCGCTGGTGGACCACAAGAAGTATAGCTTGATTTGCTTATTAGGTTGTATATAAAATTGAAAAGCAGAGTTTATTCTGATAATTTTATATTTTGTTAAAACTATTGTGAAACAATTTCACATTTACATAAATAGATTTTCAGATCAAATTAAATCTTTATTGTTTTCAAAGGCCAACTAAATGGATATACAAGTTTGCTGAGCTTTTGAGGAAGTAGAATCTCCTCATTTTTGCCTTAAAAATGGACAAAGGATTAATTCTGAAAACAGATGAAATCATCAACTTGTAGTAAACATTAGGAAGCCTATCATTGTGCAATGCAATAACCTTGGCTGTCCCATGAAATGTGTCTGCACTAAAACACTGGTTGTCACATGAAATGTTACCTAATTATTTTCAGAAACTGAAATATTATCTATCAGCAAGTTCAACTTCTTAAGGCAAAGCTTTTGGTTTAGTTTACTTTATTGTCATTGCACCTCATACAATGAAATTAAATGCCATCTTCAGTATACATCATACATAAGAAAACTATAAAAATAAAACAAAAATATATCCTTCACATTCTACTCTGTTTCCCTGAAAATAAGACATCCCCTGATAATAAGCCCAATCGAGCTTTTGAGCGCATGCACTAAAATAAGCCTGCCCCTGAAAATAAGCCCTCCCCGAAAATATTTAGATGCATGCGCAGCCGGTCCCCACCATTTCCTCTGGTTAGGGTTAGGGAGACAGAGCTGGAAATCAGGTGAGACTGCAAGAGGAGCCCCGTCTTGCTCCATGTGCCCCAAAATAATAAGACCTCCCAAAAATAAGGCCAAGCACTTATTTCGGGGTTCAAAAAAATATAAGACAGGGTCTTATTTTCGGGGAAACCCGGTATACAATTGAATTGAAAACCCCTGATACTGAATTAATATTACATTATACAGTAGAATTCAATATAGTTACTGCTCTGGGATAGAAGCTGTTTTTCAGCCTGTTTGTCTTTGTTTTTATTGTCCTGTACCATCTGCCAGATGGTAATAGTTCAAAAAAAGGATGTCCAGGATGAGATGGATCTTTAAGAATGTTTTGAACTTTCTTAAGGTAGTGGGAGCTATAAAGCTCTTCCAAAGAGGGAAGAAGACAACCAATGATCCTCTGGGCAATGATGTTAACCCTCTGGAGTGTTGTCCTATCTGCCACTGTGCAATTGGCAAATCATACATAGGTGCAGTAAGTTAAAATACTCTCTATAGTGCGGTGGTAGAAGATCACCAGCAATTTTTCATTCAGTTGTTGTTTCCTGAGAAGGTCTCAGGTAGTATAATCTCCGCTGGGCCCTTTTGACCAGTGCTGCAATGTGAGTGCCCCAGGTCAGGTCCTCTTTTATGATAACATCCAAAAACTTAAAACTAGCCACTTGCTCCACTTGGTCTCCATTGATAACCAAGGGCTGGATGTCTGATCTATTCCGTCTATTGTCCACTATAAGCTCCTTGATCTTATTGGTGTTAAGGACCAAATTATTGTCTCCACACTACAAAAGCAACCGGTCCACCTCATCTCGATAGGCAGACTCATCCCCCCTGGACATGAGTCCCACCACTGTTGTATCATCTGCAAATTTAATAATAGTATTACCGGCATGAGTGGGAATGCAGTCATGTACATAAAGGATATAGAGTAAAGGACTCAACACGCAACCCTGGAGGGTGGAGAAGGTATGATTACCTAATTTGACCCTCTGAGAGTGGCCAGACAGGAAATCCATAATCCAAAATCAGATTGAATAAGAAAAACCAAGGTCCATAAGTTTAGACACTAGTCTATGTGAAAGGATTGTGTTAAATACAGAACTAAAATCTACAAAAAGCATGCTCACATAGCCGCACTCTGTAGATCTATTTCTTCTGTATGCAAACTGGTGTTTATCAAATGTATGCAGAAGACCAGAAGTGATGTGCTGACAGACCAATTTCTCAAAGCACTTCATGATGATAGGAGTGAGTGCCACTGGTCTGTAATTGTTGAGATTGATAGGGATTCTTCCACATATTTATTTCTTAATATCATATTTGTATTTTTAAACATGCATTATATTATTTTACAGCTTAATCACTTTTAAGTGTTGGTCAAAAAGAAAATATTAGGAAACATTCCATAATCCCCCACTCCCCCCCCCCCAATATTTGCATTTTAGGAAAAAAGCAGAACTTCCTCTGAAATGGCCTTGGATAAAATAGAAAAAAGATAGGCTTTTTGATTTTTTAGGATTTTTTAAAATGGCTTTCACTTTGGTATGTTCAGTGGATGATATGGTTCCAGAGAATAAAGAGTTGTTGCCTTCCATCCGTTTGCAACTTCATTTCCAGTGTAATTTTTGAAACTTGAATACCACTCGTATATACTCCTAAAGTACTCCTATGATTCAAGTCCAGTAGGCAACAGAGTAATCAACTGATTTGTCACTATTGATGATTCAGCAGTATAGAGTATGCTGACAGGGCTGTAAAGTTGAATCTAGTTTGGTAAGAATGTAAAAGCTAAGTGACATAATATATGAATAAGCTGTCCTCAGTTTATCTGTGCACTTGGCACACTCCAGTTTTTATCAAAGAAAGAAAGTTGGTTTCAGAAAATCAGAGACCAGTCCATCTGTTATTAGTTATGAACAAATTATAGAATAGACCAGGGGTTCCCAAACTTGGCAGCTTTAAGACTTGTGGACTTCGACTCCCAGAATTCTCCAGCCAGCTATGCTGGCTGGAGAAT